>CM059192.1:80157310-80857522 GCA_030323885.1 Branchipolynoe longqiensis
ACACAGGCACACACCAGACAGATACACACATCCCACCAAATTGGTTTACAACCTTCGTGATGGTTACACCTGAGTGAGTTTTCACGAGAACTTCAACTTACCCGGATCTCTGGGGTCGTGCTTGTGTTTTGTTTGTCATTTCGAAAGGAATGGTGGTTGTGTGTGTGTGTGATTGTGTGGTGTGTGGTGTGTGTGTGGTGTGTGGGGGGTGGTGTGTGTGTGGGGTGAGTGTGGTGTGTGCGTGGGGTGTGCATGGGGTGTGTGTTGTGTGTGTGTTGTGTGGGTTTGTTTGTTTGTTTGTTGTTGTTTTACGTCGTAGCAACATCTAAGGTCATATCAGGACGGGTGCTGTGTGGGTGTTGTGTGCTGTGTGGGTGTTGTGTGTATGTTGTGTTTGTGTGTGTTGTGTGTGTGTTGTGTGTGTTGTGTGTGTCGTGGGTGTTGTGGGTGTTGTGTGTGTGTTGTGTGTGTATTGTGTGTGTTTTGTGCGTGTGTTGTGTGTGTGTGTGAGGGGAGGCTGATACTTGGTTGGTTGTTGCTTTACGTCCTGGCAACATCTAAGGTCATATCAGGACGGGTACGGACTTGTGACAGTGCGCACTCATGGCAACTTTATAGTGCTGCCAACTGGGTTGATTTGTTGTTGGAATTTTACATCCTGGCAACATCTAAGGTCATATCAGGATGGGTACCGACTAGTGACAGAGCACACTTATGGCGACTTTATAAATTATAGTGCTGACCTACTGGGAGACCAGGCCGCCAGCACCATGACCTGATATTCCACTCAATCACATTATCGGGACACTGAGCCAACCAGTCCTTGCCCTATCCTAATAATGCTGAATGCCAAGCTAGGAAGCAACAAGTATCAATTTTGTACGGAATTGGTTTGACTCGACTGGGATTTGAACTCCCGATCTCCCCTACGAGAGGCCTGCGCTCTACCGATTCGGCTACCACGCCCTGTTTTGATTAATGTATTTATTGTCTGTCTATTCTGAGTCCACATCGGCTGTCGGCAAGTCTGTGCATGTTTGAGTTTTATATGATGGCAACATCTAAGATAATATCAGGACGGTTCCCGACTTGTGGCAGTGCACACTCATGATGACTTTATAGTGCTGCCCCCTAGGAGATCAGGCCGCCAGCATCATTACCCAATTTCCCACTCAGTCACATTATCCCCACACTGAACTAACCAGCCCTTGCCCTATCCTAGTAATGCCGATCGCCAGACTAGATAGCAACAAGTATAAATTTTGTACATCACTGGTTTGACTCGGCTGGATTTTCTAACTCCCGAACTTCCACACGGGAAGTTCACGCTCGAACCGATTCAGCCACTACGTCAAGTCTTTGCATGGTTGATGTTTGCGATGGCTTTTATTATTTTATTCCAAAGTCTGACTGGCAATAAAAGTCAATTGTACGCTGAGTAATCTGCGCCAAACATCGCAATTCCCTTTATCTCAGTCCAATATGCCAAAAATGCTGCTTATCCCCAGAGAACGATGTGCTAATTTATCCTTTTATTTTTTTAACTTTTCATATGTTATCAATAGTTTAATTCGGTTTGATTCAAAGGTTTCACCAATTCTTGACGATTTATTTTTTCTTTTTCTTTTTAAAATTTTATTTAAGGAGTAGCATAAGTATCTATTGACACATACTTGATTTATGCTTTTACATTATGTAAAAGCGATGGTTGAATAAAAAAACACAATTCTCGCTATGAATATGGTCTATGCTGCCGACACGGCGCAAAGAAACCACCAATCAATCAATTAAAGGAGTAGTGCTTAATTATAATTTTGGACAAAATGAAAAAAATTAATTTGGTGATAGGTTGATTTTGGACGTGAGTACGTTAGCACATTGTTAATGTATTTCATTCCTTTAGACGCGTTAGCAACGAGGGTCAAGGTCACAGTAGACTGTTACAGTCACATGACACAGAAGTGTAACATGGTGGTCTTTTCTGACAGCCATTAATGATGAGTGATGTTCGGTGAAGAAGAATGATCAACTTAGCGTAGAACTAGACAAGATGGTGGAATTGGTATGGCGTTCATTTTCCATGCGGGAAATCGCAAGAGTCAATCCCCAGTCGAGTCAAACCAAATACTTACAAAAGTGATGCTTCTCGTACCTTGCCTAGCACTCAGCATGAATACAATCAGGCAAAAACTGGTTGGCTCAGGTGTGTGGATAACGTGACCGAGAGCAATATCTGGTTCTGGTTCTTGTGAGATGGGCAGCATGCATGAGTGTGCACTGTCACAAGCCCGTATCTGTTCTGATATGATCTCAGATGTTGCTAGGACGTAAAGATTCCATCACACACTCACAAACTGCGCTATTCGGATGGGTGGGGTGGGGGGGGGGGGGGGGGGGGGTGAAACCAAACAGCAATGACGTCAGAGCTGTAAATGAGGTTCTGGTTCAAATAGATATGAGATAATGCTCTCAGCACTAGTCACATGCTGACTGGATATCATGTCTCCCATAGGGTTTGGCCATATAAGGAAATTATATATATGTCGCGGGTCGGATTTGTTTGTTTGTTGTTTATACATCCTAGCAAGATCTAAGGTCATATCAGGATGGGTACCGACTTGTGACAGTGCGCACTCATGGCAACTTTATAGTGCTGCTCCACTGGGAGATCAGGCCGCCATATATACATATATCTGTGTACAGTTACACCTCTCTAACCGACCACTCCACAGATCGACCACTCCCCTATATCGATCGCTTTATTTGGGTCCCAAATGCTCACCCATACAATACCATTACAACGATTTTTTGTTAAACTCCCTAAGCCGACCACCTCCTTAAATAGACCATTTAAAGTCGGTAACATGGTCGGCCGATTTAGAGAGGCACGATTTGGGCCACCCCTATATGACTCTCTGACAGCTGGGGGAGGGGGGGAGCACTCCCATGTAATAAGCTCTGTAGTGTCCCACTCCAACATGTTTATACGCGCACCAGTATCTAAATTGGATATGTAGGATCAAATCTAGATAGGTGTCTTGGTTTTGGAAGTATGTTGTTCTCACATGACCAACACCAACCACCTTTTGTGGTGGGTTTGATCAGCCCAGCTGCTGGTTGGTTTTTCACATGTAAACACATACAATTATATTATACATGAGATAGGTAAGTATGAATACACATCAATATGAACTTGCTATGAACAAATACAAATCAGCATCATCATCAGCATTGCCATCATCACACATATTTCACATTCATATATACATTAATACATACAATATAGCACCTGTTTAACCAAGAGAACAGCCAGTGCACCAAGTGGTTGTTTTGATCATTTTGATTACACAGTACAGGCTGAGTGAGCCATCTTAGTATTATAGGGTCTTTGACTCCCCCCATGTACTGATGGAGGAAGTAGCAAAGTATATATACGTTCCCCAGAATTTATACTTGTATAATGCGTTATGCATCACATATATATATACATATAATTGGATAGTGATAAGCCCATTATCGCATGTAATAAGCTCTGTAGTGTCCTGCTCCTCTCCCCACACCTCCTGCCTCTCGGGGGGGGCGGGGGGGGGGGCGGGGGAGGTAGGTTCCGGCATGCCTCACTCTACACCCCCCCCCCCCCCATGCGCGGGGCATTATACTCCACTCACTCGAATTCTAAGTTTGGGAAAAATGAAAAATATTTCATATATGTATATATATATATATATATATATTATATATATATATATATATATATATATATATATATACACAGTACATATATATACATAAGTTGTGCTGCTATGCTGATACTGTCACCACCTGGTGGCAAACACAGGCACCCCAGCTGGTCTCCAGGCGTCTCCGTCAGGTCATGTCAGCGTCCGTTCGTCACCATGACAACTGGCATCAAGATGGAGCGGTCGCAGCTGCGCACACACGTGGTGGCCCCTGACGGGCAGATTGGGAACTAATTTGTTCTGGGATCCCAGGGGTCCCAGAGGCTCAGAACAAGTTAAAGCTAAATGAGTGTTGAGTTGGTTTGATGGTTTGGGATGGTGGGGTGGGGTGGGGGTGGGGGTGGGTGGGTGTGAGGCTGGGTGTGGGTGTGGCTGTGGATGAGCAGGGATGTGTGGGTGTGAGAGAGTATGTGTGGGAGGGGAGGCTAAGAAGGTTGGTTGGTTGTTTGGTTGTTGGAGTTTTACATCCTGGCAGCATCTAAGTACCGACTTGTAACAGTGCACACTGATGGTGACTTTATAGTGCTTCCCCACTGGGAAATCAGGCCGCTGGCACCATGACCTGATATCCCACTCAGTCCCGACACTGAGCCAACCAGTCCTTGCCCTATCCTATTAATGCTGAGTGTCAGGCTAGGAAGCGACAAGTATCAGTTTTTATGTCATTGGTTTGACTCGACCAGGGTTCTAACACGTGGGTTTGTATCCCACGATCTACCAAACCGGGAGACGGACGCTCAACTCATTCGGCCATCCTGTCTGGTCATGTGTTTGGGAAGGGTGAATGTGGGTGACAAGACGGAGATATGGATTGGGCAAAGACTGGTTGTGGCCAGTGTCCGGCGAATGATTAATTGATTGATTGATTGCTGATGGTTTAACACGGTGTCGGCAGCAAGTGCCATATTCATGGAGAAAAGCTAGTGGTATATATTCTGTTAGTTCTGTCAATCACATTCACATTCTTACCTTGAAATTTACACAAAATTGCGAAATTGTGAGATTTGTGTCAAATAATAGCTAAGGCGATCTCTGATGCAATTTTTAATTTGTTAGACTTGTGTCAAATAAATCTATATCAGTGATTTGATTTTGAAAATGTGATGCTTTCATCGGACTATGCAGCTTTAAGTTAATCAGTATGATATACTTTACTTTAGGTTAAAGTAACATTTGTTTTAAAGGGTTAACTTTGGAGATATTTGAAGTGAAAACATGCTAAGTTAATTTGAGCTTGCATGTCAAAATACTTCGGCAGGTACGTTTTGTTCTGTTTATACAAAGGAAAGTTTGTTTTATTTAACGACACCTCTAGAGAACATTGATTGTTATCGTCGGCTATTGGATGTCAAACATATGGTCATTCTGACATATTTCTTTGGAGGAAACCTGCTGCCGCCACATAGGCTACTCTTTCCGATAAGCAGCAATGGGTCTTTTATATGCACTTTCCCACAGACAGGACAGCACACACCAGTTGTGGACCACTGGTTGGAAAGGAAAATAGCCCAAACTGCAAATGGGTCCACTGAGCAGGATCGATCAGATGACCGACACCTTCACAGGTGGACACTCTACCGCCTGAGCTACGTCCCACTCCAACATGTTTATACGCGCACCAGTATCTAAATTGGATATGTAGGATCAAATCTAGATAGGTGTCTTGGTTTTGGAAGTATGATGTTCTCACATGACCTTAGATGTCTGAGCTTTCTAACTTCATGCGTCTTTTGACAAATATTTGATTGTGTGCTTTTGCACCCTGTTTAAAGCCCCTGTCACACATCACCGGATTGGAGGAAACCGAAAGAAACCGAACAAAGTCCGTTGATAGTCCGGTTTGTGTCCGTACAAGTTTTGAACATGCACAAAACTTGGAATGGATGCCACCGGATTGATGCCTACATTTCTTGTCCGGTTTGAGTCCCGTTTAGTCTGCTTACCATCCGTTGGCTATCCGTTCATGTCCGTTACATGTCCGTTCGTCCAGCGGCCTTTGACCAGATATCGCAACATTTTGACACATTTTAATACATTTTGATACTTATGATGCTCGGACTAGACAATTTTGTCCGTTGTTCAATCCGGCGAGGTGTGACAGCCGCTTTACCGAAAGTGAACCAAATACAAGTTTATCACTTTGCGCCATGAATATGACCTTTGATACCAACATGGCGTAAAACAACTACCAATCAATCAATAATCAATCAAACCTTAGATGTTGACAGGACATACAACTCCAAAATCTGATGCTTACATCGGATTATGTGGCTTTAAATATTAAACTAGCCTGTAGCTTATGCAGGATGTTGAAGTAAAGAAAATGTATATCTGAATAATAATAAATCACTGGTCTTCCGGCCATAACAAATTGTTGAATATAATTATTAGCAATTAATGCTAATACAATAGCAGGTGTGTTAGTGGCATCCCTGTGCAAGTGTCCTGGGGGTGTGTGATAGTATTCACTAGATTTGTGATTAACAACAACCAACAGCTAGACGGGATGGCTTAATGAGTTGAGCGTCCAAACTCCCATTTTGGTAGGTCGCGAGATTCAAACTCTGGTCGAGTCAAACCGATGACTTAAAAATTTATACTTGTCGCTACCTTGCGTGATGTTCAGTTTTTTACTAGGATAGGAATGAAATTTTACTAGGATAGCAATGGAATGGGGAAGACCAATTTAAAAATACTGTCTGGTGTGTAGTAGTCTGCACTGACCTCTCAGGCAAGGAGCCGTGTCGACAGGTGGGCGAGGTGATGCAACAGGGAGTCTAGGTAGTGTAATGGTTAGCACGCTAGCCTCGGAATGGCAATAAGTGTGGGTTCGAATCCTGCTCTAGCTAAGTACAAAATTTCAGATTGTCATCACCCCCACGACAATATATTAGGTTCATAATTATAATCTACTTTGCTTTTATTTAGATTATTTTATTTAATTTTTTTACGGAGTTAACTGTGGAGCTATTTCAAATGAAGACACCTGAATTCATTAAATCGAAATACTGGACGTTATGTACACTTTGGCAGTGATATGTTGGATGCTTCATGAGTGTACTAGTATCTAAGTTAGGGGTTATTCTCTCAAACTGGGCACCACATATAGTATAACCCAGTTAAAGTTGCACAGTCCGATGGTTTTGAATTTCTGTATTTGTTCTGAGATAAATATATTAGATCGATCACTAGTATCTACATTACATTAGTTCAAAGTTACTTATATTTTAAATGGAAAGCTTTTGAGATAGTTTGAGTGCAAACTTGGAAAATTAGTTTTGGCAAGCTTGCCAAAACTCTGACACCATAGGCTTCTGCAGTAACGGGTTCTGTTAAATTGACTCAGTATTGCCTTCTACACAGAAACAAATGCTTAATAAGTGCATCAGTATCTACGTTAGATATGTAAAATCAAATCTAGATAATTGGTTTGGTTTTGAAAATTTGATATTTCATCGGAATATGAAGCTTTAAACCAAACTTGAAGGGACCCTAGAAATTTGTTTGGATTAACCGATCATTGGTTTAACCGAGCTTTGGCTTTGACTTTGACTTTGACTTTGAGTAAACGTGTATTGCACATGTAAATTGTAATATACAATGTATGTGGACACTTTGATTATTGTTTTTTTATGTAAATACAGTATAACCCCCGTTAAACCAAGCTCGGTTAAACCAAACGATCGGTTAATCCAAACTTTTTTCGGCAGCCCGGCAAAATACTACCATTTATCATATAAAAAAGTTTGTGGGGTCTCAAATGACCTTATAACCACATGAAAGTTTTGTTTAACTGTACCAGAAGTGGCCTGGGGTCTGACAATTTCTTTGGGATTAACCGATAATTTGGTTTAACCAACTTTTTTATATGATAAATGGTAGTATTTTGCCAGCCCGCCGAAAAAAGTTTGGATTAACCGATCGTTTTGGTTAACCAAGCTTCGTTTGACGGGGTTATACTGTATTTGGTTTCCATGTTATGATGCTGATAATTAATTATTTCTAATTAATTATTGTTGCCTCTGTGTATTAAGTATGTTAGCAATGCTACCTATCTTTAATCTATTTCATAAAAGTTATTATAATTTTTGTGCTAAAGTGAAAACGTGAAAATATACACATCGACACCCTGCATTTACCCAAACTTAAAAAGAAACTTTATTTCCAAATTTTTTCTTGTAAGACATAATCATATTTGCTTAACTGTAATCAACAAAATCTTGACTTTGTTGTGTATGCTAAAATGTTGTTCTGGATGTACTTTTGATTTCCATATTGCTCAATTTGTATAAGATCTAAATTAAAAGTTAAAATAGTTGGGTTTGTTCAACTCGGACATATACACAGCATGCAAAACTTCATAGGAACATTGATTCTGCTATTATTTGGAACTGTGTGGGGTGGGATGTTTTTTTGCTATTAATTGGAAGGTTTTCACTTTCGGGTTCCATGTCACACATTAGTGCCCAATTTCGGTGAAACCGGACGAGATGGTCATATCAGGACCGGTGGCGACTTATGACTGCGCACTCACGGTGACTTTATAGTGCTGCCCCACTGGGAAATCAGGCCGCTGGCACCATGACCCGATATCCCACTCAGTCACATTATCCTAACACTGAGCTAACCAGGCCATATCCTATCCTATTAAAGCTGAGTGCCAGGCGATGAAGCGACAAGTATCAATTTTAAAGGAATTGGTTTGTCTCGACCAGGAAACGAACTCCCGACCTTCCGCACGCGAGGCCCGCGCTCTACCGATTAGGCCACCGCGCCCGGTTTCAGAGAATGACCTTTGGAGGATAATTATGTAGGCTCAAATCTAAGTAAACAGTTTTGGTTATTAAAATGTGACGCCAGCTTCAAGTCCAAGCAGCTGTCACAGCCCAGCTGTCACAGTCACACCTACACCTAAAGAGGAGGAAAAAAGTTTAAGAAGTGTCACATGTATTTTGTAGCTAGTAACCGTCGCGAACATTCCGACACCAGCCAGTCACCGGCAGCATGTGAAACTCATTTCATGATCAGCGTCTAGAAGAGATTGGTTGGTTGTTTGAGTTTTACGTCCTGGCAACGTCTAAGGTCATATCATGATGGGTACAGACTTGTGTGACGGTGCACACTCATGATGACTTTATAATGCTGCCGCACTGGGAAATCCCATCCTGATATGACCTTAGATGTTGCTAGGATGTAAAACAACACACACACAGCACTAGGAAATCAGGCCGCCGGTAGCATGACCCGATATCCCACTCAGTCACATTATCCTGACACTGAGCTAAACCAGTCTTTGCCCTGTCCTATTAATGCACAGCACCAGGCTAGGAAGCGACAAGTATCAATTTTGGAAGTCATTGGTTTTACTCAACCGGGAATGGAACACCTGACCTTCCGCACGCGATGCCGCGCTCTAACGATTCTGCCAACGCGCCTGTTGTCTAGACTAGTAGAACTTAACAGAGAAGTGGTGGCTGAATCAGTTAGAATAACAGTTTAGCTATTAGATTTAATTGTTTACAAGTTAATTCGGAGCGAGACGTAGCTCAAGCGGTAGAGTGTCCACCTGTGAAGGTGTGGGTCATCTGATCAATCCTGCTCAGTGGACCCCCTTGCAGTTTGGCCTATTTTCCGTTCCAACCAGTGGTCCACAACTGGCTCATCAAAGGCTGTGGTATGTGCTGTCCTGTCTGTGGGAAAGTGCATATAAAAGACCCCTTGCTGCTTATCGGAAAGAGTAGCCTATTTGGTGGCAGCGGGTTTCCTCCAAAGAAATATGTCAGAATGACCATATGCTTGACATCCAATAGCCGATGATAAAAATCTATGTGCTCTAGAGGCATCGTTAAATAAAACAAACTTTCTTTTTACAAGCGAATTCTGTATGCTATGTCATTTCGGGGAGAGATAAGTGATTGATGTAATCTTGGTTTTAGTCTAATACAACAAGTAGCTAAGGAACGGTAACCAAATAATAGATGCATTAAGTGATCTAAAGCTTGAATCGGTAGAGCACAAGCTTCCCGAACGGAAGGTCAGGAATTTGAATCCCAGCCGAGTCGAAGCAATGGGTTTACAAAATTGATACTTGTCGCTACCTAGCCTGGCGCTCAGCATTACTAGGATAGGGAAAATACTAGTTAGCTCAGTACCAGGATAATACAAAGAGTACTACTTTTCCAGACCGTCAACGTAGTACACGTCAACAGTGTAACGCCGAGCATGGCGGCCGTTCTGATATGACCTTAGATGTTGCTAGGACGTAAAACAACAACAAACAAAACCGAGCATGGCGGTGGTTTATCTTATATAAACATGTTATTAAACTATAAAAGTCCTACATGACTGACAACTTCCCTTCTCTGTGTTGTATGCTTTGTATGACGGAGGACATGTTGAAACCTATGGACGACCCCTACCGGACATGGTGGCCGAATCGGTAGAGCGCAGGCTTCCCATGCAGAAGGTCATGAGTTTGATTCCTGGTCGAGTCAAACCAACGACTTACAAGATCGATACTTGTCGCTTCCTAGCCTGGCTCTCGGCATTAATAGGATAGAGCAAGGACTGGTTAGCTCAGTGTCACGATAATGTGACTGAGTGGGATATGTACGTTCCTTGTCCGTTTAGCGTCCGTTTCGTCCGGCGGCCGTTGCAACAGTTTGACACATTTCGGTACATTTTGATACCGAACACCACCGGACTAGACAATTCTTTGTCCGGTTTATTCCGTTGCTCAATCCGGTAAGGTCTGACTGGGCCTTAAGAGACAGGATCTGTAATGTGTGTATTCAAACCCCACTCCGCCATAAAAAATAAAAATAAAAAATAAGCAGGGAGAAGGGGAAAAAAATAGAAAGGAATCTGCAAAAGGTAGACTAAAGCCGTGTTTACACGGGCAATTGTGAAGCGAATTAGGCAAATCGATTTATATGAAGCGATGTAGTGGCGCGTTTACACGGACCGAGTTTGAAAGTGTTTCGGCGCCAGGAACCAGCACCCTTAGTTTACTTGTAGCCGGCGAGCACTGCTATTTTACCCTATCGCCGCCCGGCAACCAGCTGAATCGCTTCATATAAACCACCTGGCAAGGTGGATTACATAAAGTGAATCATATGAAGCGAATCAGCCCTAATCCGCCTCAGAGTCGCGTTTATACGGCGAATGTGAGGCGAACTAGGCAAGGCGATTTATATGAAGCGATTTAACTCTCCCGTGTAAACACGGCTTATGCTAGATGAGAGGTTGTTGTTAGTAATTTGTCTCCAGTTATAAATGACCAGACAGGATGGCTGACTGAGTAAAGCACTCTCTTCCGGTTCAAGAGGTCACGGGGTCAATTCTCATCCCTCCGTGTCAAACTAAAGACTTACAAAGCTGATACTTGTCGCTCTCTTTGCCTGACGCTTGGCGTTACTGGAATTGGGCAAAGGACTGGTTGGATCAGTGTCAGGATAACGCAACTGAGTGGGATTTCGGGTCATTGCACCAGTGGCACAGTCTCCCAGTGGGGCAGCACTATAAAGTCGCCATGATTGTGTACTGTCTGTCACAGGTCGGTGGGTACCAGTCCTTATGTGAACTTTGATGTTGATACAATACAAATCCCCCCCCCCCACCCACCCCGCCACCAACACTAATAAACAAAACAAGAAAACCAGTTGTAACAGGGCGCGGTGGCCGAATCGGTAGAGCGTGGGCCTCGCATGCGGTAAGTTGGGAGTTCGGTTCCTGGTCGGTCGAGTCAAACCAATGACTTATAAAAATTCATACTTGTCGCTTCCTAGCCTGGCGCTCGGCATTAATAGGATAGGGCAAGCACTGGTTAGCTCAGTGTCCGGATAATGTGACTGAGTGGGATATTGGGTCATGCGGCCTGATTTACCAGTGGGGCAGCAGTATAAGTCGCAAGTCAGCCCCCCCCCCCATCCTGATATGACCTTTGATGTTGCCAGCATGTAAAATTCCAGCAACCAACCAGCAACCAGTCTCTACCGGACCGCCAAACCCCACTTCTTTTCCCTCTTTTAAAGGGCTAGGGCCGATAGTCCCTAAGCCAGAGATTATACTCATCCTACTCTCACTTATCTCCTTGTGTTGTTTTGTTACCATCTTGTGTTTCTTGGTACCCGCCCTTTATAAATATGACCATAATTATATATTGAAGACAGATGGCCTAATGTGTTGGCCACGCGCTTTCGATATAGCAACTCATGGGATTTCAACCTTAGGTTTTAACCGTCGGGCCGAGTCAAACCACTGACTTGAAATGTTATACTTGACGTTACCTAGCCTTAAAAATTACATGATGGTGATTAATGAATCAGTTTAAACAAAATTATTTGTGTGAGGAAAATAGTCGAGGAAGCGTTTGTGCAGTGGCATGACGCGCATGCAGGTGACCGCCATATTGGATCTGTAGTTCTAATAATAACCACCAGGGTTCGTGGAACACTTAGCTGTAATACTACGACGAGTGGAGGATATTATTAATACTTTTTTGTTTTATTTGTAAGTGTCCCTTGATCAATCCATTCATGTTATTTGATTGTTACTACATTTGTCAGTCATAAATATGTTAAAAGTTATCCAAATATCGACACAGTTGTATGGCTGAATTACCAGTGCCCCTGCGTTAAAAATGTTAAATTTTCTTCCCTTTTTCTTTCTTTTTTAATTAACAAAAGAACATTGCACCTGATATTGATTGAGATTCTACACCAATATCTAGTGAGCTGATATTCTCAAGAGTCTGAGTTGATTGGAAGAATTTCAAGAATGAGTTGGTTGTCCATTTTAGGCTTAGTAAAACATTTTTTATTTTTTAAAGCTCACCTCTAAAAGCCGGGGTTGATTTAAAAGAAATTATTTATGGAGTTCTTTTCTCGGTATGTACAGGTCAGAAGATTTTAGTTGAAGATTTTGGTTTGATATTTTTAGGTTTTACATCCTAGCAACATCTAAGGTTATATCAGGCTGGGCGCCGATTTGTGACAGTGCACACTCGTGGTGACTTTATAGCACTTCCTCACTAAAACACTGCCGCTGGTACCATGACCTGATGTCCCACTCAGTCGCATTATCCTGGCACCGCTCCAGCCAGTCCTTGTTCCTTCCTAGTAATGTTGACTGCCAGGCAAGTTGACGACAAGTATCAATTTTTGTAAGTCTTTGGTTTGACTCGGCTGGGGATTCATCCCGTAAATCTCCCACATGTAAGATGGGTGTTCTACGGGACGCGGTGGCCGAATCGGTAGAGTGCATGCTTCCCGTGCGGAAGGTTGGGAGTTCAAATCCCAGTAAAATCAAACCAATGACTTACAAAATTGATACTTGTCACTTCCTAGCCTAGTGCGCTGCATTAATCGGATAGGACAAGGACTGGTTAGCACAGTATCAGGATAATGTGACTGTGTGGGATATCGGGTCATGGTGCAGGAGGCCTGGTTTCCCAGTGGGGCATCACTATAAAGTCACCAGGTGTGCGCACTGTCACAAGTTGGTGCCTGTCCTGATATGACTTTAGATGTTGCTAGGACGTAAAACAACAACAAACAGTCCTGTCCGACTGCGGAAGAAGGAATGGAGACAAAGTACTCAAATTGAGATCTTCCTTGAATATAATATTAATATAAATGATTTTTTTTAAACCAAAATAAAAGCCCATTCATGCC
This sequence comes from Branchipolynoe longqiensis, assembly GCA_030323885.1. NCBI lineage: Eukaryota > Metazoa > Annelida > Polychaeta > Phyllodocida > Polynoidae > Branchipolynoe > Branchipolynoe longqiensis. The sequence continues at coordinate 80,170,725 of CM059192.1, forward strand.
TATGGCTATATTATGTTCTACAATGGTTATTAGCAATCTTATCATTACTCCATTTTATTTATGTTATCATGTCACCACCGTACGCCCACCCCCACCCCTCCCCATACCCCCCCACACACCCCACCCCCACACATACCCACTTCCATACACCCTCCAGTTACAAGTGTTTGCAGACTTCCTTAGACAACCGGAAGTGAAATACACCTGTTAACACAGGCCTGCAGCGCACACCGCGTGACCTCAGTGACCTCAATGACCTTAATGACCTCAATGACCCAGGTGGTGCCACTCACTAACCCGCCACCTGATGCCACTAACAGGAACTAACCGGAAGTGGCCGCTGGTGCACTGAGACTGCACCGTTTGCACTGCGGGGCGGGGTTCTTTTAGTTCAGTGACACTTCTTACTGTTCGCGGTTCCTTGTTAAGGGTGGTTGTCTTTTGTCGTTTCTGATTGGTTGGATTTATGTGATTAAAAACTGATATTGTTGTAACCAAGTTTGGCATTGAAGTAAACAACAACATCAAAAGAATGAATGCTTTGAATAAATTAATTACAATAATTGGCATGTAAATGTAGTCCGCATTGGCCACTCGTGGCTTACACACTCTTTTCTGCTCAAGGGGGACCCTGCCCCCGAACACATTGGGTGTCAGTCGACACTGAATCCTCAAATACAATTGATTAAACTGAGTAGATTTTCTAGCCTTGCGCCAACAATCTTACAATGCAAACAACATGCGTGATCTTCTGACTAATGTAAAACAAGAAGCGATCCTAGCCTTCTTGAGGGCGGCATGACTATAGACTGCCTTGCATAGTTTATTTGATCAATTTTCACCAATTCAGGAAGAACGATATCTTCAACTTTTATCTAGAATTTTGCTCCTTCTATGACAGGAATGTGATGTTGCAACCTGTTCTGACCGTGTTCTGTGTTCTGTTTGTTTTTACAGCTGCCCTGAGTAACCATCCGGCCCGGAAGTTCGTCATGGACTTCATGAAGGCGGTGGTGGTGGACAGTCTGTCCCTGCCCCAGAGCAGCAAGACGCCGCCAGCCATCGACCTGCTCCTCGAGGTGCACCACTGCTCTTCTCTTCTCTTCTCTTCTCTTCTCTTCTCTCTTCTCTCTTCTCTTCTCTTCTCTTCTCTTCTCTTCTCTTCTCTTCTCTTCTCTCCTTCTCCTCTCTCTCCCCCCCCGCCCCCCCCCCCTACCCCCCCCCCCCACCCCTCCCTCGCTCCTGAAGAACCTTTAAAAAAACAGAGAAGATTATCCCAACAATTTAATGGTACAGAGTCGTCAGTATCGTGAGAAAATTTAGGGGTACAGAATCTTACCCCATTTTACCCTTAGGCAAAAAAACCTGATCACACTGGCATGACTCAGCAATCTCCCGTTATCATATCAAAATAAGGGGAGATTGCTGAGTCATGCCTGACCCGTTGAGCCACTGGTGGCTTACACATGCTTTTCTGCTCAAGGAGGAGCCTCTCCCTGAATGTATTGGGTGTCAGTCCCCACTGACACTCAAACACATTTGATTAAGTTGTGTCCATTTTTTGGCCCTGCGCCAACAGTTTTTTACTCTGCAGATAGCATGCATGACCTTTTCACAAAAGTAAAACGATCAATCATTTTAGCCTTTTTGAGGGAAGCTTGGCTCTGTACCACCTCATATAGCCTATTATTATATTCAACCCATTTGATCAATTAACAACCTTAAACTTTTATCTAAATTTTATTTCCCTTAGACACAAGTTATATATATACTCTGAGTTTTTAAAATTCACAGTGTCTACTGACACAAAATTGATTGTATGCTTTTACACTCCGTAAAAGCGATGGTTGAATAAATAAAAAGAATGAAAAGATTCTCAACGTGAATATGGCCTATGCTGCCGACACGGTGTAAAGAAACCACCAAGCAATCAATCAATCAACCAACCAATCAATCAATCCTGACCGGTTGGTTCTCCCGCTTCTCACCAGGCGGCGCCCGACCACGCGACTCGCACCCAGCGGCGGGAGCTGCAGACGGAGATGCTGAAGAGCCTGATGAGCCACCTGCTGGCGGCCGACGCGCTGCTCGGGGACGAGGCGGCGCTGTCTGTGGCTGCAGGCGGCAGTCACGCACACACGGCCACCAACGTCTTCTACTTCACAAACCGCGTCGTCGATAAGCTCTGGCAAGGTGCGTCACCAACGTCACGTCACATGACGACATGCTCCAGAGTTCCCCGGGTCCCCCCACCTCCCTTCTAGGTTTTCACCCGCCCTGCTCCCAGGTTCACCTGCCCCACTTCCACCTCCGCCTCCGCCCCCGCTTCCGTTCCCGCCTCCGCTCCTGCTTTTGCTCCTGCTCCCGCCCATGCTCCTGCTTCCGCTTTCACTTTCGCTCACATCCCCACTTCCACCCTAATCCCGCTCTGGCTTCCACTCCCACTTCCGCCCCCTGTGCCCGCTTCCATTCCCGTTCCAGCCCCCGCTCTCAGATTCGCCCCTGCTACCGCTCCCACTTTCGATCCCGCCACTGTTTCCACTCACATTCTGTTTCCTCTCCAGCTTCCGCTCCCACCCCTGCTTTCGCTCCTGCCCCTGCTCAGCCCGCTTCCACCCCAACTTCCACTCCTGCTTCCACTCTCGCTTCTGCCCCCCGCTCCTGCCTATGCTTCCACCCACCCTCGCTTCCACTCCCGCTCCCACTCACGCCCACACTTACGCCCCACTCCCGCTTCCACTCCTGTCCCATCTCAGCCCTGCTTCCACACCCTCTTCCACCTTTGCTCCCAATTCTGCTCCCGCTTCCGCCCCAACCCCCGCTTCCACCCATGCAACTGCTCCCACTACCGCTTCCGCATCCGTTCCCTCACCCAGTTTTGCTCCTGCTCCTGCTACCGCTCCCGCTCCCACTTCTTCTCCTACTCCTGCTACCACTCCTACTCCTGCTCCTGCTAACCACTCCTGCTCCCACTGTCGCTATCGCTCCCGCCCTCGCCCTATCTATTAACTACTGTAGTAGTCTGTACATGAGCTTTACTACCACGCGGTAGCGGCGGAGACTATGCCGCACACCTATGCAGTTACACTGAACTGCGCTAGGTGACGGTAGGCTAGCCACCGGGCAGACCCCGACTGGGCTGCCCTCTACTGCGTGTGGCTTGCTCACCCACCCACCCACCTATAGAGTCGATGTGGGATCTGGCGAGGGAGGGGGCGGGTCAGATGACTGTGGACACCGCGGAGAGCAGATTGGTTCAATAAACCAAGTTGAAGCGAACTGACATTGGATCTTGGCATTCTTCCGTGTGTGGATGGAATCTGACTTCCGAGCACTTTCCTCAATTTCTGACAGTGCTAACTTTATAGAAATATATCCACATTTTCATCGTTTCCCTTCTTTTAATAATAATAATAATAATAATAATAAATGTGAGGAGAACGATGCTATTATTGGAGAAACAATATTTACAGATAACCGCACCATAGATTTCCGATTTTTTTTTTTTTGCTGGAGATCACTTTCATCACTGATACATGTAAATGCGAAATTCTGCTTATGGTATCTATTTATTTGTATTGCAGCCATTTGCTAAGTTGTTCTTCAATGTTTCCTCAGGTTCCTATCTCAGGGAGTCGAAGGAAGTGTTTGACTTTGTCAGCAAGTTGATTCAACAGGCCAAGCGCAAAGGTAAGTCTGGTGAGGCGCAAGGTGTAGCACACACTGTCAATAAACCTAGCAACGGTGTGGTCACCGCAACAAAATGTGTTGACTTTGGTGGCCACTTTATACTTTGGTGGCCATTTGGGCATACTTAGGTGACAGTGACAGTGACCTTGACACTTACTCTGAGAGTGTTCCCCGTCCTGATATGACCTTAGATGTTGCTAGGACGTAAAACAACAACAAACAAACAACAAACAAACCTCTTACTTATGTTAATATTTACACTTGACCGCACACGCTGGGTTAGGTTAGGTTAGGTTAGGTTAGGTTTAGGGTGTTTGGGGTGAGCTGTGAGGACCCCGGGTTACCCGTAAATAACAGTATGGCGTCAGCAGGAGCCAACCTTTAATGGGACACCCACAGAAGCGAGTCGGGTGTAGAACGAAGATGCATCCCTCCCCTTCAGAATCAGAGATCAAACAAAACTATCGCTCTTTAGCAATAGTGCATGGATAACACTTGATTACATTATTCTTTGGTTTCTTGTAGAATGGTTCTCTGAATTTAAACACCTGCTCGGCTGGGGTAAGGCTCTCTCTCTCTCTCTTTGTAAGCTTCCCCCCCCCCCGCCCTTTGTGACACTCCCAAGCGACTAACCAACCCCTGTCAGGCATCTCTTCTTCCTTGCGGCACACCAGACGGGATGGCTGAATGAGTTGAGCTTCCGTCTGTCGCTTTGGTAGTTCATGGAATTCGAACCAACTGGTTAGAAACTTGGTCGAGTCAAACCAACAACTTAAGAATTGATACTTGTCACTTCCTAGCCAGGCGCTCTGCATTATTAGGATAGGGCAAGGACTGGTTGGGTGTCAGGATAATGTGACTGAGTGGGATATCGGGTCATGGTGCTAGCAGTCTGGTCTCCCAGTGGGGCAGCACTATAAAGTTGCCATGAGCGCACACTGTCACAAGTCGGTACCGGTCCTGGTATGACCTTGGATGTTGCCAGGATGTAAAACTCCAACCAACCAACCCTCTGGCACCTATATGGAACTGAGACATGCCAAACATGCATATGTACTGGACGCAGTGGCCGAAGCATTAGAGCGCTGGCTTATGCATTTGCTCAGGATAAACTGATTTGTTTTTTACATGGTGTTTCATAATCTCAATAGAATACATATTGATTTGAAGCAAATGTCCTTGTGTTTTCAGTGTAACCGTTTCTGTGCTGTTTTGTGTCAATTGTTACAATGGAGGAGAAAAAAAAGAGTGATCACCTTTTGAGACAGGCTCAGATATATATATAACAATTGATTAGTCCGAATCCTATTCTTATATGACCTTACATGTTACTAGAATATAAAACCGAGATGAGAAAGTTAAGCATAGAAAATTCCGGAACTCACGACCATCGGACTATACAATTTTAAAAGAATGGGACCGGACTCGATAGCCTAATCGGTAGAACGCGGGCTTCAAGTGCGGAAGGTCAGAAGTTCGGTTACCGGTCGAGTCAAACCAATGACTTTAAAATTGATACTTGTCGCTTCCTAGCCTGGCGCTCAGCATTAATAGCATAGGGCAAGGACTGGTTAGCTCAGTGGCAGGATAATGTGACTGAGTGGGATATTGGGTCATGATGGCAGTGGCCTGATTTCCCACTGGCTGGAGCAGCACTATAAAGTCAGCATGAGTGCGCACTGTCACAAGTCGGTAGCCGTCCTGATATTACCTAAGATGTTGCTAGGACGTAAAACAACAACAAACTTAAAAGAATGGGCAAGGAACCATAGATGCCTCTCTTTAATGCCTTACTAATGACCAGGTGTGTCTTTAACTCTGTGTGTCATGAACCCTGAGGGCTTGATGAATTAACATCTCTGACTACAACATGTAATTATTCACTCCACTGCCCCCCCCCCCCCCTCATCGTATTTCCCATCAGGGCCCGTATGCATGACGTGGTGTTAGCTTACACTCGGTGTTTGCGCCAACACCACTCCTTGCGTACTGAGTTTTCGCCGCTAACCTAGAAATCTCCGCCAAAACCAGGTTTGGGTCACCAACACCGCGTCATGCATACGGGCCCTGTTGTGCTTACCCCCCCCCCCCCCCCCCCCTCCACACACACAACTCCCTCCCCATTAATGGCTGATTTGATTATATTTAGACTAACACCTGCTTTAGATTTATAGCTGCATTTTAATCTGGTTGTTATGAGGGACCAGTGTAGTCTGGTTACTGTGAGGGACCAGTGTAGTCTGGTTACGATTGATTGATTGGTGGTTGCTTTACGCCGTGTCGGCAGCATAGGCCATATTCACGGCGAGTTGATGAGGGACCAGTGTAGTCTGGTTACCATGAGGGACCAGTGAAGTCTAGTTAGTATGAGGGACCAGTGGTCTGGCCACCATGAGGGACCAGTGTAGTCTGCTTACCATAAGGGACCAGTGTAGTCTGCTTACCATAAGGGACCAGTGTAGTCTGGTTACCATGAGGGACCAGTGTAGTCTGGTTACCATGAGGGACCAGTGTAGTCTTCTTACCATGAGGGACCAGTGTAGTCTGGTTGGTATGAGGGACCAGTGTAGTCTGGTTACCACGAGGGACCAGTGTAGTTTGGTTACATATCAGGCAGGATGACCTAATGGGGCAGCACTATCAAGTCGCCATGAGTGCACACTGTCACAAGTCGGTGCCGGTCCTGATATGACCATAGATGTTGCCATGACATAAAACTCCAACAACCAACCAACCCTCTTCATTAATGTCTGATCTTGCTATATTTAGATATACTTCTGTATCAAATAGTTTTACAGATGCATTTTGTAGTCTAGTTGCTATGAGGGACCAATGTAGTCTGGTTACTATGATTAATGTGATTGACAAAATAGATACCACTAGCTTTTCACCGTGAATATGGTCCTTGCTGCCGACACAGCGTTGAAACCATCAGTGGTGTCCTCTGCGGCGGAGTGGTTAAAGTGTCTGACTTTTTTCTAGTTCAGACTCCTAATCTGAAGGTCGGTGATTCGATTCCCCATGCCATCACCTCTGCCAATTTGGATTTCTGCCGCTGTTTATAACTTACAGCATCATCAAAGGGCAGTTCCTCTCATATCATGTCTATGTGGTGTGGGAGGTTAAAAATCCCTTGGGTCGGTAAAAGTGTAGGCTGTGGCTTTCTACAGACCAACTGTCTAATGGAGAAAACAGGACTATTCAGACTTATCCACGATGCGCAGTATAAATCTTCAAGAAAAAAAATAAATCAATCAATCAAACCCAATATTATTTATTACCAGTGGGGCAGTTGCTGAGTAGTTTCTTTCATGACTTTTCACCAGCTGGAGCTATTAAGGGCAAATATCCTTTTTAATTGGTGATCGACCCCGCCCATGCTTTAAAAAGTTTCCCGCCCCTGAATTATTATATTTTTTAACTGATAAAAATGTGTCGGGCTAGCAGCAATTCAGCTTTCATAATCACACAATATGTTCCAAGCAAACAATATGTTACAAAATTGAGAACTGTCTGATATAATACATTTTGAAATGAGAATACAATATTCATTGTTTGACTGAAAACATGTACATGAATGACTGAAAAATGAAAAAGAAAAATGAAAAGAAAAACCGCCCACCTGACACAGAGTTTTATTTCAAAAGGACGATCACCAACTTTTAATTTGTTTATTTGGCCTAATGTTCATTTTGGTTTGCGACCTCTGCAAGGTGCTACCACCTGGTGGATCAAAGTAACACTAGCGCTTATAGTGCTGCCACCTGCTGTTAGAGGCCAAACTTGCTCTCGGCGCAATATAAAATTTCCCATTTTCATTACCCCCACATTACTGGTGCCGTGACCAGAATTATGTACAGGTTATGCGCTGTATGGCTGTTGAACCTACACTGTGTATGTACAACTGTATTGCCTGTATGTAATTGTAAGCATTTAACAACAAAACAAACAAAAAATGTAATCATTTAATAACTTATGAAGGTAAACGCGACCAGACGGGATGGCCGAATGAGTTAGAGCATCCGTCTCCCCAGTTCGTAGACTAAGGGATCGTGGGTTCGAACCCTGGTCGAATCAAACCAATGACTTAAAAATTGATACTTGTCGCTTCCTAGCCAGGCTCTCGGCATTATTTTGATAGGGCAAGGACTGGTGTGCTCAGTGTCAGTATAATGTGACTGAGTGGGATATCAGGTCATGGTGCTGCCGGCCTTGTCCCCCAGTGGGGCAGCACTATAAAGTCGCCATGAGTGAGCACTGTCACAAGTTGGTACCCGTCCTGATATGATCTTAGATATTACTAGGACCTAAAACAACAACAAACAAACTGAACTTAAACCATTTCCAGGGAGGGGGTGCGAGTGTAGTAGTCTGCACTGACCTCAGGCAACGAACCAAATGTCTAGGGTGATTGCATCAAGCCACCTAGGTGGTGAAATGGTTAGGATGCTAGCCCCGCAATGGCCAGAAGTGTGTGTTCGAAAACCTGCTCTATTCGCATTTTCATCACCACCCACAACAGTATTAATGCGCTAGTGGTGTGTGTCGTTGTGTCATTGCAGCATCTGGGATCTCGTTGGACGGCATCTACAAGGGGCTGAACCGTGTTATCCTCTACCAGCTGTCGCGCCCCATGTATTCGGTGGCGGATCAGACAAGCGTTCTCGATGCGCTTCACAAGCTCACCTCGAATCGCGGACTGGTCTTCGGGCCTGGCAACTATGACCAGGAATTCATCGGCTGCCTCTGCTATTGCCTGCTGCAGCTCACCACCGAAGACCCATGTGCTGTCAGGTGAGCGCGTCAAGTCAACTGCCATTTTTTTAATTAAAAAAAAAGTAATTGCGTTAACAAAAATTGTACTATTCAATTTTCCATTTAAAATTAGTTGTTTTTTTGGAGTTTAATAAATAAAAAAAGGTTTATTATTTAAGAATTATAGTTAGCAGTTTAGCCATTATTACTAAAAAAATAAACCTCAAAAGATTTGTATCAAATTGTACTAGTGTCTGCCCAAGTGTTAACGTTATGAGCAGCGTAAATAAATTCATCACAAGAATAAACAAAGAACTCTTTTAATCCATTTGTAATCTCTAACTAATATATTCTTGTATTAAAAATAACAATTAATTAAAAAAATATATAATTTTCCTTTTTAAAGTGTTTTTTTTTCTTTTTTAGATAATTAATAAATGTTTTATTTAGCAATTCTGGAAAATTTCAAATACATTTTATTTTCGGAGTTTAATACATACAAATTTTAATTATCCGTTTTAAACCAATTTTAATCCATTTTTAATCTTTTAACTAGGGGTTGTGGGTAGTGCCCAGTTATAGGTTGTTCCGACATTTCTTTGTTCCATTATTCAATTGCTTCGTCAGTTTCACTACCGCCGTCCTGATATGACCTTAGATGTTGCTAGGACGTAAAACAACAACAAACAAACAAACAAACGGTTTTGTCACGTGGATATGGTCCATGTGAGAAAGGCTGACGACCTTTGTGCCTGGCCTATGGCGCCCTCTGTTGAGAATGAAATGAAACCTGCCACTGATTCTCAGCCACTCTGTAGACTTGCGTTTTCAGCCTCATTGTTCAACCTGTTATTTCCACACGTGTTACTTTGATACAGGTGTGCATTCTGCACTGCCGAATGGCACTAGTGCCGTACGAAGTCACTAGAATATAGCACCGTAGTGACAAACAGAATAGTTCTGTACATGTACGAAAGCGAAATAGATGACTAGAACATACATAATTGTAACGGTCAGAATGGTCCTTGTGGGTGTGTGGGTGGGCAGAGTGATTTCAAATGGGCCTCAGCCTTCGGCATTTTAACGCATTTGAAATCACACCACCCGCACACTCGGGCTATTGTGTATATTGCACATGTGTAAAATAATGTCTTTCGGTTAAAATGCTTGACCGCCTCTGTCTCGCTGGTTCTAGCGGCAGTGTCTCTGGAGGCACCTACGGAAACAGGTTAGTGATGTAGCTTCGATGTCAAGTCACGTCACGTGGCTCAGCCAATCCACGCTCCCTTCTCCTGTTAGCGGTAGATTTGAACGTCTCCTAATCGTGGCAGGTTCAGATTAATGCCTCACATTTAACTAAGCCGACAGCCCCACAGGAAAGACTCCACCCGATAGCAAAGACTCCGCCCGACAGTGTTGCTGATTGACTCTGTGTGTGTACTCTATGTAATTCATTCCGCTAACCAGCACTATGGTTGCCTGGCTTTAATGGCGGGAGCCAATCAGATTCCATATATAATGTTGTAACGGGTCAAATTTCGCACAGCTTTTAGATTACGCTATATTTATAGAGCAGCTAGAAAATTTTGACTTGATTACATCGCGTCCAATTTGTTAATACGACGGTTACCTCTAGTCAGTGTGATCTCATGACATTTGGAAGCCTCAGCTGGTTTGGGTTCCGCTAAATAGGTTAGCGATCCATGACCTATTTTATTCAATTATTGACACAAACTGGGCGGATTGACTGTGTATGTACTCTACATAATTCATCCCACTAACCAACACCATGGTCGTCTAGCTAAATGGCGGGAGCCAATCAGATTCCATATGCCATGTTGTAACGGGTCAAATTCTGCACAGGTTTTAGATTACGCAATATTTATGGAGCAGTTAGAAAATGTTGACTTGATTGCATCGAGTCCAATTTGTTAATACGACGGTTACCTCTAGGCGGTGTGTTCTCATGGCATTTGGAAGCCTCACCTGGTCAGGGTTCCGCTAAATAGGTTAGCGATCCATGACCTATTTTATTCACACAAACTGGGCGGATTGACTGTGTGTATGTACTCTACGTAATTCATCCTGCTAACCACCACCATGGTGGCCTGGCTAAATTCCGGTAACCAATCAGAATCCATGTACCATGTTGTAATGGTGACAATTTCATAAAACTTTTAGATTACACCATGTGTATAGAGCATCTGGACACATTTGACTTGATTGCATCGCGTCCAATTTGTTAATATGACGGTTACCCCTAGTCAGTATGACCTCACAACATTTGGCAGCCTCAGCTGGTCTGGGTTCCGCTAAATAGGTTAGCGATCCATGACCTATTTTATTGACGCAAACTGGACGGTCATCGATCAATATCTTCTGATATTAGCGCCCCATGACCGGCCTCCTAGAATCAGCCGGATAAGAGAGCGGACTGTCGGTGGTAGTCTAAGTCGCCTTAGGTGGGCTGTCGTCTTCTTGGTTAGAGTCATGCATTAGTAACTTACCCACTACCAGGAACATCACCGGATGTGTGTATGTAAAGGCAGGCAATGACGTAGATAGCTTTGGAGTTGGGGGGGGTGGGGGGGGGGGGGGCTACTGCTCCCCTCAAGCGCATTCTTCAAAAGGGGTGCCTTTTCAGCCATTGTTTAACTCTTTTAGTTCCCTCGCATGATAAAAGTCCTATCTTGTATTTTGATTTTAAATGCAAAATAACCATATTATGTACTTCCTTTAATACTGTATCTTCCTTGCCATTTTGATGTTAAATAAAAAATAAAAAATGTATAATGAATTTAAAATAATTTGGTATGCATTATGGCGCCCTTTTTCATGTGCTTGTGACACCAACTTTAGAATCTGGCTACACCCCTGAAGATGGGGCAAGTTGGCGGGGGCGGGGTTGTGGCTTTTTGTATGTTTGGTGGGGGGTGTTGCTTTTTGTATGTGGCTTTTAGAAAGTTGTCATTGAAGTTGTTGTGTATTTGTTTGAATGTTCAGGGATGAAAGATCTCCGCGATTTCGCGGATTTCCGGGATTTTTCCTGTAGCTATAAGTGTATACTACTAATACGTTGCGCCCTTCCTGATATGATCTTAGATGTTGCCAGGATGTAAAACTCCAACAACCAACCAATACGTTATTTCACGCTGCAGCACCATCAGCGTATACCGATATGTGGTGCAAACGCCGCAGCACTAGCAGCGTATACTACTAATGCCTTCAAACGCCGCAGAAGGGTCAGCGTATACCGATATGTGGTGCAAACGCTGCAGCACTAGCAGCGTATACTACTAATACATGCTTCAAACGGTGCAGCACTATCAGCGTATACCAATATGTATGAAATCCGACTTCCGGGAATTTTCAGCGATTCCCTGACAATGTTAAACCTATGGGAGAATATCAGCATTTCCGCTTTTTTTCCCGGAGACCACTTTCATCCCTGCATGTTATATGTTGTACTCTTTCTATGCTTTACATTGTGGCATGCCGGCATACAAGGAAACGAACGAGCTGATCGGGCTGCGAAGAAGGCCCTGAACTGTGATCTTGAACCGTGTCTGATCCCTCACTCTGATCTGAAACCACTAATAGCTACCCACATAAAATCAAAATGGCAACATGAGTGGGATGAAAACATTAATAAACTTAAAGAAATTGAACCATCTGTGGGAAAGCCACCACAGACTCATGCGGGAGGTCGGCGGGACCAAGCGGTCCTTAGCCGCTGCCGTATTGGCCACTCGAGGCTTACACATGCTTTTCTGCTCAAGGGGGAACCTCCCCCTGAATGTATTGGGTGTCAGTCCCCACTGACACTCAAACACATTTGACTAAGTTGCGTTGATTTTTTGGCCCTGCGCCAACAGTTCTACACTGCAGACAGTATGCATGACCTTTTTACTAAGGTAAAACAGGAAAACATTTTAGCCTTTTTGAGGGCAGCTGGACTGTACCACCTCATATAGTTTACTAAAAAGATTCTATCAATTATTAATAAAACTTTTCTTTTTCTATGGGAATTTGTTTCCTTTGACCACAAATATATGATTGTGAGCTTTCTAATTTAATGAGTGTCTATTGGCACATAATTGATTGTCTGCTTTTACATGTAAAAGCGATGGTTTGAACAAAAAACAAACATTTCTCGCCGTGAATATGGCCTATGCTGCCGACACGGCGTAAAGCAACCACCAATCAATCAATCAAACATTGTGGCATGAATCAGGTTTCCCGAGGATCCTTGATTAGTCAATTTTCAAGGCCTTGAAAAGTCGTAAATATGGGAACTTTTCTGTGAAAGGTCTTAAAAAGGTCTTAAATTGGATTTTGGCCACTGATATTTTTTAAAGATGTTTTACCAGCTATCTTCACAGAGTACAAATGCCATGGAGCTGAAATAACCCGAAGTTTACGCTATTTTCTACGGACCGTAATGTACTGGTCACAAATATGTATGTTACATCAAAGACCCTATAATACTAAGATGGCTCACTCAGCCTGTACTGTGTAATCAAAATGATCTAACCCACCACTTGGTGCGCTGGCTGTTCTCTTGGTTAAACAGTTGCTATATTATATGTATAAATGTATATATGAATGAGAAAGATGTGTGATGATGATGTGTATTTGTTCAGAGCAATTTCATATTGATGTGTATTCATACTTACCTATCTCATGTATAATATAATTTTATGTGTTTACATGTGAAACACCACCCAGTAGCCGGGCTGATCAAACCCACCACAAGGTGGCACTGCAAAATTTACATTACCATGGGAGAGATAGGGAGTGAGCCGTCTTAGTGTTATAGGGTCTTTGGTTACAATTGCTGGGAAAATAGGTCTTGAATTGTATGAAAATTGGTATTAAAAAGTCTTAAATATGATTGGCTGATGGGTGCAGGAACCCTGATGTACACATGTATGAATGCAGAATTGATTGACGAAGCGAGCGCTACCTCCATACAAGATGGCTGACTGAGTAATATCGAACACTTATTGTCTGATATGGGATCTGGAATGCGTATTGACTGAGGCGTAACCGATAAGTACGAGCATTCTAGAGATTCGCTGAACTCGACTCGCACATTGGAGTGATGAAGAGCTTATTAAAGTTGCATAGTCCAATGAAAGCATCACATTTTCAAAACCAAAACCCAAAACACTGATCTAGATTTGATTCTATATATCTGACTTAGATACTGGGGCATTTATGAAGAAGCATTTGTTTCGACCTAGAAGGGAATACTGAGTCAATTTACATATACTGAATTTTTGCAAACCAGTCCTTGCCCTATCCTAATAATGCCGAGCGCCAGGCTAGGAAGCGACATGTACCAATTTTGCAAGTCATTGGTTTGACTCGACCAGGAATCGAACTCCCGACCTTCCGCACGGGATCAGCACTATAAAGTAACCATGAGTGTGCACTGTCACAAGTCGGTACCCGTCCTGATATGGCCGTAGATTTTCCTAGGACGTAAAACAACAACAAACAAACAGACATGCCAGTTTGTATTAAAACAATTCATTGTAGCATTCAGCGTGCAGTCCAAACATTAATGGGTTTTTGCCAGAGTATACTCTTAAATCTCTCTAGGGTACAACCCTGTACCCTCAAATTGTTGGGATAATTTTCTTTTTTTAAGGTTCTCCAAGAAGCCAGAGACAACACAGACTTCAGACCCCCCCCCCCCCCCCCAATTCCCGCCCACGGCTCCATTCTGCGTTCCTTCAAATTAATTATTTTCTGGCGGAAATCCTGCATTGCCCTGGCAAATACCACGTGATCTGTGACGTCACTTGCACACCCTCAATAGTTGACTTAGTTGACCCTATTAACCACTAGATGGGATGTCCGAATGAGTTGAGCGTCCTTCTCCTATTTTGGGGAGATCGGGGGGGGACCTCAACCCATTGGTTCATGGGTTTGAACCCTGGTCGAGTCAAACCAATGACTTAAAAATTGATACTTGTCGCTTCCTTGCCAGGCGCTCTGCATTATTAGGATAGGGCAAGGACTGGTTGGCTCAGTGTCAGGGTAATGTGACTGAGTGGGATATCAGGTGATGGTGCTGGCGCCTGGTCTCCCAGTGGGGCAGCGCTATAAAGTTGTCATGAGTGTGCACTGTCACAAGTCGGTTCCCCCATCCTGATATGACTTCAGATGTTGCTAGGGCATAAAACAACAAACAACAACAAACCTTGTTAACCGGAAGTGGCTCCTTCTCTTTGCGCACAGCGAGCCCCAGATGATGCGGCAGACCACGTGGCACCTGGACGCGGACTGCGAGTCTGACCCCGAGGAGAACCTCACCAGGAGCGCAGACCTGACCAGCAATGCGGAAGGCTTTCAGCTGGTGGCGAATGCAGCGCGTCGCGTCTGGGAGGAGCTCTACGTCTGCAAGAAGCCGGTTAGTAGCAACCCGCCTTTCGCTTTTTTTCTTTTTTCCCCCGCCTCTTGTTTCATTTGTATTGATTAAAGCTGCATAGTCCGATGGAAACATCAAATTTTCAAAACCAAAACAATTATCTAAATTTGATTCTAAATATCTAACTTAGATACTGGTGTACGTACTAAGCATTTGTCGGCACATAGTAGGGAACATTGAGGCAATCTAATAGAGCCTGTTTCTGCAGAACCTTATGGTGTCAAGTTTTGATGTGCTTGCTCAAATTAATTTGTCATGTTTGCGCTTCAAATATGGTATCTTAAAAGCTAGCCATTTAAAATCAAAGTTACTTCAAACTAGAGTAAGGTAGATTATACTGATCACCCTAATATGTTTATCTCAGAAAATGACAGAAACTCAAAACCATCAGACTATGCAACTTTAAGCAGCACGGAAATTTCTATAACAAACAATTAGTTTTTTTCATTTCGCCGCTCTTTGTCCTAGTATTGGACGTATTCGACTGGGCCTTTCTATATGCATATCAAAATATTTCTTTACAAATTCCTATTCGACTGGGACCAGAAGTGGGTTTCTATACTTATGAATCGAATGTGTCGTGTGGCTCCATCCATAAGGTCACATGGTGTATTTCAAGATGTGTGATATGGAACGGTCGAAAGATTCAGTAGCTTCAGCCAATCAGAGCTGTTCTTTTCAATTGCAAATGGCTGATCTCTATGGGGGCAGCCATTTGAAATGGAAATGAACAGCTCTGATTGGTTCTTTTCGATTGCAAATGGCCGCCCCCATACAGGGCAGCCATTTGCAATGGAAAAGAACAGCTCTGATTGGCTGAAACCGTGAAGCCATTTGACTGGTCCTCTTTGCATTCGAAAACCTAGTTCACTGTGCAGGTGGGCGGAGCCTAAATCTTGCAGATGGAAAGGTCCCAGTCGAATGCCTCCAATGTCAAAGTGCCAAGATAGGTAACGATAAGTTTTTATTTTGTTAAGTCATTGATTTGATTTGGGTGGTTTTTCTAGCCATGCGACCTGCTGCATGGGAAGGGAGCACTTTAACTCATTCTGCCATCTTGCCTGATGCTTGTGTAGGAGTTGTTTAAAAGAGATTTCAGTAACTAGGTTATTCATCTGTCCTGTATGATCCATCACGTCACTATTGTAGAACTTTGACATCACTTTGTATAATATTTTCCGGGTACCGACTCTACAACTTGTCCTGTGGCCATATGTCTATACGCATCTAAAATGCTTACATACAGGGACATATCTGATTCTAGGTAAATATTTCGTGTTGCTAGACCGTGGGGTCATGGGTTCGAACCCTGGTTGAGTCAAACCAATGACTTAAAAATCGATACTTGTTGCTTCCTAGCCAGGCGCTCGGCAATGTTAGGACAGGGCAAGGACTGGTTAGCTCAGTGTCAGGATAATGTGACTGAGTGGCATATCAGGTCATGGTGCTGGCGGCCTGGTCTCCCAGTGGGACAGCATTATAAAGCCACCATGAGTGCACACTGTCACAAGTCGGTACCCATCCTGATATGACCTTAGATGTTGCTAGGACATAAAACAAACAAACAAAAGGTAAATATTTCAATAGCCGATTTGTTGTAACCATGTATTTTGCATAAGGATGAACTTTAATTTAATGTAACATTGGTTGCTTGGCTGGAAGATCACCCCTTGGGGAAGCCAACTCCCCGACCCTTCTGACACTGCAAACTACAGAATTGATATAATATTAAAAAAATCGACGCCATTACCAAAGCGGAACCTTTTGCTGCTGCTTGTAATAACATATACACATTCGCCAACCCCTCAACCCCTCTTTTAAAACTTGTAAAACTTGTAAAAATTCCAATTCAATCTTTCCACACAGACCTTAAAGGTGACGCTACTGTCCAGTGAGATGAGCGGGGGGGGGGGGGGGGCGAAGCAATCGCTCACCACCGCGCACCGAGGTGGGATGGCCGACCAAAAATCCAACCATATACCATATTGAATTCAATTTAAAAATAAATTTCAATTCAATCTTTCCCCGCAGACCATCGAGGAGGTCTTCAAGGTGGCGCTGCTGTCCGGTGAGCGAACCAAAAACAATCGCTCACCGCCAGGGTTGAATTGTCGACCAATAATCCACTTGTACCATATTGAATTCAATTTTGTTTAAAATAAATTTTAATATCTTTACCCGCAGACCATCGAGGAGATCTTCAAGGTGACGCTACTGTCTGGTGAGCGAATCAAAAACAATCGCTCACTGCCAGGGTTGAATTGTCGACCAATAATCCACTTGTACCATATTGAATTCAATTTTGTTTAAAATAAATTTTAATATCTTTACCCGCAGACCATCGAGGAGATCTTCAAGGTACGCTACTGTCCGGTGAGCGAACCTAAAACTATCGCTCACCGCCATGGTTGAATTGTCGACCAATAATCCACTTGTTCCATATTGAATTCAATTTTGTTTAAAATAAATTTTAATATCTTTCCCCGCAGACCATCGAGGAGATCTTCAAGGTGACGTTGCTGTCGGGTGAGATGAGCAGCTCACCCCGTCTGGGCACGCCGACCCTGGCGGCCGTCCGGCCTCAGGTGCTGGAGGCCGCCTCCCGCCTCTGGGTCACCTACTATGAGAATGAGCGCAAGTGTTCCTACAGCCACACGGAACGCGCCCACAGCCAGCTGCAGTCGGTAATTACGTCGGCCGGAAGTCGCAGCATCGGGGTACACACACATTGCACACGTCTTGTCGGGCGTCTTGTTGTATAAGTTTTCGGTAGTCGGTCGTCGCTAATCAACCCTTCCCTTCAGTAGTTGTCGGTAGTCGGTCGTCGCTAATCAACCCTTCCCTTCAGTAGTTGTCGGTAGTCGGTCGTCGCTAATCAACCCTTCCCTTCAGTAGTCGGTAGTCGGTAGTCAGTCGTCGCTAATCAACCCTTTCCTTCAGTAGTTGTCGGTAGTCGGTAGTCGGTCGTCGCTAATCAACCCTTCCCTTCAGTAGTTGTCGGTAGTCGGTCGTCGCTAATCAACCTTTCCCTTCAGTAGTTGTCGGTAGTCGGTCATCGCTAATCAACCCTTCCCTTCAGTAGTTGTCGGTAGTCGGTCGTCGCTAATCAACCCTTCCCTTCAGTAGTTGTCGGTAGTCGGTCGTCACTAATCGGTCGTCGTTAGTTGGTAGTCGGTTGTTGTGGTCGTCGTCGGTAGTCGGTAGTCGGTATTTTGCTGGTTGTGGTGGCAGAATGAATATGTGTTCTCCGCCCCCCCCCCCCCCCCCCCCCGAGTTCCAATGTAAAGCGCAAACAAATTCTGGAGTTCTTAAAGCTGCATAGTCCGATGAAATATCAAATTTTCAAAACCAAACCAATTATCTAGATTTGATTTTACATATCTACCTTAGATACTGATGCACTTATTAAGTATTTGTTTCTGCGTAGAAGGCAATACTGAGTCAATTTAACAGAACCTGTTACTGCAGAAGTCTATGATGTCAGATTTTTGGCAAGCTTGCCAAAACTAATTTTCCATGTTTGCACTCAAAATATCTCAAAAGTTTACCATTTAAAATAAAAGTAACTTTTAAGTAATGTAAAGTAGATACTAGTGAACGATCTAATATATATATCTCAGAAAAAATACAGAAATTCAAAACCATCGGACTCTGCAACTTTTAGAACAACTGGGCTGTATCACCTCTTGTAATCTTAGTTAGGTTTTTTTGTGCGTTAAATCTTGCTGTCGTTTGCAATTTTTGTGTGTTTGTTACTACTATACTAGTCTGTTTGTTCACGGTGCCTAGTGCTACTAGTTAGTTGTTGGTGACTTCCGATGGGTATATATATATACGCCGAGTTCAGTGATATATATATATATATATCACTGAACTAAATATATATGGTCAATATCTATATATATATATATAATGTAAAGCGCAAACAAGTCTCGGAATCGTTTGGGGTTACCAATGGGGTCAAGCAAGGTTGTGTACTGGCTCCCACGCTCTTCTCCATCTTCCTATCAGCAATGCTCGACGAGGCTTTCCGAGGCATGGGGGATGGCATCTATATACAGTCCAGAAAGAGCGCTGACCTATTCAATGTCGCACACTTCAGATCAAAGACCAAGGCTACTCGGATACTGGTGAGAGAGCTGCTATTCGCAGATGATAGTGCACTGGTTGCCCACTCTGCTGAAGAGATCCAGAAAATAGTGGACGCTTTCTCCGATGCATCAAAGAAGTTTGGCCTGAAGATTAACATCAAGAAGACGGAGGTGCTGTACCAACCCAACTCTACAAGAACCCGAGAGGAGGATATCATGGTTGACGGAAACAAGCTGAACTCTGTTCCGGAATTCACCTCCCTCGGAAGCACTATATCAAGTGATGGACGCATTGATCCTGAAATACAGAGGAGGATGGCCATGGCTAGCACATCTTTCGGCCGACTACACCAGAGACTGGAACAACCACCATGTGTCCATATGGGTCAAAGGCAAGATCTACCGTGCAATCGTGCTATCCACCCTACTATATGGAGCCGAGGCCTGGACAGTGTACAGACGACAAGTGAAAAAGCTGCATGCCTTCATGATGCGAAATCTGCGTTCAATCATGAGGCTAACCTGGAAGGACAAAGTGACAAATAAGGAAATACTCGAACGGACAGGGCTTCCCTCTATGGAAGATCTTCTGATCAAAAAGAATCTCCGGTGGACTGGACACCTCATGAGGATGTCATCAGACAGGCTACCAAAGCAGATCCTCTACTCTCAACTGTCTTCTGGTTACAGAAAGAGAGGGCGCCCTCGTCTCTGGTTCAAGGATACCATGAAGAGAAACCTGAAGCTGAGAGACATTAAGGCCGACTCATGGACATCACTCTCACAGCAGAGAGCTAAATGGAGAGCGGCAGTCAAGTAATGAAAGCAGTCTTTGACACATTGCGACCGACAGCATGATGATATATATATATATTATATATTTTACCTCGGTAAACAGCCTCAGGCTAGCCTCAGGCTAGGGAGAGGTAAGCACGTCCGGTACCAGCAATTAGCATATACAACTCACGACTGGATAACGTGTCGTTGGGTTGCTCCGGCAAAATTAATCTACATACAAGCAAATACGCAGTAAGTATAATAAAAACTGTGGTTAGCTTAATTATGATGCATTAGAGCATCAATATGGAAAGTTTAGAACTTTCTTTAGTCCATTTTGGACGAGTTATATGGTTATAAAAAACCAAGGATAGAACGCTCTAGAGTCCTTCTCGAAGGAACCAAACCGGTCATTAGCGGTTCTGTCAACACCCGGGTCACCGTGTCACTATGGGTAGAGATGTGGGCTTCGCCTCGTCTCATGTGGAAATTCTCTCGTACTCTAATAGAGAGTAATGTTGGAGATGCTCCTGGGTTTCTTTTATAGATTCCCCTAGACAAACTTTTTCAGGCGTTTCTCCGAGTTTCGTAGCATTTTCTCCAACTTGTTGACGTAGTAGTCACAGGTTTGAGAAGTGTGCGGAACAGAGGGATGGGCGGGCCGATACACTGGTCCCGACCCCGCGTAAGATTTGGGCTTGACCCACAATCCACGCACAAATTTAGCTTATTACGCCTGTGTTATAACGGTATAAACACGTTCTTTAACACCACTAGATGTCCAATTGAGTTTGAAACAACCAAATTGTGACATATATATATACCGGGACTGACCAAAAATCTTTGTTTACAGTTCCCGATGGCCACGAAGCGGAGTAAGCGCGGTGCAGCAGCAGCCGAGGGGCGTGTTCCGAGTGGATTGGACGAGGAGTACGACTCCTCACCTGTGTTGTCGGCAGTGACTTCGACACAGCCCGGGGCACATATCCTCTCCGAGCCGGACGAGGACAGAGTGCCTGATGTGCCCGTGCCTTCAAATTGGGAGGCTCGCTTTGCGGTGATGGAAAGTCATATCATGGCTTTCAAACCGCCGGTGTCTCTGAAGCGGCGAATGTCGAGTGTCCAAGAGGAGTCAGCGTATGAGGATTTCTCGGACACAGACTCAGCGATGAAGCTTAAGGCTCCTCCTCCTTCTCCTAAACGGAGAAAGAAGAAGAAACAGGTTGTTTCTTCGGGTGATGACTTCACCAAGGAGCGTGGGAAGACTGGATTTCGCAAAAAGCGAAAACCAAGTCCAAGAAGAAGAAGAAGAGGAAAGATTCTTCTTCTTCCGATTCCTCCACAGATTCCACTTCCACGGAATCGGACTCAGACACAATATATGAAGGTGTCTATGCTGCCATTGGGGGCAAAGTGGCTAAGAAGGTGGAGAAGCCAAAGGCTAAGCGTGTTAAGACTACTACGCTTATGCGTGAGACCGTTAATGGTCATTTCCGCACCTTTAAACCGGTGGAGGTTATCTCCAAGTTAGGAGATGAGTTAACAGGCATTAAGGGTGTTCCTAACTCCATCATTAAAGAGATGGATCGAGATGTCAATATGACGGATGACCGTAAGAAGTTTGAGGATGTGTTGCACACAGTGCATAAGGCGGTGCTTGCTACTCTAACAGCTATTGTTCCTGTGGCAAATAGAATGCAAAGAGAAAATAAGTTCTCGTCTTTGGCTAAGACTATGGACAAAGGCATTGCAGTGTTAGCGGCGGCAGGTAATTACTTGTCGTATCGAAGATATGAAAATGTCTTCAAGTCGGTTTGCACAGATGCTGGCAAAGAAGTGGCTCGCTCTAAGAAGATTACGGATAATGAGGGGAAGGAGTTTACGCTTTTTCTCACTCCAGAGCCGATTAAAGGGAAACCGTTAGATAACACCAAAATGTTTGGTGGTCAACTACAATACCTCTATAAAGAGGTAGAAACTGCAGCCAAGAGTGGCAAAAACATGGATGGTAAGAAGAAACAGGAAGTTCCTCGTTTCAAAAAGTCACGAGGGGATTTTCGTCCACGACGGTTCACCAGGGGAACCAGACCGAGTTCAAACTTTGGTCAAGCTTTTCGGGGCCGGGGCACCCTCCCAGGCTGGACCGACAACACCACACGGCCACTAGGTCGAGGGTTCAACTCGTCGAGACCCTTCCCCAGGGGCGGGTCCAAGTAGAGGTCCAAACACAGACTTTACAAGTCCCTGTAGCCTCTAAAAACACACAAACTGTAAGCAACTTTGTGGCTGGTAATATTAATAATCATATTTCTGAGTGGCACAAAATTACTAGTGACCAAGAAATTTTACAAATAGTTAGGGGTGTTCACATTCCCTTCACACAAATTCCTGTTCAAGGTAGAATACCTTTTCCTTATAACATTCAACCAGTTGAACGAGAGGCACTAACTAAACAGGTACAAAAATTCTTTGAGAAAGGAATTATACAAAAAGTGACACACTGTTCAGGACAGTTTATTTCAAACATCTTCTCGAGACCAAAGCCTAATGGTGATGTTCGAATGATCCTGGATTTAACAATCCTTAATAAAATGGTTGAATATCGACATTTTAAAATGTTCTCCCTAGATACGGCACGAGATCTGATTACACCAGATGCGTGGATGGCTAGTGTTGATTTACAAGATGCATATTACACACTTCCCATAATGGAACAATACCGAAAATTTCTTCGATTTATTTGGGATAACCAACTCTATGAGTTTACCTGCATGCCGAATGGCTTAGCTTGTGCCCCTCGTTTATTTACTAAACTGCTTAAACCTGTTTTCTCAGTAATGGCGAGGAAGGGTCACATAATGTTTCCATATATAGATGATTCTTTTATTATAGCATCAACACAAATTGGGTGTGTGAATGCAGTTCTGGATTTATGTGCATTACTCACTAAACTGGGGTTTTATGTACATTCACAAAAGTCAGTGTTTAAACCAACAAAACAACTCAAATGTTTAGGGTTTATTCTGGATACACAGTCTCTTACAGTGTCGATAACAGAACAAAAACTAATTAAGTTTATGACTACAGCGACCCAGCTTATTAAGTTATCAAAACCTAAAATTAGACAGGTCGCTGTCCTTATTGGGATAATGATATCGTATGCACCCGCGGTGTTATACGGGAAGGCTCATATTAAATCTCTAGAAATAGATAAAAATTTAGCGTTAGCACGAACTAAAGGGAATTTTGAGCGAAAAATGTTTATTTCGCAAGAAGGACTACAGGATATTGGGTGGTGGATGAAACACATAGCAAGTTCACCAAATCCAATCCGCATGGCGGAACCTAATACAGTAATTACTACTGATGCTTCATTAGAAGGTTGGGGAGCTCATCGAGATGGGGTCACAACAGGAGGTAGATGGCTGGATGATGAAAAATCAGACCATATTAATGCACTAGAATTGCGTGCTATTTATCTGGGCTTACGTAGTTTAGTAAAGATAAATAAATCACAAGTTAGAATACTAACTGATAATACTACTGCCATGGCATATATTCGTAACATTGGTGGAACCAAATCAAGGCCTTGCAATCAGTTGTCTAAACTGATTTGGAACTGGGCACAGGCTCAACAAGTCTGGCTGACTGTAGCGCATATTCCAGGGTCACAAAATACACTTGCAGACTATAAAAGTAGAAAATTCCATGACCATTTAGAATGGTCTCTCTCTACAACTTTGTTTAACTTCGTTTGTGAAAAATGGGGTACACCTAAAGTTGACTTGTTTGCATCACGAAATAATAACAAGTTACCCTGTTATGTTTCTTGGCATCCTGAACCGGATGCTTGGAGAGTAGATGCATTTGCTATGACATGGAAAAATAGTTATTTTTATATTTTCCCTCCATTTAGCATTATCAGCCGAGTAGTGAGAAAAATCGGCTTGGAAGGGACACATGCTATACTGGTGGTGCCCGATTGGGACACGCAACCTTGGCTGCCAGCAGTTTTTACAACTGGCAAAAGAACATATACGATTCCCAAGAAAACTCGGGAATCTGACACACCACGGACCGCTAGTGGTTCACGGCGACGTGTCAACGACGCCCCTGTTGGCATTCCTTTTCTAAGGAACCAGCTAAAGCAATTTGGATTGGACAGAATTACTGAGGATAGGATAGTATCTGATGCCTGGAGGCCAGGAACTGTCAAAATGTACACAACCTATTTAAAAGAAATGGGGTGTACATTGTTTGTTAATGAAAGTTAAGCCAACAAATCCAACGATTTCACAAGTAGCTCGTTTTCTTCGTTCTCTAGAGGATAAAGGACTATCCTTTGGATCGATTAATGCGGCGAGGTGTGCGTTATCAATTATATTACCAAATCCAATCCGCATGGCGGAACCTAATACAGTAATTACTACTGATGCTTCATTAGAAGGTTGGGGAGCTCATCGAGATGGGGTCACAACAGGAGGTAGATGGCTGGATGATGAAAAATCAGACCATATTAATGCACTAGAATTGCGTGCTATTTATCTGGGCTTACGTAGTTTAGTAAAGATAAATAAATCACAAGTTAGAATACTAACTGATAATACTACTGCCATGGCATATATTCGTAACATTGGTGGAACCAAATCAAGGCCTTGCAATCAGTTGTCTAAACTGATTTGGAACTGGGCACAGGCTCAACAAGTCTGGCTGACTGTAGCGCATATTTCAGGGTCACAAAATACACTTGCAGACTATAAAAGTAGAAAATTCCATGACCATTTAGAATGGTCTCTCTCTACAACTTTGTTTAACTTCGTTTGTGAAAAATGGGGGTACACCTAAAGTTGACTTGTTTGCATCACGAAATAATAACAAGTTACCCTGTTATGTTTCTTGGCATCCTGAACCGGATGCTTGGAGAGTAGATGCATTTGCTATGACATGGAAAAATAGTTATTTTTATATTTTCCCTCCATTTAGCATTATCAGCCGAGTAGTGAGAAAAATCGGCTTGGAAGGGACACATGCTATACTGGTGGTGCCCGATTGGGACACGCAACCTTGGCTGCCAGCAGTTTTACAACTGGCAAAAGAACATATACGATTCCCAAGAAAACTCGGGAATCTGACACACCACGGACCGCTAGTGGTTCACGGCGACGTGTCAACGACGCCCCTGTTGGCATTCCTTTTCTAAGGAACCAGCTAAAGCAATTTGGATTGGACAGAATTACTGAGGATAGGATAGTATCTGATGCCTGGAGGCCAGGAACTGTCAAAATGTACACAACCTATTTAAAGAAATGGGGTGTACATTGTTTGTTAATGAAAGTTAAGCCAACAAATCCAACGATTTCACAAGTAGCTCGTTTTCTTCGTTCTCTAGAGGATAAAGGACTATCCTTTGGATCGATTAATGCGGCGAGGTGTGCGTTATCAATTATATTACCTAGAATTGATGGCGAAACAGTTGGAAAACATTATGTTCTTTGTTATTTACTTCGTTCAATTTATCAAAGGAATCCTCCAAAACCAAAGTATAGTCGGTTTTGGGATGTTTCTATAGTATTTAAGTTGTTTCAGGCTTGGCCTCACAACTCGTGGTTAGATATAAAACAATTAGGTTTTAAGGTCACGGTCCTGTTATTATTAGTAACCGGACACAGAGGACAGACCATTGTTGCTTTATCCTTAACTGGATTAGAAATAGACAAGCAACAAGCTACGTTTGATTTAGCAAAATTGCTCAAATCAAACACGTTAGGTGACCCTTTATCAACGGTTCACTTAGACTGTTTTCCGAATGATCGGAAATTATGTGTTGTGTCGGCCATACGGGCTTATATATCCAAGAAAAAGGATTTACGTGCATCACAACAACTATTAGTGAGCTTTATAAAGCCACATAAGGCGATTTCACGAGACACACTTGCCAGATGGACAATTACGGTGTTGAAATTGGCTGGAGTGGATACGAGCAAATACTCTTCCCACTCAACTAGAGGTGCCATGGTCTCCAAGGCACGGGTGCTTGGTATTTCTGTGAAAAGAATACTAGCGCATGCAGGCTGGAAGACGGCTAAGTCGTTTGCAAAACATAATAAACGACTAGAAAAGCCTACCGGCATTGCAAAGCGTCTTCTCACTGACTAACAAGAATAGGTGAGAACAAAAATTGAAAATGTTATAATAATAAGAAAGAATGATATTAAGGATAAAAATGAATTATGTAAAGGTCTCCCTAGCCTGAGGCTAGCCTGAGGCTGTTTACCGAGGTAAAATAGTATAGTTATACGAGTCTTACCTTGGTATAGATGATGGATAACTGTTGTTTTACCGAGGTATAAGCCTCGGATAGATGTGGGCTAGGGCCCTCCCGCCACACACCCTACCACATCTATTCCGTTGGCGTACCTTTTCGGTAAAGTAATAGTATCCATTGTATTGAAAGTCATTTTTATCCTGAATAAGTAGGTTAAGATTGCTGGTACCGGACGTGCTTACCTCTCCCTAGCCCACATCTATCCGAGGCTTATACCTCGGTAAAACAACAGTTATCCATCATCTATACCAAGGTAAGACTCGTATAACTATACTGATATATATATAATATATATATATATATATATATATATATATATATATAGATATTGACCGTCCAAATGGGCCTATAGGCGATAACGGCCAGACACAGCTGGCATAGAGTGCTTACTGCCCCTCACAGGTGGCGCCAGTGTGGTCAATACTTTAACTACACAGGGCCAGTTAGATAGGATATAGTGAGTAGGCCTATACTATAATATAGGGAACTGAAGATAGATAGTCTCCTTGTTTATATTCCCATAATAGATTATAGAGCACATAATATATTACCCTCACCGGACACGGTGGCCTAATCGGTAGAGTGCGGGCCTCGCATGTAGAAGGTCGGGAGTTTGGTTCCTGGTCGAGTCAAACCAATTACTTTAAAGTTGATACTTGTCGCTTCCTAGCCTGGCGCTCGGCATTAATAGGATAGAGCAAGGACTGGTTAGTTCAGTGTCAGGGTAATGTGACTGAGTGGGATAGCGGGTCATAGTGCTGGTTACCTGATTTCCCAGAGGGGCAGCACTATAAAGTCACCATGAATGAACACTGTCACAAGTCGGTACCCATCCTGATATGACCTTAGATGTTGCTAGGACGGAAAAACAAGAACAAACAAACAATATGTTACCCTCATTCACACACACACACACACACACACACACACACACCTGCACACACACACACACACACACACACACCTGCAGAGTGGAGAGACGTGAATGCCGCCTGGTATGTAGGTGTGGGGAGAGACGCCATCTGGCGGCCTCAATGCGTACTAGTGGATTGGCCGCCAGAGAGCGCCACCTGGGTGTATCGGGGTGTACTAAACCAGTCCCAGTGTCACTCAGCCTAGCTGTCGGAGCCTGAGTGTAGAACCCACAAGTCTGTGGGGGGGGGGGGGGGGGGGGGTTGTTTGTTGGTGTTTTACGACCTGGCAACATCTAAGGTCATATCAGGATGGGTACCAACTTGTGACAGTGCGCACTCATGGTGACTTTGCAGTGCTGCCCCACTGAGAAATTAGGCCGTCGGCACCATGACCCGATATCCCACTCAGTCACATTATCCTGATACTGAGCTAATAACCAGTCCTTGTCCTATCTTAATAATGCCGAATGCCAAGCTAGGAAGTGACAAGTATCAAGTTATTGGTTTGACTCGACCGGGAACCGAACTCCCAATCTCCCGCACGCGAGGACCGCGCTCTATCGATTCGGCCACCGCGTCCGGTTGGTGGGGGGGGGGGGGCGATAGGGGGGGAGGAAGGGGCGAGGAGAGGGGTAGACTCTCACACACCACGTAGGCTCTCTCACACCTAGTGGGGCGCCCTCAAGTGGCGTCAGCTGTCACTAACCCGCGCGGGGTGAAGGCGCGGTGGCGGTGGCGGTGGCGGAGACGCCGTTGTCGTGTCAACGCGCCTTTGGTGGCTTTGCTGTTTGTATCTAACTGTTGGCTTGGCTGGCTTGCTGGCTGGCTTGCACAGCATTACAGGAGACTGCCATTGGTAGTATTTTGTCACTGGTGCAACTTTGAGCGATTTGACTCTGGACTGAAACAGTGAAAGCTTGACCTACCACACAGACCACAGACATACCTTAGATGGTACATATTGAGCGATGTCAGTCTGTTGCTTTCTCCCAGTGTGTGGACACTGGACACTACATACAGAGCTGTGTGTCGTAGTCTCCCAGTGAGTTACCGTACATATACCACAGTGTGTGGACCTGGACACTACGTACAGAGCCATGTTGCACAGTCTCTCAGCCCGTTACTGTACAGACACCACAGTGTGTGGATACTAGACACTACATACAGAGCCGTGTGTTGCAGTCTCTCAGCCCGTTACTGTAAAGACACCACAGTGTGTGGATAATAGTCACTACATACAGAGCTGTGTGTTGCAGTCTCTCAGCACGTTACTGTACAGACACCACAGTGTGTGGATACTAGACACTACGTACAGAGCCATGTGCCACAGTCTCTCAGCCCGTTACTGTAATGACACCACAGTGTGTGGATGCTAGATACTACATACAGAGCTGTGTGTTGCAGTCTCTCAGCACGTTACTGTACAGACACCACAGTGTGTGGATACTAGACACTACGTACAGAGCCATGTGCCACAGTCTCTCAGCCCGTTACTGTAATGACACCACAGTGTGTGGATACTAGACACTACATACAGAGCTGTGTGTTGCAGTCTCTCAGCACGTTACTGTACAGACACCACACTGTGTGGATACTAGACACTACATACAGAGCCGTGTGTCACAGTCTCTCAGCCCGTTACTGTACAGACACCACAGTGTGTACTAGACACTACATACAGAGCCGTGTGTTGCAGTCTCTCA
This sequence comes from Branchipolynoe longqiensis, assembly GCA_030323885.1. Taxonomy (NCBI): domain Eukaryota; kingdom Metazoa; phylum Annelida; class Polychaeta; order Phyllodocida; family Polynoidae; genus Branchipolynoe; species Branchipolynoe longqiensis. The sequence continues at coordinate 80,199,419 of CM059192.1, forward strand.
GCCCGTTACTGTAAAGACACCACAGTGTGTGGATAATAGTCACTACATACAGAGCTGTGTGTTGCAGTCTCTCAGCACGTTACTGTACAGACACCACAGTGTGTGGATACTAGACACTACGTACAGAGCCATGTGCCACAGTCTCTCAGCCCGTTACTGTAATGACACCACAGTGTGTGGATACTAGACACTACATACAGAGCTGTGTGTTGCAGTCTCTCAGCACGTTACTGTACAGACACCACACTGTGTGGATACTAGACACTACATACAGAGCCGTGTGTCACAGTCTCTCAGCCCGTTACTGTACAGACACCACAGTGTGTACTAGACACTACATACAGAGCCGTGTGTCACAGTCTCCCAGCACGTTACCGTACAGACACAGACACCACAGTGTGTGGATACTAGACACTACATACAGAGCCGCGTGTCACAGTCTCTCAGCACGTTATTGTACAGACACAACAGTGTGAGGATACTAGACACTACATACAGAGCCGCGTGTCACAGTCTCCCAGCGCATTGCCGTACAGAGCTAGGTGTGGCTAGGCTGGTGTCGGCGGAGTCTGGGACACTGCTTCCGCTGGGATGCTGAGCTATGGTTGGATCACCGACAGCCAGAGGGAGCTTCTGGTGCTCTCCCACCAAGTAAGGCACCAGCAGATTCATATTCATTGCTGCACATGACAAACTGAACAGAGCATCCTCACCACATGTAGTGGGTCCTGATGATCATGGTGGAGTCTCCGACTTGGCCTGAGCATACAGCTCAAGCACTTTAATCTAATTTAATCTATGTATTATATATATTATATATATATTATATATATATTATATTTGAGATATTTGAGATACTAGAGATATTTGAGATATTTTATAAATATATATGGAATTTCAAGCCTCCACTTAGGTTTTGACAAACTCAAATCCAGACTGCAAAGCCTCCGTTTTTAGATATATCTTGTCATGTTTATTTTACTGTATTTGTCTCAGACAGTGCAGTCTACATTTAACCGCTCTAACCAACCTGTGTCCTTTGTGTACAAACCACCCCCGTCTCCCCACATTGTATTGGTCCTCCCTTTTAACTCTCCCAATCACGTGGCACCCCAGCGTCTCCGCACCCCCCCCCCCCTTCCCTCACCCCCACCGACCCTCAGTTGTATTTATTGCGCGTCTTACATAAGAGGGCAATGAGAATGTAATGAAGAGAATGGAATTAGTGACAGCAGCTGAACGCTGAACAGTCCAGGTTGGGTGTGATCACGTGACTCAACGACTTAGCCTCTGACAAAAGGCCGTTTGGTGTGGTGTGGTCCCTGGTGTTGTACTCACGACCTTTATTTTTATTTATTATTATTATATGTATTATTACTATTATTATTATCATTGTTATTATTAGTATTGTTCTTCTAATTATTATTAAAATTGTTCTTAGTTATTATTATTAATTATCATTATTATTATCAACATTATTATCATTACCTTTGTTATGAATATTACTATCATTATTATTATTAGTAGCATTGCTCTTCTAATTATTAGTAGTATTGTTCTTATTTATGAATATTATTAATCATTATTATTATTATAATCATCATTGGCATCAGCATTATCAGTATTACCATCATCCTTATTATTTTTGTATTGAAATATACATTTGATTAATTATTAAATATATTTTGAGCACCTGTATTTTTTATCATTATCATCATCGTTATTATCATCACCAGTTTGTTAATTTCTATCGATTTAAAAAAGTCGTTTGTATTGTTATTATTGTTATTTAATTGATATTTTTCTTTATCTGTATTTTAAAATAATTTTCATTCATTTTATTAGTTGGTCAATCTTTGGTAAATATCTGCTCAAATATAATTTTCTTCGTGGTTATTATTTTTTTAACCCTATTTTTACTGGATATATGGTTTGTATAAAGAAAGAATTAAATTTAACAAATATCTTGAATAACCAAAGTACTTTGAATGTTCTGATAATATATCTATATCTATTTATATATATATAAATTATATATATAAATTATATATATATATGAAAAATTTAATTAAAAACCAAAAACACTTTCCGGTGGCGCTCCTGGCCTGCCGGGTGCGCGCGCACCGTGCCTCTGCTGACGGGGGCGCCCCCTGGTGTGACTTTGCAGAAGCTGCAGAAGGTGGGGCACGGCGTCCTGCGGCTGGCGACCAGGAAGACAAAGAAGGACGTGGCCATCAAGGCCTCCCCGGCGTCCATCCAGGACACGAACGCCTGGACGCTGACTCACGTCTCCATCGTCAAGGACCTGGTCGAGTTCCAGTACAAGCAGCAGCAAAAGGTGCTGCTTTCGTTCGTAACTGCGTAGAAATTGGTTAATGTGTCACTTCTGTAGTTTGCAGTGTCAGAGCGGTTAAGGGGTTGGCGAATGTGTATATGTTATTACAAGCCGCAGCAAAAGCTTCCGCTTTCGTAATTGCGTCAAATTTTTGTTATATCAATTCTGTAGTTTGTGGTGTCAGAAGGGTCGGGGAGTCAGCAAATGCGCATATGTTGTTACAAGCAGCAGCAAAAGGTTCTGATTTTTTAATACGCCACTTCTATAGTTTGCATTGCCAGAGGGGTCGGGGAGTTGGCGAATATGTATATGTTATTACAAGCAGCAGCAAAAGGTTCCGCTTTCGTTCGTAACTGTGTAGAATTTGTTTCATGTCACTTCCGTAGTTTGTGGTGTCAGAAGGGTTGGGGGACACCAGTAAAAGGTTCCGCTTTCGTAATTGCGTAGAATTTTTTGTTATTACATCACTTCTGTAGTTTGCAGTGTCAGAAGGGCCGCGGAGTTGGCGAATGTGCATATGTTGTTACAAGTAGCAGCAAAAGGCTTTCCTAACTGTGTAGAACTGTTTTAATACGCCACTTCTATAGTTTGCAGTGTCAGAGGGGTCGGGGGAGTTGGCGAATGCGCATATGCTATTACAAGCAGCAGCAAAAGGTTCCTCTTTTATAACTGCTTAGAATTTTTGTTATTATATCAGTTCTGTAGTTTGTGGTATCATAGGGTTAGGGAGTTGGCGAACACACATATTTTATTGCAAGCAGCAGCAAAAGGTTCCACTTTCATAACTGCATAGAATTCTTTTTGTTACGTTACTTCCGTAGTTTGTGGTGTCAGAGGGGTCGGGGGGTTGGTGAACACGCATATGCAGCGTCCTTACGGGGCCTTGAAAGTCTTGCCATTTCAAGGCCTCGAAAATCTTTGAATTTAACCTAACTCTCATTTCAACTAATATTTTTATTAAATCCTGTTTTTTTTCTTTAAAAAAAAAGATTGCGTGATAAATGTGTGCTTCTATTTCAAGTTATCCCGTTGTCCCACTTTCAGAGCCGGGATCACATGGAGAAGTACCTACTGGAGGAGTGGACACAGACGGAGATGGAGCTGATGCGGGAACGCGGACTGTGGGGGCCGCTCGTCGGGTCGGACCTCGACAAGTGGATGCTCGACATGACAGAAGGTACAGCTCTTCTTCTTCTTTTTCTTTCTCTTCCTTTGCTTCTTCCTCTTTCTCTTTATTCTTTCTCTTCTTCTTCCTCTTCCTCCTCTTTCTACCTTTGCTTCTTCCTCTTCTTTCTCTTTTTTCTCTTAATTCTCTTCTTATCCTTCCTCTTCCTTCTCTTCTGCTTCTATTTCTACATCTCTCTTTATTCTCGTGACTTTCCTGATTCTTCTACTTCTCTATTCTCCCTCTCTTCTTTCCCCTCCCGTCCTCTTCCTCCTCCTCCCCCTCCTCCTCCCCTCCCCTCCTCCTCCCCTCCCCTCCTCCTCCCCTCCCCTCCTCTTCCTCCTCCCCTCCTCATCCAACTCCTACTTCCCCTCCTCCTCCTTCCCTCCCCCCATTTGGGTTTAATATGAGCGTATTTCACTTTTTGAGTAAGTTATGCTCCTAAATAACCTTATTTCATTCAACCCCCGAGTGTGATTTAGAACCATGAATATTCACTGGGGGGTTGAAATAATGTTATTTAGGAGCATAACTTACTCAATAAATGTTCAAATTAAACATATCAGTGACTTAACATACACACTTGATAGTAGAAGGAACTGCTTTTATCCAACCACAATGCAGAAGTAGTGTGATGCCTATGTCACAAGCAAATCCTCAATTACATACGCAGATGTGTGCTTAAAATCATGTCTTTAGATTATTTTAAACCGTATCACCCATTAACCAATCACAAATCCGAGTTTGCAGGTCATTCGTGACTGACTTAAAGCCTTTCATTGTTCACCTGAATGACTAGCTTGGCAAATACTGTGACCACCACACAGACAGATGTGAGCTGAAAAACATTTAAAATCTGAGATGTTGATGCATGAAGATAATATGCGTAATAATGAAATCCTTTTCTTCTCTGTGCAGGGCCTCATCGAATGAGGAAGAAGGTTATTCGTAACGACATGTTCTACATACATTACCCCTACAAGGAGCCAGATCCACTCGTAAGTTACATCACCGTTACTTTTCTCCACCGCAGTAAACAATTCAGTTCATTGTCGCACCAATTATTCCTCGTGCAATCTTCTAGAGGGTGTAATGCAGTGGCCGAATCGATGCAGTGGCCGAATCGTTAAGAGCACAGGGTTTCCGTGTGGAAGGTCAAGCATTTCAGACCCCGGCCGAGTCAAACCAATGACTTAGAAAATTTATACTTGTCGCTACCTAGCCTGACGCTTGGCATTAATAGGATAGGGCAAGGACTGGTTTGGTCAGTATCAGGATAATTTGACTGAGTGCATAGATATTCTCTATTATGTACTATTTAAATAGTTAAAACTCTTAAATAAAAATGATAGTATATTCTATTAGAACATCACAGCAATCTGTTGACTGAGTCTGTGTGAAATGTTAGACTTGTAACATAAATGGTATATTATTGTTTTGGAACATCACAGCGATCATCTCCTGATGCAGTCTTTATGTGAATGGTTAGAACTCTTTAGATTAGACTCATAACAAAGATGGTATCTTATTAATTTCTTTTTATCATTCCAATGATCATCTACTGCCAGTCTTTGCAAGAATGGTTTTTTGTTTTGTAAATATAGTTTATTCATTGAATAAAGTCTTTTGTCATCGCTGTGGCACTGGTCTTCCAGCCATGTGACAATACAGTTATTTACAATATATGTATATGTAGTCTGATATTGTTATCAGACTACAAGTCAGCTGAAATAACAATATTAATCATTCCAAGACTTAAATATGGTATAGTTTGACAATTCACATATAAAATATTAGTTATATATTGTATACATACATACTTATATACATACATATGTATTGATTAGACCTTTACATTATGGAGTGGTTAGGTGCATAGTTTCCCTTCACAGGTTTGTATGCCTACTGTGCTGTGAATTGCATAATTATCATGTTGTTGGAGATAACATTTTGAGATGGAGTGTTAGTAGAATGGTTTGTTTATTCTGTTAGATAGAGTGTGGTTAGCTTGTAGGGTTATGCTTAAAAGGTTAAAGTTGCATGGTCCGGTGGTTTTTAGTTTCTGAAATTTTCTGAGATAAATATATTAAATTGATCATTATTATCTACCTTACTTTAGCTTGAAGTAACTTTTATTTCAAGTGCGTAACTTTTGAGATATTTGAAGTGGAACCATGCAAAATTAATTTTGGCAAGCTTGTCAAAACTCTGATCCCATAGACTTCTGCAGTAACAGGTTCTATTCAATTGCCTCAGTATTCCCTTCTATGAGCTACAAATGTTTAATAAGTGCACCAGTATCTAAATTAGATATGTAAAATCAAATTTAGATACTTGTTTTGGTTTTGAAAATTTGATATTTTCATCGGACCATGCAGCTTTAATAACTCGGGTGTGTTTTTGACTACATGAAGTAAGTTTGAGTAAGTAGGTTTGTTGGCAGCAGGTAAGGGGGCGCGCAAGTGTGGAAGGATCATAGGGTGGTTAGAACTCGGAACAAAGATGGTAGCATATTATTCTTTTGAAACATTACAGCAACCCCCCAATGAAATCTTTGCGTGAAAGGTTAGATTCATAACAAAGACGGCATGGTATTAATTTGTTTTAGAACCTTTCAGCGATCATCTCCTGATGGAGTCTTTGTGTGAATCGTTAGAACTCGGAACAAAGATTGTATCATATTATTCTTTTTGAAGATAACAGAAATCTCCCAACAACATCTTTGCATGAAAGGTTAGACTCGTAATAAAGACGGTAACGCATTAATTTTTTAGAACATTCTAGTGATCATCTCCTGACAGAGTCTTTGCATGAATGGTCAGAACTGATAACAAAAATAGTATCGCATTGATCTTTTTAGAACATTATTCCAATGATCATCATCTGACAAAGTCTTTATGCAAAATGTTAGAACTCATAACAAAGATGCTATTGCATTATTTTTTTAGAACATTTCATAGATCATTTGACAAAGTCTTTGTTGTGCGCAAATGGTTAGAACTCGTAACAAAGATGGTATCGCATTACAATTTTTTAGAACATTCCGGCGATCATCTCCTGATGGAATCTTTGCGCGAATGGTTATAACTCATAACAAAGAAGGTATCGCATTAATTTTTTTTAGTTTTAGAACATTCTAGTGTTCATCTCCTAATGGAGTCTTTGCGTGAATGGTTAGAACTCATAACGAGGCCTGGTTTACTTTAATCAAATCCTCCAGAAACCCACCAAGTACAAGATGGCCATCAGCCTTGACTCCAAGAAGCACTTTGAGCGCTACCGGTCGCGGTCTCTGGTCGGGGACGAGGCGATCCCACTACAGCGAGAAGACAGTGAGATCGAGACCCGGGACAACGGCACTGACGACTACCCGGAGGAAAGTAAGTACTGGCCCGGTGTTTTCCTTTCTCTCATGACCAGGCGCGGTGGCCGAATCGGTAGAGCGCGAGCCTCACGTGTGGGAGATTGGGAATTTGGTACCCGGTTGAGTCTAACCAATGACTTATAAAATTGGGACTTGTCGCTTCCTAGCTTGGCACTCGGCATTAATAGGATGGGGAAAGGACTGGTTAGCTCACTATCAGGATAATGTGACTGAGTGGGGTATTGGGTCATGGTGCCGGTGGCCTGATTTCCTAGTGGGGCAGCACTATAAAGTTGCTATGAGTGCACACTTTCACAAGTCGGTACCCGGACCTTGGATGTTGCCAGGATGTAAAACTCCAACAACCAACCTTTTCTCTTCCCGCACATGGCGCTCTTTTTAGTAACGTCATGTGGGTGACTAGATAAAATAGAACATTGTGTTACGTTATGTTGCGTGTTTGAGAAGCACTCAGGTTCTAAAGGAGAATGGGTGGGGGGAGAAGCGATATTGTCCAGTTTGTGTCCTCGTGCCAAATGAGGGCAGTTGCAGTAGGTGGGGAGACTTCCAGTTCCGGTTTTGTTGGGGTTTTTTTCAGTAAGGGGTCACCACCGTAATTCCTTGTCTTCGATTTCCCTATGTTTTCTCCAACATGATGCAATGGTATGGCAAATGACATATGCAGGGTTCCCGCGGATCCTTAAAAACTCTTAAATTAACTCTTAAAAAGCCTTAAATTGATTAGTTTGTTTTTTTCTGTTTTTTTCTTGAAGATTTATACTGCCTATCATGGATAATTCTGAATAGACTTGTTTTCACCATTACACAGTTTGTCGATAGAAAGCCCGAGCCTACCCTTTTACCGACCCATGGGATTTTTAACCTCCCACACCACATAGACATGGTATGAGAGCAACTGGCCTTTGATGACACTGTAAATTATACACAGTGGTGGAAATCCAAATTGGCAGAGGTGGGGGCATGGGTAATCGAACCACTGACCTTCAGATTAGGAGTCCGACCTAGAAAAAAGTCAGACACTCTAACCACTCAGCCACAGAGAACACCATTAGTCAATTTTCAAGGCCCTGAAAAGTCTTAAATATGGTAACTTTTCTGTGATAAATCTTAAAAGGGTCTTGATACGTGACGAAGGAGGAGAGGGAGGCAGGTATTGGAAATAAAAACACTTTATTCATACAGACAATGCATCAATGTTATAGGAGTACAGGTGTAGGTACTTAATGCAGGTAAATGAGGATATAACATATAGCAATGTGGATAAAGTGCAATGTCAGATGGGTAATGAGTGACAATGTCAATGAGGTGCAGTGGAGCAATGTCACTGGGTAATGTCAGATCAGGGTTAAAGTCAGATGGGAGGGAGGCGCCCCGAACAGCCCTCCACCCTATGAGAGATAGAAAAAAGAAGAAAGAAAGTAAGTAAGGGTGGTTGGGTGGAGAAAATGTGTCCGTGCCAGGAGGGTGAGAGGAGGCGAGTGGCTAGGAGCAGCAAGGGCGGCCGGTTATAAGGGCCGAGGGAGGGGGTGGGGGGGTGTTATGTCAGCGACCCAATGGTCGCGGCAGGGGAAAGGAGAGAGGGGGGCGGCGGGGGGTCCTCCTCCCTCGCCACGAATCAAACGCAATGCGAGCATTACGACCAATTTGGATTTGGCCACTATAATATTTTCTTCAAGATGTTTTACCAGCTGATTTAAACACTGCCAGATGTATGTGGCTTCTCACCTATAAATTTTCAAATAAAAGATGGCTTCTGCAAGCTTGTAGCAGACCCGTTATATCACAGACTAGACTGGCCAGCGAAGTGATTGTCCACATAGAGATCCATAGATTATATCCCCTCACTCATTTCTGTTAATATTGAATTAAATATGTATGTTACATTTTCCATGAAAATAGGTATTAAATTGTATGAAAATTGGTATTAAAAAATCTTCATACTGTCTTAAATGTGATTGGCCGATAGGTGTAGGAGCCCTTTTATGAAAACATGAGACGCGCTTTAAAGAAAAGTGTCGTAACTGCAATCTAAACCCAACCCGGCTTCTCTCCGCTCCCCCCCCCCCCTTCACAGTGCCCATGAACTTCCCGTGCATGCTGCCCCGGCTGCCATCCGGGCGCTTCAACAGCACCCAGGAGGAGGATCCTGACCTTGACCTCTCGGCGACCTCTGAGGACCGGTCTGAGGACACACAGGGTGAAGCACCAGGTAACGACGGCGACACGGAGAAGACGGACAACCAGAAGCTGCTGCGTCTCCTAGAAGAAGGCGAAAAGGTGAGATCCTGCGGGTTTTTTTTTTTTGGGGGGGTACGTTAGGTTTCCCGCCGCGAATCCTTAAAAGGTCTCTTTTTTAAAATTAATTTTATTTGGGTGATAAAGGATAATTCTATTCAGCGAATAAAGGTATTTTTTTCAGCGCTGAGGCACTGGTCTTCTGGCCGTATCATGTTACATTCATTCACGTTTGTAATTGAGTCTAAAATCAACAAGAGTTTGATACAAAAACAAATAAAAGAAGGAAAAAGAAAAATAGTGCTGTTACCCAACAGCATTGAGAGATAACAGGATGTATATTTTATATTGTCAGTGTCATGGTTAAGGTAACTTTGTTCTGATATACATGATTGATTAGTCAATTTTCAAGGCCTTGAAAAGTCCTAAATATGGTAAGTTTTCCGTGAAAGGTCTTAAAAGGGTCTTAAATTGGATTTGGCCACTGTAATATTTTTAACGATGTTTTACCAGCTATCTTCTTGAAGCACAAATAAAATTGTGCAAGCCTGTAGAAGACCTGTTATATCACAGACTAGACTGGCCAGCGAAGTGATCATCCACATAGAGATCCATAGATTGCATCGCCTCACTCATTTATGTTAATATTTAATTAAATACGTATGTTGCATTTGTCGCGAAAATAGGTCTTAAATCGTATGAAAATTGGTATTAAAAACGGTCTTAAATGTAATTTGGCTGAAAGGTGCAGGAATATTGATTAGTTGATTAAGCAGGTGAATTTTCAATGCAGACAATTGGTCTTCCTCATTCCACTGCTCCTTGTCCTATCCTAGTAATGTCAAGTGCCAGGCTAGGTAGCGACAAGTATCAGATTTTTTGACTCAACAAAAACTACTCACAAAAAGACAGCTAATATACCAGTCATGATCTTCTAATTCTACTGTCCTTTAAGTAATTATACCGCATGCGGTGGCCGAATCGGTAGAGCGCAGGCTTCCCGTGCGGAAGGTCGGGAGTTCGAATCCCAGCCAAGTCAAACCAATGACTTATAAAAATTGAAACTTGTCGCTTCCTAGCCTGGGGCTCAGCATTAATAGGGTAGGACAAGGATTGGTTAGCACAGTATCAGGATAATGTGACTGTGTGGGATATTGTGTCATGGTGCCGGTGGCCTGGTCTCTCAGTGGGGCAGAATTATAAAGTCGCCATGAGCGTGCACTGTCACAATTCAGTACCCGTCCTGATATGACCTTAGATGTTGACAGGACATAAAACTCCAACAACCAACAACCAAACTTCCCCTGTTCTCTGTACCCGACTGTAATGTGAATAAAATTCATTTACAATGAAAGAAAAAAAGATAAAGAATTATCTTTGTGATACCTTGAGAGTTGTGTTAATGCGCAGCTGTTTGCTCCCCTGTCTGCACAGATCAGTCACATGTTCCGGTGCGCGCGCATCCAGGGCCTGGACACGATGGAGGGACTGCTGCTGTTCGGCAAGGAACACTTTTACGTGGTAGACGGGTTCACGCTGCTCAAGACGAAGGAGATAGCCGACATTGACGCTATTCCCACAGAGTACGTCAGTCACACTTTCTATATCAAGGATGAAAAATCTCCGCGTTTTCGGGCATTTCAACTATTTTTTCATTTTTATATATATTCACCGATTAACGTTCACGAAATGCCAATATTATATATTTCCCACCGATCGGCAGTTTCCCAATTTTTGGGGGTTGATTTTGACACCTGTTGATATGAGAATGTACTGCCAATCGTCAGTTTCTCGACTTTTGGGCAGTGACCCGGCTTTTTAGGTCTAACCTGTTCTCATCCCTGATGTAAGCAAGTGCATTTGTTTTGAAAAATGTTATTGTTTTATCGGGTTATGGCAGGGAAGTATTTACTTGACCAGTGATGCCAACTCTCACGAAATTCCAGTGAAAGCCACAGAAATTGAAGGTTCTGATCAGTCGCCTCACGAGTCATGGATCGACCCCAAAATCTCATGAATTTCTGTACTTTTGTATGAATTTCTGTACTTTTGTATGAATTTCTGCACTTTTGTATGAATTTCTGTACTTTTGTATGAATTTCTGTACTTTTGTAGGAATTTCTGTACTTTTGTATGAATTTCTGTACTTTTGTAGGAATTTCTGTACTTTTGTAGGAATATCTTCGCATTTGTACGAATTTCTGAACTTTTGATTAAATACAAGTAAATATCATGTTATACATATATGCTAAAATAGCAGCCTATAACCCCTTGGAAATGCCTTCAAATAGCCCTTTTTGAAGCCATTAACAAAAAAAATTATGGGGGGGCATGTCCCTGGACCCGACCCCCATGTCTGCTTGCGGTTCCATGTCCACAATGCAAAACCTCAAGGATTCTCAGTACCTCCAGGTTGGCAACACTGCTTGACCTATATTGCCGCGTTGTTGTGTTGACATTGTGACCTGGCTACTGCTGGTTGATTGAGTTGTGCTTGCGGTACTTTGCAGTATGCACGAACCCATCATACCGAAGACCTCTAAGGGCACCGCAGGGCAGAAGCGAATGTAAGTATAAAACTACGCAGTACCCACATTATATACCGGATGCGGTGGCCGAATCACTAAAAGCGCAGGCTTCCAATGCAGAAGATCGGGAATTTGATTCCGACTGAGTCAAAACAATGACTTACAAAATTGATACGTGTCAGTACCTAGCCTGGCGCTCAGCGTTACTGGGATAGGGCAAGGACTGGTTTGCTCAGTATCAGGATAATGTGACTGAGTAGGATATCAGGTCATGGTGGCAGTGGCCTGATATTCCAGTGGGGCAGCACTATGAAGTTGCCATGAGTGCACACTGTCACAAGTTGGTACCCGTCCTGATATGACCATAGATGTTGCTAGGATGTAAAACCCAACATACAAACAGCCACATTATATATTTAACCGTCGGGCTATTCCACCCCCGCTTAAGGCGAGCCTAACGTGTTAATATAATTAATTGTTTCCATGTGAATTTCCTTGGCCCGCCGCCGCCGCCGTCGTAGCCTTACCGCGCGCCTGCGCGTATTCCGTCGTCGGTGTCCGTCCCGTACTGTAGGCGCCAGCCAGAGTATCGTCTAAATACTAGATTTGCCACCGTGCGCATTTATCGGCCTAAAGTGTATTTATATTAGGCTATTTCAACTACTGGCTGCCCCCTTCGTCGTTAGAGATATTATGAATGTTACTAAATGAATCCAAATATGCGCAGTCCAGCACGAGTTGCTGCCGCTGTCACTACTGTTTAAGTTACCTTATGTGTCGTGGTTCTAGCCTAAAAGTAACACTACGTTAATTCTGTAAATGCGTCCGTTATTAGATTCCCGCAGAGGGGTGTATTCTTGCAGAAGGCCGACTTAGGCTTAAGGCCTCTCAGTTCATAGAAAGCAATCGAATATAGGTTCCATAGCGGTTAATCTACAATAGACTGGAGGATAGGAAAGAATGCAAGGAACGTCCTGATTCACCTTTACAAGAGCTCACGATTTATTCTTAACCAAAGACTAACAAGGATACCAACATAAATAGTAACGCAGGTCTCCCGTTCCCTCCCGTGTTGTTTCTATAATTTAGTTTAGAATTTTGACCCCAAAAAGCCTAAAAATCGGTGGAAAACGACGGAGCGTGTAGAAACACGTCCGCCGGGTCTGGCCCCGAACGCCTGAACCCCCATCGTTGCTTAGCTAGTCGCTAAGCAACGCTTTACCACCGAGAACCCTCGCGTGCACAAGTGTTAGCAATTTGCGCGCGCGCAATTTGCGCGCGCGCAAATGGCTTAGGCGAGTAGGCACGCCCACTTCACTGCTCCCCCAGACGAACAACAAGAATTGATGTTCGTCTAAGAAGAGAAAAGTGGGCGGAGCTACAACGGTCCACGGGTGTAGCACATTAAACAATAATAACAGACCTGACCGTCCCCTGGCGCGTTCAGTGAAAATATCGCTGTCCGTGCCAGGGCGCAAAAAGAAACTTCTCGTTGTGTTATTTGATTTCCCAATGTCAATATTAATTTAACCAAAAATACGTGCGTCTAAGTACGTATATAAATTTTAATAACCAAAAATATAAATACGTCCTCTTAGATACGTATATATATTTTTTATTTTTATTTATTTTTAATAACCAAAAATACGTTCACGTATGTACGTATTTATATTAAATTGAAAGAGTCAACGGGCCTAAGGATAGGATACCCAAAGATACGTGTGCCTAAGTACGTATATATATATATGTCCAAAAATACGTCTTTTAAGCACGTAAAAAAAATCTTGCTATTATTATTTTTTTTAAACAGACGCCAAGGCGCCCAAGGCTCTCTAAACATACATTATATGTGATAAGTGCTTGGAGTTATGCACAGTAAGGCCTAGAGTTGTGCGATAGCGCAATTGCATATGCAAAGTCGTGGTATATTTAACAAGTGTATTTAGGAATGCATTTAGGTAGAACGCAAATTGCGCACCCATATAGTTCTTCAACCGTAAACACGGAAAACGCGCCAGAGCGCAAATATGTGCCTATCACAAATTTAGTGGCGATTTCGTTTTTAGTTTACGAAGAATATTAATTAAGATTATGAATATGCTCATTGGTCGTAATGCGAAGCATTACGTTTGATGCGAGAAAAGGAAGAGACCCTCCCCCGCCCGCGTGTCGCGCTGCCTCCACACCTCGGCCGACCGCGTTCCACGCCGCCACCTCCCCCCGCCCTCTCTGCTGTCACGCGGCGCTCACGCCTCGCGCGACTCCCGCTGCTCGCCACCTCTCACCCTCCCCCGGCCCGCCAGCATTCGCACCTCCCCTGCTGCCGCCGCCTCCTTCCCCCCTTATGAGGCCGCCCGCCGGCCTTCCTCAGTCACTCACCTCCCTGCCGTCTTCCTGCCGCCTCATTTTCTCCACCCACCCACCCATCTCTCTGGTGGAGGGCTCCTCGGCACCCCCTCACTTACTGACAATTGATACCACATGAACTCTTTGATATCTACTCTTCTTGCTTATTTGCTTGACATTGCTCCTCTTACATTATTTACCTGTCTTTGCTCCTTACGAGCCTTCTATTGTTGCCTTCCACTGTTACTCTGTTGTATACCCTGTATGTTCCTCTGAGGCGTCATTAAAGCGCCTCTTTTTCCACACCCGCCTTTGCCTTCTTCCTTCTCGCGCATCAAGGATCATAGGCCTAATGGCAAACAGAGAAATACAGTAGTAATAATTAAAATAAAATACAATCTCCTTTCGAAGGTAACTAAGGAGAAAAAACGTGAGCTCGCTTAAGATTAACAACGTGACGCTGTAGCCGGCCGCTCGGGGCCGACGCTTCCGCGCATAGCACCCGACATGTCGGCGGTGTCCTGAATAAACTAATACATAAACTGCCCTGCCCTGGAACACCGCCAACCTACCTGGATCTAGCCCCCAAAAATACTCCTGGGCGGACTTCTCGGGGAAGCGTACGTAGAATGGTTGCTGCTGGCCGGAGATATCTTCTTTCGATGATTCGTAGCGCGAACAGGAACTTTTAAAATTAACTACAATAGGGGATTTCACAGCCGATACTCCAAAGATGGAATATCGCTTATGAATATCCAAACTATACATTCCGAAAGCCTCTGCGCATTTTTCTTGCGCCGAGCATCACCCCACAGGAATATGGTTATGATGTGTTTTTTTTTTTTTTTTTTTTTTTTTTTTTAAAATTGATACGTATGTTTATTTAAATTACTGAACGCCACTGCGCATTTTACTCATGTTGATTGATCAAATCGTGGGCTAAAAATAATGGGGAGAATACCAAGATGAAAGCACAAAAAAAATTAAACCACCAAAAGTAATAATTAAATTACACCCCGCAGCCACGTACTGAACTGGACGATTCATCATGAAGAGATTGGTCGGTCCAGTTCAGGGCAAATTCTACGAGGCTGCGGGTTGTCATTGCCATACAATTACAGTGGAGGAAGCCCTGATAGATTCGACGTCTCTGCATCTGCAATACAATGAGTTGTTACACATACATAGGCCTGGCTGTAGGATTACCCTTCAGGGGAACAAAACCCCGCTGACAGCGAAATGCTGGATCAGTGGGAGCGGTCCTTTTCCCATCTAAAAATACTGAAATATGTGTGTGCGCGCAATGCGTACTCGTCCCTGGCCAAAAATCATAGGTGGATTTCCTTCCTCGCCTATATGTGCCTATCACATAGCTTAGTATTCGGCGAGACAAAAGGGAAGGGCACATTACTGGCGACTGGCGGGCCCCGTATATATAAAATACTCCCGACCGGATCTTACTATATGGGCACCGTACAGTTAGATTGTACTCCCGACCGTAAAGTCACTGTGGGCACCGTAAGCTGTGGTCCCGTACCACGCTTACTCCCGACCAGGTAATGGTCTCGCCACGCGCATCCGTATTGTGGGACCACCAAAAGATTTTATCCAATAAACAGCAAAACTGCGTGCCTTATGCAGAGAGCAGGCTGTAGGCCGTAGTCCTGAGGACCCTAGGGGCGTTCCTGAGCCGCGCAATTAAATGCGCGCACCATGGCTGCGAGCGCGCAAATCGCGCCTACTCGGTCAATTTCTACTTGTGTATGAAAAGCTACTTCAAAAGGGGTGGGCCATGCCAGCTATCGGTGGTACGGCTATGGCATAGGCCCACATGAAAAAGGTTACTGAATACCACGGGGAAAGCACATTGCAAATTTTATCTTTCCTCCCTTTAAATATGCCATAGCATCCCGGCCATCCCACAGCCAGTCTAATTACTCAGTAATTTTGGGCGATCGCCCGACAAAGTGGATAACACGTTTGCGCTAGCGCGCGTCTAAGTAACTGCCCGCCGCACAAGCATTAGGCGTTGGCAGTGTCTTTATTGGTTAGGTTAAGTCAGTTTAATTCAACGTCGTCGACAAAAATGCGCACCGGCGCGTCAACGTACGCGTTTTACTCGCCACGATATGTGTATGAAGATACAGCATTTTTAGGAAACGTGACCATCCTATTATTATTTTTAACACAGATTTAATTTTAGTTATACTGGAAGGAATAAATTCCAGGTTTCCCAGTTGTTATTTTGTTTTTAACGTCTAAATCTCGATTAGCATTTGCTAAATGGAATACTATAATATCAATGTTCATGCTAAACTAGAATGTTAATATGTCTGTCCATATTCATTATTTACTTTAATATTAGATTTAATGGTAGGAGTATGTTCCGCAGCACAGGGTATGTGTTTTTTACTCTTAAATTTTGACAGTTATTCAAACCCTTATCGAATATAGTGAGAACATTTACGCAAATTTGGAAGAGGGACTATAAAACGGACTAAATTATTTTATGCTATGGCGACTCACATGCTGATGCCCTCAGAGGAAATTGGTTAATATATATCTGTGCTGGGGAAACGCCCACTCCCACCATACATATTGAAAATCAATAGGTACTGTCGTACCCACGCGCAAAATGCGATGGCACGATTTCCGCGTACGCGTATTACATCTTCTTTTTCTCAGATAACATAATAGCTAATATATATACACGTATGTACAGAGTACTAATTTTAATGAAGTTTACTTTAGTTTTTACTTTTATCTCTAAATTCGCCATATTATAATGTATACAGAATGGCTATGAACTAAGCATTTTCCCCATAGGAGTAATTTGCAATCCATATATTTTGGTTGTATTATATATTTTTTTTAATTTTTAATTTGGAGTAGTAGCACCTTATTAATGGTATTTTTACCCTAGGCCTGATCTAAATGGGTGAGGCTTTGTCTGGACAATTCGACATTCGTTTTTAATGAACTAAGGATTTAATAGTGTATAACTTTGGAACATAGTTTTTGAATAATGATTTTCCGTGACGTTAATAATTTGGAATATTTCTCTACTAATTACGAATCCCTCATCCCCCATCAGGCCTAGAGTTGTTGGTACTTTTACATATATATGTTTATGAGTACATTATTATTTATATTCTATTTTTAAAGATCCCAATTATAAAGGTACCCGTTAATAAATAAATTTCCTACTACCTAGCTGTTGCCCTCAGAGAAAAAGAAAGCCTAACTAAATATAATCGACGATTTTATTAAACATAGCTGATTCTCTGTTTTAAGGAGTTGTAATCTATTTAGATGCGGTGTGTGAAAATATATGTAGTTGTAAGACTAAGTAACATAAGTAATTTACGCCACCCCCCGAGGTATATATAGGTGCCCCAAATGATACCCGTGGTGGTGCCCAGGAGTGTTTCGCGAGGGTACGTCTTCCAGGTCCACGCTTGCCGCGCCTTGGTTGCTGGGGGTGGGCGTGGTCCTGGAATGCGCCTTTTGTTGCCCCCGCGAAACCCGCGCACGTCTCTTGTTGGTAGTTGTGGCTCCCGGACACAGTGTATTTGTGCGTTAAAATGCGTATGAAGTGTAAAGGAAAGAGATATAACATTAATACATAATTAACAGAGAATCAGGCTATTTGATATAACTTATTATTTTTTTAGTATTATTTTATTTTAGTACCAAATATGGAATTTTAGATTATCTTATCGAGATACCCCCAGATTTTGAAGATTTTTATTGAAACATTTATTTAATAATTTAGATATACTATAATTGTAGGCGCAGCCTACATAACGGATACATACGCTTGTATGCGTTTATAGTGACTATAATTGTAGGCTCAGCCTACATAACAGATACACCAGTTTAACCGTCGGGCTATTCCACCCCCGCTTAAGGCGAGCCTAACGTGTTAATATAATTAATTGTTTCCATGTGAATTTCCTTGGCCCGCCGCCGCCGTCGTAGCCTTACCGCCCGCCTGCGCGTATTCCGTCGTCGGTGTCCATCCCATACTGTAGGCGCCAGCCAGAGTATCGTCTAAATACTAGATTTGCCACCGTGCGCATTTATCGGCCTAAAGTGTATTTATATTAGGCTATTTCAACTACTGGCTGTCCCCTTCGTCGTTAGAGATATTATGAATGTTACTAAATGAATCCAAATATGCGCAGTCCAGCACGAGTTGCTGCCGCTGTCACTACTGTTTAAGTTACCTTATGTGTCGTGGTTCTAGCCTAAAAGTAACACTACGTTAATTCTGTAAATGCGTCCGTTATTAGATTCCCGCAGAGGGGTGTATTCTTGCAGAAGGCCGACTTAGGCTTAAGGCCTCTCAGTTCATAGAAAGCAATCGAATATAGGTTCCATAGCGGTTAATCTACAATAGACTGGAGGATAGGAAAGAATGCAAGGAACGTCCTGATTCACCTTTACAAGAGCTCACGATTTATTCTTAACCAAAGACTAACAAGGATACCAACATAAATAGTAACGCAGGTCTCCCGTTCCCTCCCGTGTTGTTTCTATAATTTAGTTTAGAATTTTGACCCCAAAAAGCCTAAAAATCGGTGGAAAACGACGGAGCGTGTAGAAACACGTCCGCCGGGTCTGGCCCTGAACCCCCATCGTTGCTTAGCTAGTCGCTAAGCAACGCTTTACCACCGAGAACCCTCGCGTGCACAAGTGTTAGCAATTTGCGCGCGCGCAATTTGCGCGCGCGCAAATGGCTTAGGCGAGTAGGCACGCCCACTTCACTTACATAGATTTTAACCCACGCATACCACCTCCCACAACCCCACCTCACACTACACTTGCATACATGTCCATAACAGATTCTGTTATATATACAACTCAATTTAGTATTTTTTATAGTGGGTAAATAAGTTTATTCTGCTGAATAAGTTCTTTTGTCAGCACTAAAGAACTGGTCTTCCAGCCATTCGGAATTATTACATTACAAAAATAGTATATAAAACATCTATGTATTAAAGTGAGCTAACAATAGCTGCTGAGTTCAAAATTCGCAGCCTATAGCGCAATGGCCTTCTGCTGTCTGTTTGAAACCATGGAATGCACTGTTTGGTTGTCGCGTATATATCTGATGTCGCCTGAGTAACCAGAATCCTGTCTGTTTGAAACCATGGCATGCACTGTTTGGTTGTCGCATACATATCTGATCTCACCTGAGTAACCAGAATGCTGTCTGTTTGAAACCATGGCATGCACTGTTTGGTTGTCACATATATATCTGATCTCACCTGAGTAACCAGAATGCTGTCTGTTTGAAACCATGCCATGCACTGTTTTGTTGACGCGTATATATGTGATCTTGCCTGAGTAACCAGAATGTTGTCTGTTTGAAACCATGGCATGCACTGTTTGGTTGTCACGTATATATCTGATCTCACCTGAGTAACCAGAATGCTGTCTGTTTGAAACCATGGCATGCACTGTTTGGTTGTCACGTATATATCTGATCTCACCTGAGTAACCAGAATGCTCTCTGTTTGAAACCATGGCATGCACTGTTTGGTTGTCACGTATATATCTGATCTCACCTGAGTAACCAGAATGCTGTCTGTTTGAAACCATGGATTGCACTGTTTGGCTGGTGCGTATATCTGATCTCATCTGAGTAACCAGAATGCTGTCTGTTTGAAACAATGGCATGCACTGTTTGGTTGTCGCATATATATCTGATCTCACCTGAGTAACCAGAATGCTGTCTGTTTGAAACCATGGATTGCACTGTTTGGCTGGTGCGTATATCTGATCTCATCTGAGTAACCAGAATGCTGTCTGTTTGAAACAATGGCATGCACTGTTTGGTTGTCGCGTATATATCTGATCTCACCTGAGTAACCAGAATGCTGTCTGTTTGAAACCATGGATTGCACTGTTTGGCTGACCTGTATATCTGATCTCACCTAAGGAGCTATAATGTTGTTTGTTTGAAACCATGAATTGCACTGTTTGGCTGGCGCATATATTTGATCTCATCTGAGTAACCAGTATGCTGTCCCCTTCCTGATATGACCTTAGATGTTGCTAGGTCGTAAAACAACAATAAACAAACAAACAGTATGCTGTCTGTTTGAAACCATGGATTGCACTGTTTGGCTGGTGCATATATCTGATCTCATCTGAGTAACCAGAAT
Organism: Branchipolynoe longqiensis; assembly: GCA_030323885.1. NCBI lineage: Eukaryota > Metazoa > Annelida > Polychaeta > Phyllodocida > Polynoidae > Branchipolynoe > Branchipolynoe longqiensis. Next base: position 80,219,586 of record CM059192.1, read on the forward strand.
GCTGCCTGTTTGAAACCATGGCATGCACTGTATGGTTGTCGTGTATATATCTGATCTCACCTGAGTAACCAGAATGCTGTATGTTTGAAACCATGGATGCACTGTTTGGTTGTCACGTATATATCTGATCTCGCCTGAGTAACCAGAATGCTGTCTGTTTGAAACCCTGGCATGCACTGTTTGGTTGTCGCATATATATCTGATCTCGCCTGAGTAACCAGAATGCTGTCTGTTTGAAACCATGGATTGCACTGTTTGGCTGACGCGTATATCTGATCTCACCTAAGGAACTAGAATGCTGTCTGTTTGAAACCATGAATTGCACTGTTTGGCTGGTGCGTATATCTGATCTCACCTGAGTAACCAGAAAGCTGTCTGTTTGAAACCATGGATTGGACTGTTTGGCTGATGCGTATATCTGATCTCACCTGAGGAACCAGATAGCTTGAAGCCATGGTGCGTGCTGTTTGGTTGATGTATGTGTCTGATCTCGCCTGGCAGGTGCAGTAAGTTCGCGTATGAAGATATCCGCGAGGTGCACAAGAGGCGCTACCTGCTGCAGCCAATCGCCATCGAGGTCTTCTCAGCCGACGGTCGCAATTACCTCCTCGCGTTCCCCAGGAAGATCTGCAACAAGATCTACGCAAAGTGAGTCAGCCGGGTTCTCAACACGCCAAGCGCAGCCCCACTCACTGCCTGACCTGGTGGTGTAGCTGTAGCAGTTTATATTCACATAGTGCATTTTATATAACATATAGATAATTATATTTATGGCATGTAGTGATATAGATAGTGACATTTTATGTCATATAAATACTGACATTTTATTGCATGTAGATAATGTTATTTCATTACATGTAAATAATGACATTCTGTTGCATTTAAATAATGACATCTTATTGCATGTCAATTAATGACATTTGGTAGGTCATATGATTTGAAGCAAGTAAATTACGTAAAAATTAATACTTGTCGCCAACTAGTTTGACACTCTGCATTACTAGGATATGGCAAGGAGCGGTGGAATGAGGAAGACAAAATGTCCGCATTTGAAATTTCCCCCATTTAATCAATTAATGTAGCAACAAAAAAAGACGACAAAAAACTGATGCGGTGTCTGTGCGTCTATTGCAGGTATTTGCAGCTGGCCACCTCTCTCAAAGACAATGCGCATGAGTCAGTTTCCGGCCAGAAGCAAAGCGCCAAGGTTGAACCCGGGTAAGTCACCTTGACCTCTTGATATCTTGTTCTCCTCTCCACGCCCATCGCTGTATCATCACCAACCTTATGTCATGGTTAAACTAGACTTAGCTGTTTCAGATTTACCTGAAATCACTGGTCGCGGTGGCCGAATCGCAGTGGCCGAATCGGGTCCTCGCATGTGGGAGATCGGGAGTTTGGTTCCCGGTTGTGTCAAACCAGTGACTTATAAAATTGATACTTTTCGCTACCTAGCCGGGCGCTCAGCATTAATAGGATAGGACAAGGACTGGTTAGCTCAGTGTCAGGATAATGTGACTGAGTTGGACATCGGGTCATGGTGCCGGTGCCCTGATCTCCCAGTGGGGCAGCACTATAAGTCGGTACCCATCCTGATGTGACCTTAGATGTTACTAGGACGGAAAACTCTAACAAACAAACAGCCAACCACCTGATAGATCTCCGCGATTTGTCGGGTTTCCACCATTTCTGATAATCGCTGATTAACCATCACAAAATGTTGATTATAAATGACAGCAGTTGGTTGGTTAGAATCAAGATGTGAACCATCCTGATATGACCTAAGATGTTGCTTGGACGTAAAACTGAAACGAATAAACAAAACCAAAGAGTAGATTTCCGCGAAAGACACTGTCAGGGAATCACGGAAGATTCCCAGAAGTCAGGTTTCATATCGTACTCTCCAAGCATAGTTTTTGCACCGTGCATATATGACTAATTAATGTCACTGTCATTAGAAATGACCACTCAATGATTTCCGCACGTATGCATCCAGGGCGAGTGAAACTAATGGCTTAAAAATTTATACTTGTCGCTACCTATCCCGACATTCGGCATTAATAAGATAGGGCAAGGCACAGTGGAATGAGGAAGACCAATACACCGTGATTGAAATTTCCCCTGCTTAATCAAGAAGAAGAAAAGACCTTGCAAAAAAACTAAGGAAACTTTCGATGACTCCCTTATCATACTTTTAGGCCAAATAAAAAAAGGAGTTGGTGATCGTCCTTTTGATCACACAAATCAAGGTCGGGCGGGCGGTTTTTATTTTTTTATTTTTTTTGTCTGGCATATGACATAGACGTAATACGTAACCAGACACGATGGCCGAATGAGTTGAGTGTCCGCATCCCATTCTGGTAGGTCATGGGATTCGAACTCCTGGTTCGAACCCTGGCCGAGTCAAACTATAATGACTTAAAAATTGATACTTGTCACTACCTAGTGTCAGTTTAAAAAAAAAAAAAATCTAAAATCAAAAAGAATCAGGGGCGGGCGATTTTTCAGGCACGGGCAGGGATGATCGCCAATTTTTTAAATTGTATTTGGCTTTAGCGTAAAAGGCATTCTGTAGCGAAGTTTGTCATTCGTAAGCACCTCATGGTGACTGCGGTGATGCGACTAATTGTGACGCTTGCTTGGTCTTCGACAGAACGGGCCTCATCAGCAGCTTGATAGGAGAGAAGTCTGTCACACAGCGGTGGGAGGTAAGTGGGTCACAGACTGGCGTTTTACTGGCATTCCTTTTAATTGTCCTCATTGAGGCTAAGAAACCGAAAGTGAAACTTACACATGGCAATCAAATAAACAGTTTAAGAAGTACCAATCATGACGATGGTCTGCATTATATTTTTATTGCTGGTGTTAAAGAATGGTACTGAGATAATAAGGTTACGATACTTTTATTGTGTAGTGATAATGTTAAACCCTTGGTGTTAGAAAATAGTAATCGGATAATAAGATTACTTTTGGGTTTTTTCGGTTGTTCGTTTTTTTTCGGTTGTGTTGTGCCCATGTCAAACCCCTAGTGTTAGGATATGGTACTAAGATTATAAGGTTGCTATTGTTTTTCTGTTGGGTGGTGACAATGTTATTCCCCTAGTGTTAGAATAAGGGACTAAGATAATAAGGTTGCTATAGCCCTATTTCATATGATGTCAGCATAGGTATTTAGGTCAGTGCGCATGCAGCTTGGTTGCAGGACAACATCCAGTTACACTGCAAACTTAATGGCAGTGAGCAATCTTCGTACAGAAAAGTGAAATATCTCTAAATCCGGACAACTTAGAAACAAACAGCTTGGCACACAGACAGATCAAATGTTTAACAAACAGATTCTATTAAATTTATATGCTTAGTCTTCTGCATCTCTATTAATTTGGAATAAAACTGACGTTTTGCACTGCGCGTATCTGCAAACTTAATGGCAGTGTGCCTTGATTCTGCAGCCAAGCTGCGTGCGCATACACAATGTTTATAAACATTGAAAGGGGTCTCTATAGGGTATTCACGTGACGTCATCAACCGGATGCGCGGCCATTATGGCGATATCAACCAGTAAACATCCCATAGAGTTTGCCTGTACGCGCAGTGGAAAACGCCTATTTCATTCAAAATTAATAGAAATGCAGAACCCTAATCTTATCAATTTAATATAATCTGGTTGTTAAGCATGTTTTCTATATGTGTACCAAGCAATTTCTTTCTATGTCGTGTGGTTTTAGAGATATTTCACTTTTTCTGTATGAAGATTGCTCACGGCCATTGAAAATGCATTGAGTTCGCCGGTACGCGCAACGAAAAACGTCAGTTATAGTCAAAAATAATAGAAATCCAGAACCCTAACCTTATAAATTTAATATAATCTTGTTGTTAAACATGTTTTCTATATGTGTTCCAATCGGTTTGTATTTAGGTCGTGTGGTTTTAGAGATATTTCACTTTTTTTGTATGAAGATTGCTCACTGCCATTGACAATGCATTGATCAGGTTGGGTTTGTTATTGTGGTTGTGTCTCCACAATGGCCACACTTCCGCTTAGTGTGACGTCAGTGCATACCCTATATAGTGTTTCTGGTGGGTGGTGACAGCAAAGGCCCTGGTGTTAGAAAATGGTTCTAAGATAATAAGGATACGATAGTTTTTTCTGTTGTGTGGTGTCAATGTTTAACCCCCTGGTGTTAGAAAATAGTAATCGGATAATAAGATTACAGTAGTTTTTTTTCTGTTGTGTGGTGCTAATGTTAAACCCCTGGTGTTTGGAAATGATACTCAGATAATAAGGTTGCGATAGTTTGTCTGTTGTATGGTGTCAATGTTAAACCCCTGGTGTTAGGAAATGGTACTTAAATAATAAGGTTACAACAGTTTTTCTATTGTGTGGTGCCAATGTCCAGGGTTACATTCTACTAATTTTTCACCGTGAATATTGTCTTTGCTGCCAACACGGCATTAAGCCACCAATCAATCAATCAATCAATCATTGAATCAATGAAGTGAAACGAGCATTAAACCCCTTGTGTTAGAAAACTGTACTATGCAGTGTTATCGGTTTATTTGATATAATAAATTTGAATTGAATACTATTATAGTGGTAATTAATTTGTGCTTTTGGTTGATTCCTTGATGAAAGCTAGTATAGTGCACTATCTTGCAGCGCATTATACTACAGAGAACCCTCTCTAACTGACCATCTCCACAGATCGACAACTCCCCTATATCGATTGCTATATTTAGGTCCCAAACGATCACCTATACAATACCAATGTAATGATAATATGACTCCCTAAACCTCCCACCTCCCTAAATGGACCATTTAATGTCGGTCCCATGGTCGGTCGATTTAGAGAGGTTTTACTTATAGATTTAGCGTAATCTGATATGCGTGTTGTTTTGCAGCGTGGAGAAATCAGCAACTTCGAGTACCTCATGTGCTTGAACACTTTGGCAGGCCGGTCATACAATGACCTCATGCAGTACCCCGTGTTTCCCTGGATTGTTCAAGACTATGACTCGGAGGTCAGTATCACTATGACTCGGATGTGCGTTCCTTTGATAAATGTAATTTGTTATTCTATGACTCGGAGGCCAGTACACAACAGCTTTTTTTATGGTGCTTTCCTTCGATAAATGTAATTTTTATTCTATGACTCGGAGGTCAGTACACAACAGCTTTTTTTATGGTGCTTTCCTTTGATGAATGTAATTTTTATTCTATGACTCAGAGGTCAGTACACAACAGCTTTTTTGATGGCGCTTTGCTTCGATAAATATAATTTTTATTCTATGACTCGGAAGTCAGTACAAAAGGGCTTTTTTTTGTTGGCCCTATTCATTAAATGTCATTTTTATTCATTGCACACGGGCGAGACAGCTCGAGAGAACATAATTAGGAATTACACAGCTTTATTTCCATATCGATCGGGACACGGGTGTAGTTGTATGCGGACAGCTGGGCACACACAGGGGGCGTAATCGATTATTCAACTCGGGTCACCCGAGCCACTTTTTGGCGCATGCGCACATCCTAAATAAACGAATACGCTCGGGTTGGACAAAATGGTGGCTTAATCTAAAACTTAATATTTTTATTCAATAACCGATATATGTACAGGAAAATAGAATTTAAAGTATTTTATGATTGTAGAAGCTGACAATCTGGGTTATTTAAAAAAAATCATTAAAACAACATGTAGGACTTGCACTGGTAGCTGTTATCCTACAGGTACCAGCACAGATGTGACGTCATCGCTCCTAGCAAACCCCAGCCAAGAGGTGGGTTACTGGGGTCGGGTAGTTTTGCACACGGCACGTGTATTTCTCGATTCCACTCGCAGTGTTCGATTTGAAATTCTGATGACTCGGGTGACCAGAGTCGCCCGGGTCGTGTTAATCGATTACGGCCAGCGAGTCATAGTGGAGATAAGGCTATACAAGCAGTGAATGAGGAACACGCAGTTAGAAATATGATGCAAGGAACGATAACAGTTATTGAAGGTGTGTTTCCTCCTGAGATGCTTGAATATAATGGCCGTTAAAACTGGTAGCCTAACACGCCTGGTGGAAGTGATATGAATGCGGTTGTTTTTGTTGTTGGTTGTTTACTGGTTAACCAGACCAGACGGGATGGCTGAATGAGTTAGAGTGTCCGTAAATCATGGGATCGTGGGTTCGAATCCTGGTCGAGTCAACCAATGACTTAAAAATTGATACTTGTCGCTTCCTAGCCAGACGCTCGGCATTACTAGTATAGAGCAAGGAGCAGTGGAATGAGGAAGACCAGTCATCTGCGACGGAAATTTCCCCTGCTTAATCAACTAATGTACAAAAAAAAAAACCAGCAGTTGTTCATAAAGCTGTTGTTGATTTGTCTTACCAAGAACGTGAGGGGTGGGTGGGTGGGTGGGTGGGTTGAAGCGAGGGGTGATGCTCGGACGGCTTCCCGAAGGAGAGTGTACGTGAGCAGTGAGGCACTGAGGGAGGAGGTGCGCCGTGATTGGCTGTGATTGGCTGGGGTGCAGGGTGTGCATAGAGGGCGAATCAGTGGACAGGTGTGTGGATGATTGACATGGTGAGGAAGCCATCTTGTGGCGCTGTGTTAAAAATGTGGCTGTCATGCCAACATGGCGATGGCTAGTGTGGTGCACTCTCGTAGAGATTGTTTATTGACTTCAGATAGACGCCATCTTGTGACGCGCGGTGGCCGAATCGGCAGAGCGCTGGCTTCCCCTGTGGAAGGTCGGGAGTTTGAATCCCAACTGAGTCAAACCAATGACATAAAATTGATACTTGTCACTACCTAGCCTTGTGCTCGGCATTAATAGGATCGGACAAGGACTGGTTAGCACAGTGTCAGGATAATGTGACTGCGGGATGTCAGGTCATGGTGCCGGTGGCCTGGTCTCCCTGTGGAGCAGCACCATAAAGTCACCATGAGTGCGCACTGTCGCAAGTCAGTACACTTCCTGATATGACCTTAGATGTTGCTAGGACGTAAAACAACAAACAAACACGGTCAGGAAACACTCATTTTTATTTCGAGTGACAGATCCTTGGAACAGTCTTCCAGATCAAGTGGTTAAAGCACCAACGGTAGAAGTATTTGAGAGAAAGCTGTATAGACATTGGAGAAGACACCCACAATTATATGACTTCAAAGCTCCGTACACCTCCATATGTGTGCAAAAGAATTGTGGGTTCTTTTACCGTAACGAGCTGGCATTAGAGGTCCAATAGGGCCTCGTTCAGCCAGAAAAAGATCTGTAAGTTAAAGTTGCATAGTCCGATGAAACATCAAAATATTCTAAACCAAAATACTCACCTAGATTTGATTCTACATATCTAACTTACATAGTGATGCACTTAATAAGCAACTTTTGCCACATAAAAGGGCATACTGAGTCAATTTAATCAAATCTGTTACTGCTGAAGCATCAGATGTTTAGCGTGCTTGCCAAAATTAAATTAGCATGTTTCCACTTCAAATATCTCCAAAATCATCTATTTCAGATCGAAGTTGCTTCAAACTAAATAAAGGTATAACCGTTAACATAATACATTTATCTCAGAAAATGACAGAAACTCAAAACCATCGGACTATGCAACTTTAATCTGTAAGTTAATCTTGTGACGCGCTGTGTGTTTCTGGTGTCAGGAGCTGGACCTGGCGAACCCTGCGACCTTCCGTGACCTCTCCTGTCCGATGGGGGCGCAGACCCCGGACCGACTCAAGCAGTTCCGACGCCGGTACCAGGACTGGGATGATCCTCAGGGTGCGTTGCCGTAACTAAAACAACACAGGATTTAACAAATATTATTTTAAAAAATTTTAATTTAAAATTATGGTTTATTTTTATAAAAAGAATTTAAAGTGTTTATTTTATGATATTCCTTTTCACAATTCAGCCGTTGATATCGATATATTTTAAAAGCATATTATTCATAGGAATAATACACAAAACTAGTAGTATTTTGACAATTTGCGTTTCCATGAAAAAACAGCCCCTCATTGGCTTGTTATTCTTACGCTACTGGAAAATCATGGGAAAATTTACCGGAAGTCAGGTTTCTGCTTTAAATTAAAAATATTTTTATTTGAAGGTGACTTTCATCCTCGTATCCTGAACTAAGCGTTTTCCCATCTGCGACTGTAGGTGAGACGCCGCCATACCACTACGGCACCCACTACTCGTCCGCCATGATTGTCGCGTCTTACCTGGTGCGCATGGAGCCATTCACACAGCACTTCCTCAGGCTGCAGGTACGCGCACCTTAATCTGCACTAGTCTCTGCCTCCTTCGCACAGTCCTTACACCGGTTCCCTATTTGCATTTTGTAAGCAAAGATTTTGTTGTTTTTGTAAAGGTATAAATTTCCAATTGGTATTTTCTACCGAATCCAATGAAAGCATAGGATTTTCTAAACCAAGGCACTTATACAGATTTGATCCTACATATCCGACTTCATCATGCTGTCGGTCACGATGCGACAAAGACTGCTTTCATTACTTGACTGCCGCTCTCCATTTAGGTCTCTGCTGACATTTCATGAAAGCTGCCTGCAAAAGTGTTGAAGTACTGCTGGCTTTTGCAAGTTACCAGCGGCATTCTCTCAGGGAGCAAAGAGAGGTTTCATACCAGCAAGAACATGTCCAGACAGGCGCAAAACTATGTCTCTCAGTGGCTGGTCGGGAGATGTTGGGAGTTCCATACATCAACCGCCCTTAATGCTGCCACAGTGACATGGTTTTCTGTTTATGGTTTACTCCCTTACCCTTTGGTTCTGTCAAGAACCTGTACCACAAGGCAGTGGTTTACAACTCTGCAGGGCAGAGGTGTCAAACTCCCTGAGGTATTGCAATACCTGCATACCCAACTTAGATACTTGCTTAATCCACTGGTTCTGAGTTTCTACCATAATTATTTTTTTGATAAATAGATTATGTTTATTTTGATAGTATCTGCGTATAACTGATTACATAGCTCTTCCCATTATGCATGATGAACATTTTTACCTGTCACACCTCATGTATCTGCATATAATTGATTACTCCCATTACGCAGGGTGGCCATTTTGACCTGTCTGACTTCATGTATTCGCGTGTAACTGATTACATAACTCTCCCATTACGCAGGGCAGAAGTTTTAACCTGTCTGACCTCATGTATTCGCATATAACTGATTACATAACTCTTCCATTACGCAGGGCGGACATTTTGACTTGGCTGACCGCATGTTCCACAGTGTCCGGGAGTGCTGGCTCTCCGCATCCAAACACAACATGGCTGACGTTAAGGAGCTCATCCCAGAGTTCTTCTATTTATCAGACTTCCTGCTCAACAGCAACAACTTTGATTTAGGTGAGTTCTAGCGGTTTCCCGTCCTGATATAACCTTAGATGTTGCCAGGATGTAAAACTCCAACAACAAACTAACCACTCGCTGTTTGCAGAATGTACAGCTATCCATGTTGCTCAAGCTTTTGCAGATGCCACATTTTAAAGGCCTTTTCACATGTTTAGTTATCCACTACTGATTTGGTGGCCTATATCAGGAGGTCTATGTCACCTTGTATACCCCAACTGGTCACCAATCTAAGTACTGATGAAGATCAATGTAATTTAAACCTTCGGTGATCGGATGACAACCGATGTTTCTCAAGGGCCGTACAAAGTTGAGAGAAGGCTGGATAGACATAGGAGAGGACACCCACAGTTATATGACTTCAGGGCACTGTCGACTATTCGAATCCTGCTCTAGGCTCAATATTTCCCATTTTCATCACCCCTACAATAAATTCGAAAAGAAAAAAAAATTAAAAACAAATCATTAAAAAAATTAATTAATTAAATCTTTTTTGTTTAAATCTTTTTTTATTATTTTTAAATTGAAAACAAAATTAAATTAAAGAAAACCCACTGAGCTGAGTGCTGCTGTCCGCTGCTTGCAGGTGCCAAACAAAGTGGGGTTCAGTTGTACGACGTGCAGTTGCCGCGCTGGGCCAAGAACAACCCACGTGAGTTCATTCGAGCGCATCGCGAGGCGCTCGAGTGTGACTATGTCAGCGCGCATCTCCACGAATGGATTGACCTTATCTTCGGCTACAAGCAGCAGGTGAGCCTCTTTTTTGTTTACTCATTAATAAAACAATAATAATTAAATTAAAAAGAATTCTTAATCAGGTTGCATTTTCTTTGGTAAATATCTTTTCTTAATCAGCTTATATTTTTGTGTAAATATATATTTTTTATTAATCAGGTTATATTTGTAAATATTTCTTTATTAATCAGGTTATATATCTTTTTATTAATCAAGTTAAATTTAATATATGTTTCATGGAAATGTTTTTATTGATCAGAATTATTTATTTATTCTAACTTTTATTAATCACAATGCATTTTGGAGCAAGTAATTTTTTTCTGGATAAAATCCGGATGTTTTCTGTAATTGTTTTAAAAGGTTAAATTTAAGCATTATTTTTGTAAATATTTTTATTAATCAGAATTATTCTTTTATTTTATTTTTATTCATCATAATATTTTTTTTTATTAAATCAAAATAACTCATATTTTTGTAAATGTCTTTATTAAATCAGTATTAGGAATAACTTAAGTGGTCTGTACATGTTTGTTAATCAGAGGCCCATTTTTATTGCTATAAATGCTTTATGCAAACGGCAGAAGTTTGAAGTGAGTGGCGAGAGACCCAAGAGTCAGTTCTCAGAAGGAGGGAAGCAGAGAGTGCCTGATTACAGGGGGGTCTGCAGAGAATAAAGGGTGTTGGGAAGCGAAAGATGTCCGGACAAGGACACCGAAAACATCAGCGACTATTCTTTATTTATATACACATAACAAATTATATAGCACATACTATAGGTATTGCGGTGCTATGTTTGCAGGGACCTCTGGCGACGGATGCCACCAACGTGTTCCATCACCTCTTCTACGAGGGCAACGTCGACATCTATACCATCGACGATCCACTCAAGAAGAACGCCACAATAGGCTTCATCAACAATTTCGGCCAGATCCCCAAGCAGGTAACACGCACACTGTCTTCCGCTCCTTTTAAATATTTATGCTTTTATTATATATTTTAGCGAATCAAATTCATTCCTCCGACCGGACACGGTGGCCAAATCGGTAAGAGCGTGCGGAAGGTTGGGAAGTTGAATTCCAGCCTAGTCAAACCGGTGACTTACAAGAATATTTTAAACCTAATTTCCTGCATTTTCCCCCCGATTCCCTGACAGTGCTAATCCTTTGGGGAATATCCACGTTTTCATGGAAATTCACCGGCACTCTAATAACCATATCTTGGTTTGGCCGAAGCCCACTAGGTGGCACCAGGGTATCGACCTGATTTCCGCATTTCTTTGCTGGAGACCACTTTCATCCCTTATAGCTAGTGCTTTGAGTGGAATTCCATATGCGTGTTTCTGTTGTCCTGCAGCTGTTCAAGAAGCCGCATCCGCAGAAAAAGCTGAACCTGCGCAGTGCGGATATGCTCACCATGGGTCCGCTTGTGAACGCCTTGGCGGACCGGCTCTTCTTCCACCACCTTGACAACCTCAAGCCCACCATGGTGCCCATCAAAGGTAGCCATTAGCTGTGTTCCTCTGCTAAGCTTGCGTTCCTTCGCTAAGCCTTGCGTTCCTTCGCTAAGCCTTGTGTTCCTTCGCTAAGCCTTGCGTTCCTTTGCTAAGCTTTGTGTTCCTTCGCTAAGCTTTGCCTTCATTCGCTAAGCCTTGTGTTCCTTCACTAAGCTTTGCGTTCTTCGCTAAGCTTTGTGTTCCTTTGCTAAGCTTTGCGTTCCTGCACTAAGCGTTGCATCCCTTCGCTAAGCTTTGCGTTCCTTCGCTAAGCTCTGCGTTCCTTCGCTAAGCTTTGTGTTCCTTCGCTAAGCTTTGTATTCCTTTACTAAGCTTTGTGTTCCTTCGCTAAGCTGTGTTCCTTCGCAAAGCTTTTGTGTTCCATCACAAATCTTTATGTTCCATTGCTAGGCTTTGCGTTCCTTTGCTAAGCTTTGTGTTCCTTCGCTAAGCTTTGTGTTCTTTCACTAAGCTCCGTGTTCCTTTACAAAGTTCTCTGTTCCTTCACTAACCTGGCTGTTCCTTCACTCAGCTAAGTGTTCCTTCGCTAAGCTCTGTGTTCCTTCGCTAAGCTTTATGTTCCATTGCTTTTGCGTTCCTTTGCTAAGCTTTGTGTTCCTTCACTAAGCTCTATGTTCCTTCACTAAGCTCTATGTTCCTTCACTAAGTTCTGTTTCTTCACTAAGCTCTGTGTTCCTTCGCTAAGCTCTATGTTCCTTCACTAAGCTCTTTGTTCCTTCACTAAGCTTTGTTTCTTCATTAAGCTTTGTGTTCCTTCATTATGCTTTGTATTTCTTCAGTAAGCTCTGTGTTCCTTCGCTAAGCTCTGTGTTCCTTCACTAAGCACTGTGTTCCTTCACTAAGCTCTGTGTTCCTTCACTAAGTTCTATGTTTCTTCACTAAGCTTTGTGTTCCTTTGCTAAGCTCTGTGTTCCTTCACTAAGCTCTGTGTTCCTTAAGCTTTGTTCTAACTATGTATTTTGCATAAGTATGAACTTTAATTTAATGCAACGTCGGTTACTCGGCTGGAAGATCACCACTTTGGGAAGCCATATTGTGACCGTAACTACATTTTTGTGGTTAAATAAAACATAACTCAACTCAACACGTCTATAAAGGCCTGTTTCTTATCTAACGGACCGGGCGCGGTGGCCGAATTTGTAGAGCGTGGCCCTCGCGTGCGGCAGACCATGAGTTTGATTCCCGGTTGAGTCAAACCGATGACTTACAAAATTGATGCTTGTTGCTTCCTGGCCAAGCGCTTGGCATTATTAGGATAGAACAAGGAGCGGTGGAATGAGGAAGACCAATCGACCGTGATTGAAATTTCCCCTGCTTAATCAAATAATGTACAAAAAAAGCAACTCAACATGTCAATAAGGCCTGTTTCTTGTCGAACGCTCTGGGGGAGCGGCACATAGCTCAGGCGGTAGTGTGTCCAACTGTAAAGCTGTTGATCATCCGATCGATCCTTCTCAGTGGACCCATTTGCAGTTTGGGCGATTTTCCTTTCCAACCAGTGGTCCGCAAATGGTTTATCAAAGGCTGTGGTATGTGCTGTCCTGTCTGTGGGAAAGTGCATATAAAAGACCCATTGCTGCTTATCGGAAAGAGTAGTCTATGTGGCGGCAGGGGGTTTCCTTCAGAGATCTATGTCAGAATGACCATATGTTTGACGTCCAATAGCCGATGATATGAAAATCAATGTGCTCTAGAGGTGTCATTAACTAAAACAAGCTTTGTCCAACGCTCTATGTCACGTGACCAGAGCTGCGAGGCATGGTGGGACAGATTATCAACGTGGACAAGAACGTGCTGGCTGTGGAGCAGAACAAGGTGCTCGTGCCACCCGCCTACAACAAGTACCTCTCCTGGGGCTTCGCAGACCTCAGCATCCGGCTAGGCAACTACGACAGCGACAAGGCCACGCACGTCTTCGAGAACCTCGACAACGGAGAGATCATGTGCACGGCCTGCCCCAACCCCAAGTGTATCATCACCGCTGGCACGTCAACGGTAAGTTGCTGTTGCTGTCTCCTGCCTGTGTGGAAAACAAATGTGGGACGTAGCTCAGGTGGTAGAGTGTCCACCTGTGAAGGTGTGGGTCATTCTATGGATCCTGCTCACCAGACCCATTTGCAGTTTGGGCTATTTTCCATTCAAACCAGTGGTCACCAACTGGATCATCAAAGGCTGTCCTGTCTGTGGGAAAGTGCATATAAAAGACCCCTTGTTGCTTATCGGAAAGAGGAGCCTATGTGTCAGCAGCGGTTTTCCTCCGAAGAAATATGTCAGAATGACCATGTTTTACGTCTAATAGGCGATGATAAAAATCAATGTGCTCTAAAGGCGTCGTTAAATAAAACAAGCTTTACTTTCCATGCATCTACCCGAACTATTTTTTTGCTCTTGAAATATCTCGAAAGTTAGTTAATGTGCTAGAAACTCAAATTCATCGGACTATGCAACTTTAAAAAAAAAAAGTGCAGCCAAAGGAAAAATGAAATAAAAGCTGGCGTGTTGTCTGTCTGCTGCACCTCATTCAGGTTGTCTCCGTGTGGGAGTACGGTAAGGGGAAGGACAAGCGCGCGCTCTGCCTAAAGCAGTCCTTATATGGGCATACAGAGCCGGTCACCTGCCTCGCCGCCTCCGCCGCCTACAACATCATCCTGAGCGGGTCACGTGATCGCACCTGCATCATCTGGGATCTGAGCCGTCTCATCTTCGTTCGCCAGCTGCGGGGCCACTCCGCGCCCGTCGCCGCCATCTGCATCAACGACCTCACGGTGGGCGAAACAGACGCGCTAGTGTTACGAAATAGAATCGCACCCCCTCAAAATTGTCTTCTCCCCTCTACCCCTGGGGAATCTATTTTCTATTTCGAAATAAAACCTCCCTCCTTGAAATAGAATCACCCTGACCCATAAAATTCAGTTTCATATATATGTATATATGTATATATATGTATAATATTAAATGGAGTTTTATATACTGGGTATGTATATTATCAGAATGGAACTGAATGTGGATATATAGGAATTAAGGTGTGTTGCTGGGTTTCTATGGGTATATATATATATATATATATTTATATATATATATAATATATATATACCCACGTATATACAACGTATATGCGGATGTAACCGAATTGCACAGTGCTGCCACCGAGGGGCTCCTATGGGGCTCACAGGATAGTACCCTGCACACCCACCAGGTGGGCCAGGAACCCCCTACACCTGTTGTTGGTGGTTGCCTCAGTGTGTCAGGATCACCCAGAGCGTCCACACTGCCATTCAAAACTTGTGATGAATTTATTTACCCTGCTCTTAACGGATAAGTGTATTAACACTTGTTTTCACCGCTGGGCATGTATATGTGTATATATGTATATATATTTCATCTTGCTCCCCACCTTCTCCGTGACATCACGTGTTGACCTCACTCCTACCTTTCCCCCCCCCACACTTCTCCATGGCTTCACCTGTTGACCTTGTTCCCATCTTCCACCCCCCCCCCCCCCACACACACACTTCTCCGGGACTTCACCTGTTGACCTTGTTCCCACCTTCCTCCCCCACTTCTCCAGGACTTCACCTGTTGACCTTGTTCCCACCTCCACTTCACCTGTTGACCTTGTTCCCACCTTCCCCCCCCACACTTCTCCATGACTTCACCTATTGACCTAGATAAAGCGTTCACCCCATACTACAGTACAGGGGTGAAAACCAACCCTATATAAAAGCTGGCGAAAAATGGGGAAATGAAATGAAACCCTAATTCTACAATCAACGAAGCAAAATATATTATTCACCTACCTGGATGTATTTACCCTTACCTTTTGAGTTGTTTAGTCAATTATATTCATAGATGCATGAAGTTTAAAAACTGGATGGACATATCCACATGTCAGCCATTTTGATAGAGTCCAGTCTAGATCATTTTCATTGGCTGAGGTAGTCAGGTCGTGCATTTTCATTGGCTGAGGTAGTCAGGTGATACATACAGTTCTTTCAAAGATGGTGGCTTTATCACACCTAACTGATTTTGTGTCACTGAGCCTGATGGAGGATATATATATTGAGGGGAAATGGATACAATGGATTGTGGCTTTTGGATTTTAATCAACATATGGTAGGAAATGTAAGAGAGGCTATCAACTGTGAGGGACATTTCCACCAGCTTTTATATAGCCTGTCGGTTCACCACTGAACACAGCGGTGAATATTTTATCTACTGTTGACCTTGCTCTTACCTTCTCTGTGACTTCGCATGTTGACCTTTCTCTCACCTTCCCCCCCCCCCCCCACCGCCCTTCTCTGTGACTTCACCCATTGACCTTGCTTCCACATTACCCTCCCCCCCCCCCCACTTCTCCGTGACTTCGCCCATTAACCTTGATCCCACCTTCCCCTCCCCTCCCCCCCCCCCCCACTCCTCCGTGACTTCACCTGTTGACCTTGCTCCCACCTTCCCCTCCCCCCCCCACTTCTCCATGACTTCACCTGTTGACCTTGATCCCACCTTCCCCTCCCCCCCCCCACTTCTCCTTGACTTCATCCATTGACCTTGCTCCCACATTCCCCTCCCCCCCCACCCCACCACTTCTCTGCGACTTCACCTGTTGACCTTGCTCTCACCTTCCGCTCCCCCTGCATTTCTCCGCGACTTCACCTGTTGACCTTGCTCTCACCTTCCGCTCCCCCTGTACTTCTCCGCGACTTCACCTGTTGACCTTGCTCTCACCTTGCCGACTCAGGGCGACATGGCGACGTGCGCCGGCACGTTCCTGCACGTGTGGACAGTGAACGGTGAGGAGATCGCCACCATCAACACGGCTACTTCCCGCAACCAGCAGATCCTCTGTGTCGCCATGTCGCAGATGATGGAGTGGGACGTGCGCAACGTCATCATGACGGGCAACAGCGACGGCGTCGTCCGGGTATGTCACGTCACGCCGCGCGTGTGACGTCAGTGGTCTTCTTTTTGCGTCTGGGAGTTTGTATTTGTAGCAGCATTTTTTTTGCCAGACGGTAAAATGAGTAAAATGAGCAAAATGGGTAAAATTCTGTACCATTACATTTTCTGATGGTACGACTCTGCACCCTGAAATTGTTGGGATAAGGTGACTGAGTGGGATATCAGGTCATGGTGCTGGCAGCCTGGTCTCCCAGTGGGTCAGCACTATAAAGTCACCATGAGTGCATATTGTCACAAGTCAGTACCCATCCTGTTATGACCTTCGATGTTGCTAGGATGTAAAACAACAAACAGAAACCACTCGCTCATTCACTCACACACGCATTCACTCATCCATTCACTAACTCACTCATTCACGGACTCTCACTCACTCACTCACATACTTGCTCCTCACACATTCACTCACATATTCACTCAATGCACACTCACACACTCATTCACTCGCAGACTCACACTCACTCACTCATTCACTCACACATATTCACTCATCCACTCACACATTCACACACACACTCACACACACTTATTCACATATTTACTCACTCATGCTGACACACTCACTCATCCACTCACTCACTCATTCACTCACTCACATCCACTCACACATGCACCCACACACTCACGCTCATTCTTCGCCGACAGATGTGGAGCGTCGAGTTTGTCGAGGTGCCCGACGAGAACTACCAGAAGCCACGTGAACAACAACAACAGCAACAGCAGCAACAACAACAGCAGCAGCAGGCCCCGCCCCGCCCCCCGGCTCCGCGAAGCGCCCCGCAGCCCGTCGCGTCATCGCGCATGCGCGCCACCGGCGCCGGAAGCACTGAGCGCACGGCGGCAGAGCGCGTGCGCGACTTCAACGACCCGGACCTACTGGCGGCCGCCACCGAGGTGGAGCTGGGGTCTTCGGCAGAGAGTGACGGCGCGACGCTGGAGACCTACCAGCAGAGGATGGCGCCCCTAGCGCCCGGTGTTGGCGGCGGTGTTAGTGGTGTCGGTGGTGGTGGAGGCCAGCCGGACTTCCGGGTCCCCGGGCCCGACTTGCTGTCCTTCGACGACGGCGATGATGGTCGCGACGGAGACGCGTCGCTGGAGACTGTGGCGGTGGAGGTGGTGGATGGCGGTGGAGGCAGTAAGATGGGTGGGTATGGGCAGCAGCATCTTGGGCAGCAGCTGCTTGGGCAGCAGCGGAACCAGCGCGATGCCAACTCGCCCTGCAGCGACTTTGTGTTCGTGACGGATAATGAGGTGAAGGATGCCATCAAGTCGCACGCAGAGGTTCTGCACAAGTACAGCCCACACAGTCCGCGCCGCATGCTGAGAGGTCTGCGGGAAGGTGGGTAGTTTTTCATGCGTGTAGATGGAGACGGAGATGTAGGCACGTGTATAGCCTGTGGTGTATGCTGAGGGGTCTGTGGGAAGGTTGGTAATGTAGACAGATATAGATGCGTGGATTGACCACGGCCCATGCTGAGAGGTCTGCGGGAAGGTGGGTAGTTCACGCATGTAGATGGAGACTGAGATGTAAGCACGTGTATAGCCTGTGGTGTATGCTGAGGGGTCTGTGGGAAGGTTGGTAATGTAGACAGATATAGATGCGTGGATTGACCGCGCCGCATGCTGAGAGGTCTGCAGGAAGGTGGGTAGTTCACGCATGTAGATGGAGACTGAGATGTAAGCACGTGTATAGCCTGTGGTGTATGCTGAGGGGTCTGTGGGAAGGTTGGTAATGTAGACAGATATAGATCTGTGGATTGACCGCGCCGCATGCTGAGAGGTCTGCGGGAAGGTGGGTAGTTCACGCGTGTAGATGGAGACGGAGATGTAGGCGCGTGTATAGCCTTTGGTGTATGCTGAGGGGGTCTGTGAGAAGGTGTGTAATGTAGACAGATATAGATGCGTGGATTGACCGCGGCGCATGCTGAGAGGTCTGCGGGAAGGTGGGTAGTTTTTCATGCGTGTAGATGGAGACTGAGATGTAGGCACGTGTATAGCCTGTGGTGTATGCTGAGGGGTCTGTGGGAAGGTTGGTAATGTAGACAGATATAGATGCGTGGATTGACCGCGCCGCATGCTGAGAGGTCTGCGGGAAGGTGGGTAGTTCACGCATGTAGATGGAGACTGAGATGTAGGCACGTGTATAGCCTGTGGTGTATGCTGAGGGGTCTGTGGGAAGGTTGGTAATGTAGACAGATATAGATGCGTGGATTGACCGCGGCGCATGCTGATAGGTCTGCGGGAAGGTGGGTAGTTCACGCGTGTAGACGGAGATGTAAGCGCATGGTGAGGGGTATGTGGGAAGGTAGGTTATTCACGCGTGTAGATGGAGGTGGTCATATAGGAACCCTTATAGCATGTGGTGCATGGTGAGGGGGGTTGCAGGAATGTGGGTAATTCACATGTATAGATGGGGATGGGCACGCACAGCCCGCGGTACATGTTGAGGGGTCTGCGGGAACGTGGGTAATGTAGACAGATATAGACGCATGGATAGACCGCAACGCATGGTGAGGGGTCTGCGGGAAGGTGGGGAATTCATGCGTGTAGACTGGGATGGGCACGCGCACAGCCCGTATCGCATGGTAAGGGGGCTTCGAGAAGGTGGGGAATTCACAAGTGTAGATGGGGATGGGCACGCGCACAGCCCGTGGCGCATGGTAAGGGGGCTTTTGGAAGGTGGGTAATTCACACGTGTAGACGGGGATGGGCATGCGCACAGCCCGTGGCGCATGGTAAGGGGGCTTCAGGAAGGTGGGTAATTCACACCTGTAGACGGGGATGGGCATGCGCACAGCCCGTGGCGCATGGTGAGGGGTCTGCGGGAAGGTGTGTGATTCATGCGTATAGACAGAGACGGAGATATAGGCATGTACATAGCCTGTGGGGCATGTTGAGGGGATTTCGGGAAGGTGGGCAATTCACACATTTTCCAGTTTTTGAACATGCACGCAAAATTTAATTTTGTACATTTTCACTTGGAATTTCTTCAATGTTAACCCTCTAAGTATATAGTAAAGTAGATTATAATTATCAACCTAAAGGCACAGATGACCACAACCCGGGGATAAGATACACTGTTTGAGTGTATCTTATTCTCAAAAATATGGCAGAAACTCAAAACCTTCGGACTTTGCAACCTAAAAGTAATGCATGGCTGATTTGATAGCTGTGTGGCGACATTGGGGTAATAATAACGATGCCCACATAGTTCAAATTCATATTGTGATGACCGGACGTGGTGGCTAAATCGGTAAGGACGTCAGCTTCCCATGCGGAAGATCAGACGTTCGAGTCCTGGCCGAGTCAAACCAATGACGTACAAAATTGATTCCTGTCGCTTCCTAGCCTGACGCTCGGCACTACTAGGATAAGGCACAGACTGGTTAGCTCAGTATCACGATAATGTGACTTAGTGGGAAAATCGGGTCATGATGCCAGCGGCCTGATGTCCCAGTGGGGCAGGACTCTGAAAGTCACCATGAGTGCGCACTGTCACAAGTCAGTGCCCGTCCTAATATGACCTTAGATGTTGCCAGGATGTAAAACACCAACAAACAAAGACATCAATATGGGAAGGATCCATCCTTGACTGATGTGTGAACTGTCCTTCGCAGGTTTCAAGTGGCAGCGACAACTCGTGTTTCGCAGTAAGCTCACCATGCACACTGCTTTCGAGCGTAAGGACAACAAGGACCCAGCAGCAGTTACTGCCATCGCAGTCTCAAAGTGAGTCACAATATATTTTCTTTGGTGGTAAATGTGGTTATTCTGCTGAATAAGTCTTTTGTCAGTGCCGAAGCACTGGTCTTCCTGCCATTTTTCAATTCAGGATTATTTACACAGAAAAGGTATATGGAGTAAGGTATACAATAACTGTTGAATACACAATTTGCAGCATATAGCACAATGAAATTCTGTAACCCAAAAGTTCCATAGCAATATGGCAACAGTAGTGTCATATAACTAGATCAATATTAGTCAGATCAATGTGAGTATTTACATGGTAGTCGCGGCGGCGGAGCATTCGCGGCAATGCGAGCATTACGACCAAGCAGAAGTTATCTTCTGTATTCATTTGGTAAAGTTGTAGTAAGTTTTATTGTAGGGTCTGGTGAGTTGGAATTAGACGAGGAGTTTATAAATTCATATATGAGACTGTCTCAAAAGGTGCTAAGCAATATGGGACAAAACTTTGTCCATTGTAACGATCAACATACTATCTGCTTATGCATTTGCTCAGGATAAACTGATTTGTTTTTTTACATGGTGTTTCATAATCCCAATAGAATACATATTGATTTGAAGCAAATGTCCTTATGTTTTCAGTGTAACCATTTCTGTGCTGTTTTGTGTCAATCTTTACAATGGACAAAAAAAAAGAAGAGTTATCACCTTTTAAGACAGGCTCATTATATATATATGTATATATATATATACCACTTATGTATAATTATTCATATTTTAGTAAATGTAATTTTATTCATAGAATGAAATGGTCGTTTTTTCAGTGCTCGGGCACTGGTCTTCCAGCCATGCGACATTGCGGTTTTGTTTACACCACTTAAATTTCCTAATGCATACATCAGCGTGTGGAACTATAATCGATATGGGAGATATGGATTGATATAATGTACGGTATTTAAGTTAGGCGCCATAGAGAAGTAACACTCGGATGATCTATCTATAGCTATGAGTATACACTGTCACAAATCAATACCTGCCAGAAAGACCCCCCCCCCACACCACACACACAACATATATGTGTAGTATAAAAGACCTTTTATGCATGTAATATTCCGATGGAACTCAGGGCTGGGTTTGAGTGTAAAAAGGTGTGCTTAGGTGAAGGGTAGCTTGAGCAGCATGGGTGTTGGTTGGTCTGCATGTGTGGGGGTGTAGTTGGATGGGGTGGGGTGGGGGGGTATATGGGTGTTTATAAATAGACCCCTGCTACTGTTAGCTCTGCATATATATGCATATTATTCCGAACAGAATTTCGTGGGTCAGGGCGATACTATTTCAATTGGGGAGGTTTTAGTGCTAAATAGATTCACCTCAGCGGGGGAGAGCGAGACAATTTTGTGGCGGCGATTCTATTACATGACACCAGAACTCGTTAGGTGGCACCAACTTCTCAGCCCAATTTGCGCATTGTTGTTTTTTGCCGGGTATTTACTTTCGTCCCTGATTGTTGGACAGGGATCACAAGACTGTGTACGTGGGAGACGCGAAGGGGCGCATTTACAGCTGGAGCGTGACGGACCAGCCGGGACGCGTGGTGGCGGACCACTGGATGAAGGATGAGGGCGTGGAGAACTGCACCGCCTGCAGCGTCAAGTTCTCCTTCTCTGAGCGCAGACATCACTGCCGCAACTGTGGCCAGCTCTTCTGCTCCAAGTAAGTTGGTGTCGTATTTCCCCCCCCAACCCCCACATCTGCCACTATGTATGTGAAAGTTTGTTCATTTGCTGAGTCGCATCCAGAAACGCCTGCAACGTCTGCCGCAACAGTGGCCAGCTCTTCTGCTCCAAGTAAGTCATGTGTTTCCCTCAACATTTACTGCATTGTATGTGAAAGTTCACTCATTCGCTGGCTCGCATCCAGCACCGCCTACAGCGCCTGCCACAACTGCGGTACGCTCTTCTGCTCCAAGTAAGTCGCGCGTTTCTTTCACGGTGTCCTATTTCCCTCAACATTTACCGCATTGTATGTGAAAGTTCACTCATTCGCTGGCTCGCATCTGGCACCGCCTACAGCGCCTGCCACAACTGCGGTCCGCTCTTCTGCGCCAAGTAAGTTATGTGTTTCTTTCATGGTGTCCTATTTCCCTCAACATTTACCGCATTGTATGAGAAAGTTCACTCATTCGCTGGCTCGCATCCGGCATAGCCTACATCGCCTGCCACAACTGCGGTCGGCTCTTCTGCGCCAAGTAAGTTGTGTGTTTCTTTCACGGTGTCGTATTTCCCCTTTACATCTACCGTTATGTATGTAAAAGTTTGCTCATTCGCTCCTTTGCTGGCTCGCGTCCGGCACAGACAGGCATGGAACCTGCATCTGCGGTGGTGGTTGCAAAGTGACTCTCTCCATCTGAGCCGACTGGCGTTGGCTTAACACGCGCACGCATGGTTGTGTGTGAGGTTCTTGTTTTGGTTATGGTTCCATATGAAGCATTCCATGCATGATTAGGGCAGTAGTATATTTGTGGCATATATCATGTACAGTTTGATAATATTAATAATATAATGTGTTTGTATTCATTATTCAGGACTGTGATATTTTTCCGTTGATTCGCGGATTCTCAATGAAATAGTGAAATTGGTCCTTGTATTATAGTGATGCAATCTAATATGGTGATGGCATGTAATATAACATGGTGCAATATAATACAGCATAATATGATGGTGTGGTGTAATATGATGAGATCTGCAGCTCTGGTGAAAAAATGTGTGGCATTATATAGGGGGGTGGGGGGGGGGGGGTAAGAGCTTGACTGATGCCCAGGCACCCAGCTGTTTTACCAGTAATATATTTTGTCTTACTGTGTATATATAAAGAAAGCAAAAATGTACATTTTCCTGCTGAAAATACTACTTTTAAAGCCTTTGAAATGCTTAAATGGCATTCAAGCATTGTTATATACTTTGGTTTCATTGACCTGACCATTATTATCTGGTCTTATTATTTTAACCAGGTGCAGCCGGTTCGAGACGGAGATTCGCCGGTTACGGATACTGAAGCCGGTTCGCGTGTGCCAGGCTTGCCATACGGCACTACGCGCGCAACAAGCAGCTGAGGCCAAGAATAGTCGCAACGCCATCAACACATAGCCGCCACCAGAATTGCAACTGGTGCGCAGCCACACACTCCGCGCGGGCCCTGTGTGGGCACCTTCTCACCCCGCTAACTTCTCACGGCAATTTCAGCAACATTTGCGGCATGTGAAAAAAAAGCCACGGTGTGAAAATACTTTCTCCAGGGATGGATCTGGGATTTAAAGTGAGGCATCAGAGAGGGGGTTGAGTGATTTTACGTGGCTAGGAGAAGGGGTCCTATTGTCAAAATGATTTCCCTGGTGAAATGGTCTTGTTGTGATGAACAGATGGAGGTGTCAGTGGATTTGAGACCAATGTAGAGAATCACAAATAATGCTAGGTGTGTAATATGGTGATGCAGTGTAATATGATGGCATGTATTATTGTCACACCGTGTAATATTATGTTGATGGAGTGTGTGATGCCATGTAATGTAGTAATGCCATGCAATATGGTGATGTGGTATATCTCGCCATTCAATATGATAATGCTGTTTAAAATGGTGATGCTATATAATATGGTGATGCCAAACAATATGGTGATGCAATATGGTGATGCCATATAATATGGTGATGCTGTATAATATGGTGATGTTGTATACTATGGTAACACTGTATAATATGGTGATGCCATTATTACGGTGATGCCATGTATTATAGTGATGCTGTATAATAAGGTGATGCTGTATAATATGGTAATGCTGTATGATACGGTGGTGCTATATACTATGGTGATGCTATATAATATGGTAATGCTGTATAATATGGTGATGCTGTATAATATGGTGATGCCATTCGTATGATGTCATCTATTATAGTGATGCTATATAACATGGTGATGCTGTATGATAAGGTGATGCTATATCATATGCTGATGCTGTATAATATGGTGATGCCATTATTATAGTGATGCCATTATTACGGTGATGCTATGTATTATGGTGATGCTATGTAATTTGACATGGTGCAATATAATGCAGCATCATATGGTGATGCCATGTAGTACGAAAAATGTGGTGTAATTATATATGATGCAATGTAACATGATGCGGTGTAATATATATAATACAGTGTAATATTATAACGAGCAGTAACTAGCATCATACGTAGGTGAGGTTCAATGGACATACTACTAATAACAAATATATAGATATATATATATATATAATTGTTATTAGTAGTATATATATATATAGATATATATATATATGAAATCAGTTTGTTGAAGTATGTACATCTCACCCCCCACACACATAACCCCCTTGTGTATCCTAGGAAACGAACAGTACTCATGGACAGTAACCATGGAAACCTGTAGGCTAGCAACTAGACAAAGGCAATTCAGGTCAGTTGTAGCTGGTTGCAATTAATGGTAATTTAATACCTGTAAATATCTAATTATATAAGTAGCCGGTTAGCGCTTGCAAGTAGACACCCAGTTGACGATTTGTGTGATCTCTGAATGATTTTCGGTCGAAACCACGGAGAGTAGAGGGTTCGCTGAGTATAATATGTAATAAGTTATATACATAATATAAATAAGGGATGAGTGTGCGCATGCTTGCGAGTGTGGTGGTAAAAAGCCGAGAGCAGAACCGTGAATGTTGGCAAGAGAACCGTGAATGTTGGAGAAAGGTGGTTGTGTGCATGGCCGCCGGGTGCCACACCAGAAATATGGCGACAAAAGACGCTGCAGCGTTTAAGTCGCGAGCTACCAATGCGGTGCTCCTGTACCAGCTTTGTACATATATATATATAAATATACAATGCGTACATATGAATATATACATAACATATACATATAATATATATCTATATTGATGCAAGTGGTAGTGAGTAAAATGGCCTAGTTTTTGAGCAGCTGCTTGAAGACGTGAGGAGATATTGTACCCAGTGATGATTGTTGCCCAGTGTTGTCACCATGTTTGATGTCCTTCTAACTTTATCTGTCTCCTTCTTAGCGTCTCCAGTATCCTAAATTAGTGTCCTGAGCTAGTATCCTAAGCCAATGTCCCTATGATATCCAAAGCAGTGTCCTAAACCAGTGTCCTAGACAAGTGTCCTAACACCCGTCGCCAGGTGCTGCCCCCTACCGAGCGCATTAAGGAGTGACGGTGCTAGTGGGTGACGTCACGCCACGTCACGTGAGAGAATGAGTCGTAGAGTCACTACTTAGATTCAGAGTCGTACTGTACTACTATTACTACTACTACTACTACAACTACTACTACTACTACTACTACTTTATAGGAATGTACCAACCTGCATATAGAAGACACCCCCATAAACTTAGCGTATTCCAAGTTTCGCTGGTCCCTCAGTAAGGACCGAAGCTGTGACCCAGCACGCCGGGTCACAGCTACAGCTTACATGGCGGAAGTTTGGGGTTGGCACCACTGCCATCCTTATCCTTCGCTATAGACCGTATTTAAAAGTTATTTTGTTAATTACCTTGCACCAATAACCACATGCTTCCTGATAAGCAAACTTGGTAGGATTACTGCCGTGAATTTGTTTCTTAAAGTTGCATAGTCCAATGAAAACATCAAATTTTCAAAACCAAAATACTTATCTAGATTTGATTCTACATATTCAACTTAGACACTGGTGCACTTATTACGCATTTGTTGCTACATAGAAGGGCATAATAAGTCAATTAATAGGACCCGTTACTACTGAAGCCTATGGTGTCAGAGTTTTGGTGTGCTTGCCAACATTATTTTGGCATGTTTTGATGTTAAATATCTCCAAACTTAGCCATTTAAAATTAAAGTTACTTCAAACTAAAGTAAGGTGGATTATAACGATTAGTATAATATATTTATCTCAGAAAATAGCAGAAACTCAAAAGCATCGGACTATGCAACTTTAATATACATTGCAATGCCTTGTCCTGGCCCAAATTTTACACCGGATAAAATACTGACTTCCCGTTTCATGGTGTATTATGTATTCACCATCTCCCCCCACACCTTCCGCCGTGTAAGCTGATGCTGTGACGCCGCGCGCTGGGTCGCGGCTAGAGTCCGTTCTGTGGGACCAGCGGAACTCAGAATACCCGTAACTGTACATCAATAGAACCAAGTGGACCATGTCAAATAGGTCTCCTCTAGTCAGAACAAATTGGTGAAGTCTTCTTAACGGCGGTTATTGCTGGGAAAGGTTAGTTTTGAAAACTATCGATGTGTTTTAAATAATATATGCTGCTATTAAGGACTGGTGTAGGGGGGAATGTGGTTTGTACAGTTGCTATTTCCGAGTCATGAGTTTTTATGTTATGCATTGCTTGAATGCGCTATTATTTTTTTTGTTTCGCCTGGTAGGAGGGTGGGAAGGTGTGTGTGTGGGGGGGGAGGGTAATTGCAAGACTTTGTACAAAAAGAATTATGCCCCCCCCTCCTTTTAATCATTTAACTTTTCTATTTTTTCTCAGCAATACTGTTTTTAACTAATTTTTAAATAACCTTATATTTATTTATTTGTTTTAATGTAATAATTATAATTATTACAATTTTTATTTTTTATGTGGTATTAGTATGAGAAGAACGTTCTCAAATGTATATGATGGTTTATCTTGTGTTCATAGAAATAATTCTTATTTTTAATTTTTTTAAATTATTTTTTTTAGCTGGAAAAATAGTTCAGTGTTGGTAAACTTCCTGTGTTCCGGAAGCATCGACAATAAAATGTCATGTGCAATAACTGATATCGGCACACCTGGACGGTGCCCTGCAGCCAGTTGATAAAAGCCATATCACCGCCTCCCAAGTAAGCACTGCGTCTGTTTGTGTGTCTGTTTGTTACATTTAGGTCATGCGGCTATAGCAAAGGTCACGAGGTCATTTGCATATTTATTTAACTGTTGCAGTCCGCTTTGCGTTGTGGCCCAAAATATTGCAATAAATTTGATTGGGAGGATTCTATGAAGTGGTGGAATGAGATTATATGACAAATTATATCATAAATTATATAGTACATATATATATGGTATATAATATATATGTATAAACTATTTATATATATATATATGCATTATAGTTGCGTGTGTATATGTATGTGTATTATATATCTTATATATATATATCTATATATATATTCACATGTATTGTATATTTGAATATATGTATATATATATATTCATATATGTGCATATAAATATATATACATATATGTGCATATAAATATATATAAAAATATATTGTGTATATATATATTGACATAAATATATCTATATATAAATATAACTGCATAAATAGATATATATATATAGATTTATATATGAAATTTCTATATATCATACATGTGATTTTCCATTTTCTAAGAAAAATCGTCAAATTCGCTCAGATACATTGAAAAATTGAGAGGGGATAGGAACTTTATAATAAATTTGTTCATAAATTATTGTATGTTTGGATACCCCAAATCTGTTATCAGATAGCTAAAATCTGAGTGTGAATATTGAGAACTATTTCATCGAATAATAATCGATATTCAGGTGATTATTTGGCGAACTAGTGCTCAACATACTTTTAAGGAGACTTCAAATAAAAAGAATCATGTTTTCCGAGCATGCATGCATACAGAGGGGTCTTTTACCCACATTCGTTTTTGCCAGTGACGCCAGAGGGCGGGTTGATGTTGAAAATCATCTATAATACCTTTTTTCCCCACCGAGCATGTGTAGTGATCTTCTACCCATATTAGTTCTTCCAACCACCACCAGAGGGCGGGTCGATGGTGAAAATCCTCTACAATACCTTTTCCGCAGAGCATGTTGAGCAGTGAATTGCTACCTACAATATTAGTTCTTCCCACTGCCGTAAGAGGGCCGGTTGGTGGTGGAAATCGGCTATTCCAGGGGGAGAAAGTCTGGTTTTTGTTTCTTTGTATGTGTGGTGGGGGGTGGGGGGGGGGAGCCCCTTTTAGGCTTTCTGGGTGCATTTTTCCGGTTCGTGTAAGTTCAGGTAAACTTTCCTCTTGTTTAGTCAATCAATCACATGTATGATATATGCATATTAATATAGATATATATATATTCTATATTTATTTATGTTTACCCTGATTTTACCTGAAATTATAAGTTCAGGGTGAATCCTGGTTTTCTGTGATCGAATTTCTAATTGCTGTAATTTCTGTAATAGCTATTTTACCTAATATATAATAATATATTGTTGAAGAACCTCAAACACAGGTATAAACACATTATACACAAACACATGAAGAAACATATGCAAACACATACACACACATATGAAGAAACATGCACAAACACATGCAGAAACATACATGGGCACACAAACACAAGCAGAAACACGTACACAAACAATACAAACCGATACATGAACACACATACACACACATACAGAAACATGCATAAACACATACACAAACATACATGGGCACAAAACACAAGCAGAAACATGTATACAAACGGATACATGAACACACACAAACACATGCCGAACCTAGTGCCCCTGAAAGCAGCCTAGTGCCCCTGGAAGCAACCTAGTGCCCCTGAAAGCCTAGTGCCCATGAAAGCAGCCTAGTGGCCATGGAAACAGCCTAGTGCCCCTGGAAGCAACCTCGTGCCCCTGGAAGCAACCTAGTGCCCCTGAAAGCAGCCTAGTGGCCACAGAAGCAGCCTAGTGCCCTTGGAAGCAACCTAGTGCCCCTGAAAGCAGCCTAGTGCCCATGAAAGCAGCCTAGTGCCCAAGGAAGCAGCCTAGTGCCCCTGGAAGCAACCTAGTGCCCCTGAAAGCAGCCTAGTGCCCACAGAAGCAGCCTAGTGCCCATGCAAGCAGCCTAGTGCCCATGCAAGCAACGTCGTGCCCCTGCAAGCAGCCTAGTGGCCACAGAAGCAGCCTAGTGCCCCTGAAAGCAGCCTAGTGGCCACAGAAGCAGCCTAGTGCCCCTGGAAGCAACCTAGTGCCCCTGAAAGCAGCCTAGTGCCCCTGGAAGCAACCTAGTGCCCTGAAAGCAGCCTAGTGCCCACGGAAGCGGCCTAGTTCCCATGGAAGTAACCTAGTGTCCCTGAAAGCAGCCTAGTGCCCACGGAAGCGGTCTCGTGTCCCTGAAAGCAGCCTAGTGCCCCTGAAAGCAGCCTAGTGCCCACGGAAGCAACCTAGTGCCCCTGGAAGCAACGTAGTGCCCACGGAAGCAACCTAGTGCCCCTGAAAGCAGCCTAGTGCCCATAAAAGCAACCTAGTGCCCCTGAAAGCAGCGTAGTGCCCATGGAAGCAGCCTAGTGCCCACGGAAGCAACCTAGTGCCCCTGAAAGCAGCCTAGTGCCCATGAAAGCAGCCTAGTGGGCACGGAAGCAGCCTAGTGCCCACGGAAGTAACGTAGTCCCTCTGAAAGCAGTCTAGTGCCCACGGAAGCGGCCTAGTGGCCCTAAAATCATGGAGGCCCATCCAGATGGGGGGGGGGGGGCTGGGCCTGGGGCTGGGGCTGGGGCTGGGGCTGGGGCTGGGGCTGGGGCTGGGGCTGGAAGGGGGTGAGGTCAAAGGTCAGTGGGCTAGCTCTGGTGCAATGCTTCTGTGTATATCGGACATTGCAATAAGTAGTGGGAACACGGGATGAGATGCCAGGTGGGGACACTTACTGTGTTCACGAAGCCGTCAGCAGAGTGTCTAGTTATTGTTGAGAAGCGCCAGCCGGCACCCAATGTGCACGAAACTGTGAGCGGTGTGCCAATGAGCTCGAAGCCGTGAGCGAAGTGTCTTGTCTAGTTGGAAACAACAGGTTGTCACGAAGCCATCAACTGAGTGCCAATGGACTCAAACACATGAGCGGAGTGCCTAGTCTGCGTTGAGATGGGCTAGTTGAAAAGAATGGACTGTCACAAAACCATCAGCAGAGTGCCATGAGCAAAGTTCTTAGTCTGTTGAGATGGGCTAGTTGGAAACTACGGACTGTCGCAAACCTATGAGCTGAGTTGGCTGGGTGCGGCATGGGGCCAGTCCTAGAGGGGCCAGTTTTAACGACGACAGTCTTAGCACGATTAGTCCTAGTGAGGACAGTCTTAGCAGGGGCCAGCCCGAGTGAGGCCAGTCCTACTGGGGATAGTGCTAGTGGACAGAGTCTTGGCGGGGCCTGTGCTCACAGGGACAGTCTTGGCTGGGCCAGTCTTAGTGGGGCCAGTTCTCACAGGGACAGTGTTAGCAGGGGCCATTTCTCACAGGGACTGTCTTAGTGGGGCCAGTTCTCACAGCAACAGTCGTATTGGGGCCAGTCCTCACAAGGACAGTTTTGGCACCAGTCCTCACAGGGACAGTCTTAGTGGGGATTAGTCCTCACAAGGTCAGTCTTAGTGGGGCCAGTCCTCACAGGGACAGTCTTAGTGGGGCCAGTCCTCACAAGGACAGTCTTAGTGGGGATTAGTCCTCACAAGGTCAGTCTTAGTGTGGCCAGTCCTCACAGGGATAGTCTTAGTGGGGATTAGTCCTCACAAGGTCAGTCTTAGTGGGGCCAGTCCTATTTAGGGGTCGAACAAACACGGGCTGACCATACTGCCAAGTAGGGGGGATGGAGAGGGTGAGGGAGAGGGGGCGAGAGTGAGACCACACAGGTCTGTGTCAATGTAAAGGGTATTCGGATGGAGAGCACTCCTTTGGAATTTAAATAGGTCACACCACACTCTCCAGGCGCAGTCGCTTACTTAGCAGTAAAAGCTTGGGCAACAGGAATTAAACTTGATGCTACGTTCGCAGGCAAGCAATTGGGTAATTTCTGCATCTATGCAAGCTGTGCGCATTGCATTGTGGGTCGTGTATGTTTAAGTGTTAGATGGCTGACTGGTTTGTAGCAGAACGTGGTCAAAATCCGTGCACCAAAAGACGCCAATAGCTCCAACACTGCGAGCTGGGCCGCGTTAGGGTCCGTCTCGGAGGCGCCTTGGAGGCGGCCCTGACGTCACCCTAGTCTGAACGCATTTAGCTGTAGGCCACCTTGAAAATGGCGGCCTCCATAGGCGGTGGCCATTTGCAATGGAAAAGCTGCGCTGTGATTGGCTGAAACCACTGAATACGGCAGCCATTTTCTAGGCGCTTTTCATCTTCTGTCTGAAATGGGAGGCGTCTCCGAGACGCACCCTGAACGGAAATAAGCCAAAAAGCATTGCCGAGACGTCTCGGTGAAGCACCCTGAGCGCGGCCCTGGTCCCAAAATGTGTGCGTCCCTATGGTTGGCCAATGTCACCATAATTTTCTTTCAATTATAGCGTGTGGATATTTAAAATATGGCGCGTTTAAATTAAAAATATGGCGCGCTGTTTATTAAAATTGTATACTTCACTTGGTCTATTTTTTATATATATATTTTTTTTATATAAATATTTCATCTCTGGCCACTGGATCGGAGAAATCCCTCACTGCATCAATCTTCTCTGTGAAGCCAGAATATATTTGTCGAGTCGTAGAATTACGCTATGTACACTTGGAGACGCGCGCTGCCAGAAAGAAGTCTTGTAGAGTTCTGGCAACACCGGGGTTTTAGTATTATGTTGCATATATTGTGGATGGTATGGTCAGAAGATTGAGATTAACAAAGGATCCGGGAAAGACCCTGGTCACCACTGCAATCCTTGTCTTATCTCTGACGTCATAAGTGTTCGCTAGTTGGCGTTATGAAGGAAACCAAATTGTATGGATATTTATTTAATTCTATTATTATAATTTTTTGATGGGTTTGCGTTATGATATCGCACTTTTAATAATATTTTATTTGCCGTTAATATATTACAGTTGAAATAATAGCATTTAAAATCTGTGCAGCACAATACAACAGATCTCGCCGGATTTTAGGCATATCGGAATGGGCATGGGGTGTTGCATGCAATATTCGCACTATATCATATCTACACTCACATAAATGTTTATTTATCTGTCAATGATTGAAATGGATTGGTGAAATAGGTCCTATTTTAAAACGAAATTTTTGTCGGGGATTCATCATAGTATTGGGAGTTGTTCATTATTTTATGTTTTATCCAAGCGATTTGTATCAACCAGTGAAATGGTTTGCATGATAATTCCTGCAGTGAGCGTATTTATTTTGTGTCTTGCCTTTCAATATAGTGGGGCTAATTCACGAGAACCCAGATGAGGATGCGGGGTGTTATGCCGCGAATGTGACCTTCACAAGCGCAGGTTTGTGGCCTGCGGTAGCGATTGACGTAAACAGAACCATGACCACACTGGCACCTCACTCAAAACATTGCGTGTATTAAGCAGGTCTCTGGTTAGAGTAGTAGCCGGCATCAGCAACGAGACGCAACTGATTCTGGCAGTGCAGGTTCAAACCTGTGTTCAATGAAGTGACTTCCCGCATACATTGCTTTATCATAGAGTAGTAGCGCAATAGGCAGTGGTGCCATGACCAGGATAGTGAAGAGGCCATTTGTGGTGTATGCGACGCTAACTTAAAACTACCTAATCCGATGAAAGCATAATTTAAAAAAAACTAAATACTTACCCCCGTCCTGATATGACGTAAGATGTTTGTTTATTGTTGTTTTACGTCCAAGCAACATCGAAGGTCATATCAGGACGGTATGACCTTAGATGTTGCTAGGACTTAAAACAACAAACAAACACTTACCTAGATTTGATGCTACATATTCAACTTAGGTACTGGTGCACACAAACCTTTTTTCTCTTCAGTTTGGTGCTCCTGTGACAAGCTTATTTTTATTTAACGGCGCCTCTAGAGCACATTTTTATCATCGGCTATTGGATGTCAACCATATGGTCATTCTGACATATTACTTTGGAGGAAACCCGCTGCCGCCACATAGGCTACTCTTTCCGATTAGCAGCAAGACATCTTTTATATGCTTAAGTGGGTCACAAGACGCTGACTAAGCCAGAAGGCAGGAAACCCTAGCTTAGTAGTCGAGCTGAAAATGTGAACAGTTTTATCTCAACATGACTCCCTGAAGTGCACACAAACTGGTGACGTATTGTACGAACGCACCATTCATTACCCAGTGAGACCTAACAAAGAATGAATTCCGGTTTGTGTTTTTTTTGCATCGTCACGTCATCTGCCTCGAGTAAATAAATGTCGTCTGCTGCTGCTCGTGTTGTGGGAAAGTGTCCAGATACGACATTTAGTAAACCACTAACTGTGCTTCTAGGGAATCCTTACATATAAACCATTCAGTGACGTGCATGCATGGCATTTTTGAATGATTCTTTTTACTCACATAAAACGACATTTCCATGGCAGAAAAAGCAGACGACAATGACAAAAGTCACTGGTTTCTGGCTTTTTTTGTTTGTTTTTATTTGGGTCAAATTGAGGAGCCACGCGTTAACATTCCGGGACAAGTAGAGAGGGTTTCGGGTTGTGAGTTGATTCACTGTAAATACCAATATGTATTCTGTAAGCTCATGACCTATGACCTAACCGTCAGTGGGTGGGCCGGCAACACGTATAGAGCCAACTTTGTGTAGATTATTATATTTAAATGAAATAAAGATGACTATTGAAACTTCCAAGATGTGTTTATTGTTGATTGTCTTGCATTTTTCCAAAGCCCTGGTCACATAGCCGTTAGTGGACGTGGGTGAACGTAGTGGAGGCTAACGTAGTGGAATGTAGTTGAACGTACCGGCATCCGTACTTGTCCTTGATGTTAACTTGGTAATAACATGGGCGAGCCGTGATCTCCAATTTAATTTTTAGACATGTTCAAAAGAGTACATTAGAGGCTGAATTTCAAACGTAGAACATACCTCTTATTATACTCTAGCGTACTTTGACCCGCACAAAACTATGGTCGTTTCACATCGCACATGCAGTAGTCACACAGCCGTTAGTGGACGTAATTGAACGTAGTGGAGGCAATTGAATGTACCGGCAAAAGGTGCAGTACCTTAACGTATTCCAACGTAGCTTAATAAACTTACACCACGTTAGCTTCAACTACGTCCATGTTTGTTTTTTGTTGTTTTACATCCTAGCAACATCTAAGATCATATCAGGATGGGCTAACGGCTATGTCACCAGGCCTTAAGATTGGACCTGCGTGATGTGCTTTTGGATAGCATCTATTTTTGTGGATGCGCAGACAAAAAGCTCATAACCATAATGAAAAAAAGCTTGTTTTATTTAACGACGCCTCTCATTTTAATCATCTACTATTTGACGTCAAAGTAATGAAAAAGAGACAATAGCTCACAATTACATCTTTGTATTCATTATATGCTGTATAAGAATTATACGAGTATAATAACCCCAGAATTCCATACTCGGTCCTCACATCAACCCACCAGTAATCGGGTGGTGGAGCCTCGGGCTAGTCATTATCTACTGCTCCAACCTACTCAACCACAGCTCCGACGGTGGCGCCACCATTCGCCTTGCTCATTAACCTGATTCATTATTAATATAAATGTCACAGGTATATTAAGCTGTACTACTTTTACATGTATTTTCAACCAAAACCATGTTTTCAACCAAAGTTTGATATATTTGGTTCAGTATCCGTCTAATACCATCGGCTTATTACTGGCGTTCGGCATTACTAGAATAGGGCTGAGTAGTGGACAAAAAGTAAACGTAAAGCTTGATTATTGTTTTATTTAATGATGCTTCTAGAGCACATTGATTTTTTTAATTATTGTATCCTAGGCTATTGGACATCAAACATATAGTCATTCAGATATATTTCTTTGGAAGAAACCTGCTGCCGCCACATAGTCTACTCTTTCTAATAAGCAGCAAGGGGTCTTTTATATGCAGTTTTCCACAGACAGGACAGCACATACCACAGCCTTTGATGAATCAGTTGTGGACCACTGGTTGGAACGGAAAATAGACCAAACTGCAAATGGGTCCACTGAGAAGAATAGGTCCGATTAGTTACACCTTTACAGATGGACACGCTACCGCCTGAGCTACGTCCCGCCGCCCCCCCCCCCCCCCCCCCGACCCCCACACCACTGGAATGAACAAGACAGATTGTCCGCGACTGAAAACTCACAGCTTAATCAACTGATATACCAAATACAAAATAAAAACTAAAAACCACGGACGCGGTGGCCGAATCGGTAGAGCGCAGACTTCCCATGCGGAAGGTCGGGAGTTCAAATCCCAGCCGAGTCAAACCCAATGACGTACACAATTTATACTTGTCGGCTCCTAGCTCAGTGCTCGGCATTACTAGGATAGGGTAAGGACTATTAGGATAGGGTAAGGACTGGTTAGCTCAGTGTCAGGATAATGTGACTCAGTGGGAAATCAGGTCTTGGTTCTGGCAGCCTGGTCTCACAGTGGGACAGCACTATAAAGTCGCCATGAATTTGCACTCTCACAGGTCGGTACCCGTCCTGATATGATCATGGATGTTGCTAGGACGTAAAACCCCAACAAAAAAAGCCAAACAAAATTCAGTTTCCCATTCCGCAGTAGACGTAATATCCACCCAAAATTCCAGAAACCCTTGAAACAAGTCACCCAGTCCCATGCACGCGACAGTAGTTATTGAATGGGGGGTGAATTTCCGTTAAAAAAAGCGGAAATTCTCTCATAGGCTCAGCACCATCAGGGAATCGCAGGAAAAATCTCCGAAAGTCAGGTTCCATCAAGTACTCTCCAAGCACTATCCCTAGCTCCATTCCTTTGATCAGTCAGTACAGACTATCCTTGGAGAGCGTTCCACTGTCGGTGTGTAATAGATGGAGTAAACAAAATAAAAATTAGATTCTTTATTGGCGGTTCATGGTCTAGATATTTTAGAAACGACATAAATCGCAGATCTACCAAAAATTTCGGAAATCTGTGAAGTCGCGGAAATCTTTCATCCCTGAAAAATTCACTAAGAATGTTCCCAATGTGGCGCGT
The DNA here is from genome assembly GCA_030323885.1 of Branchipolynoe longqiensis. NCBI lineage: Eukaryota > Metazoa > Annelida > Polychaeta > Phyllodocida > Polynoidae > Branchipolynoe > Branchipolynoe longqiensis. The sequence continues at coordinate 80,255,814 of CM059192.1, forward strand.
CTGGCATACACATCCAAACAGAGTGCCCTCTGGACATAACCGGCTCATTCCATGGCTACTGGACAGCTCAGCATTCGGGGACATCATCCCTGAAGGCGAGACAGACGACTGCCTTCTGGTGCCCGCTGTATTCTCGCTTTACCTCACCAGCATCGACCGTCCACAGCCGCGCCATGTTATCAGATGAGGCTACGATAAAAGAAGTACATGTACCGATAAATTAATGGGGAAATAGATTCCGCACGTAATGAAATAACAATGTAATCCTTTATAATAAGATCACAATTTTTGAAAGAAAAGGAATGTGTGACGTTATTGTTTCCAAGTGAAGACCATTCATGTATTCACATTTAGTTTTATATCGCAGAATTAAAAACTGTATCTGCAAATATTCCAAATATTTTGTTTAACTATGTTGAAACAAAGCAATATAATAGTTAGAATACCAGTAGTTAAAAAGAGATTTGATGTTTTATCAACAACCAAATTAAATTCATCATACAAATTAATGAACCCAAATAGACCGAATTAAAAAAGATCGGATTGAAAAGATAGAACCTACAAGCGAAAAGGAAAAAATATAATAATTAAAAATCAATTTTTAAGTAATTAAAAAAAGGGCGCCGATTTTAATTTCCTTTTATTGTTGAAATATGAATTTACTAAAAGTAACAAACCTGTGATAATATACTGTGAATCTCCACTGAAGGCGCAGTCCCACACCCACCGCTGGTTGGGCTCCTTCAGCTCTTTCAGCAGTGAGAAGTCGGCTGTCCGCCAAATCCGCAATGTAGTGTCTGCAGACGTCGTAGCCAGCAGTCTGCAGAAAATATTCAAGACATTCTAAGGTGTATTTATTGCCCTCATTGAAAATGCACAGTACTTACTGTGCATAACTATATCTTTTGCCTATTATTCAAAAGATTTTATTAAGCAGGAAGTTTCTTTTCGACATTCACAAATTCAATTTGACTTTCAGAGATGTTATTTTTGTGCTTTGGGTTTTTAAATATAATTTAGCTAAAACAAAATTAATTTACTAATATCAATTTTTATGTACATAATTTCTTTTTATATTCTATTTTAATTAATGATTTTGTTTGTCTTTCATAAATATGATTCTTCGCAGACTTTTATTCGTTAAAATTGTTGTACATCGATAGACTATATATTTATTTAAGAAATAATATCAGTAAATTAACAAAATATACATTAGCCAAACAATTTCGTTTTGCCATTAGATATTTTCATTTCTCAAATGGTCCATAGTTTAACAGACAAAATAAATGTTGAATTATTCTTGAACTTGGCAAAATTACAATTAACTGATAAGTTAGTGATGGTAGATAAAGGGTTAATTAGTGTAACGCGCTATATGCTTAAGCTGTGTCGCTTACTTGGAATCTGGACTGAAGCGACATTTAAGGCCGTATTTCTTGTGTGCTGGAATCTTGGTTTTCGGATGGAGCTGAGTTGCCTCCTCCGCACGTCCTCCTGTGAGCGTCCAAACGTAACAGCGTCCCTACCAGCCAATCACATCATTTGCTTTATTCACTGCCACACAACCCACCAATCACAGTCCACTTTATTCACTGCCACACAATCAGCCAATCACAAAGCTTGTTTTTATTTAATGACGGCTCTAGAGCACATTGATTTTCATCATCGGCTATTGAACTTCAAACATATGGTGATTCTGACATATTTCTTTGGGGGAAACCTACTGCCGCCACATAGGCTACTCTTTCTGATAAGCAGCAAGGGGTCTTTTAGATAACTTTCTCACAGACAGGACAGCACATACCGTAGCCTTTGATGAACCAGTTGTGGAGCACTGGTTGGAACGGAAAATAGCCCAAACTGCAAATGGGTCCACTGAGAAGTATCGATCCGAATACTGACAGCTTCATAGGTGGACACTCGACCGCCTGAGCTAAGTCCCACTCCTCCCAGCATATCACAGTGCATGCTCTATTCACTGCCACACAATCAGCCAATCACAGTGCATGCTCTATTCACTGCCACACAATCAGCCAATCACAGTGCATGCTCTATTCACTGCCACACAATTCGCCAATCACAGCTCGCTTTATTCACTGCCACACAATCAGCCAATCACAGAACCCGCTTCATTCACTGCCACACAATCAGCCAATCATAGTGCTCTTTTTATTCATTACCACACAATCAGCCAATCACTGTGTCAACTTCATTCACTGCCATACAATCATCCAATCACAATGTGAACTCAATTCACTGCCATATAATCAGCCAATCACTGCACCAGCTTTATTCACCACCACACAATCAGCCAATCACAATGATTGCTATATTTACCACAACACAATCAGCCAATCATAGTGACTACTCTGAGTACTCATTAGATTTTCTCTGTCATCAGAGGGCGGGTGGAAGTAAAGGAAAGTTTGTTTTATTTAACGACGCCTCTAGAGCACATTGATTTGGTGGTGGAAATCGTCTATGAGATTTTGAGCTTTTATCTGCATCATAAGTGTCATTTGACACAATTGATTGTATGCTTTTTACATTCTGTGCAAAAGCAATAGTTTTGCACTGCTGTCATATGGTGGGTTGGCACCCAATGGGCATGAAGCCGTGAGCTGAGTGCCTCGTCTAGGTTGAGATGGGCTATTTAGAAACAACGGACTGTCGCGAAGCAATGAGCTGAGTGCCAATGGGCTCGAAGCTGTGAGTGGAGTGCCTAGTCTGCATTGAGATGGGCTAGTTGGAAGCACCTGGCTGTCACGAAGCCATGAGCAGAGCGCCAAGGTCACAAAGCCGTGGTGGGTCGGCTGTGGAAATGATTTATTACAGAAGAGAAGAAGGCCGCAGATAAAGATAAAAGAAGGTACCTTGTTGTTGATGGCTGCCATATATGTTCCTTCCGGGTCTATGCTGATGGACTGAATGGCTGCGTTTGGCTCAGGAACCTACAAGCAAAAAGCGAAACGCCGCTAATATACAAGACATGACCAATACGCGTTAAGCCTATTGTCCAAGGATCAAAATGAACCCAGAGGAAAAAGAGCGGAAATAATGAATGCACACCGATACAAGTTGGCAACCATCTTGGCATACCCTCATATATTGCCAAGATATAAACACCGCCAATAAAGAAAAGAACTCAAAAAGGATGGTGTCAGCGGCTTTGCAGAGTGAGTACACCTACCAACTGTTCGTTGTGGTCCGTCTTCAGGTCCCACACGTGGATCGCCCCATTTTGCTCTCCTACGAACAACTCCGCCTGTGAACAGAAAGTCAAACTTAAAGACCTGCTCAACTGATGTTAACATGCTTTCTTAAATGAACATTTGTTATATCTTCAAGCCACATAATCTATACCATTTTGGAAACCAAATTACTTACTTACTGGTAGCACAATAGCTCCGGAATGACACAAAGTGTGGGTTGGAAACCCTGCTCGAGTCGTAATATTTGTTTGTTTGTTGTTTTACGTCCTAGCAACATTTAAGGTCATATCAGGATGGGTACCTACTTGTGACAGTGAGCACTCATGGCGACTTTATAGTGCTGCCCCACTGGAAGACCAGGCCACCAGCACCATGACCTGATATCCCACTCAGTCACATTATCCTGACACTGAGCCACACCACTCCTTGCCCTATCCTAATAATGCCGAGCGCCAGGCTAGGAAGCGACAAGTATCAATTTTAAAGTCATTGGTTTGACTCGACAGGTTGGAACCCACGACCCCACGATACCACACGGGACGATGCTCTAACCATAGCCATCCGTGGTCACGAGCGTAATTACGCTTTCTCACCCCAAACGGTACATATCGGATACTGTCCAACTCCGCCGTATAGTGTTGGACCTACCTGGCTATATATCTAAGTTCATTGCCTGTATGTATGTAATTGTAAGCATTAAATGACATGGGCATATACAATTTAAAGGACTTATAATTCCAAGGAGATGAGTGTACTCTGCACTGACCTCTCAGGCAAAGAACTACCACAGCTCAATATTCTGCAAACCCGTTATTTGGACCAGGTTTCTCAGTGGTGCCACCTAGCGGGTCCCTGGAAATCATCTCTCAGGGCTTCCCATTCAGAAGTTTGTTTGTTCTTGTTTTACGTCCTAGCAACATCTAAGGTCATATCAGGACGGGTACTGACTTGTGACAGTGTGCACTCATGGTCACTTTATTGTGTGCCCTACTGGGAGACCAGGCCACCAGCACCATGACCTGATATCCCAGTCACATTATCCTGATACTGTGCTAACCAATCCTTGTCCTATCCTATTAATGCCGAGAGCCAGGCTAGGTAGCGACAAGTATCAATTTTATAAATCATTGGTTTGACTTGGCTGGGATTTGAACTCTTGACCTTTCGCACAGGATCCCATTCAGAAAAGATACATTCCAGACCTTTCTCTCAAGATTGTGCGAACCTTGGATATATCTGCACTGATGCTGAGCCCCACAGGATGTGGCCTGTACCTGGTTTGGATGCAGACAGACGCAGTTTACTGGAGCGTCCACTTGGAACTTCCGCTGGCACTGAAGGTTCCTCGACCTGAAAAGTGTTACGTAATACATATATTCAGCCTCCATACAAAAAGTTGGCCACCAGATTCAAGAACGTCTTCAAAGATACACACTACATTTTGATATTGGAGATTGAGCGAATTCTGCGAGCAGGCATGAGTGGGGAAAAGTGGAACGAAAGGGTGGAGGGGGTGGGGAAATTTAAGAACACTAAAGAACATACAGTTAAACTCAAGAATATCCGTGGGTGCTTGAACCAAAAATCTAAATTCAAGAATATTCCCAAGACTTTCGGTGATACTTGCGAATCCAGTTCTCAGAAATGAATGTGATCTTGAAGAAAGAGAAAAAAAATTGGCGGACATTGATGGATAGGTGGATGATAAAAGAGTCGCAACAATAGTGGAACACTCTCCAAGGATGCAGTGATAGAAATAAGCCACATTTTTCACTTTTCCACCAGACAAGTCTGGTGTGATTTTCACTTGTCTGTCTTAATTGTCACTTGTCCTGGACAAGCGGACACGCTCTTATTTCGCATGCTGGTCTGTACAGTGGAATGGAGCTAAGATAGTTGTCAGGAGAGTATTGGAAAAAACCTGACGTAGTATTTTTCTGCGATTCGCTGACAACGCTAAGCCTATAAGGGAATGTCTGTGTTTTTGCGGAATTTCACCCCATCTCAGAATAGTGGAGGCTGAGCGCCGACCCAATGCCCGCCACCATCCCAACACCAGCCAGCCACTGACCCCCACACCAGACATTACAGAGAGCTTTGCGTGAAAGTATTTCCTGGAATGTTGTGTTACCATTACTCATTCATTAGGTTGTACTAGTGGATAGAAAAAATACATATAATGATATTGTTTGCTGGGGGTTTTACAACATAAATATTTTGAAAACATCACAAATTTCAATTTACTATAAAATTATTTAAAAAAATTTAAAGCGGAAACCCGTTAAATCGCGGACATCTTTCATCCCTGTTACAATACTTCATTATGTACCAGATATGGTTAAATTACAAATTTAAATCTTTACTAAAAAAAAAACCACCAAAAAGTGTTGCATACATATTCTGATTATTGTGCAGTGACCCAAGAATTGTAGTAATGCCAAGCTCCAGGCTAGGTAGCGACAAGTATAAATTTTTAAGTCACTGAGTTTCACTCCACCAAGGTTCGAACGAGGGGGGCAGGAAAGACTTCGAATACTCCCAAAACGGGAGGCGGGCGCTCAATTCATTTGGTCATCCCACCTGGACTTTTACCCCCCCCCCCCCCCACACACACACTCTCACACACACATACACATACTTACACAGGGTAGGGCAATTAGGACTGCCCGGTTGTCCGGGGCACCTAGTATACTCGGTCAGGCAGGCGAAGTTCTCGGTGACCTGCCCGAAAGGGCAAGTCATTATTTTTCTGATCTGCAGTAGCAGTTTTCAGTTTCTATTGGCTGACTTGGGCTTGGGCAAATAGTTTTGCCACTTGAGCAATTAGAAAATTTAGTCACTTGCCCGATTGGGGCATGTGGGAAAACAAGTTACTGTCCTACTGTAAATTCTTTCGATCTAATGGCATGAGGATATATGTGAACTCTACTATAATAAATTGCAACTTATCTATATAATGGTAAATGGTAATATATATAAGCCAAAGCCATATGAGGGATATGTGGAGTTGGTAAACTATTACTCATTAAGTATAGAAATTGTATAGTAAAATAGTAGAGAGGAGGAGTGTCACTTCTTAGATAGTCTTTGGAGGAGTCACCTCACATACCCCCTCCCCCCCCCCCCATGGTGTTTTTATGGATCACTGGCCATCCAAGCACTGTAGCCAGCATGACAAGGCCTTGGATACAACAGATTGAACCCTGATGGTGATCAACCCATGTGACCACCACATCTGGATCTAGAAACCTATAAGATAATAAACCAGGGAGTCCCACTATCCTACTTTTCACTCTTTCTCTACTTTCCTTCATTACCTGTATTGATTTCTCATTAGCTTGTCCAAACCACTCACATCACCAGCCGGCGACTTTACACTACCATGCAGACACAGACAGAGAGACAGAGAGACAGACATACAGACAGACACAGACACAGACAGAGACAGACACACACACACATAGACAGACGCCTGCCTGTTGTACCTGAGGTCCCATATAAGTGCGCAGTTGTCCTCCCCGCCCGTGTACATCCACTTGCCGTCCTCGTGGAAGCCGACCGCCGTCACGTTCTTCGAGATGCCGTCGTAGTTGATCACCGGGTTCGGGTTGGTCGAGTTCAGGTCGTACATGCGGATGTGCTGGTAACCTAAAAGAGGGTGAACTTATTGGCTTAAACTAAAGTTGCCTTTTCTCATATAATTTTTAAAAATTTGTTTAAAGAGCGCCACACAATAATCAATCCACTCTTCTCATGAAATCCAGCGATTCGTTCCTACTTAAAGTATGACAGTGCTTTTGGAGTTCTTCTCACTCCCATACCCTCACAACTGAAAATCACATCACACTTGTCCGGTGGACAAGTGACAAATTTGCTTATTTCTATCACTGCATATACAAGAAGTATAAATTGTTAGCCAAGATATATATGTATATAATGAGCCTGTCTCAAAAGGTGCTAAGCAATATGGGACAAAACTGTGTCCATTGTAACGATCAACATACTATCTGCTTATGCATTTGCTCAGGATAAACTGATATTTTCTTTACACGGTGTTTCATAATCCCAATAGAATACATATTGATTTGAAGTAAATGTCATTGTGTTTTCAGTGTAACCGTTTCTGTGCTGTTTTGTGTCAATTGTTACAATTGACAACAAAAAAGAGTTATCACCTTTTGAGACAGGCTCATGGACTTTAAAACATCAATAAAAAAACGTCCTACTTATTTTTTTCCTTATACTTTTCATATTCATGTTCAGATTTGATGTAGGAAATAAGGGAAATAAAATAAACCACATGCAACTTTGGTCTTTTTAGTTATGAAGTGTTTTTGTACCAAAATAGTTTTTTTTACCGTCAGCCATTTGTAACATGACATATGGGACATGGTTGGATCCTTCCTAACATCTTGTATTGCATTCATATATCAACAAAACAGTTCCCAGATCAAAAGGAAGTATTAACACGTATGCATGCTTAAATTTAAAAAAAATAATGATTTGATGTCTTCAGAAATAACATTACAAATTTCTGGCACAGATGTAACCAGTGGTGTCTGGATGCCACACAAAAATTCAGTGAATGAAGCATGGCTGGGAATTACTTCTCTTTATTTATTTGTTATCAATATAAGCACTACATATTTCTGTATATTATGCCGTGATTAATATGCTTCTCAGTATGAAATTATTTAATTCTGCTTAGATTATTATTAAGCAGACTGTGTGGTGTCCTAAACATGTGTTACGTCTGAGCAACACATGTGATACTACCATATGACATAGCTTAATCATGGCTTACACCATTATTTTTTATCTCATCAATTTATATTTTACATAGATGTAAAGGGGAGATTTCCAGCTTTCATTTGCAACCAGAAAATGTTAAAAATTCAAATATTAGATTTTAACTCTCCATGTGAGTGACCAGTTTTCAGGAGAGTGACCGTATATAAGGTAAATACCGTGGACAAGTGAAAATGTAGACGGACAAGTGAAAAATCACATCAGACTTGTCCGGTGGACAAATGATTTTCTTGGTGCGTATTTCTATCACTATATATACCTCAAAGGAAGTTTTCCTATAAAAATTTAAGTGTCAGTGTATTACTGACTCTTTAACGGATGTAAGATATTTCACGTTTCAGTTGACCACATCACCACTGGGGGGAGCTATAACTGTGACCTGGAATGCTTGGTCGTGACCTCCAATCTTCCTGAGGTACCAACAAAATTCAAAACATACATTAGATTTTTCTAATTGGTTATGTCACCTCTTCATTTTGAAAAAGAAATCTACTGTTTGAAATGCTGCCATTAATATAAAACTCTAAAAGGTATAGGTTTTATAGGATACATTATATTTTCTAATGAATTGAAAATATGTGTATGTGGACTCACCTGCAGCCGCTATTAACTGCTTGTCTGGGGTGATCTCTAGGGCGTTCACCTGCTGTGGGACTGGTTAAGGAATATATGTGCTGACATGGATAAAATTTGTTTTGTTTGTTTGTTGTTGTTTTACTTCCTAGCAACATCTAAGGTCATATCAGGATGGGTACCGACTTGTGACAGTGCGCACTGTGGCGACTTTTATCAATTATAGTGCTGCCCCACTGAGAAATCAGGCCACCAGCACCATGACCTGATATCCCACTAAGTCACATTATCCTGACACTGAGCCAACCAGTCCTTGCCCTGCCCTAATAATGCCAAGTGCCAGGCTAGGAAGCGACAAGTATCAATTTGTTAAGTCATTGGTTTGACTCGACCAGGATTCCTACCCACAAACTCATGGGTTCGGATCTCCCGATCTCCCAAAACAGGAAACGGATGCTCTACTCATTCGGCCACCCCGTCTGGTCAACATAAGCTGTGTTCACACCTGGGCGTTAAGTCACCTCAACTAGTTCGACTCACATTCGCCATGTGGACGCGACACTGAGGTGGATTAGGGCTGATTCGCCTCAACTAGTTCGCCTCAAGTAAACCGCGTCGCGAGGTAGTATTGATGAAGCGAACTAGCTTGAGTCGGCCTATCTTGTGCGTGTGGACACAAGCGGATTAGTTGAGGCAGCTTAAGCTCGTCATACGCATGCGCAGTCAAGACCTGAGTTTGTTGATTTTCCGGTCGATCAAAAACGCATATTATATAATTTGGTCTATGAAACCGCTAGCTGTGCACAGATATTTTGTTCATCATATATTTTTAGGTTTTCACTGCCCAGCAGAAGTTTTGACCGTTCCAAACCAATACGATTCAGTCCATACATATCTAGGTCGAACCCACACTCTCTCGTGGCGACGTCGACTAACCGAAAGTGGTGCTGGTTAGTATGGACTTGCTCATGCGCATATATCGATTTCCATCTTAGACCGACCCAAGTACTGCAAGTGTGGACACGACTCACTTTCACGCCTAGTTCGCCTCCTCTAGTTTGCCTTATCTAGTTCGGCCTAAAGTTGTGGGTGTGAACACGGCTATAGATAAAATAGTCACCCCATCACAAAATAGGGGTGAATGACAACTATGTCTAAATCCAAGCAAAAACTGCTTTGGTTTCAATTATCCTTGTCGTGATTGTATTATCATCCATAACTTAACTCTTGTTTGGGCTTTATATTCTAGGAACATCTAAGGTCATATAAGGACGGGATACACACTTTCTGATTCCTAGGCATTTTTTTAAACGTTAATCGGTAAATATAAAAAATCCGGGAAATCCGGGAAATTACGAAGATCTTTCATCCCTGTATAAACAAAATGTGGAGTTCCTCGTTCCAGTGTCCATCTACATTGGCATACAGTTGATGAAATGACAGAGGATGCCGGCTCCAAAATGTTCTACTTTTAGTTTTAAGGCATTATTAGGATAGGGCAAGGACTGGTTGGCTCAGTGTCAGGATAATGTGACTGAGTGGGACATCAGGTCATGGTGAGGTGGCCTGGTCTCCCAATGGGGCAGCACTATAAAGTCACCATGAGTGCACACTGTCACAAGTCGGTACCTGTCCTGATATGACCTTAGATGTTGCTAGGACGTAAAACAACAAAAAACTTTAGTTTTATAGCCTGTTAAGCTACATGATTTCACAAATTCTTCAATACAAATTGCGGGCTATAATAAACAAGCAATGGAACAATATATTTAGCATAGAGTCTAACCGTTCAGTGGTCGGTCCAGCTAAATGGCCTATGAATTTTGTTTTGTTTTAAATTGTTAAATTATAAAATCACCATCATCAGATTGATAAACATGTTGTCTCTTTATGTGCAAAGAGGCTTGATGTTATACAGTGCGATTTTCTAGATATTTATATATTTTTTGCAGTCCACTGTGATCTGCTTCATTTGTGAGCTGGGTCACATTGTAAAGTCGACGGCTGGTGGTTTGAGTGGTGTGGACAGGCTAATAAGAAATCACTACAGGCAAGGAAGGAAAGTAGATAAAGAGTGAAAGGTAGGAGAGTGAGACTCTCTCATTTATTACTTTTATAGTTTCCAGAACAAGATGGTGGTGATCACATGATCCAATCTTCCAATCCCTAACAAGCATTCCTCTATCCACCAATGAGGGTTCAATATCCCTGTTGCCAAGGCATGGTTAGATCTGTATCTGTGGCAGGGATCCATAAATAACTCCTGAGGGGAGGGGGTATGTGAGTCAACTTCCCAAAGACTGTCCCACCTAAGAAGTGACACTCCTTCAGGTCAAGAAGTGACCCTCTCTCTCTCTATACTATATTAATATACAATTGCTATCCTTTATAAGTAGTAGCTCACCAACTCCACATATACTAAGTTATATGCCTCTGGTTTTATATACTATTTACCATTTTATAGACAAGTTTGCAATTTATTATAGCAGAGTTCTCCATATCCCATATATCGAAAAATTTTATATGATCAAATTGCAGCATTCTGAATGGTTTGTCATGTGCTGTTGTTGATGGCCCCCCCCCCCCATTTTTAAACTAATAGTTGTCAGTTATTTATCATCTAAAAGACAGTTTTTCTACCTCGCTTTGGTGATTTTCATTGATAATTTGTGATATTTACTTTTACTGAGGTAAAAAATGCTGCAATTAACTCAATAGTTACTTTTAGATAATTAGTTTATTATATTCCTGATACATGAAATTAATAGGCTTGCTTCTGCTAGACCTATAAATTCCATCTATATATCAAATTAAAGGGCTTAATGTGCTTTGTTAGAATACATTTGTTTTTGAGAGGATATTTGGTATTTGTAATTTTTCTGCAAATCTTTATGATTATGGTCTATATTTTATACCGACCCACCACGGGGGAGGCTAATGACTAAAACATATACATAAACAATACCCATAGTCATAGAGAGGGAAAATGAATTCTCCAGAATCCAGAAACCGAAACAGCTATTTCTGCAGAACTGATATAAACTGGTCCAAGTGCGTTCTCACATGTTTTAATAAAGCACCAGCCGGGTATAAGTACTACTGAAACTGGTTCTGGGCTGAAACATGCGAGATGTCACTGAGACCAGTTTATATCAATTCCGCTGAAAAAATACATGTATATATATATTAATCACCAATGTGGGGGGGGACCAGACGGGATGGCCGAATGAGTTAGAGCGTCCGTCTCCCGTGCTGGTAGATCGTGGGGTCGTGGGTTCGAGTCCCGGTCGAGTCAAACCAATGACTTTAAAATTGATACTTGTTGCTTCCTAGCCAGGCGCTCGGCATTATTAGGATAGGGCAAGGACTGGTGTGCTCAGTGTCAGGATAATGTGACTGAGTGGGATACCAGGTCATGGTGCCGGCGGCCTGGTTTCCCAGTGGGACAGCACTATAAAGTCGCCATGAGTGCGCACTGTCACAAGTCGGTACCCGTCCTGATATGACCTTAGATGTTGCTAGGATGTAAAACAACAACAAACAAACCAATGTGGGGATCGGTCCTAAGCATTGCTTATTCATATTAGTAGTTAGATATTATACAACATCAGAGGTTCCAGTGACAAAAATATTTTTAGATCCCTGAAAAACTAGGGTTGGGTTTACCCCTGGAAATTTGTTAAAACCAATGATTAAAATGGTGCAATCAAATATCAGATAGGCTTTAAAAAACAAATGTATTCTGATAAAGCACTTTAAGACGTTTAATTTGTCATATGGATGGACTTAATAGGTCAATTAGAAGCAAAGTTATGGTGCATAATGTACCCCAAAAAGGGGATATTTATCTCACCGTAAGTACATTGGTTTGTATGGTCAGGAATTTGTATGGTCAGGAATTGGTCATCTCAGCGGCGCCGAGGCTTGAATGCCAAATGGCGCGAGTGTCAGAAAGAGAACTCTCAATTGCACCACATACAAACAAATCGCTTGGCACACACACAGATAACATGTTTAACAACCATATTATATTAATTTTATATGGGGGCCCATTACCGATTAGCGCGGCAGAGCTCTCAAAGTTGGGTGACATTTGAGTTCTTTTTTCAGGTGAACTGTCGCATATTTGTTCATGGAAAATGACCTACAAGAATGTTGATATCTTAAACATTCGAATTGCCATTCAATATTTGTACTGTTCATACATAAAACATGAGAAAATCCAATGTTTTATAACGGGTGTTTGCAAGCCACAACACTCCGCGCGGTCAACTTTTTCCTATGGAGCGAGGCATGAGGACCCGTACACGCAGACTTGCAAGTGTCTAACCTAGATATACATTATATGTATTACAGCACCTACTTCAAGTTCTTGGACATATTTTGGCCTTGAAATTCCAACTGCTTTAAGACTTCAAGGCTAACAAATAATTAAAAGTAACACTCTCGCTCGGTTACTGTCCAATCTTTTTTTTTTTTTCAATTTTCGCGGACAGGATTTCGCCCCCCCCCCCCGCTGTTTTGGAATTTCGGTGACAGTGTTAGTCTGTTAGTGTTTTCGCTGCGAAAGCCGAAACATACACAACTCAAACATGATGACGATACTTTAATGACAGTAATATTACCACAGTCCACCATTTCTGGTCTATGAAGTAAACATGGGCAAAATCAGACACACCAAAAAGAAAATATGAGACATGAGATGAGACTCATCGTGAGTGTGACTAGGCACGCGAAAAACACACCGCTTTCATGATGGTACTCGCTTGTCCGACGGTGCGTGCGCGGTGCACACATGACTGTTTTTCCCCATGTCACTTGCAATCCTTATCTTAGGACTACCAGGAATGCAACCATATACATGATATAGTTCACATTTTGCTCCACTGCTATATCCAAAAATATTTGGTGTCCGATTTATTGAAGTGACAACAAATTGTCATTCAAATGTATGTGTTTAAGTCACTGGAATGCAACCTGAAGATAAGTTTTGATATTTTTGAAACTAGTTTATTTTGTCTCTTTATATACTTCTCCATATTAGGGTCTAATTTGGTATCAATTTGAGGACCGGAACATTGATTTGGAGGGCGGATAAAAAGGTGTGTCTGGTAATATGTATGTCACAAAAAATGTCAAATTCAACAGATTCCAACATATAATATATCATTGCAAATGTATTGGAAAGTCCTTTCTAATGATACCTAAATCATCATCCTGTGACAAATATCAAGGAAGTTGTGACACTTTATAAAGCGTTGTTTTCACACGTGACATGCCAAGAGTAAGACTCATGTCAATTGTCATGACATGAGTCATGAGATGGGTCACAGAATTCAACTGGTTTTCCATTGAAACAATGGTCTGCACCAAAATTATCCATAACCTTTGCAGTGATATATTTTCTGTTGGAATCTGTTGATTTTGAAATTTTTTGTCACATACCTAGTGTGACTGTGAACATCATATTCACAGCATGAGTTGAGTAGCTGACTGAGTCTGATACTGAAATCAGAGGATACGCTGTCAGAGTGTTGCACGGTCCGGTGGCATATTCCACTATGCGCTTGCCAGAAACGGATTGTGTGGTCATAACTTGCAGTAGCTAGAATCACCGGATCAGAGTTTCCATTTGATGACGTCATTGTGCCAAGTTTTAAGGGATAATATCTGTGACAATGATATTTAACGTTGTAAACCACGACTCAGATGTCAACACTTCGCCATTGCACTTTTAAACCGGATGTTGGGAGATGGCCGGATGTGGAAAAGGAGTTTCGAAATCCTCGGCCTCTGATTGGCTTAAATTGAAGAACACCAACAACCATGGCCTCCCATTTTAGTAGTGCGCTCCAGCTGACAGATCTGGATGACTTCATCACCCCCTCACAGGTTAGTGAAAGGGATACTCACTGATGCAACTGCCATTATTAGTAGCACACATTCGTTTTTGAATGCCTTATTTATTTATTCTACTATATCAATGATCATATCGGGAAGCAAACTGCGTCACATGTTGGAGTTCTCAGTCACTGTCCGAACTTGATTGAGGTAGGTTGCTAATATTAGATTTCTTTGGTGAATGGTTGGGAGAAATCAAGCTCGGCCAAAGCTCTTTGGAGCCACTCTTGACTAGAGACTGAGCCTGAGGTCACCAGCTGAATTATTCCAATATAGTCCATATAGAGGGGCCATATCTTCACCTTATTTATTTTGTGACATACTGTCAAAGTTAGATACTTGCAGAAAAATGTTAGATATCAGATAGGCTTCCAAAACAAATGTATTCTGATAAAGCACTTTAAATAGTTTAATGTGACATATTATAGATGGACTTAAATTTAATAGGTCAAGTAGAAACAAAGTTATCATAAGTTTTGTACCAGAAAATAGGCTATTTATCTCACAGTAAGCACCTTAGTTTATACGGGGTGGCCGATTGAGTTAGAGTGTCCATCTCCTGTGTTGGTAGATCGTGGGTTCGAATCCTAGTCGAGTCAAACCAATGACTTAAAAATTGATACTTGTCGCTCCCTAGCCAGACCCTCGACATTACTAGGATAGGGCAAGGAAGGAGCAGTGTAATGAGAAAGACCAGTCGTCTGCGATTGAAATTTCCACTGCTTAAACAACTAATGTACCAAAATTTTGACCGCAGTAGCATCGAGAAGCCAAGAAATCAATATGGCAAACTATAAGAAACCAAAATCTCCATACAGAAAAAGCGAAATATCTCTAAACCCGCACCACATACAAACCAATCACTTGGCACACAAACAGATAACTTGTTTAACAAACAGATTATGTTAAATTTATATGGGGGCCATTAGCGCGGCCAAGCACTGAAAGTTGGGTGACTCTTGAGTCCTTTTCTCAGCTCAACTAGCACATATTTCTACCTGGAAAATGACTTACTAAAATGTTGGTATTTCAAACTTTTGAATTTCCATTCAAAATATGTACTGTGCTTACATAAAACATTAGAAAAACAGTGTTTCGTAGCGGTTGTTTGCGCTGCGACGCTGCACACGGTCAACCTTTTCCTATGGAACGATGCTGAATACATAACGGTGATAGCTATTACCTGTGATAACAGTATGATAACGAAGATCTTTATTTTATTGTGTATGTCATCGTTTTCCCCCCTGAAATCCAAATGAAAATAGTCTTTGAATTCCTATAAAAGATTGCCTTGAAATAGCCTTAAATTCCATATCCTTTACATGTGTTCAGACCCTGAGTACCGTCGGGTCACCCAACCCAATGACTTGCACGTTTTTATTTTCCAGGAATGCATCAAACCAGTGAAAGTGGACCGGAGACCTGGTCACACCGCTAAAATAAAAATAGAAGAGGATGGGTCATATATCGGAATTGGTGAGGTAAGCAGGGATGAAAAATATTCACAATTTATTTTAATATATAAAACTGTGATTGTATCGTTTCTGACTAAGATATCGATGGTGTAAAACGCCAATCAATGAACAATCTAATTCTATATTTGTTCTTTCTTTATCTGCTACCTAAGATCAACGCACAATTCCAGAAACACTTCAAGTTGAAGTATTTAACCCTGCCTTAGGCAGCGACAACTAGTATTGGATCGGCAACCAGCCAGATAACAGACGGGATGGCCGAATGAGTTAGAGCGTCCATCTCCCGTGCTGGTAGATCGTTGGGTCGTGGGTTTGAACCCTGGTCGAGTCAAACCAATGACTTAAAAATTGATACTTGTTGCTTCCTAGCCAGGCGCTCGGCGTTATTAGGATAGGGCAAGGACTGGAGTGCTCAGTGTCAGGATAATGTGACTGAGTGGGATACCAGGTCATGGTGCTGGTGGCCTGGTTTCCCAGTGGGACAGCACTATAAGGTCACCATGAGTGCGCACTGTCACAAGTCGGTACCCATCCTGATATGGCCTTAGATGTTGCTAGGATGTAAAACAACAACAACAAAAAGCAACCAGCCAGTGTTAGGTATATAAAAGATTCACCCGTACCCAGAGTAGGGGTGAATGACAACCATGTCTAAAAACGAGCGACAACTGGTATCAATCAACCAATCAGAGAAGATGAGCTCCTGGTCCCCTCATCCAATGTTTATCTATATTATAATAATGGCACAGAGTTGAGGGGATGAGAGAGAATGCAAAATAATCAAGATGGCGGTCACTAAATTCTCTTCGCCATGAATATGGCCTATGCTGCCAACACAGTGTAAAGCAACCATCAATCAATCAATCTAAATTCTCTCGATTGGAGTTTTAAAGTGTTATTAATCGATGTTATTTAATCAATTATTCCTCCAAAAAGTAGCGGGTAAATCTAACGATTTTTGCTATGATGTAAGCTCTCATTCATTAATGTGTGGGGAACATGATCTAGCCCACATTCACTCTCACTGTGAGTTAATTTTGTGTGTTGCGGTTAGGATGGCGGGGAGACGAGGCTGGAGACGGCGCAGATTACGCTGAATGACTGCCTGGCCTGCTCAGGCTGCATCACGTCTGCGGAGAGTGTTCTCATCACCCAGCAGAGTCAGGCCGAGTTCTACAGAGTCCTGGAGCAGAACAACACCCTCAGACAGGTGAGTTCCAGAGCCAGGCCGAGTTCTACAGAGTCCTGGAGTGGAACAACGCCCTCGGACAGGTGAGTTCCAAAGTCAGGCCGAGTTCTAGAGTCCTGGAGCGGAACAACGCCCTCGGACAGGTGAGTTCCAAAGTCAGGCCGAGTTCTACATAGTCCTGGAGCAGAACAACGCCTTCAGACAGGTGAGTTCCAGAGCCAGGCTGAGTTCTACAGAGTCCTGGAGTGGAATAACGCCTTCAGACAGGTAAGTTCCAGAGAACAATTCTGAACAGGGATGAACGATGACAGTGCTAACCGCATTTTCGCAGACATTCACTGACTGAAGTCTGCAGGAACCAACTAAGGACGCCAGGTCTCGGCCTTATTTCCATGTTTTTTGTCAGAGACCACTTTCATCCCTGAATTCATGACAAGTTTGATGCCATGGCCAAATGTGTTGAAACCGGCTGTGGGTTCAACCCTAGGACATGGAGCAGTGGAATGATAATTATAGACCAATTGTTTGAATATGAAATTTCCCTTGCTTAATCAATAAATGTAACCCTTTTCTTTAACAAAAAACAAGAGCCTTGTAGTCTATAACGTCAGTCGTGGATAAGTAAGTGAACAAGTCTAGCCTTTTAATTTGTGGTGGAGGGAGGGTAGGGACTGTGTTTATTATGATTAACATGGTTCAACTTTGAGCTCCGTCGCATCAGTGTCTGGATGAGTAACCACTTAGGAATATGAGGTGCCCTAGACATCTTGATACAGGCATTCTCTGATAGCCTACCAAGACAGGAGTGGATAAATAATAGTTCAGCCTCGTCAGTACCTGGATAGGTAAGCACATAGGAAGACATGGTGCCATAGATATCCTGATACAGGCCTATAGTCTACTGAATCAGGAGTGTATAAGTAATAATTGAACCATGTCAGTATTTGAATGGGTGATCACCTGGCCAATCCAAATGAGTTAGAGCGTCCATCTCCCGTTTGGTAGATCGTGAGGCCGTGGGTTCGAATCCTGGTCGAGTCAAACCAATGACTTAAAAATTGATACTTGTCGCTTCCTAGCCAGGCACTCGGCATTATTAGGATAGGGCAAGGAGCAGTGGAATGAGGAAGACCAATCGCTTGCGACTGAACTTTCCCCTGCTTAAACAACTAATGTACCAAAAAAAACCCAAAAAAAAGCATCCTGATACAGGCTTCAATCAATCAATCAATGGGTGCCGTCTTCTCGAAGAAGGTTGGCTGCAATGCAGGCTTATGACCTACCAAATCAGTAGGGGGTAACTAATACAGGTAATAGTTGAACCATGACCGTGGGTGACCACCTGGGAATACAAAGTTCCGGAAACATCCTTATACAGGCTTTATTGTCTGCTGAATCGGTGGTGGATAAGACCTGTACAAAAATGTGCTTCCGGTGAGAGGATGGTATTTCAGGTTGTTGGGTTTTTATTTATTTTGTTGTAAACATACCTAGATACCTTGATACCAGATGTACGAAATGTTGAAGGCATAATTTGCACATAAACATCCTTATACATGCTTTATAGTTTGCTGAATCAATGGTGAATTATGCTGCGTTCATACGGTCCTCATGAATATGGTGAACTTCCCACTTACTGCCGGTGAACACGACCATGTAAACTGAGAGCATTCATTTGGCAATTCGCAGTAAACACGTTTCATGCTGGGCGATAATAGAAGCATTGTCAAATCTTCATACAGAAAAAGTGAAATATCTCTAAAATGACACCACCTAGAAACAAATCGCTTGGTACACATATAGAAAACATCTTTACCAAAAAGATTATATCAAATTTATAAGGTGATTTCTATTAATTTTGAATAAAACTAATAAACTGCGACATCACCATTTCTTCACAAGTGGTGAGTAGCGAGCCGCTTAAAAAATCTCCAGTTCACAGGTGGTGTTGTTCACCAGTTGTGAAGTCACTTGAACGCAATTCACAGGTTGGGAAATGGGAAACACCATATTCACCAGTTCATATGAACGCAGCATAAGGCCGTTAACAAATATTGTGTTTCCGGTGAGAGAATGTTACATCCGGTTGTTTTTGTGTGTGTTTTTGTTGTTGCTGATCTGACTGTTTCTCCTGTTCCAGAGTGGTGGCGAGCCCCAGCTGATCGTCGTGTCCATCTCTCCGCAGTCCAGGGCCTCGCTGGCTGCAAAATACAAACTCACTTCGCAGGAAACGGCTACCAAACTGACAGCGTTCTTTAAGAAACTAGGTGAGACTGGCACAAAATTAGAAAAAGGTTTCTGCAGCTTATGTTCTTTCAAAGGATGACCCATTTTACAGAAATATGAAGGGCTTTTAAAATACTGGAACATGGCAGGGTTTCTGCCAGAAAATAATTGGAGGGTACGCAGAATGGGGTGGGGGTTCTGGAGGTACTTCCCCCGCCCCCCCTCCCCAGAAAATTTCAGTTCAGTATTATTTTTCCACATCACTTGGTCAATTATGATCACTGCTATGATTACAGTTGTATACTAACAGTCTAACTGATTATTGATGTTGGCTTTGTTGTCTTTGGCTCCTTGAAGAACCTTTCAAAAGAATTTATCCCAACAAGAAAATTTAAGGGTACAGAATTTTACCTATTTTACCCTCTGGCAAAAACCAGACGGGATGGCCGAATGAGTTGAGCATCCGTCTCCCGTTTTGGTAGATCGTTCAAACCCTGGTCGAGTCAATCCAATGACTTAAAAATGTATACTTGTCACTTCCTAGCCAGGCGCACTGCATTATTAGAACAGTGCGAGGACTGGTTGGCTCAGTGACAGGATAATGTGACTGAGTGGGATATCAGGTCATGGTGCTGGTGTCCCAGTGGAGCAGCCTTATAAAGTCGCCATGAGTGCGCACTATAACAAGTCAGTATCCATCCTGCTATGACCTTAGATGTTGCCAGGATGTAAAACTCCAACAACCAACCAACCCTCTGGCAAAAACTGCATGGTGGTTATATGTCCTGGTAAAGTATTGGAAATTGGCGCTTGTCTTTGCTGCAGGTGCTGACTATGTGTTCGACACGACGTTCGGGCGCAACCTGAGTCTGCTCGAAAGCTGTAAGGAGTTCATCCAGCGATACAAGCGCAAGGACATCGACAAGACCGCCCTTCCCATGTTGACGTCCGCCTGTCCCGGTGAGTTTCCTTGAGCCGCTTATTTTGTTTAGCAAATCAAGAAAATTTATACCGCTTCCTTCTTCTCCCCCCCCCCACCCCCAATCTTCCTACCCTTCCCCCTTCTCTCCCCCTCCTCTCCACTCCTTCCAATTCTTCTTCTCCCCCCCCCTCATCTCATCCACTCCCTCTTTCCCTATCCTCCCCAATCTCCAATGCTCCTTCCACTCCTCCCACTCTTCCTTCCTCTGTTTTCGCCCACATCTTTCACCTCTTCCGCTTTCTCTTCCGCTCCTCCCTCCCCTTCCTCTTTCCCTTTCCATCTTCACTCCTTGTTTCCTGTCTGTCTCCATCTACCCTCCTCCTTCCCCTCCCTCTTCCCTACCTCTTTTCCCATTCCTTCCCCTCCCCGACTCCTTCCACCTCATCCTTCGCCTCTCTTCCATCTCCCTTTCCCTCTTCCCTCTCTCCCCCACCTCCTTCCCCTCTTTCCACTTTCCACTCCCCATTCCCCTTCCCCATCATTCTCCTCCTCTCCTTCTCCATCTATCGCCCTCCCCTTCCTTTCCCACCTACTCTTCGCCCCCAACACCTCACTTCCGTGATACCAATGTTGATGCCGCCCCCCCCCCCCCCCATTCACTAGTCTTCGGGCCTTGCTATGCTGGCGATAAAGCTTAATGCATCACCATACACTAACTACCACACAATACATGCGAGAAGTGTTGTTTTATCTAATGTAGAATAGTTGCTAGCACAATTTGATGGTGAAATTCTGATATCTGGACGCAGTGGCCGAATTAGTAAAGCGCAGTTTTCCCATGCGGAAGGTCAGGAGCTCAAAACCTGGCTGAGTCAAACCAATCACTTACAAAATGTTGTTACTATTCTTCCACTATTTATTACAACTGATAGTTTCATCTATGTATCAAACAATTTTACTGTAAGGTTGGAATGCCAGTGCTTTGGCGCTGACAAAAGACATCCAATAAATGAACTATCAAGCAATTTTACTGTATGGCTGGAAGACCAGTGCTCTGGCGCTGACAATTGACATTATTCAATGAATAAAATACATAATAAAAAAATTTAAAATTCTAATTTAAAATTATTTATATTTTTTTAAATCTCAAAATTTGTTGTGGGCCGCCACAGGCTGGGTTTGCTACGCGGAAAAGACCCACGGCACCTACATCCTGCCTTACATCTCCACCACCAAGTCGCCCCAGCAGGTGATGGGTTCGCTCGTGAAGCAGTACTTGGCCACCCAGCTGGGACGCGCGCCCGACGCCGTGTACCACGTGACCGTCATGCCCTGCTACGACAAGAAGCTGGAGGCGTCCCGCGAGGACTTCTACAGTGACCTGTACAGCACGCGTGACGTCAACTGCGTCATAACGTCAGGTGGGCTTTTCGGGGGGTTTCCGAAGGCCTGTGGAATTTTAAGGCCTCAGACCGCGTGCAGTGGCCTAATCGGTAAAGCTGGGGCCTCGCATGTGGAAGTTTGGGGGTTTGGTTCCCAGTCGAGTCAAACCAATGACTTTAAAATTGATACTTGTCACTTCCTAGCATGGCGCTCGGCATTAATTGGAAAGAACAAGTACTGGTTAGCTCAGTGTCAGGATAATGTGACTGAGTGGGATAATGGGTCATGGTGCTGGCGGCCTGATTTCCCAGTGGGGCAGCACTATTAAGTTACCATGAGTGCACACTGTCACAAGTCGGTACCCGTCCTGATATGACCTTAGATGTTGCTAGGACGTAAAACAACAACAAACAAACAAAGGCCCCAGTCACAATGGCTTGCGACCAAAGCCACAACAACAAAAAGTGTGAAAAACAATGTTTTGCGATCGGTCGCTGACCGGTAGGCGATCAGAAGCCGAATCTTTGGAGGTGGTCCTCGATTGGTCAGCTACTAATTGGCAACTGGTTGCCGACTTTGCTGACAGATATATATGAAATTGTGGTTATCTGTTCCTTTCACTTTTATCTTGTCGCCCTGAAGAATTTATATCATTTACACATTCTCAAATTCCAAAAGTGTCTGGTGCGGACTGACACCCGTGGTTTCTTTTATTGTAATGACGGCAGTCTCCAATTGGTCGGTGAGCAGTTGCAGAATGGTTGCAACGGTGTTATGGTCGCCGAGCAGTCACCGACTGGTCGGGGACCAAAATGCTACCCACTGAGTGTGCGACTAGTCGCCAAAGGGTTGGCGAATGGTCGCAAACGCTGAAAATGGTCGGCGACCTCCAGATGATTTAAGCCTCATGCCCCAGTCACACGACGGCCTGCGTTCGCTTGCGTTCACTTGGCGACCAAAAGTCTGCGAGCTCCCTGCGCCAAAAATGAAACAATTTGTTACAAACTATTTTAATACGTTGCCATGTCGACAATGATGTCATTGTGATGTCATCGCCGGCTGGGGATTTCTGTGGTTCTGAGAGCAGCGATCGGTGGAGACGCCAGAGGTCGCAAGGAGATTGTTGGTGCTGCAGCGACAACCTTCTTACGACCAAACAGGGCCAAATGGTCGGCAATCAGTCGGCGATCGCTCGCAGAGCACTCGGCGATTGGTCGTAAGATGGTCATAATTTAATTGCCAAATGCTCGCGGATCGATTGTAAGCGAACGCAGGCCTCGTGTGACTGGGGTATCAGTCACACTGTGCCCAGCGTTTGCTTGTGATCACCTTATAATCAAAAGGGCAGTGACCGACTCGCTACACTGAATGTTGAATGGCAATCGGTCGGTGACCGGTCACAGACCGCTGGCCGATGTTTAGGGAGGTTGGTCGGCGACGGCTCACCGACCAAAATTCTGATGCTTGTGGCGATCGCGGATATTTAGGGGGGTTTGGTCACCGAGTCGGCGACCGCTCATCGACCGAAATTCTCACGCTCCTGGCATGGCAGTCGCCGAGTGGTCGGCGGTAGGCAGTGGTTGTCATATGGTGGTCGCGAAACGATTGCAAGCGAACGCATGCCTAATGTGACTGGGGTATAAGTCCTGGTTTGTACAGCTGGTAATGCCTTGGAAGCACAGCTGTTCCAGCGTTGGAGCAATTCTCTGGTGAAGCCACAAGTTTGTGCCATTCACTGACTCATGTGGCGGCTGCAAGTTTTTCTTCTGGAACTGGATTCAGTGGTCTAATCGATAGAGTAGAGGGTTCCAGTGCGGAACGTGAGGAGTTCGATTCCAGGCTGAATCAAACCAATGACTTACAAAATTGATTTGTGTCGCTAACTAGCCTGGCTCTCGGCATTACTAGGATAGGGAAACTCCTGGTTGGCTCAGTATCAGGATGATATGACCGAGTGGGATATCGGGTCATGGTGCGGGTGGCCTTGTCTCCCAGTGGGGCAGAATCTTTTAAGTCGCCACGAGTGTGCACTGTCACAAGTCGGTAGGGGAGGGGTGGGGCTTGTTATCACAAAATTGATAAATTTGGTTATAACCCAACATAATATATAGGTATTGCAAATGTTAATATCTCATTAATTAGAGTATATCAATGCTTAATAATCACACGTGAAAGTTTTCCTAGCCATTGACAATTTTATGGAGAAAGCTTTTCTTTCTTTTTAAGTTAAATGTGACAACTTTCCCCATGCCAGGGCAAGTTGTCACCACATGTGGGGCAAGTTGTCACTTGGCATAATTTATGGTACAAATGGAAAAGAATCAGTCTTCCAAGAATAATTAACTACTTAAATGAACTTTATTTCAACACATGTTTTATCTAATGTGTCTATGCGCGCACTCACAGTCTATGGTGTTCTTTTCATATATTTCTCTTTGCAAACATAAGCTAACATATTTCCATTCTTCTGGTAGACTGGAATAAACCTGGCAAGGGTACAGTAGTTCACAGCAATTAATTGAACTGCTTTTCTCTGACTGAACCCAGCCAGATGTGCCTCAGCAACTGCTCTTAAAGCCTGTTTCGGGACCCCTTATATTTAATAGTGATTTCATAGTTCAGAACGTTTGTTCAGTTTTTTCAACATTTTAGGGTCACCTACATAAATAAATTATAATATTACAAACTGATTCAGATATGTCTGAGGAGAAATAATGAGAAAAACGAAAAATATCTGAAAACTACATATGTCAACTTTAACCCTCAAATTCAGAAATATTTTCCATATTTAATATTCATTAGCAAAATAAATGATTGTGTATTGTATTTGAAAGAACCATTAGAATTAAATATATGTGTACTAGCATAGATAAAATAACTTATTTACATTAAAGCCTCAACATTTCTGAAAGGGGCAAGTTGTCACAGATTCTGGAGACTGTGACAACATGCCCCAGCTGTTGTGACATCTTGCCCCAACCCACCCTCGTGCAAAGTAGGTCAAGGTCCAGGCAAACAACATGTTGGTTTTCAATTAGCTGTACTCCGAGAGATAGAGAACATATTTCTTGGTGTCTTTGTGTATGTAACTTCTTGAAGATATTATTATTAGTTGTTACATACTTTTTTTTTGTGTAGAGGTGAAAACATGTTATGGGGAGCTGAAAATGCATGGAGACTGTTGTAGTGTGTCTGAGTTCCTTCTGGTGAGCTGACCTAGATCCAAAGTATACAACCCCAATGACATACCAAACTGATTATGTCAATAAGGGGAAACCCCAAACGGAATTCCCAAATTCCGAGGTGTGACAACTTACCCCTGTGACAACTAGCCCCCCCCCCCTCTCCCCTACCCATCCTGATATGACCGTAGATGTTGCTAGGATGTAAAACCCCAACAAACAAACTTTTTTTGTGAACTTGTAACAAAGGTGTTTCTTGTATGACTCATCTTTACGCTTTCGCTTGTCGGTCCTCTAGGCGAAGTAGAGCAGATGCTTCAGCAAGAAGGTGTATCGCTGGCGCAGATTGAAGGCGAGGCTCTGGACGCCATGTGAGTTTGTAATCATTCAGAGCTTTATTCTAATATTATTCTAATATATCATCATCATCATCAGCTCACCACACGCGGTGGCTGAATCGGTAGAGCACATGCCTCCCGTGTGGGAGATCGGGAGTTCGATTCCCGGTCGAGTCAAACCAATGACTTACAAAATTGATACTTGTCGCTTCCTAGCTTGGTGCTCGGCATTAATAAGATAGGTCAAGGACTTGTTCGCTCAGTGTCAGGATAATGTGACTGAGTGGGATATTGGGTCATGGTGCTGGCAGCCTGATTTCCGAGTGGGGCAGCACTATAAAGTTGCCATGAGTGTGCACTGTCACAAGTCAGTACCCATCCTGATATGACTTGAGATGTTGCCAGGAGGTAAAACTCCAACAACTAACCAACCAGCATCATCACCATCAGCATCATCATAATCTCTTAACTGCGAGGGTCGTTGGGGCACCACAGATGACCTGCCAACCAATTTTCTCCATTTTCCACTGACCCCTGTACTGGGACTTGGCCAAACTCCAGGTATATAATACATATTTATATAAATATATATATATGTGATGTATAACGCGGTATGCAAGCATAAAGATATGTAAGGGAATTATTATTAATATTGAAATCCTTCGATGCGACTGAAACATGCCAACATCCGGTGGAGGTGAGGAGGGTCGCAGGTGGCACCACTGGTACAGTGATTGCTCTTATGGAGATTTAAAACATTCTAGACCCTGTTTTGCGAATTTGGTTGAATCATCTTAAATAAATATATATCAATCTTTTTTTAAACTTATTAAAATTGTTGTAATGTAAATGTCTGGCAGTTAGTCTTGTTGTTTCAAAGAGGTTAGATAATTTATAACTTCTAGATATTTATCAGTTAGATATTTTGATAGTCTAGCCAATCAAACCCGGCCGCCTTCATGGAGTGGCTGATCTGTGCTGATCAATCACATTGAGGCTTAATAAGTGTGGTTTATCACTGGCTGTCATGTTTGCTTCTAGGGAAATTAGGTCAAGTGGGTGAAACTCTGGGTCGCGTTTAGTTTCCTTCTTGCCTCTGCTAATTTTATAACACGCAATCAGATTATGTGATGGTAGACCGGGTCTTAGCCACATAACTCAAGGGTTTTAGCCACACAACACAAGGGTCTTAGTCACATAATGCAAGGATTCTTAGCCACATGACATAAAGGTCTTAGCCACACAACACAAGGTCTTAGCCACACAACACAAAGTTCTTAGCCACACAGCTCAATGGTCTTTGCCAAACAACTCAACGGTCATAACCACACATCTCATGGGTCTGAGCCACACAACACAAGGGTCTTAGCCACACAACACAAGGGTTCTTAGCCCCATAACATAAGGGTCTTAGCCACGCAACTTACGGATCTTAGTCACAGAGCTCAATACTCTTAGTCACGCAACTCAATGGTCTTAGCCACACAACTCAATGGTCTTAACCACGAAACATAATGGTCTTAGCATCATGGCTCAATGCGGTCTTAGATAAGGACCAATCAGATTGTCCATTATATAATTAGCAGGGGCGAGTCCTCCGATTAAACCTCACTGTCGCGGCTTGATCCACTTGACCTAATTCCCATTGAATCAAACATTGCTACAAACCACAATCGTCTGCGCTGACTAAGACTCTCTGCGTTGAGTGGTTAGAACGGTTAGAACTTACAACACAATGTGGTCCTGCTTGCTCAGTGTGGGGACCGGTGAGGAGGTGACCGGTCACGAGGGGGGCGGGTCAGGCGGGTACCTGCACCACGTGATCAAGTATGCCGCCCAGGAGCTCTTCAACACCACACTGGAGGAGGTCAAATACAAGGTCATGAGGTCAGTTTCCACAGAAGTATGCTTCCAACCAGCGCCTTCCGTCTGATTAATTTTAAATACGCTGCTTTCTGTCTATCCATGAATAGCCTTTGCTCTGGAAATATTATTTTCAAACCTTTAAAAGCAGGGATGAAAGATGTCCGCGATTTCGCAGATTTATATTTCCGCGATTTCGCGGATTTCCGCGCACTTTTGTTCTTTGTGATTTGTGTCGTTTCTAAAATATCTAGGATGTATAACCTCAATAACCAAACAATCTAATTCTATGTATTTTTTCTGAAGCTATAATTGTATACTAATATGTTGCAGCCATCCTGATATGACCTTAGATGTTGCCATGACATAAAGCTCCAACAACCAACCAACCAATACGTTGTTTCACGCTGCAGCACCATCAGTGTGTACTAATATGTGGTGCAAATGCCGCAGCACTAGCAGCGTATACTACTTATGGCTTCAAACGCCGCAGCAGGGTCAGCGTATACTACTAATACATGCTTCAAATGGCGCAGCACTATCAGCCTATACTACTAATATGTGCTTCAAACGGTGCAGCACTATCAGCGTTTACTACTAATACGTGCTTCAAACGCCGCAGCACTATCAGCGTATACCAATATGTATGAAACCCGACTTCCGGGAATTTTCAGGGATTCCCTGACAATGCTAAGCCTATGGGAGAATATCAGCATTTCCGCTTTTTTTCCCGGAGACCACTTTCATCCCTGACTACCTAATATTAACTAGGCAACAGAAACATTTAAAGTTGTTGGTTGGGTTTCCTTTATCCTGAATGTGTGTGAATTTCCATGAAAACGCTCAAATTCTCTCATACCATAGGCTTAGCACTGTCAGAGAATCGTGGCGAAATATCTCCGAAGTAAGGTTTCATCCAGTACTCTCCAAGCACTATTCCTAGCTCCATCCCTCTGGTCAGTCACTACAGACTATCCTTGGAGAGTGGTCCACTGTTCCTTGCCCTATCCTAGTATTGTACTAGTAATGCCACTAGTTGTACTAGTATTCTTCAGTGTTATGTGTGGTCTACTCTAATGTATGGGGCAGAGACATGGACAATCTCTAAGAAAATGTACAAACGTTTAGCAGCATTTGAGATGTGGACTTATCGAAGGATGATGAAAATATCATGGACAAAGATCACCAACAAGAAGTTCTCAGAAAAATTAAAATAAGAAAGCTTGTTTGCCACTATACAGACAAAGAAACTTATTTATTTGGCCAATCATTCGTCAGAGTTCAATATACCGTACATTGTTGGAAGGGAAGGTGAATGGCAACAGAGGGAGAGGGAGACCAAGAACATCATGGTTTAAAATATTTCACAGTGGACAGGCTTGAATTATTCACAGTCTATCAGAACAGCACAACATCGGGACAAGTGGAGAACCATTGCATCCAACCCTCGACTAGAGGACGGAACTATTGATTGATTGAATGCCAAGCACCAGGCTAGGTAGAGACAAGTATACATTTTCAGGTCATTGCTTCGACTCGGCTTGGATGTGAAACAACAAGGAAGCAGGTGCTCAGCTTATTTGGCCGTCCTGTGCGAAGAAAGAAAAACAAAGAACCTTCCCAGCGAATAAAGTGCTTTATGAATTTGCTCTCCTGTGGGGTTTGTCCCCCCACTGCCCACCCCAATGGGCTCCCCCCCCCCCTCCCCTGCCACCATCCTTAACAATCATGAACAAACCATCAACACACCGAACATCCTACACAACTATCAACCTGTTTTAAACACATTGAACATTATATAAGACACAAAATGTCTTGTCAACTATAAACTTACCATGTTTTTATGAGAGGAAAAATCTAACCCTCAACGATTGCTTGGGGTGCCCCGATGCTGCTGCTCCCCCATTTTTGCATGAACTACAGTGACTGGTGATGTAGATTACACAGCAGGAGCCACTCTCTTAATTCTTTAATTCTACAGGATCGTGCTGTAACTAATACACCACACATCAAACTTAGACTATATAGACTGACTATTTTCAATTGTAAGAGGGCCGGAAGACCAGCACTGCGGCGCTGACATTTCCATTTGCATGAACCACAGTGACTGGTGCTGTACATTATACAGCAGGAGCCACTCTCTTAATTCTACAGGATCGGTGCTGTAACTAATACAGCACTGATCAAAGTTAGATTGTAAGATGGCCGGAAGACCAGTGCTCCTGCGCTGACAAATGTCATATTCAGATGAATAAACAGTTTACCAAAAAAAAAAAAAAAAAAACAACAAAATTGTGGTCTTTTCCTTCTGGCAGGAACCGCGACTTCCAGGAGGTGGTGCTGGAGGTGGAAGGCCAGCCCGCACTCAAGTTTGCCTTGGCGTATGGCTTCCGGAACATCCAGAACGTCGTCCAGAAGGTGAAACGCGACAAGTGCTCCTACCACTTCGTCGAGGTCATGGCCTGCCCATCCGGTATGTGTTGCTTTACTTTAGTTTGGAGATAATTTGATTTTAAGTGGCTAACTTTGTAGTTATTGCAAGTATTATTTGGATCTCAATAAAGACAAGACGATAAGTGATTGGTTGAGAACAATGACTCTGGCTGGCCAAACAATTTCAACCTACCGGTTTTATTTACTTGGGAACAATTTTGCTGCAAATGGGGCCGATAGTCAATGATACACTCACATGTGAGCTGCTTGTGACGGGTTTGCCTATGTGTGAGCAAACCAAATGCGCCCAAGCCATTCCACCAACTGTGAGTGGCCCAACTGTAGGCGCTAATGAGTTAGTTCGATAAGTAATATTTATATAATCTGTTGTAATATATTCCACGAAAACATTTTGAAATAATAGTCGGTGTGGTCACACCAAAATACTGGAAGACATCATCGGCTTGCACGACTTGAAACAGAGTCATGGTTCTATTAAATTGACTTAATATTCCTCTAGGGAGCAATAAATACATGTTCAAAGAGTGCACCAATGTCTAAGTTGGATATGTAGGATCAAATCTAGGTAAGTGTTTTGGTTTTGAAAATGTTATATTTTCATTGGGTTAAGAAACTTTAAGCTAATTTACACGCCATCTATTGGATTCATCGCCTCATCATTAGTGCCTGCTATGTCTGTTGTCCAGTAATGTGTCCAGTGTCCCTGTTTGATAATGTGCCTGTTTGATAATGTGACTGATGTGTCTGTTTGATAATGTGCCCACTTTGTCTGGTTGACAATGCACCCACTGTAACTGTTTGACAGTGTGCCTGCTGTAACTGTTCAACAATGTGCCCACTGTAGCTGATAATGTGCCCACTTTGTCTGTTTGACAATGCACCCACTGTAACTGCTTGACAGTGTGCCTGCTGTAACTGTTCGACAATGTGCCCACTGCAGCTGATAATGTGCCCACTTTGTCTGTTTGACAATGCACCCACTGTAACTGTTTGACAATGTACCCACTGTAACTGTTTGACAGTGTGCCTGCTGTAACTGTTTGATAATGTGCCTGATGTCGCTATTTGATAATGTGTCTGTTTGATAATGTGCCCACTTTGTCTGTTTGACAATGCACCCACTGTAACTGTTTGACAGTGTGCCTGCTGTAACTGTTTGACAGTGTGCCCACAGTAACTGATAATGTTCCCACTTTGTCTGTTGGATAACACGCTCGGTGTCGCTCTCGTTCCGGCAGGGTGTCTCAATGGCGGCGGTCAGGTGAGACCGGAAGCTGACGAGACGAACGCCGACCTGCTCGGGCGCGTAACGCATGCGTACACGGCAATGCGCACAGTGCAACCGGAAGTGGCCGACCAGGTCAGTCGGCTGTACACCGACTGGCTGGGCGGGGCGGACTCTGATCAGGTGCACGATACCCTGCACACGCATTACCATGAGGTGGAGAAACTCAACAACGCGCTCACCATAAAATGGTAGCAGCAGCTCCGCTAGCGGGTTAGCTAGAGCTGCATAGTCCGATGAAATTATCAACTTTGTCAAAACTGAAGCGCTTACTCAGGTTTGATCTTACATATCCGACTTAGATACTGGTGTATTAATTAAACCTGCATAGTCCAATGAAAGCATAACATTGTCAAAACCAAAAGACTGACACAGATTTGATTCTACATATCTAACTTAGATTTGACATCCAATAGCCGATGATAAAAATCAATGCGCTCTAAAGGCGTTGTTAAATAAAACAAGCTTTCTTTTATCTAACTTAGATGCTGGTGCACTTATTATTAAGCGTTGTTGCTGCGTGGAAGGGAATGTTGAGCCAAGTTAAAGCTGCATAGTCCGATGAAATATCAAATTTTCAAAACCAAACCAATCATCTAGATTTGATTTTACATATCTAACTTAGATACTGATGCACTTATTAAGCATTTGTTTCTGCGTAGAAGGCAATACTGAGTCAATTTAACAGAACCTGTTACTGCAGAAGTCTGTGGTGTCAGAGTTTTGGCAAGCTTGCCGAAACTAATTTTCCATGTTTGCACTCAAAATATATCAAAAGTTTACCATTTAAAGTAAAAGTAACTTTGAACTAATGTAAAGTAGATACTAGTGATCGATCTAATATATTTATCTCAGAAAAAATACAGAAATTCAAAACCATCGGACTATGCCACTTTAATAGAACCTGTTTAACTGCTGAAGCCTGTGGTGTCAGACTTTTTTGGTGCGCTTCTCAGAATTAATTGGGCATGCTTTCACTTCAGATGTCTCTAAAGTTAGCAATTTGAGATAAAAGTTACTTTAAGCTAAAGTTCAGATCAATGTAAAATATCTAGCTCAGAAAATTGAAGAAACTCAATACCATGGGACTATGCAAGTTTAATCAAAAGAAATGTTACCTGCCGAAATAGTGGCGTTTTGAAAGCAGTTCTATGGTGCTAACCATTGCAATGTGCGGAGACATACCAGGGCCGTGTTCAATGTACGCCTCGGGGATATTCCAAATATTGCGCTAATCTAAACGACTTTAGCTGTCCAGTGCCTCGAAAATGGCGGCCTACATAGGGTGCAGCCGTTTGCAATTGAAAGAACAGCTCTGATTGGTTGAAACCATTGAATCCGCCAGCCATTTTGGAGGCGCTTTTTGCCTCCTATCTGAAAAGCGCGACGTCTTGGAGTCGACTCCGAGGCGCACACTGAACGCAAATTGGCCAAAAAGACATTGCACAGGCATATCCTGAACGCGGCCCTGGTCTGAGAAAACTTGTATCAGATCGATTCTAATTTGATATCACTAATGCCTCGGTCACAAATGCGTTGCGGCGACCATAAGTCGCCCATCGGCGCGACCGTATGGGTTTTTGCTCGCCGCAAGCGGTTGCGGTTATTTTAAGTTGAAACTTCGCAAAATCGCAATGCCACAAGGACTCCACAACACCGTACTTTAATCGTTTTTGACATCAATGAAAGGGGATTAAAATGAATATCAATATGGTACAATATTCATGGTTGTGTGATCTATATTAAGAAAATTACGTTTTTATATATTAAATATCTGTATAAAGTTAAACACAAACCCAAAGGTGCCTTGCGGTGACCGTATGATTTGTGAATAGATAAACCACAAACTGTAACGCCATAACATTTGCATAAACTGCAAGCCACACTGCAGACCCTAGCACCGTACGGCGACCGCATCAGTCGTGACCTAGCCATTACTGACTTTCACTATGGCTGGCTACATGCGATATTTTCAGGTTTTAAAATGTTTTCTTTTTAACCCAGAATTGTTTAAGTATAAAAGTAAAGGGCCTTTTGGACGCTTTATCAGACTAACATTTTTTTTAAGTATTTCAAATGCATATGCCTTGTCGCACAGGCTCGAGGGCCTCAAATAGCATATACATCATATATGCTTAAAATAGTTAAATCTGGAATAGTCCCATTATTTTGAGATTCTGCCTTATTTTTTAAAAAGATAAATATATTAGGTTGCTCGCTGTAATCTACTTTACTTTAGGTTCGAGTAACTTTCAATTAAAATCGTTAAATTTGGTGATATTTGAAGTAAAAACATGCAAAATAATGTTGGTGTGCATACCGAAATGCTGGATCTTAGGCTCATATGACTTGCAGCAGTGATATGTCCTATGAAATTGGCTAACTATGCCTTCTATGCCGTACAAAAAAGAAGTTTAATAAGCACACCAATTATCCTAGATAAAGGATTCACCCTGTACTCGCAGTACACGGGTGAATACCAGCCCTAACCAGAATATAAAAGCTGTCGAAAAAGCGGGGAAATGAAATGAGAGCCTAATTTCACAATCTAAGAAGCAACAATTATTATTTTTATGTCTTCATATTTCCCCGCTACCTTTGAGTTGAAAAATATAATAAAAACATATAATTTAATAGAATTTAAAGGTGAAATCGAGTGTTCCATACTAAAGCTATTTTCGCCCGTGTTTACACTATGTTGTCATTCACCCGTGTACTACAAGTACAGGGTGATTCTTTTATCTACAATTATCCGTGATCTAAATTGGATATGTACGATCAAATGTAAACAAGTAGGTTTTTTTCTTTTTGAAAATGTTATGGTTTCATCAGATTGGGCAATTTTAATGGTAATTATTAATCGAGATCTACGCTACTATCTCTACAAGCAAGGTGTATTTATAATTATTTTCCATTTGATTATAGAGTAATGTAGTACAGGCACTTATTTTTGGAAAAAGTATGCGAGAGAAAAGGAAGAAGAAATTTAGTAGTTATATTTGTAATGATAATACTTCAAGGACAATTCTGGCAAATTTCTTTTAATTAATTACATTTTGTTTATTGATATCCAATCACCCTGGAATGATATATGTATATAATGTATTGCATAGCATGTTAAACTATAATGCAGAGAAGTCATGTGATATTGGTTGTTTTAATATAATGTTAAAACCCCTCAAACTGATATTATTTGTGAATATGGCTAGGTTTGAATGTTCTGCGGAAAAGGTCTACTGAGTGCTTATACCTGAGGTATAACACACACAGTACACAGCATTCCTCTTTTGTTTCTTCATACACTTTTGAAGTCACGGCCCACCAGCGGGACGCCCAATGGAAGGTAACCATGCCAAAAGTAGCCAGATAACATACCACACAGCTACGTACAAGCCTATGATATGTAAATAGGAGTAGGCTAGTCTAGTAATAAGAGTAGAAAAAATAAATACATATATGCCAAGAAAATCCCCAAAAAACTAACATACCAATTATCTATCTGCTACTGAAATGCAGGCAATCAAATACCTTATCAGCAGCCACTGTGTGGTAAGATAACACCAACACTACAGCTGGCCAGCATTGAAAACAAGCCTGGGTACCCGGGCTTATATGCTATGGACAGTATAAATACAGCCTCAATTAAAAAAAAAAAAAGTCCCAGAAATTCATATATTTTTCTGATTTTTTATTTTTTGTCAGGCCATTCTCATCTATGTTTCTTACAACGCAGCTGTTTTCATCAAGCATGAATCAGATATCAGAATGTCGTCTGCAATATACAAACAGGTAGGTCCTGTAGTAGTCCACAATGAGCCTCACTACCATGCGGTGGCAGTGGGGACTACGCTGAACTTTGTTTGCTAAAAAAAAAAAAGAGTAGCAACAGGCGGCTGCACGCTGGCCAGAACAGTCCTTAGGGCCGTAATCGATTAACACGACCCGGCCAACTTGGGTGACCCGAGTCATCAGAATTTCAAATCGAACACCGCGAGTGGAGTCGACAAATACACGTGCTGTGTGCAAAATGATCCGACGCAAGTAACCAACCCCGTAGCTGGGGTTGGCTACGAGCGATGATGTCACATTTGTGCTGTGACATCACATTTGTGCTGGTACCATCCTGCAGGATAACAGCTACCAGTACCAGTCATACATGTTTTTTTAAAAGAATAACTTAGATTAATGACATGGAAATATAGCTAAAGTAGGCCATCATGAAATACTTTAAATCCTATTTTGCTGTAGTTTTATCGGTTATTTTTTTTAAAATCATTTTTTCCACCCCGAGCACGGGGAAGCGTATTCGATTATTCGACCCGAGTCTGTAGGATGTGCGCATGCGCCAAAAAGTGGCTCGGGTGACTCGAGTTGATTAATCGATTACCCCGTAGGGGTGGACTATTCCACCCATTGAGAGCAGCCACCCCGTGAGGGAGGTTACATGATACCCAGCTGGGCCGTGACAGGTCACATTTCCTGTTCTGATCACGGCAGAATAAACCAGGGAATGCCCTGGGTTTTGAAGCAATTATAGTGTTACTCTTTTATTTCCTCAAACGGAGTAGGACACGCTTCTCTTACACTGGTGAAGGGTCAAAGCTCACCGCCTCACTTAATTAGTGAGTTAAACCACTAGGTTGCAGCACCACTATACCTAGTCTTAGACTCACTAACCATTCCATAAAAATGGTTATTTTTATTGTCTCAAATATTTTCATAAATCCTTTTTTTTTAAATACAGTTTTTAAAATAATTTCTTTAAAATATAAAATTGTGCACATTTAGTTCCCATTGTTTGAGCGAGTCATTAGATAATGTTGTTTTTAACATTAGCATCCGTGTAGTAGATTTCTATTGTCCATATACACAACCAGACAGGATGGCCGAATGAGTTAGAGCATCCGTCTCCCATGTTGGTAGGTCGTGGGTTCGAACCTGGGTCGAGTCAAACCAATGACTTAAAAATTGATACTTGTCGCTTCCTAGCCTGGCACTCGGCATTATTAGGATAGGACAAGGACTGGTTGGTTCAGTGTCAGGATAATGTGACTGAGTGGGATATCAGTGATAGTGCTGGTGGCCTGATCTTCCAGTGAGGCAGCACTATAAAGTTGTCATGAGTGCGCACTGTTACAAGTTGGTACATGTCCTGATATGACCGTAGGTGTTTCTAGGATGTAAAACAACAAACAAACAAAATAATCTTCATGTACATTTTTCCTCTATGGAGATTATTGAATGTATATTTTATTTTTGGTTTTCTGTGAGTGCTACTATAGTGAGCATGGAGAAATTTAAAATGAAACAAACACTGCTAAAAGTACGCGATATGGACTACAGTGGTCCCCCTCTTAAACAACCACCCTGAACAATGACCACCCGCCATATACGGCCAGAATTCCAATGCAGCAACATTTTAACTATACATTACACCTCACCAACAACCACCTGGCTAACGCGACCAACTACCACCCCTTTCCCCTTCTTTATGTGACCTCTTTTCCCCCCCTTTATGCGACCACAAATTTGGTTATCTGATATTTAAATGGATATTTTAAAACCAGTGTGATTAAGTGATGCTTTAATTACTTAATGTATTATTTTAAAACCAACAATTATGATTATGTGATATTTAAATGTGTCACTCCCTCTTATCATTGACCATCTCCCTTATGCGACCACATTTTCTTTGCAGTAGAGTTGGTCATTTAAGATGGGGACCACTGTATTATTTTCGCGCAATCTATTCTATTTTTCTTCAAATGAACTATTCATATAAGCTATTCAGTAGTGTTACTTCCACTCACCAGGTGTCAGCAGCACCATGCGGACACTAATGCATTACCAATTGACCAATTTCATATGACGTCAGTACATGTATTTAGGTCAGTGCACGCGCTGCTTGGCTGCAGGACAACATCCGGTCATACTGCAAACTCAATGGCTATAAGCAATCTTCATAGAGAAAATGTGAAATATCTCTAAAACCACAACACCTAGAAACAAACTAATTGGAATACACATAGAAAACATGTTTACCAAAAGGATTATATTAAAGTTATACGGTTAGGGTCCTGGATTTCTGTTAATTTTGAATAAAACTGACGTTTTGCACTGCGTGTAGGGCGTCACAACCCGGGAAACTAGCCCGCGAAGGCTAAAATACCGCAGTGATTTGTGCTGCAGCAATGCTATGTCTATGCGGAGCATTTATTATTGCAAAATAAATTTAAAAGCTTTCATTGGATCGATTAAAAATATCTTAATGCGGGATTGAAGAGGAAGATCTGAAGTATTTGATTTAACATAAGAGCAATTTTATATGAAAGTATTAAAAACAGAGATAATAGTGTAGTGGTCTGCACTGACCTCTCAGGCAAGTAACCACATAGACAGGTAGGCGTGGGGAGTGTGTTGATATCAGGGAGCCTAGGTGGTGTAATGGTTAGCACACTGGTCCGGAATGCAAAGAGATGTGGGTTCGAGTCCCGCTCTAGGCGCAATATTTCCCATTCTCATCACCCCCACGACAATAGTGAAAGTTGGGATATTCTGAGTGTCAGTGCCAATGTTATTTACCAGATCATGGCCTCAAAAACTATTTTCGCAAAATAAATTCAAGAACTTCCAATTGGCTGATTAAAAAAAGCTGAATGTGAAATTGTAGAGAAAGATCTGAACTATTTAATAGAGACAAGAGAAATTTACTTCCAAAGCACCAATAAGCACAAATTACTGTGATAGTTAGGGTAGTTTTAATGTTGTCTCTATGACCGAATGTCCGACATCGAGAATGGCGGTGAGCAATCTTCATACAGAAAAAGTGAAATATCTCTGAAACCACACCACCTAGAAACAAACTGATTGGAATACACATAGAAAACATGTTTACCAAAAAGATTATCTTAAATTGATATGGTTAGGGTTCAGGATTTCTATTAATTTTGAATAAAACTGACGTTTTGCACTGCGCGTACGGCAAACTCAATGCATTGTCAATGGCGGTGAGCAATCTTCATACAGAAAAAGTGAAATATCTCTAAAACCACACCACCTAGAAACAAACTGATTGGGATACACATAGAAAACATGTTTACCAAAAAGATTATATTAAATTCATACGGTTAGGGTTCTGGATTTCTATTAATTTTGAATAAAACTGACGTTTTGCACTGTGCGTACTGGCAAACTCAGTGGCAGTGTGCATTCGTTCTGCAGCCAAGCTGCGCGCGCATACACGATGTTTACAAACATTGAAAGGGGTCTATAGTTTCCCATATACAGTAAAACCTCTCTAATTGACCACTCCCCTATATCGATCACTTTATTTGGGTCACAAACGATCGCCCATACAATACGATTGTAATGATAACAAAAACTCCCTAAACCGACCACCTCCCTAAATGGACCATTTAAAGTTGGTCCCATGGTCGGTTGATTTAGAGAGGTTTTACTGTACACAATAAAGTGCTTCCAAATTTAATTATATAATATATATTTATACAATATAATCTGCTTCACAATTAATTTGTGTAAATAACAATTACCATATACAAGCACATCTTATAGATGAGCAGTGGAAACGATATGTATAAGTATCTGAATTCCATACAAAAAATGTGTCAAGCTTACACATATCAGTGCTGTTCAGAAGTGTGAACTTAGAACCAGTGGACACACAATAATGGTCATAGTGAGATTTTGTGTACCATGCACCCTTAAACAGGTGTAACAAATATATATATATATTACAACCATCGGAACACTCCAGGGGACAAATGTATGAACAACTTTTTATCGGCTCCGGTGTTAAGGGCGGCCGGCGGATTAGCTAACATCGGTGTTGGAATGTGTCACGGGAAATGTATGTGGCCAAAGCGCAGTGGAGTTAGCTAACCGATGCATTATTTATAGATTTGGGAAATCCCTCTGAGCCTGTTGCTGGCGAGCGCCGCTATTTGATATCGCCAGTGGCGGCGGCGTTAATATCGGTTCGATTATTGGTTTAATTTGACCAAAATTCGGCGGCGGCATTAATATCGCTCCAATTTTAGGGTTAATTTGATGAAATTTCACTTATTGTGTATGGAATTCTGTTAAATATGATAGCATTGAATAGATTTGGCTCTAATATATCACCGCCAATGCGGCAGCGGTAGTTTACATTCGCCGATTCAACAATATTAATATCGCTCTAATGTAGCGCCGGCATTAATATCAGTTCGATTTTAGGGTTAATGTAATTCTGTTAAATATGATAGCATTGAATAGATTTGGGCCTAATCGGTCCCTAACACCGACGGTAAATTTGATATGGCTTGGGGTTAGCGTAGACGACGTTAAACTTGCGGAGTTTCCCTAACCCGGTGACATACATACTGACTTTTCGTGCTAACCCGGAGATCCCCGCTAACCACGGGTTTGGAGCACTAACCCTGCTTCATACATTTGGCCCCTGGCAGGTTCCTAAACTTCGATTTTATTTTAGATATATACGTATTTGAAAATATATATATACAGCGAAACCCTGTTATAACGTGCCCCGATTTAACGCAAATCCTGATAGCACTTGATGATTCTTTGGACCCAGAATTGCTTAATTCAAAGGTGAAACTGAACCCCGATTTAGAGCAACTCTGCTATTTTCGTGATGAAATTTTATAGACCCCAGCGATCGCGTTTCAACGTGATTTCACTGCATTTGAAAATATATGACCATGAAAGGACTTGTCGGTGTAAAATTTTAGAACCTGTCATTTTGGAATCTCAGTGGAACAACATGGGCCAAGCTTTTGGTATGCACCGGATAAGGACTTGGGGAGGGCGGGGGAGTGTGTGGGGGCTGATACTTCTGGGTTCTCTTTGTTTTGAACAGTTCCCTAGATCCCAGCTCTATAAGCCGGTCGCCATGATTAGTTCAGGCCAACATAATGGGATGACCAAATGAGTTGAGCATCTGCCTCCCATTTTAGTAACTCGCGGGATTTGAATCCCCATTTTAAAGCTGAGTCAAACTAATGACGTAACAAATTTATACTTGTTGCTATGTAGCCTGGCATCTGGCACTATACGGATAGGGCAAGGAGCAGTGGAATGAGGAAAACCGATTGTTTGCGATTGAAATTTCCCCTGTTTAAAGCTGCATAGTCCGATAAAAACATCAAATTTTCAAAACCAAAACAATTATCTAGATTTGAGTCTAGATATTTAACTTAGATACTAATGCACTTATAAAACATTTATCACCACATAGAAGGAAACACTGGTGCAATTTAATAGAACCTGTTACTGCAGAAGTTTTCCGAGTTTTGGCACTCTTGCCAAAATTAATCTGGCATGTTTGCACTTCAGATATCTCAAAAGTTAGCCATTTAAAATAAACGCTACTTCAAAGTAAAGTAAGGTAGATTATAATGATCAAGCTAGTATATTTATCTCAGAAAATGACAAACTCAAAACCATTGGACCATGCAACTTTAATCAAATAATATACCCCAAAAATAACCAATCACACTGGACAAGTCATTAATATTACTCTGGCAGGGTTCAAACTCATCACCTGCCACATGTGAAGTGAGTGATCAACTCATTTGACTGTCCTATACCCTGATGAATGCGCTAAGCCCATCTTTGCATACATTCTTTGTTTGTCATCTATCTGTATGTCGCACAAACACATATATATGAGTCAGGATCACGAAAATGGGCCAATTGGGGGAAGTTGTCGGCTTCGAGCATTGGATGTCGGCGTCGAACAGCACAATTATAGTTTAGCATTGACAGAGGTATTGGAAAGTCCGTAAATTTATCCTGAATGTAAAGGTAGAGAAAATACAACCACCTTATTTGTTTCTAGGATAATTTAAAATAAAACAAAGAAATGCACTTCACTTTAAGAATTGCGATCTGTTAAAGTTGTCGGCATCGAGCATTGGATGTCAGCGTCGAACGTCATAATTATAGTTTAGCATTGACAGAGGTGTTGCAAAGTCCTTAAATTTATCCTGAATGTAAAGGTAGGAAATACCATTTGTTTCTAGGATAATTAATACAAAACAAGAATGCATCACTTAGAATTGCGAGGCCGACATCTTAAATAAACCACCAATTGGCCCATTTTCGTGAGGCTGACTCATCTGACCATTTAAGATTTGTTGGTGTAAATTTCAACTTAGGCATATAAATGTGATTAATAAAACTGACAGAATAAATACCACTAACTTTTCGCCATGAATATGACCTTTACTGGCAACACAGTGTTAAACCATCATCAATCAAGCAATCAATCAAAGCCCGTTATTTTCAATTGTATTAGTTCCTCACATATTAGTTATTGAAATAGACAAATCTGACATTTGCCCAACTTGCGGAATCAAACAGGTTGTATGTGTGTGTGGGGGGGGGGGGCGTGTGGTTATTCCTCCACTACAGAACACTGTCAGAGCCCTTGCAATTTTATCATTCTCCAAACACATATTTAGTTAAGAACAAATTGAATTATACACAACAGCTGTTCTGGAGAGCATTTTGTTGGGATTCCAGTTTTCGTCCCGCTAGTCTATAATACCATGCCCCTTTAACAGGTTCTTCCCTGGTGGGCATTTGTCACACTACGCTGGAATTTTTATGATGTGGGCGCCATCTGACGGCTTGCACGTGTAGAAAGTCGCCGTCCCTTTGTAGCTTTCCTGTTGATAAATTACAACCAATATATATTTTTGTTTAAACCAAAAAACTCCAACTAATCTATATATAATACTGTCGTGGGGGTGATGAAAATGGGAAATATTGCGCCTAGAGCAGGACTCGAGCATATGACTCTTTGCATTACACCACCTAGGCTCCTAGATAAAAGATTCACCCGATACTTGTAGTACACGGGTGAAGACCAGCCTTGTATAAAAACGGTCGAAAAATCGGGCTAATGAAATGAGTCCTTATAAGAGCCTAATTTCACAATCTAAGAAGCAACATTTATTCTTTGTATATGTCTTCATGTTCACCCGCTACTTTTGAGTTGGAAAATATAATAAAACATACTTTAATGCAATTTAAAAGTGAAATCGACGGCGTTCTCTGGCCGCCATCTTGTCTTTTTGCATTCTCTCCCATTTCACCAACTCTGTGCTGATATAAGTAACCATTTGACACTGGTGCCAGGCATTCTACTTGTTCCATACTAACGCTATTTTCGCCCGTATTTAGACTATGTTGTCGTTCACCCCTGTACTGGAAGTACGGGGTGAATCTTTTATCTACTAGGCTCCCTAATATCACCACACTACCGCACGCCTACCTGTCTATGCGGCTCCTTGCCCGAGAGGTCAGTGCAGACCACTATAATACCAAACAGTAGTTAAGTTTTAGGGTCGTTCTGATCACTACTCCTCCGTTAATCGGCACTGTCAACACGTATCATTATACTCCACTGATGCTTCGACATGTATGGGTTGTTACTAACATGTTTTTCCCTGTTAACTCCGCCATTAGATAGTGCCACCGATATGGTTTACCGCATAACAGTACAAATGGATTCCACCAGATGGCTGCACTATATTGAGCGGGACCATGCACGAGTCCGGAATATAGCAGAGAAGGTAGATAGATATACACGCAGTCTCTGAATATAGTCAGAGACCATTAATACATATATAATGAGAGTTCAACACAATATTGGTCCAGGGATTGATGTGGAGCCTAGCAGTTCACCTGTGTGTTTTGGAGCATTTAATGAAAATTTGTGACGTTGTAATTCAGATGTGATTCAGCCCACAGGAAGAGAGAGCACAGACTACCAGGTCTCACTACAGTTATTTATATGAAGGGAGGCACTCTAATAATGGCTATGTTTTCTTAAAGCTGCATAGTCCGATGAAGCATCAAATTTTCAAAACCAAAATAATTATATAGAT
This sequence comes from Branchipolynoe longqiensis, assembly GCA_030323885.1. Classification (NCBI taxonomy): domain Eukaryota; kingdom Metazoa; phylum Annelida; class Polychaeta; order Phyllodocida; family Polynoidae; genus Branchipolynoe; species Branchipolynoe longqiensis. The sequence goes on from CM059192.1 coordinate 80,298,541, forward strand.
TTGACTCTACATATCTAACTTAGATATTGATGCACATATGAAGTATTTATTGCCACATAGAAGGGAACACTGAGACAATTTGATAGAACCTGTTACTGTTGAAGCCTATGGTGTCAGAGTTTTGGTGTGCTTGCCAAAACTAAGTTTGCCTGTTTGAATTTCAAATATCTCAAAACTTATCCATTAAAAATCAAAGTTACTTTAATCTGAAATAAGGTAGATTATAACAATCAATTTAATATATTTATCTCAGAAAAATTACCAAAACGCAAAACCATCGGACTATGCAACTTTAACTTGTTCCGCAAATAAATTATTGGCCACTTTTTGGTACAGACAGTAGTCCGTAACGAGCCCCACTACCGTATGGTGGTGCCAGCCAGCAACTATGCTGATGCCTGTTCACTAGGAAGTAGCAACAGGTGGCATCAGGCCAGCAGAAACAGTCCCTCGGGTGGACTGTTTTGTACCTTGCTAGTGGCCATCCTCTGAAGGAGGTTACACGCTACCCGGCTGAGCAGTGACAGGTCACTCCTTTATTCTCGCCTGTGGCGGAATAAAGCAGGTAGCGCCCTGAGATACGAAGCTGACTCGGTGTTTCTCCATTATTCCCCGCACAAAGTAGGACATGGCCCATCACACTGTCTATATATCTAGTGACAGTTATTTATACTAAGTTCGCCACCGCAACAATAGCTTTATTTTCCCATTTGATATATTTTGCTCATAAATTAAAAGCAAATGACAAGTTATGCTGCAATTATTTACTACCCATACAATTCTACATAGTCACATTTATTTACAAATGAAATAAAAGTTGTCTTCAAATACAACCTTAACCCAATCAACCAATCAGATTCATGGGAAAAAAAATAGCCTTTACTGGATCTTTAGAAAGACAGCATTCAAAATTAAATCCTACAGTTCAAAATGGGTCTCTGGATCTTGAATTTCTTTCTCTCCTAGGTCATCTCTTTTTTTTGGTGGAAATCCTTCAGTACAAAATGGGTCTGGATATAATTTTCCCCCCTCTCCTTTGCTCATTAAACATTTTGGGGGGGGGGGGCAGTGGGTTTGGGGGGGGGGGGGCAGTGGGTTTCCGGCTTAAGGGTGGGGGGGGGAGCCTACCTTCATATGCTCGATGACTTTCTCCACGGCATCTGACCTCACCAGGGTCACAGTGCACCCGCCAAAGCCCCCGCCAGTCATCCGTGACCCGAACACTCCGTCCACCTGAAGGGCGGCCTCCACCAGAACGTCCAACTCCGGGCAGGACACCTGCAGGTGAGGTAGTAGTTAAACCCCAGTCACACTATGCTTGGGACCACTTTGCATGACCATCAAAAAGGGGCGATTGCAAAGTGGTCGGCGATCTATGGATTACCATTTTGGTTGCAAGGCGGTTGTAGATGCTGCACCAAAAACCTTACAACCAAGGAGGTCGCCAAACATTTTCAGCGCTTGCGACCGATCACCGGCCATTTGTTCTTCTCACTTTTTTTTGCTTTGGTCACAAGGTTGCCAGCTTTTGGTAACAAGGTGGTCGCAAGCCGTAGTATGACTGAGGCCTTAAATCTGAGCATCTGAAATTTAACATATCTTCTTTCTATGGATATTCGTTATATCACAAAATATTCAACTTCTAGTTTGTTTGTTGGGGTTTTACATCCTGGCAACATCTAAAGGTCATATCAGGATGGGTACTGACTTGTGACAGTGCGCACTCCTGGTGACTTTATAGTACTGTCATGGGGGTGATGAAAATGGGAAATATTGCGCTTAGAGCGGGACTCAAACCCACATCTCTTTGTCCCTTATATGTTGCAAGGACGTGAAAACCATAACAAACAAAACCAACAATAAAATGAGTATCCTAACTAACACTAGCACATGGGGTAGAAATATACCAAAATGTCAAAAACTTGACACAAAAAAACTAACATAATTAAGGCTAGCCACTAACCGCTAAGATGACAAGGCAACTATTCAATCAATCAATAGTTCCGTCCTCTAGTCGAGGGTTGGATGCAATGGTTCTCCACTTGTCCCGATGGTGTGCTGTTCTGATAGACTGAATAATTCAAGCCTGTCCACTCTGAAATATTTGTAAACCATGATGTTCTTGGTCTCCCTCGGCCTCTGCTGCCATTCACCTTCCCATGTACAGTATATTGAACTCTGACGAATGATGTGGCCGAAATAAATAAGTTTCTTTGTCTGTATAGTGGCAAACAAGCTTTTCTTTTCTTATTTGTTATGGACAAGGTAAATAAGCCATCACAAAGACAAAAAAAGTTACCACCCCCCACAACAAGCCGCCACGCACCTCGAAGTCATCACGCAGAGACTGGTGACTGGCTACCATCAGTTTCCCAAACGCTGCAAAGTCGCCCGCCCTGAGTGCGCATGCGCCGTCCTGACAGCGTCTGTTCTCTGTGATCACGTGACGCCCGCGTCGGTAGGCGACTGCGCCGAGGTCGGACGCCCTGGCTGCTTGTCACGTGATGTGAAACGCCAGCGACAAGCAAGGATCAAGGATGAAAAATGTTTCAAATTTTCGAAAGCAAATGTTATATTAAATTAAACTTCATACTTATGAAAATACATTGGTACAACAAATCGGCAATTGAAATGTTTACCTAGAATCAGATGTGTCACTGTATGCGTACATATATGTAAGCATTTCACATGCATATGTGGGTTATTCTCTGAAACTGGGAACTAAAGCGTGACCGGGAAACCAAAAGTAAAAAACCTTCCAAATAATAGCAGAATACCTTCCAAATAATAGCAGAATCCATGTTCACATGAAGGTTTACATGTTGTGCATTTGTCATAGTTGAAAAACAAGCTATTTCACTTTTTGATTTTAATCTTATGCAAATTGAACAATAATTCTAACAAGATTTTGATTATCGTTAAGTAAACAAGATTATATCTCCACTAATGCAAGAGAAGTCCATAATGAGAGAGCCAACCAATAGGGGTATTTCGAGTTCTGCTTGTCCCTCAATGCTGACTGAAGTTGCGACCCAGCATGCCAGGTCGCAGCTTCAGCTTACACATTAAGGCCGTATTCGATTAACACGACCCAGGCGACTCAGGTCACCCGAGTTGCTAGAATTTCAAATCGAACACTCTGAGTGGAGTTGACAAAAACATGTGCCGTGTGCAAAAAGGCCCGACCCCAGTAACCCACGTCGTGGCTGTGGGTGGCTAGGAACGATGACGTCACATTTGCTCTTGTACTGTCCTGCAGGATAACAGCTGCCAGTACCAGTCCTACATGTTTTTTAAAAAAATACCCAGATTAATGAAATGGAAATATAACTAGGCAATCATAAAATACTTTAAATCCTATTTTGCTGTAGTTATATCGGTTATTTAAAATTTAAAAAAAAAAAAAGGTTTTGGATGAAGCCATTTTTTTTCACCCTGAGCGTGGAGACGCGTATTCGATTATTCGACCCGAGTCTGTAGGATGAGCGCATGCGCCAAAATGTGGCTCGGGTGACCCGAGTTGATTAATCGATTACGCCATGGAAGGTGAGGGATGGTTCCTATCTAGGACTTATCCTTCAGTATAGAACCTATACTTTAAACCCATTTGCACCTATCACTACAACATGCCTCCTGATAACCAAACATGGTAGAATTATTGCTGCACATTTGTTTTTAATATAGATTGCAATGAAATTGTCCGAGAAAGTATTTTACACATGATAAAATAACACTTCCTGTTTCATGATCACGTGTATATTCACCACTTATCCCCACCTTCCAACACGCGTGCTGGAACTGTGACCCAGCGTGCTGCGGTCACAGCTTCAAATCCTTCATGAGGGACCGTCAGAACTTGAAACACACACACACACATTTCTAGTCCTCCTGGTGTTGACCGGTGGAACCAGATGTTTGTTTGTTTGTTGTTGTTTTACGTCCTAGCAACATCTAAGGTCATATCAGGACGGGTACCGACTTGTGACAGTGCGCACTCACGGCGACTTTATAGTGCTGTCCCACTGGGAAACCAGGCCGCCGGCACCATGACCTGGTATCCCACTCAGTCACATTATCCTGACACTGAGCACACCAGTCCTTGCCCTATCCTAATAATGCCGAGCGCCTGGCTAGGAAGCAACAAGTATCAATTTTAAAGTCATTGGTTTGACTCGACCGGGACTCGAACCCACGACCTACCAGCACGGGAGACGGACGCTCTAACTCATTCGGCCATCCCGTCTGGTGGAACCAGAGCGCGTGCCACCTACCGTCTAATTCTGCCAGGGAGGCCTCCCTGAGCGACTTCCGGTCCAGGGCGGCGGCCACCTGCTCGCAGTGTGCGTGCCGCTGCGGGTACTCGGAGCTGCTCAGGTTGTGTCTGACGTTGGTGTTGGCGATAAGCACCACGAGTCCAGGGTCCGCCAGGGGAACCAGCTCCCCATGCATCGACCTGTCAAAGCACACCGAAGACAGAGCCGCTTGTTTGTTTGCGCTTTAAAGTTGCATAGTCCGATGGTTTTGAGTTTCAATCATTTTCTCTGAGATAAATATATTAGGTTGATCGTTATAATCTACCTTAGTTTAGTCTGAAATAACTTTGCTTTAAAATTATAAATTGATCAAGTAACCAGGGCCGCATTCAAGGTATGCCTCCGAGGCGTCTCGGAGAAATTCTGGATGTCGCACTCGTCTGAACAACTTTAGCTGTTGGGTACCTCAAAAATGGTGGCCTCCATAGGGTGCAGCCATTTGCAATTGAAAAGAACAGCTCGGATTGGCTGAAACCGCTGAATCTGGCGGCCATTTTCGAGACGCTTTTTGCCGAGTCGACTCCGAGGCATACCCTGAACACATATAGGCCAAACAGACATCGTGGAGCTGGTTTGGGAGTTTTACCCTGAACGCGGCCCAAATGTTTAATCATTTTTTGTAATTCATTCATATTGTTTTTACATTAAATTTTGTTTGTTTTTAATGGCGACTATACTCAAATTAAATCAAGCAGAGAGAGACGAGTGTCGGCTAGTACCTCCAGTGAAGCGGTAGGGCATTGCCCTCCTTATGCAAGACTAGCAACTATACTTTTGTTCAATCAAGCAGAAAGAGACGAGCATCAGCTAGTACCTGCAGTCAAGCAGCAGAGCATTGCCTTCCCTACACATGAATGGTGACTATGCTTGTGCGCAATCAAGCAGAAAGAGATGAGCGTTGGCTAGTACCTGCAGTCAAGCAGCAGAGCGTTGCCCTCCCTACTCATGAATGGCGACTACACTTATGTTCAATCAAGCAGAAATAAACGAGTTGTAAAGTCCACGGCTCGAATCTGTGGTTGTCTAGGCAGGCTATAGTGAAATCAATACAGGCAAAGAGAAAGAAAGAGTATAAAGAGTGAAAGAAGAGAGAGAGCCAAGCCCTCAGGTTTATTATTTATATGGTACATGGATCCAGTATAGTATATCACCTGACCACATTCTCCCAATGAGAATCAAGCATTTCTAGCTCTACCAATGAGAATCAAGCATTTCCGGTCCCCATGGTTACAGTGATCTTCCCACCACCACCACGTGGTGTGGATTCCTTGGCCACCACCTGCCCTGAGCTGAGTGTGTGGTGATCCATGACTAGCAGAGGGGGGAGGGGGTAGTAGGTAGAGCTCTAAATGCCCCTTACACACTATCTTACTAGCAGTAGCACTACAATGTCTATTTACCAATGAATCAAGCCCCACCAGCATCTACATAAACATCTATGCACCTGGCCCTATATACCTGTTTCACAAATAGAACATTTGCATTCCCCCAACAATGCATCATTATCGGAATATTTTACAGAGTGTCAGCTAGTACCTGAAGTCAAGCAGCAGAGAGTTCCCCTCCATACCCATGAAGGGGCCCTATACGTGTGTTCAATCAAGTAGAAAGAGATCAGTCTTGGCTAGTACCTGCAGTCAAGCAGCAAGGGTTTGCTTTCCCTATCCATGAACGGCGATTAAATGTGGGTTCAATCAAGCAGAAAGAGACGAGCATCGGCTCGTACTTGCAGTCAAGCAGCAGGGTGTTCCCCTTCCTACCCATGAATGGCGACTACACTAATGTTCAATCAAGCAGAAAGAGACGCATATCGGCTAGTACCTGCAGTCAAGCAGTAGAGCGTTGCCCTTCCTACCCATGACAGAGATGAACTGGTCCATGATGCCACACGGTACGCCGGCGTGCGTGTGCTCCGCCCTCTGGCATCGCAGCGCCTTCTCCGTCTGTGGCGCAGTGGTACCGTCCTCCTCTAGTGCCTCTAGGAAGGTGAAGGTCGCCACCTCGAGTGACGCGGAGCTTGACAGGCCGCCCCCTAGCGGCACGGACGTGCCGACGCACGCGTCAAAGGACCTGGGCGTTCCTGGATAGAGCAAGGTTGGTTTTTGTTTGGTTACTTACATTCGTTGATTAGGGCTGCACAATGCGATGGGTTTTGGTTTCTGCTATTATTTGTTAAAATTATAATATATATGCCTATTCGGTATATATGCCGGCGTATATACTGGTGTAAGTAGAGCCGGGCGGCACCTCTGGGTCCTGGTGCCAGATAGACGCCGGCTGATCCGCCAGGTGAGCAAATGGGGGACCTCCGACTTTTTAGTTCAAATTCCTGCCGTTCGCGTTGCCACTGATCTAGTGGGCCTCAACTGCACAGTGTCACACTGCAAACTCAATGGCTATGAGCAATCTTCATACACAAGAAGTGAAATATCTCTAAAACCACACCACCTAGAGACAAACTGCTTGGTACACATATAGAAAACATATTCAATGAATAGATTATATTAAATTCATAAGGTTAGGGCACTGCATTTCTATTAATTTTCAATAAAATAAACGTTTTGCACTGCGCGTACCGGTAAACTCAATGCATTGTCAATGGCCGTGAGCAATCTTGAATTATATTAATACAGAAGAAGTGAAATATCTCTATATCCACACCACCTAGAGACAAACTGCTTGGTACACATATAGAAAACATGTTTGACGAAAATATTATATTAATTTTATAAGGTTAGGGTTGTGCATTTCTATTATTTTTGAATAAAATAAACGTTTTGCACTGCACATACCGGCAAACTTCACACAGAAAAAGTGAAATATCTCTAAAACCACACCACCTAGAGACAAACCGCTTGGTACACACATAGAAAACATGTTCAACGAATATATTATATTAAATTTATACGGTTAGGGTTGTGCATTTCATTAATTTTGAATAAAATAAACGTTTTGCACTGCACGTACCGGCAAACTCAATGCATTGTCAATGGCCGTGGGCAATCTTCATACAGAAAAGGTTAAATATCTCTAAAACGACACCACCTAGAGACACACCGCTTGGTACACATATAGAAAACATATTCAATGAATAGATTATATTAAATTTATAAGGTTAGGCTTCTGCCTTTCTATTAATTTTGAATAAAATAAACGTTTTGCACTGCATTGTCAATGGCCGTTTAGGCCCAGTAGTACCGACGCACCACCAAGTGTCGGAAAAATGAACTATGCCACATGTCCCCCATTCGGACGCGTGAGTCCAGCACTACCAGCCGGCGCCACTATCGGAGTAACCTGGCGGATTCAGGTTTGATCCGCCAGTGGGCGCTGCAGGCTAATCACCGCCGCGTTGATCTGTATATTACATAATTGGTTTGGCCTGATCATTATAATCTACTTTACACCCAACCCACACCCACAGAGTCATCATGCATAACAGAGACAACAAGGAGATGCAGCTGATTGGAAAGAAGTTTATATCTTCTGGCAGGAGATATAACCCGTCCGACAGTGACAGCATATGTAGGAGTGTTGGCTGTCCGTTGAGGGTGCCAGCCGCGAAATCAGGAACCTCCTGAAGCTAACAATAGTAACATGCATATTGTTCAGTGAGGGATTAACTGCCAGGTGGTTTGTCCTTTGTTTATCAGGGATGCCAGTCCTCCACTTATTAATGGAATTCCAATAATTTCCAAATTTCTCCTTTTTTCATTTAACAATTTTATATTAATGCTTTTAGACAATTTGGGATGACTTAGATTTTTTTTATTTTCCATTACTCCCGATTTTCCTTTTCCATTTTTTTTTTCAAATTCAATTTTTCTATACTTCTTAGATAGTTTTGGACGTTAAAATTTTTTTTTGAATTTTTTGAATATATTTTCCACTAATTTCCAGTAGAGATTTTTACTGGAAATTTTTTAATGGAATGGGCAAAATATGAAGAATTTGGTGTGCTGTGATTGGTCAATATTCGACAACGACTTTCTCATGAGGCAAAGTACTGACACCACCGGTGGCGCCTCCTGTCGCATTACGAGAACACTACCGTCAATACTGAGCCCACCCAGTCAGCGGCGGCTGAAGTACGATGGCGCCACTTAGCGGGTACTGCCCAAACTAAACTTGACACAGACATTTTCGTGTTTTCCACTAATTTGATCAACCCCAACTGGCATCCCTGGTTTATCCTCCCATAATTTATTATAGAGTATATTTATGTATATATAGATATATATTACCTGTGTAGTGGACGACGACCCCCTTGACATAGTTAGCCCACGAGGGCTTCCCTGGTTCGAGAGGAGAGTCCTTTGAGTGAAGGTGGAATTCCACATACTTCGGATCGTCAACGTTCTCTGCAGTTGTCAGAAGACGACAGAGCCCAGAGTCGGTTTTATTCCCCACAATAACTGTCATCATCGGCAGGGCCTGAGGGGTGTGAAAGGTGCTAATTAGCATTGGATGAAAGTGCGGCAGAGAAAAAAAATGGGAAATTGAAAACTAGGTGGATGATAATCTGATCACAACAATGACAGCGTAATGTTCTCCAATGATGGTCTGTACTGACTGATCAGAGAGAGGAATGGAACCAGGACAGTGCTAAGAGACTGCAGAGTAGTGCATAAAACCTGACTTCTGGTATTTTTCCTGTGGTTTCCTGACAGTGCTCTAAGCCTCTGAGAAAATGTCTGTGTTTTTGTTGAAATGTACCCCTACTCATTAAAGGGGAGGCTGACCACTGACCCAATGACAATGTGAATGTCAGCTGTCACCCCAACACTGGCCGACCGAGGACCCAATGCGTACCATAACTGAGAGCCTGGGACAAAGTTAAATGTTTCAAATGTTTCTGGAATTTTATATTGATGTAATAAGTCGTGTTTACACGGGCGATTTAAAACGCTTCATATAAAACCAGTTGTCTAGATCGATTTACATTTGGTGTGTAAACGCGACGCTATGGCGTTTTAGGGCTGAATCGATTCATATAAATCGGTAGATGTAAACCACCTTGCGAGGTAGTATAGATGGGATACAGCTGGTTCTCGGGCAGCGATAGTGTAAAATAGCGGTGCTCGCCAGCTACAGGCTCAGCTGTAACTATCGCTGGTGCCTGGCAGTGTTAGGGACCGATTAGGCCGAAATCTATTGAATGCGATCATATTTAACAGAATCACATACTCAAATAATGAAATTTAATTAAATTAATCCTAAATTCCAAGCGATATTAAGGTAGCCGCTACATTGGCGTCGTTATTCATATTGTGAATCGACGAATGTAAACTAAACAAATAGCAGTACTCGCCGGCTACAGACTCACCACTAAGGCTGCTGGTTCCCGGCGCCGACACACTTTCAAACTCGGTCCTTGTAAACGCGCCACTACATCGCTTCGTATAAATCGCTTTGTCTAGATCGTTTTACAATTCCCCGTGTAAACACGGCTTTAGATGGAGAAAATACATGGAATTAGATTCTGGTGGGGTGTTTTACTTTGGGGGAAGGGGGGGGGGGGGGAGTTACATTCAAAATATTTTAGAAATGACTCAAATCGCAAAAATCTGCAAAATCGCATATAGTTCACCCCTCATTTATATGGATTTACCTAAGATAACCACAGACTTGCTTGGTTTTGTGGATATAATACCCCCTCCCCCCCAAGGGGAGGCTAATGACTAACACATGTATTATATATATATATATATATATATATATATATATATATATATATATATATAATACATCGTGGTGGGTCGGTAATATATATATATATATATATATATATATATATATATATATATATATATATATATATACACACATAAACAATATCCGTACTCATACTCATAGCGGTGGGAAATGAATTCACCAAAATCCAGGTAACGGAAACAGCCGTATGGGGGGGCCACCATTTGTATACTCGTGTTGAATCGCATAATAATAAATCAATAATTCTCCGAGCGTTTATATGTATATGTAAATAGATTAGTTTGTAATTCCAAACTTTCATGTTTATGCCAAATTGTTCTGTATTTCTATTAATTTAGATTTGCACTGTGCCTAGCGGCAAACTCAATAGAATGCAAACTCAATGGCCACGGGGTGGGCATTTTTGCCATTTACTTTGCTCTCGACGCCGTTTTCAGGGCATGCGCAGTCGGAATTACGAACTAGTCTATTCCGCGGAAACACCAAGTGAGGGTCGGTCCTAAGCATAGCTTATTCATATTACCTTTAATATGTATAAGCGATGCTTAGGGCCGACCCCCGATATAACTACAGCAAAGTATTTTATGATGGCGCGTGTATTTTTTTACTCCACTCAAGGTGTTCGATTTAAAATTCTAGCAACTCGGGTGACCCGATTCGCGGTCGTGATAATCGAATATGGCCGTCATTTCCGCGGAATAAACTATTAATATTTCATTTGTGCACCCATGTTGATGCCAAATTGTTCTTTATTTCTTTTATTTTTGAATAAAATCGAAGTTTTGAACTGTGCGTATCGGCAAATTCTATGGCAGCGGGCATTTGTTTTGATATATTATTAACCAATAGCAAAGTAGCGTGGAGGAACACATACACTGGTCCCAGTGACGTCATCACACCATATATGGAAGGTCTGTAGAGAGGGACCAGTGTACTTGTTCTTCGATTCGGCGTGTGCTACTCTGCAGCGGGGCATCATTAAGGGGTTAGGCCAATCGCTATCATTCACCCTCTTTGCTGCGGAGCGAAGCTCGACGAGCGATTTCCGTTTCCGTTTGCTGGATTTTTCTCGGTTTCTCCGTATGAGTTTACAAATGGCAGCGCCCATACAGTGCTATTTCCGTTTCCGTTTGCTGGATTTTGGCGAAGTTATGTTCAGTAATAGTATTGTTTATGTATTTGTATATATATCTACATGCGTTAGTCTTAAGCCTCCCCATGGGTGGGTCGGTATAAATAGTAATATGAATAAGCAATGCTTAGGACCGACCCACCGATATAACTACAGCAAAGTATTTTATGATTTTTTTTTACTCCACTGGTGGTGTTCGATTTGAAATTCTATCAACCACATGGGACTGCTTTCAGTGGTGCCCATTCAGTGCTGCAGATTTGCAGCCTTCAGCGCACCAATGCGACTGAAAACTCCCCAAAACAACAACTCGGGTGACCAGAATACGGCCGTCGTTTCCGCGAAGTAAACTATTAATATTTCATTTGTGCACCCATGTTTATGCCAAATTGTTCTTTATTTCTTTTAATTTTGAATAAAATCTAAGTTTTGAACTGCACATATCAGCAAATTCTATGGCAGCGGGTATTTGTTTTGATATATTATTAACCAATAGCTGACCCCGAATACCGTCAATTGGGCCTATGGACTTAATGCCTTGACAGGGCCGCTGCAGAGTAGCACGGAGGAACACATACACTGGTCCCAGTGATGTCATCACACCATATATGGAAGGTCTGTGGGGAGGGACCAGTGTACTTGTTCTTCGTTTCGACGTGTGCTACTCTGCGGCGGCGCATCATTAAGGCGTTAGGCCAATTGCTGTCGTCCATCCTGCTTGCTCCGTACCGAAGTTTGACAAGCGATTTCCGTTTCCGTTTGCTGGATTTTGATTTCTCGGACAGGAGTTTACAAATGGCGGCGCCCATAGGGGGCTATTTCCGTTTCCGGTTGTTGGATTTTGGCGAAATCCTCTGTGGGTATTGTTTACTTCATGTATATCTATCTTATAACTATACGCATGTTAGTCATTAGCCTCCCCGTGGGTGGGTCGGTATTAAAGAACACATGAAATAAATCTATGGGCATTAACAAACATAAACAACATTCACGGGCCGGACACGCCCACTACATGTGGTTGGCTGAATTTTATGATATCGACTGGTTAAGGTGCCATGCTACAAGTGTGTTCGTTTGCTGATAATCGCGGGGCAGTTTAAACGTGACTACTACAAGCAAGATGCGCCGTACCGTGTGCTGAATCGAACACGCTGCTACAGTTCGGTGCGCCGCAGTGGACAATAATACAAACAATCGGACACGGACACACTCACCATAGGAAAGACGAAGCCCTCACTGTAATCGGTATGCTCGCCGATCAAGTTGACTCGACCCGGAGCAGCGGCAGCATATCTAGGCTTACACCCGAACTTGCCTATGAATTTATCTGTGCATTCCTTTTGAATCTCCTCCAAACTTGCATAAGTCGAAGCACCTGAATACGAGTCCATGATCAATGATGTTGAGGAGGCAGTTTACTATTGATCACACTGCGATACTTCTTGATCAGAAACCTACGTACAATATTATCTGTAGAATGGTCGTCCAGTGGCTTTATTTTTGTATTTTTGTATTTTGCGACAACACTACAGCGTTTGGGGATATTCATTATGAAGAATGCTATTAAATTACGGAATACGAAGCATTGCGTTCGAATGTATAATGCAATTATTTGATTAAATAGATATTTTATTGATGCGACAAACTTACCAAATGCTGATAACTGGAGCTTGGAACCAGCGCGCATTTCACAGTGTTTTGAGAGCGACTGACACTAGCAGTCAATCCTTGCAAAAGATGAACATTGTAAACATAAACATCGCTCAAAATTTGTGCTTTTCCGTCTAAAGGTTCATGCTTTGATATTTATTGATATGGTAGTGTAAAATCTGAAGATGTCGGTCTCTGACCCATTATTGAAACGATTGAAAGGTAAGTTGAATATTACAGGGATACTACTAGTTGGTAGTTTTCAAGGTGTTCTGTTCAGTGTTCTGTTAACACTAAGTGACTAACTCTTAGTAACTGACAGTTACTAGGAGTTAGTCATAATATTGTATGTAGTCTAGATCGGACTAGAAATAATATGAATAAGCAATGCTTAGGACCGACCCCCCCGATATAACTACAGCAAAGTATTTTATTATTGCGCGTGTATTTTTTTACTCCACTCGCGGTGTTCGATTTGAAATTCTAGCAACTCGGGTGACCCGAATCGCGGTTGTGATAATCGAATACGGCCCTTGTTTCCGTGGAATAAACTATTAATATTCTATTTGTGCATCCATGTTTATGCTAAATTGTTCTTTACTTCTTTTAATTTTGAATAAAATCGTTAAGGCGTTAAGCCAATCGCTGTCATCCACCCTGTTTGGTGCGTAGCTAAGTTCGACGAACGATTTCCGTTTGCTGGATTTTGATTATTCTGTTATTCAACACGAGTTTACAAATGGTGGCACCCATAAAGGGCTATTTCCATTTCCGTTTGCTGGATTTGGGCGAAGTCATGTTCAGTACGAGTATTGTTTATGTGTAGGCCTATATATCTACATGCGTTAGTCCTAAGCCTCCCCGTGGGTGGGTCGGTATAATTATTTATTATTATACAAAGTTAATATGAATAAGCTATGCTTAGGACCGACCCCCCCCGCCCCCCATATAACTACAGCAAAGTATTTTATCATTGCGCATGTATTTTTTTACTCCACTCGCGGTATTCAATTTGAAATTCCTGCAACTCGGGTGGTCCGAGTTGCGGTCGTGATAATCGAATACGGCCGTCGTTTCCGCGGAATAAACTATTAATATTTCATTTGTGCATCCATGTTTATGCCAAATTGTTCTTTATTTCTTTTAATTTTGAATAAAATCAAAGTTTTGAACTGCACATATCGGCAAATTGTATGGCAGTGAGCATTTGTTTTGATATATTATTAACCAATCGCTGACCCCGAATACCGTCAATTGGGCCTATGGACTTAATGCCTTGACAGCATCGCTGCAGAGTAGCGTGGAGGAACACTTACACTGGTCCCTGTGACGTCATGGCACCATATATGGAAGACCATAGGATATTATTAACCAATGGCTGTCGTCAAACCTCTATGCTGCATAGTGAAGTTCGATGATCTTTTTCCGTTTGCTGGATTTTGATTTCTCGATTATTCAACATGAGTTTACAAATGGCGGTGCCCATACAGGGCTGTTTCCGTTTGCTGGATTTTGGTGATTTCATTTCCCACCTCTGTGAATACAGGTATTGTTTATGCATATATATGTACACGTGTTAGTCCTTAGCCTCCCCATGGGTGGGTCGGTAATATGAATAAGCTATGCTTAGGACTGACCCACGATATAACTACAGCAAAGTATTTTATGATTGCGCATGTATGTTTTTACTCCACTCGTGGTGTTCGATTTGAAATTCTAGCAACTCGGGTGATACGGCTGTCGTTTGCATGGAATAAACTATTAATATTTCATTTGTGCATCCATGTTTATGCCAAATTGTTCTTTATTTCTTTTAATTTTGAATAAAATCAAAATTTTGAACTGCGCATATCGGCAAATTCTATGGTAGCAGGCATTTGTTTTGATATATTATTAACCAATAGCTGACCCCGAATACCGTCAATTGAGCCTATGGACTTAATGCCTTGACAGGTTTGCTGCAGAGTAGCATGGAGGAATGCATACACTGGTCCCAGTGACGTCGTCACACCATATATATATGGATGATCTGTAGCGAGGGACCAGTGTAGTTGTTCCGTGACTTGGCTTGTGCTACTCTGTAGCGGGGCATCATTAAGCCGTTAGGCCAATCGCTGTCATCCACCCTGCTTGCTGCGTACCGTAGTTCGACGAGCAATTTCCGTTTCCGTTTGCTGGATTTTGATTATTCTGTTATTGAACACGAGTTTACAAATGGTGGCGCCCATAGAGGGCTATTTCCGTTTCCGGTTGCTGGATTTTGGTGAAGTCATGTTCAACCTCTATGAGTGTGGGTATTGTTTATCTATATATATACGCGTGTTAGTCCTTAGCCTCCCCGTGGGTGGGTCGGTATTATTTACTAGTTACTCTCACAACACTGTCTCTGAGACAGGGAAGCAGAACAAGCCACAGAAAAAGTGTCTAAAAGCCGGGTAAAGGAAATTACTACATTAGACATGATTAATTATTGAATATAATTAATCAATTTTTTTTTAATTTATTTTTTTGAAGATTTATACTGCATACAATTTTAATCTATTCTACTTAGACTTAGACTAAGATTAGTAAGAAGCAAAATATTCTTCTTCAAATACTAGCTACTTTTGAATTGTAGAATAAATTAAATTATGTAGTTTAATGAATGAATAAGCCATAGGACCGGCTCCCTCACATTTTGCGTATTTTTTTCCGCTGGTGTTCAAGTATGATGCACTGAATTTACTAATTCGTTTTTTAACAAAATAAGACTTTAATGATAAGAAATTCGTTGGTAATAGATTAGTTGTATGCTTCTAAGCTCGAAATGCTTAATTATGGATACTTGATTCTTAAATATATTCATTATATTATATTGCATGCATGTATCCATGTTTATGCCAAATTGTTCTGCATGGGCCATGGCTATTAATTTTGGATAAAATTTGAAGTTTTGGCGTACGTGTATCGGCAAACATAAACAAAATTGTCGTACATCTTTGTTTTGCTGTCGATGCCGTTTTCAGTGCGCAGTCGGAATTACGAACCAGTCTATAGACTAGTTGGTAATTCCAACTGAGCATGTGCTGAATATGGCGTCGAGAGAGAAACAAATGCCCGCGCCCATTGAGTTTGCCGATACGTGCAGTGCGAAACATAAATTTTATTATAAATTAATAGAAATATAGAACAATTTGGCATAAACAGGGAAGTTCGAAATTACGAACTAGTCTATTGACATATACATATAAACGCTCGGAGAATTATTGATTTATTATTATGTAATTCAACAAGAGTATAATATTAACCAATCGCTGTCGTCCACCCTGTTTGCTGCGGACCGACCGGTCCCAGCGGCGAGCTGTTTACGTTTCCGGTTGCTGGATTCTGGTGAATTCATTTTCTACCTCTATGAGTATGGGTATTGTCTATGTATATATATACACATGTTAGTCCATAGTCTCCACCCTGGGTGGGGGGGTCGATATTAATTAGTCGAATCGACCTCATTTTGGGGCCAACATTTAAAACAAAATTTCTTTCATCATCTGTCATTTCATTAACATGGCAGTCGTGCACACAATTTCATTTTCATCACTCGGGGTCGGGGCACGACAATCGTTTATACAAGATCAAATTCCTTACATCACTCAATTCGCTGTGTTCTCGGTATCTATATGCCAAATTAAAGGGGTTAATGTGTTTTACCAGAATACATTTGTTTTGAAAGGCTATCTTGTATTTGAGATTTTTAACACCATCCACTATCACTATAAGGGCTGAAAGATGTCTGCGAATTGTTATATTTACGAATTAACATTAAGCAAAATGCCATGGAATCATATGTATATATATATATATATGAAACAATTGGTTAGTTCAAATCTTGTTCTTATATGACCTTTGATGTTGCTACAACATAACACCCAAGCAGGAAATAGTTAGGTATGTGCGATAATATAGCCACAGCAAGGATAGTTGAAATGTGGCTTCTGGCATTTTTTCACGATTTCCTGACAGTCTTAATCCCATAGGGGAAAATCCATTTTTTCATGGAAACTTGGCGTTGGGGTAAACTGTTATAACCATGGCTTGGTTCTGCCGGAACCTGCCAGATGGCGCTAGAGTTTTGCAGGATCCGTACGGGGTCTGCAAGGAAAGTCTTGAACTTCATTTGCCCCATTTTAGGGCCTTGAAAAGGCTTGAATTTAACCTATTTTCTGTCATTAGTCTTGAAATGTATTGCATTCCATTCAACTGTCCCCATTGATCTAAATTAGTCAGAAATAGCGATTCTAAATGTCCCCAATTATCTGAATTAGTCAGAAATTGCCATTCCAAATGGCAATTCCGGACTAGATCCAAATGAAAATAGTCTTGAATTCCTATCAAATAGCCTTGAATTCCATATCTTCCCATTTGCACAGACCCTGGTCTCAGCTTGATTTCTGAGTTTTTTGCCGCAGGCCACTTTCATCCCTGCACTCTTATACCTAGGTTACATCAAGGACCTGAGGACAGATCCTGGCATCATCAGCGACGATCATCCGGCAGTGCAGCCCTTCTGCGAAGTCCTCGAACTCATTCTCAGGAAGGGACTCAAGCGTAAGTGAACATTCAGCCATGTGTGCACTCACTATCAAATTCCCATTTTATGTTTATACAGTAAAACCTATCTAAATCCACCGACCATGGGACCGACTTTAAAGGAGGTGGTCGGTTTAGGGAGTTTTTTTTATTGTTCCAATGGTATTGTATGGGCGATCGTTTGGGATCCAAATAAAGCGATCGATATAAGGGAGTGATCTATGGAGGTGGTCGGTTAGAGAGGCTGTACTGTGCATATATATACACATTTAAAAAAAATGTATCTGGAGTGCTAAATGGGGTGTTACAGTATAGTACAAAGCTATCTAGGGGGAACAAAAATAATTTATATAATGTATATATACATATATATATATATATATATATTTCTTTTCCCTAGATAGCTTTGTACTATACTGTAACATATATCCCCCCCCCCCCCCCAGATAGCTTTGTACTATACTGTAACACCCCATTTAGCCCTCCAGATACATTCCTAAAAAAAGTGTAGCGCGAAAGTAATTAGCACTATAGGAGGTTCTTATAACAAAATTAACATAGTGTAAATAGGTCTGCACCTTTACAAAATATTCAGATAAATATAGGATAAATAGCCTGCATTGTCGGGATAACACAGAACTAATGTATTAAATAATATTGTAATGTGAAGGAATTTTCAATAAAATGGATGAGGACGGGAACTGACTCGCGGCAGTGCACACTGATTATAACTTTATAGTGCTGCCCAATTGGGAAACTAGGCCCACTAACACCATAACCAGATATCCTACGGAATCACGTCATCCTGATACTGAGTAAACCCATCCTTACCATATCCTATTAATTCAGAGTCCCAGGTTAGGAAGCGAAAAATATCAAGTTGGTTTGACTCGGTCAGGTTTCGAAACCATGACCTACTTACTGCATGGGAAGCCAGGGCCGCGTTCAGAGTCCGTCTCAGAGGCGCCTCGGCGATGGGCATGACGTCACACCAGTCTGAACGGCAAAAGCAGTTTGTTGTCTCGAAAATGGCCGCCCCCATAGGCGGCGGCCATTTGCAATGGAAAAGCTGCGCTGTGATTGGCTGAAGCGACTGGATACGGCGGGCATTTTCGAGGCGCTTTTTGTTTCCTATAAAAAAAAGAGAGGCGTCGCCGAGACGCACCCTGAATGCAAATAGGCCAAAAAGCGTCGCCGAGACAGACCCTGAACGTGGCCAGCTGGCGCTCTTAGTGATACGGCCCTTAAATTGGTCTGCTTTTCAAACCACGCAATGTAATAGTTCTTTTTCACACAGAGTCCAGCACACTGTTTGGTCGCATAAAGAGAGATTACTGGAACTGGATTGATGCAGTTGGAGAAAACAGAAACAACAATGGCAGATATGAACGGTAGGTGGTGCTTTCGCTTTCCCTTTTTTATGTGAACTTTAGTAGATGAAGATGACAACTCTCATCGCATATTTATATGTCTAATACACTGGAATTATGTAAATATAAAAAAAGGACATCATTCCCTCAGTTTTATCCAGCCAATTGACTTCACTGTATACCTTATAATCAAAAGCGACAGCGGATGGTCTCCGAAAGCTTAGTTTGTTTGCTTGTTGGGATTTAACGTCCTAGCAACATCTATGGTCATATCAGGACAGGTACTGACTTGTGACTACTCACTCATGGCTACTTTATAGTGCTGACCCACTTGAAGATAAGGCCACCGACGCCATGATCCAATATCCCACTACGTCACATTATTCTGACACTGATATAACCAGTCCTTGCCCTATCCTAGTAATACTGAGTGCCAGGCTAGGTAACGACAAATATCAATTTAGTAAGTTATTGGTTTGACTTAGCCAGGATTCAAACTGCTTAGCTTCCACACAGGAAGTCTGCGCTCTACTGATTGGACCATCACGTCCGGTATGTCTGGAGTTCAGTGTACAAATTCATTGATAGTGCTATATCCATACTACTGCGGTGGGCCAGATTCTACTCCGCCTAGGGAATAACGGATGACTCCGTAAATGCGTCAATCCTCAGGGTCCTTCCTAGATAAAGGATTCACCAAGTACTCAGTACATGGGTGAACGACAAAGTAGTCTAAATACGGGCGAAAATAGCTTTAGTATGGAACAGGGAGTAGAATGCCTGCCTCCAGTATCAAATGAATACTTATATCGGCACAGAGTTGGTGAAATGGGAGAGAATGCAAAAAGACAAGATGGCGGCCGTAGAATGCCGTCGATTTCACTTTTAAATCTTATTAAACTAGATATTATATTATATTTTTCAACTCAAAGGTAGCGGGCTAATAATAAGACATATGTAAATAATAATTGTTGCTTCTTACATTGTGAAATTAGGCTCTCATTTCATTGACCCGCATTTTCGACCGTTTTTATATAGGGTTGGTATTCCCTGTGTACTACAAGTACCGGGTGAATCTTTTATCTAGGTCCTTCCCTGGTTTATTCCACCCAGGTCAGAATAGAATTGACCTGTCACTGTCAGAGATGAAAGACCTCCGCGGTTTCGCGGATTTCCGTGATTTATTATAATCACCAATTAATGTTAAACAAAATTCCAAAAGATGGGATGTATATGACAACAGTTGGGTGGTTCGAATCCCGTTCTTATATGACATTAGATGTAGTTAGAACATAAAACGTAAGCAAGAAAGTGTTAGATATGGGCGATAATGCAAGCACAACAAGGCTAGTTGAAACCTGACTTCCGGTATCTTTCCGCGATTCCCTAACAATGCTAAACCTATGGGAGAATATCCGCATTTCCGCTTTTTTTCCCGGAGACCACTTTCATCCCTGCACTGTCCAGTCAGGTAACAGGTAACCTTCTGTAGGGGCTAACCAGTGGTCCACAACTGGTTCATCAACAGCTGTGGTATGTGCTGTCCTATCTGCAGGAAAGTGCATATATAACTTTAAAAGACCCCTTGCTGCTTATTGGAATAAGAAACCTATGTGGCGGAAGCGGGTTTCCTCCAAAGAAAAATGTCAGAATGACCATATGTTTGACGTCCAATAGCCGATGATAAAAATCAATGTGCTCTAGAGGTGTCGTTAAATAAAACAAGCTTTCTGTAGGGGGTGGCCATCAGCAACTACATGTTGGTAGGACGGTCCACCATAGGGACGGCTCCTACTAGTGTGCTGCCGCCACCTGCTGATCCTTCTGACTGGCAAAGGTCAGCACAGACATGTTCGCCAGTGTGTGGTAGAGACCTATTTCATATGACGTCAGCATAGGTATCTAGGTCAGTGTGCATGCCTTTTGGCTGCAGGACGACACTGTCACACTGCAAACTCAAATGCTATGAGCAATCTTCATACAGAAAAATTGAAATATCTCTAAAACCACATCACCTAGAAGCAACCCGCTTGGAACACATATAGAAAACATATTCAACGAATAGATTATATTCAATTTATATGGTTAGGGTTCTGTATTTCTATGAATTTGGAATAAAATAGACGTTTTGCACTGCGCGTACCTGCAAACTCAATGCATTGTCAATGGCCGTGAGCAATCTTCATACAGAAAAAGTGAAATATCTCTAAAACCACACCACCTAGAAACAAACTGCCTGGTACACATATAGAAAACATATTCAACGAATAGATTATAATAAATTTATACGGTTAGGGTTCTGCATTTCTATTAATTTTGAATAAAATAGATGTTTATGCACTGCACGTATCAGCAAGCTCAATGCATTGTCAATGGCCGTGAGCAATCTTCATACAGAAAAAGTGAAATATCTCTAAAACCACCCCACCTAGAAGCAACCCGCTTGGAACACATATAAAAAACATATCCAACGAATAGACTATATTAAATTTATATGATTAGGGTTCTGCATTTCTATGAATTTAGAATATAATAAACGTTTTGCACTGCGCGTACCGGCAAACCCAATGGCAGTGTTCCTTCGTTCTGCAGCCAAGCTTCACGCGCATACACAATGTTTATAAACATTGAAAGGGGTCTATTGGGGCTCATTATGGACTTCACCACGACAGGCCCACATAAAGATTTTCTTTGTTTTTCTTTTCAGTGTTAACCCGATCTTTTCCATGGTCAAGTACAGTGTTAAGACCTGTGATAAGGTAGGTTATTATGTGCTAATAAGGTAGGTTATTATTTTGAAATATGAAATGTTATTATCCCATGAATTAGATTATTATTTTGTAATAAGCTAGGCCATTATCCAGCAATAATGCATGTAATTATTCTGTAATATGACGGGTTATTATTCTGTCATCAGGTAGGATATTATTTTGTAATATGAAGGTAGGTCATTGTTCTGTAATAAGTAGGTTATTATTCTGTAATAAGTAGGTTTTTAATCTGTAATAAAGTAGGTTATAAGCTGTAATGAGGTAGGTCATTATTCTGTCATAACATAGAATATTATTCTGTGATAGATTACATTATTAATCTGTAATAAGGAGGTTTTTCTGCAATAACATAGGGGTCCTATTCTGTAATAGAGTAGGTTATTAATCTGTAATGGATGTTATTTTTTAGGTTATTATTCAATGAAGTCTCGGTCTTTGTCTCTTATTTGTACTACTGTAGCCGGCCTTTATATATATATCTATAAGAAATATGGCACAAACTCAAAAACCTTCGGATTATGCAACTTTAAGCAGAAATGATTTGAGAAGTGATCCTGGTCATGGGACCAGTGAATGATCTCCCTCATTACTTTATAACCTATTATACATAGATGCCTGCCTAGTTCCTTCTTGCACAGTGTTTATGGTTTGACCTTGATAGCTAGCTAACAGTTACATCTATATTCAAAGTCACTAATCATGAGCGATCTATTTTGTACACATATATGACGTCATATCCGGTCAGGTGACGACTGGGCAGGGTCGAAGCCGGCTGTTTCTCCGCTCTGCGCTGCAGAAGAAGACCCTGTGCGTTCCGATTGAGATGTTACTGAAGAACGCCAAGCTACGCGATGTGAGTTTAGCCTGCAGACACAGCAATCGCTGCTCAGCAAAAGCGGAAGTGAAAGCAAAAGCAAAAGCGAAAACATAAGTGAAAGCTCAGCAAATGCTCAGCGAAAGCTCAGTGAAAGCGGGACATAATTTGCTTTTTATTGTAACTTTGATATTGCAACCGAGCGTTTATCATTCAGGGATGAAAGATCTCCGCGATTCCGCGGATTTCCAATCCCACAGCACCATCAGCGTAGATCTATACTAATACGTGGTGCAGATGCTGCAGCACTATCAGCATATACCACTAATAAGTGCTCCAAACGCCGCAGCACTATCAGCGTATACTACTACTATACATGCTTCAAAGAGCACAGCACTATCAGCGTATACCGATATATATTAAACCCGACTTCCGGAAATTTTCCGCGATTCCCTGACAGTGTTAAACCAATGGAAGAATATCAGAATTTCCGCTTTTTTTCCCGGAGATCACTTTCATTCCTGATCATTTCAGTTGTGGGAAAGTGGGAGTAATTTGGTTTCTGTTTTAATCTTGATATTTCAACTGGGCTCCTATCATTTCAGTTGTGGGAAAGTGGGAATGAATTTACTTTTTGTTTTAATCTTGATATTGCCACCGAGCACCTATCATTTCAGTTGTTGGAAAGTGGGGGTAATTTGCTTTTTGTTTTAATCTTTATATATATATTTTTTGGTCCATTAGTTGTTTAAGCAGGGGAAATTTCAGTCATATACGACTGGTCTTCCTCATTCCACTGCTGGTCGAGAGAAAGCCCGAGCCTACACTTTCACCGACCCAAGGGATTTTTAACCTCCCACACCACATAGACATGGTATGAGAGCAACCAGCCTTTGATGACGCTGTAAGTTATACACACCGTTGGAAATCCAAATTGGCAGAGCTGGGGGCACGGGGAATCGAACCGCCGACCCTCAGATTAGGAGTCTGACCTAGAAAAAAGTCAGACACTCTAACCACTCCGCCACAGAGAACGCCACAACCGAGCCCCTATCATTTCATTCGTGGGAAAGTGGGAGCTAATTTGCTTTTTGTTGTAATTTTGATATTGCAACAGAGCTGTGATAATTTGAGTCATGGGAAAGTGGGGCTTATTTGCTTTTCATTGTAATCTTGATATTACAACTGAACCCCTATCATTTCAGAGCTGGTATCAGTTCGACATTTCCATCATTGGAGACGAGATTCTGAGCGGTGAGTGTTCATTTCAAGTTTTTAATTGTTTTTCTAATGATGGTATATTTACCCTGTCCATAACATATTAGTTCATAATAGAATTTGTTTTCAATGCTGAACAGCTTTAGTCATTAGTTTGTGGTTTATTGTCTTGAATGGCTTGCAAGTGTATTTATCTCAAAGCTACCCAGGTGCCTCCTGGTCTACAATACACAATACAGTACAACCCCGTTAAACCAAGCTCGGTTAAACTAAACGATCAGTTAATCCAAACCTTTTTTCGGCGGCCCGGCAAAATACTACCATTTATCATATAAAAAAGTTGGTTAAACCAAAGTCGGTTAATCCAAAGTGTTGGTTATTCCAAACAAAATTGTCGGTCCTAGGCCACTTCCGGTATGGTTAAACCAAACTTTGACACCCCACCGCCTCTTTCATGTGGTTATAGGGTCATCTGAGCCCCCACCACCACGCTTGTTTTGATAAGTGTTAATGTGGGAAGCCTTCATCAGGGTGCTTATGCAATTAGCCGCTTATGCAATCAGCTACAACTGTCCTCTTACATCTGCATACCGATGAGTTGTGAGAGTTGTTTGTGTGAATAGTGGGCGTGTGTTATTGCATGCCATCACTTATTCACATTGCCTTCACTAATGTGACTGAGTGGGATATCAGGTCATGGTGCTGACGGCCTGATCTTACAGTGGGCAGCACTATAAAGTCGCCATGAGTGCGCACTGTCACAAGTCGGTACCGGTCCTGATATGACCTTCGATGTTGCTAGGACGTAAAACAACAAAACAATATATGCTTAGTAATTCATAATGCGCCCACGTTTTTGCCAAAGCCAAGTCAAATACGAAGCCAAAGCTCAGTTAAACCAATGATTGGTTAATCCAAACAGGGTCCCTTCAAGTTTGGTTTAATGGGGTTGTACTGTATTCACAATGCATGCAACATCTGACGGCGACGACAAACACTACGGTTGTGGGACCGTTGCCACAGCGCATACAAAAGCTATGGAAATTACTAACTTTCAAATGCATGTATGTCAGTCAAATTTTGGGATATTTTGAAAATTCCAAAAGTATATTGCTTTTGGGTCATTGGAGCTTCCAATTTTTTTTTCATGTTTGCACCCTTTGGAAAATTTTAGGAGGGTACCAAACTAGTCAGTCACTATTAATACATAATATTCATAACGTATGCGACATCTGACGGCGAACTCTACGGTTGTGGGACCGTTGCCACAGCGCATACAAAAGCTATGGAAATGACTAACTTTCAAATGCACGTATGTCAGTCAAATTTTGGGATATTTTGACAATTCCAAAAGTATATTGCTTTTGGGTCATTGGAGCTTCCAACAATTTTTTTTCATGTTTGGACCCTTTTGAAAATTTTAGGAGGGTACCAAACTAGTCAGTCACTATTAATACACAATATTCACAACGCATGCGACATCTGACGGCGACAACGAACACTACGGTTGTGGGACTGTTGCCACAGCGCATGTGTGTGAATATCGTGTATTACCATTCTTGATGGGTAATATGTCAACATACCGAAACCCTCTAATGGCTATGTTCTCCATTGGTTCCCCTTTGGACTTTTTCTCTCTTTTTTCTTTAACAAGATAGTTATTCAGTTTCCCCATTTTGACCTGGTTCTGTTCAGCTTGAATGCATTGTATAAAATTTATGCTACAGAACTCTAAATATGCAACTAACTATTAATCGGACGGGATGACCGAATGGATTGAGCACTCACTTACCATCTGGCAAGTCATGGGCTCGATCCCTGGCTGAGTTAAACCAATAACATGAAAAGTTTATACTTGTCGCTACTAAGCCTAAAAGGCCAAGGAGCAATAGAGTGAGGAAGACCAATTGTCTGTGATTAAAATTTCATTTAAATGGCAACATGAATGGGATTGGCATGTGAACAAGTTGCATAACATCACTGTAATCATTGTAGGGAAGCGGGATGTAGCTCAGGCAGTAGAGTGTCCACCTCTGAAGGTGTCGGTCATCTGATCGATCCTTCTCAGTGGATCCATTTGCAGTTTGGGCTATTTCCGTTCCAACTAGGGTTCCACAACTGCTTCATCAAAGGCTGTGGTATGTGCTGTCCTGTCTATGGGAAAGTGCATATAAAAGACCCCTGGCTGCTTATCGGAAAGAGTAGCCTATTTGGCGGCATCAGATTTCTTCAAAAGAAATATGTCCGAATGACCATATGGTTCACTTTCAATAGCCGATGATACAATAACAAAAAATCAATGTGCTCTAGAGGCGTTGTTAAATAAAACAACCTTTTACTTTACTTTCATTGTAATCATTGAAGAACAATCAGAGATTGGAAGGACCAAGTGGTCCTGGCCCGCTGCTGCCTAGGCCACTCCTGGCTGACTCTTGTCGTTTTACTCACCGGAGAAACTTCTCCACCCCCCGACCCTTCTCCAGCCCGAATGTACTGATTGTCAGTGTTCTCTTACGCTCACGCACATTCTACTTGAATGTGTGGAATTTCATGGCCTTGTGAGACCTCTTTGCCAATGTAAAGCGTGGAGAAATTTATTAAGTTCTTGAGGATAACAGGACTGGATTGTCTCGTAATTTTAGCTTTCTTCTGAGTTAATTTTTTGGACACAAATTTAACCACTTCAAAATTGCATCTGAGATCAATGCTGCTGCCATTTGACACAAATTTTACCATTTCAGAATTTTGTGTCAATTTTATATGTAAACATATAAATGTGCTCAACACATTTCTTTCCATGAAACTAAGCTGACGGATTAAATTCTACTACGTTGTGCCATGAGTATGGTCTTTGTTACTACTGACATGTCATTAAACCATCAACAATCAATCAATCAATCAAACAACCGGCTGCTTAATCAACGAATGTTATCAAGCAATAGCAATCAAGTTATGGCCTTTAATGATAATGGAGGCATTCAACTGGGACCTTTCTATCCGCAAGATTTACGGATGGATCGGATGGAGCCACAACACACATCTGGATCATACGTATATAAACCCACTTCCGGTCCCAGTCGAATAGGAATTTGTAAGGAAATATTTTGATATTCGCATAGAGAGGCCCAGTCGAATGCCCCCAATGACCCCCTCCACTGCCACCAGGTAGCGAGTTGGTGGTGGAAATCATCTATTGTTTGTACATTGTACACTATAGATTACAATGACCTACTTTTTCAGAAATCCTGATGTCATTGCTGTTTGAAACAACGGAAATAAACTTCCAGCTGGACATCAAGGTAAAAGATCTTATAAGCTTTTCAGATATTTTATGTAATATTTGATTGAATTCACAAATTCTGTTGCTAGCACATTCTTTAAGGTGGTATTCATTGCACTGCTAGTGATCAATGTCTTGTTATGGCTGGTTAGATATTTAAAAGAATTATTTTAATTTCTACCGATCAACCGCGGGGCGTGATGTCACCATAATATCAGGTTTGAAACCCTCGACTCTGGAATGCATACTAGTCAACTAGGACTTCCTCAGGTCTAAAAACCCCATATTGGACAATAACTGTTTAATATAAAATATTAATAAAGTATTAATAACAATATTAATAAAATATGAATAAAATATGAATTAAAATATTAAGAAAATATTAAGAAAATCTTTAATGTGAAAATATGCACTGTCAAATGTGACAGCAGCCGACACATCAAATAGTGTTTGGAAACAAATATGACATCAGAATGACTTGTATGAATCTAAATGTAACATTTACTCTAGCAGACGACATTCTTCAAGTGACCATTTCATTTCAGAATTGTGCATTTCTTGACGAAACCTGGACAATTCCGGTAAGTTTGGAATATCAAAATGACTCTAATTCAGTGTCATTTAACCATAAAATCATGTCTTATAAAGATTTTGTCCACAAAATAACAATTATTTAATTATGTGACATTAGGTCGAGCATACTGTGATTGGAATTAAGCTTGTGTATTATTTGACAACCAGCACCCCATAGTCCCAAGTTGAGGTTTGTCAGCTTCCCAATACAGGCCATAAGTTAGCAGATGTGGGGGAGGGGAGATATTTTATTGTACTAAAAGAAATAACATATATATAGAATCTCCCCTCTCCAAATAAAAGGAAAAGAATTTCACATAACCTGCTAACCCATTTAAAAATTGTTGTGAAGTATCGCTGAATCCATCTTCGTTTAAAATTGTTAAACAAGTAATTTCAAATGGGCCTCAGCCTTCGGCTTTGACCCATTTGAAATCACTCCGCCCACCTGTCCGGACTATTGCACCTGCATATGTAAAGTGGTGTCATTATATTATATAGTGCAGTTGCGCTTTGCCTGCACTCCAGGGATCCCATTTCTCAGCGAAACCGCTGATTTCAGCGAAAACCGAGTTTCAAAATCAGCAAGAGAGAAAAATCATGCCCGCGAACAAATTTCTACTTTGAAATATTTGTTAGTCTTGAAGTCTTAAAACAGTTGGAATTTCAAGGGCAAAATATATCCAAGTAGGTGCCAGATTGCACCAGTTTAATCATAGGTTTTAAACAATTTTCGGAGGGGGGGGGCATGCTCCGACACTCCCCAAGTTTTTCAGGGATTTAAAAAATCTTTGTCACTGGGGGCACTGTCACTGTCGCTGTCGCTGTCACTGTCACTGTCACTGTCACTGTCACTATTGCAGGTGTACAATAACATCGAGCTGGTCCCGTGTCGAGAGCTTGGCATCTGCCTGCAGTAAGTACCAGACCACAAGTATCATACAGATATACCAGTTTTCCTCAATTTCAAGTTGCAAATTTAAATCACCCTTTCAACGTGTATGTCTCAACCGGGCGCGGTGGCCGATTTGTTAGAACGCGGGCTTCACATGCATGAGATCGGAATTCGCTTCCTGGTCGAGTCAAACCAATGACTTATAAAATTGATACTTGTCAGTTCCTAGCCTGGAGCTCGGCATTAATAGGATAGGACTGGTTAGCTCAATGTCAGGATAATGTGACTGAGTGAGATATTGGGTCATGGTGCCAGCGGCCTGATTTCCCAGTGGGGCAGCACTATAAAGTCACCAGAAGTGAGCACTGTAACAAATCGGTACCCATCCTGATATGACCTTAGATGTTGCCAGGACATAAAACTCCAACAACCAACCAACCACGAGTATGTTACCTCTAGAAAGATAATCAATTATCCCCCCCCCCCCCCTCACCCCTCTCCCCTACTAACATTTACCATATTAGTCTAACATAGCTACATCCCCATATGTTTCTTTTTTCTCTTATCTTGTTCTGTACCCGTCATTCATATCGGTGCTTTGCTTATTGTCTTGTAATGGTCTACCTATATTGTTGTAGCTTTGTTTAGTGTGTAGTGGCAATTGTCATTGACGCTGGAAGACCAGTGCATTAGCACTGACATGTGTTATTCAGAGGAATAAAAACACTTGGTTTATCTGTCTTTTTACTTACACATACTGATATGATTGATTGATTGAAAAACACTTGAACAAAAACAAAAGGTTATTCCATATGACTTAAAAATTGATATTTGTCACTACCCAGCCGGGGCGTTTGGCATTACTAGGATAGGGCAAGGAGCAGTGGAATGAGATAGACCAATTGTTCACGATTGAAATTCTTCCTGCTTAATCAATTAATGTACCAAAAATAATTTAAATGTTTTTTTGTTAAATTTCCTAATTAAATCTACCGTCATAGCTATCGCCCTAACTCACTAAACCACCACCACCAGACGGGGTGGCCGAATCGGTAAGAGCGCTGGTTGGCTTCCCGTGTGCGAGGTCGTGGGTTCGAATCCTGACCGAATCAAACCGATGACTTACAAAAGAGATGCTTGTCGCTACCTAGCCTGGCGCTCAGCATTAATAGGATTACGCAAGGACTGGTTGGCTCAGTACCAGGATAATATGATTGAGTGAGACATCAGGTCATGGTGCTGACTGCCCGGTCTTCCAGTGGGGCAGCCATGAGTTCACACTGTCATAAGTTCTCAGAAAAATTAAAAATAAGAAAAGCTTGTTTGCCACTATACAGACAAAGAAACTTATTTATTTTGGCCACATCATTCGTCAGAGTTCAATATACCGTACATTGTTGGAAGGGAAGGTGAATGGCAGCAGAGGGAGAGGGAGACCAAGAACATCATGGTTTACAAATATTTCACAGTGGACAGGCTTGAATTATTCACAGTCTATCAGAACAGCACAACATCGGGACAAGTGGAGAACCATTGCATCCAACCCTCGACTAGAGGATGGAACTATTGATTGATTGAAAAACACTTGAACAAAAACAAAAGGTTATTCCATATGACTTAAAAATTGATATTTGTCACTACCCAGCCGGGGCGTTTGGCATTACTAGGATAGGGCAAGGAGCAGTGGAATGAGATAGACCAATTGTTCACGATTGAAATTCTTCCTGCTTAATCAATTAATGTACCAAAAATAATTTAAATGTTTTTTTGTTAAATTTCCTAATTAAATCTACCGTCATAGCTATCGCCCTAACTCACTAAACCACCACCACCAGACGGGGTGGCCGAATCGGTAAGAGCGCTGGTTGGCTTCCCGTGTGCGAGGTCGTGGGTTCGAATCCTGACCGAATCAAACCGATGACTTACAAAAGAGATGCTTGTCGCTACCTAGCCTGGCGCTCAGCATTAATAGGATTACGCAAGGACTGGTTTGCTCAGTACCAGGATAATATGATTGAGTGAGATATCAGGTCATGGTGCTGACTGCCCGGTCTTCCAGTGGGGCAGCCATGAGTTCACACTGTCATAAGTCAGAACCCATCCTGATATGACCTTAGATGTTGCTAGAACGTTAAAAAAAACACCCAAAAAACAAACACTAAACCGCGACCTTAATTTACTAATATACTCTATCTAGGTTACCCACAAAGATTGTTGCCTGCAATGTACAATTGAATTTCCTCATTCTACTGCTCCTTGCCCTATCGTAGTAATACCGAACGCCAGGCTAGGTACCAACAAGTATAAATTTTCAAGTCGTTGGTTTGACTCAGCCAGAATTTCAAATTGGCGGTTTGAATCCCAAGATCTACTAAAAATGGGACATGGATGCGCTCAACACATTTGGCAATCTCATTGGTTTTGTTGGTGTTTTTTCTTCTTCTTCTATTTAATTCTCTCTTTGTTGGTTTCAGGTTTGTTGACGGCCGGGCAATAGTTTCTGCCGTCGAACCAGGAAGTGTGGCAGAAGAGGATGTGAGTGTTTCCTGATTCCTCATCTCCTTTTCTTTTCCCATTGTGCGGCCAATATCTAATTGGAAACACTACTTTTCGTCCGATCAATGAAAATATTCAACATTGAGCGTCATCGATGCTAAGATTGTTTGTTTGTTTGTTTGTTGTTCTTTTACGTCCTAGCAACATCTAAGGTCATATCAGGACGGGTACCGACTTGTGACAGTGCACACTCATGGCAACTTTATAGTGCTGTCCCACTGGGAAACCA
Organism: Branchipolynoe longqiensis; assembly: GCA_030323885.1. NCBI lineage: Eukaryota > Metazoa > Annelida > Polychaeta > Phyllodocida > Polynoidae > Branchipolynoe > Branchipolynoe longqiensis. The sequence goes on from CM059192.1 coordinate 80,329,623, forward strand.
GGCTGCCGGCACCATGACCTGGTATCCCACTCAGTCACATTATCCTGACACTGAGCACACCAGTCCTTGCCCTGTCCTAATAATGCCGAGCGCCTGGCTAGGAAGCGACAAGTATCAATTTTTAAGTCATTGGTTTGATTCGACCAGGGTTCGAACCCACGATCTACCAGCACGGGAGACGGGTGCTCTAACTCATTCGGCCATCCCGTCTGCTAAGACGGCAACGGTGTTAGTCCTTCTTTCATTGTAGCAAATTTCTGTTTATTTTAGACTATGTTATTGTAGTAGTCTGCACTGACCTCTCAGGCAAGTAACCACATAGACAGGTAGGCGTGGGTAGTATGGTGATATCAGGGAGCCTAGGTGGTGTAATGGTTAGAACACTGGCCAGGAATGCAGAGAGATGTGGGTTCGAGTTCCGCTCTAGGTGCAATATTTCCCCCATTTTTCATCACCCCCCCCCCCCCCCCCCCCCCCCCATGACACTGGTTGCCGTGACCATGACACTACACACTGTATGGTTGTTGAACCTGCCCTGTGTGTATGTCTCTGTAATTGCATTGCCTGTATGTATGTAATTGTAAGCATTAAAAGACTTACAATTCCAGGGGAGCCGAGTGTAGTGGTCTGCACTGACCTCTCAGGCAAGTAACCACATAGCCAGGTAGGCTTGGGTAGTATGGTGATATCAGGGAGCCTAGGTGGTGTAATGGTTAGCACACTGGCCCGGAATGCAAAGAGATGTGGGTTCGAGTCCCGCTGGAGGTGCAATATTTCCCATTTTCATCACCCCCCACGACATTATCCTAGCTTTAACCAGTGCACATCACAGGTTAAAGCTAGGCTCTACATCAATCCCATGACAAATATTGTGTTGTGGTCTCTGACTATATTCACAGATCGTCTATATATCCACATACTCTTGCTATATTCCGAACTCATGCACGGTCGCATTTTAATACAGTGCCACCATCTGGTGGAATCCATCTGTACCATTACGTGGTACACCGTATTGGTGGCGCTATCTAATGGCAGAGTTAACAACATTCGCAGTTACATGACTCAAAATGGATGGCATTTTGGTCGAAGTGACCAAAGTTAGTAAATATAAACCATCCAAATTAATATGAAATGTGTATGGTAGGCATAATAAAACATGTATTAACAATCCGTATATGGTGAAGTATCAGTGGGTAATGATGATGCATGCAGTGCCGATTAAAAGAGGAGTAGTGATCAGAATGACACTAAGACTTAAACATCGTTTGGTATTATATATAAATACAAGCTTAAAATTATAACTAAGGGCTTAGAATATTAAAAAAGGCTGGAGGGTCCTTTTGCGAAGACACAGACAAACAAACAAATACACAGACATTTGCTTTTATTTATATATATATATGAATGATTGTAACGTAATATGACCGGAACCACCTGTGGCCCAGCGCTGAAAAAGTCCTTTTATTTGCTGAATAAAAATGTTCCTCTATCAACAACAAAAATTCAAAGAAAGATCTGGATAAGAACAGTTGTGTCAATCGGTCAATTATTAAATCTCTTTGCAGGATAAAGTTCAACCTGGAGACGTATTGGACGATCTGCTCGGAGAATCTCTGCGAAGAACAAAGCGGAGCAAGGTAACATAGATAGTAACATAGATAGTAATATAGATAGTAACATAGATAGTAATATAGATAGTAACATAGATAGTAATATAGATAGTAACATAGATAGTAATATAGATAGTAACATAGATAGTAATATAGATAGTAAGATAGATAGTAATGTAGATAGTAACATAGATAGTAATATAGATAGTAATATAGATAGTTATATAGATAGTAACATAGATAGTAATTTAGATAGTAACATAGATAGTAACATAGATAATAACATAGATAGTAATATAGATAGTTATATAGATAGTAACATAGATAGTAATTTAGATAGTAACATAGATAGTAACATAGATAATAACATAGATAGTAATATAGATAGTAATATAGATAGTAACATAGATAATAACATAGATAGTAATATAGATAGTAATATAGATAGTAACATAGATAGTAACATAGATAGTAACATAGATAGTAATATAGATAGTAATATAGATAGTAACATAGATAGTAACATAGATAGTAATATAGTTAGTAATATAGATAGTTATATAGATAGTAACATAGATAGTAATTTAGATAGTAACATAGATAGTAACATAGATAATTACATATATAGTAACATAGATAGTAACATAGATATTAATATAGATAGTACCATAGATAGTAACATAGATAGTAACATAGATAGTAACATAGATAGTAACATCGATAGTAACATCGATAGTAACATCGATAGTAACACAGATAGTGATATAGATATAAGTTGTTATATAGTTTGTAAATTATAAAGAGAATTTGTCATTTAACAATTTAAAAAAAAAAATTAAAAAAAAAAAAAATATCAGCCAAAACATCCTGGCACTAAGCCAACATGTCCTTGCGCTATCGCAGTGTTGTCGGGGTGATGGACATGGGAATTATTGTGCCTAGAGCAGGATTCGAACCCACACTTCTTGCCATTCTGGGGCTAGTGTGCTAACCGTTACACTACCTAGGCTCCCTGATGCAATCACCCTATTCACGCCTACCTGTCCATGTGGCTCATTGTGTGAGAGGTCAGTGCAGACTACTACACCAACGTAGATTATAGCGATCAATCTAATGTATTTATCTCAGAAAAGACAGGATGCCCGAATCAGTTGCGGGTCCGCCTCCCGTTTTTGTAGATCGTGGGATTCGAACCCATGAATTCGAACCATGGTCGAGTCAAACCATTGACTTAAAAATTGCTACTTGTTGCTTCCTAGCCAGGCGCTCAGCATTATTAGGATAGGGATAGTACTGGTTGGCTCAGTGTCAGGATAATGTGACTGAGTGGGATATCAAGTCATAGTGCTGGCGGCCTGGGTCATATCAGTGGGGCAGGACTATAACGTTGCCATGAGTGCGCACTGTCACAAGTCGGTACCCGTTCTGATATGACCTTAGATGTGACCAGGACATAAAACTCCAACAACCACCGACCACCAGCATCTTAGAAAATGGGAGAAACCTAAAACAATCGGACCATGCGACTCTAAGCTGAGCTTTATCTTGGTTTTTCTCTACAGATTATGAATCTACTGAAGCAGAACCAAGGCTTTCCCATCACCCTCTGTATCATAAAGGTGAGAGCTTCTCATCGTTTTAATCATCAGCTGGCTCTACTCTATTGTTTTGAGGGGGGAAAACCCCTTTCTGTGTAAGCAGAATCCAAATAAGTTATAACTGATGTTAAAGGTTACATTTAATGCTTGCAGTACTTTTAAGCCCCAGTCACACCTACCCGGATCAGGGGCCGGACGAGCCCCGGACTGTGGTCCATGGCTGGTCCTTGGTGATCCGTGGCTGGTCCGGCCTCATCCGGGGTCCGCCCGGATGTTTTTAAATGTTTAAAACATCCGGGGCGGTCTGGGGAATATTGTGATCCGGGCTCGATCCGGCATCATCCAGGATGATCCGGGGGTAGTCCGGGGGTGGACCGGGGGTAGTCCGTGTAGCGTCCGGGCCAGTCCGGGGCTGCCCAGGCATTTTTTTACCCGGATGAGCCACGTTTTAGCCACGGCTTAACCCGGACCAGCCCGGACGTAGCCACAGACCACTCCCAGACTGCGCGGATAAGACCCGGACAAGCCAGATGAGCACGGATCAGCCACGGATAGCCCGGTTTACCACGGATCAGTCCAGGATAAACCCCATTTTTGTATATATATATATAGCAGGAGCAAGTCCACTTCCGTGACTACTCCGTGGATACACCGGGTAGTCCGGTGGTGATCCGGCTAGACCGGGGTCTAGACCAGGGGCTAGACCATGTAGGTGTGACTGCAAGCCCAAAACTGACCAAAATAGCGATTTTGTCCGGGACAGTCCAGAGGGTGGGGGGTGGTCCGGCTAAAAACCCGGGGCTCGTCGGAGTATGTGTGACTGGGGCTTAGGCATTTAAAAATATTTCTTTTTTCTTGATTGAAGTTGTTTAATTAGATAAACGCGCACACAGTAATTGCTCAATTGTCAAAACTCTTGTACATTTCACTTTATAATTGTTCGATAGTCATTCCAACAACTCTTGTACATTTCCTTCCATAATTGTTCAATTGCCATTCCAATAACTCTTATATATTTCACGTAATAATTATTCATTTGTCATTCCAACTACTCTTGTATATTTCACTTTATAATTGCTTCATTGTCATTCCAACAACTCTGCTATATTTCACTTATAAATTGTTTAATTGCCATTCCAAAAAAGGCGTGTATATTTCACTTAATAATTCTTCAATTTTCATTTCAACAACTTTAGTTGGAATGGCAATTGAAATATACAACAAAAGTTAGCCATTTAAAATATAAGTTACTTCGAACGAAAGTAATGTAGATTATAACGATCAACCTAATATATTTGTCGTGGGGGTGATGAAAATGGGAAATATCGTGCCTAGAGCGGGACTCGAACCCACATCTCTTTGCATTCCGGGCGAGTGTGCTAACCATTACACCACCTAGGCTCCCTGATATCAACACACTCCCCACGCCTACCTGTCTATGTGGTTACTTGCCTGAGAGGTCAGTGCAGACCACTACACTCGTCCCCCTGGAATTGTAAGTCTTGTAATGCTTACAATTACATACATACAGGCAATGCACTAACACATACATACACAGGGTAGGTTCAACAACCATACAGCGCAAAGCTTGTACAGGATCCTGATCACGGCAACCAGTGTCGTGGGGGTGATGAAAATGGGAAATATTGCGCCTAGAGCGGGACTCGAACCCACATCTCTTTGCATTCCGGGCCAGTGTGCTAACCATTACACCACCTAGGCTCCCTGATATCAACACACTCCCCACACCTACCTGTCTAAGTGGTTACTTGCCTGAGAGGTCAGTGCAGACCACTACACTCATCCCCCTGGAATTGTAAGTCTTGTAATGCTTACAATTACATACATACAGGCAATGCACTAACACATACATACACAGGGTAGGTTCAACAACCATACAGCGCGTAGCTTGTACAGGATCCTGGTCACGGCAACCAGTGTCGTGGGGGTGATGAAAATGGGAAATATTGCGCCTAGAGCGGGATTCGAACCCGCATCTCTTTGCATTCCGGGCCAGTGTGCTAACCATTACACCACCTAGGCTCCCTGATATCAATACACTCCCCACGCCTACCTGTCTATGTGGTTACTTGCCTGAGAGGTCAGTGCAGACCACTACACTCGTCCCCCTGGAATTGTAAGTCTTGTAATGCTTACAATTACATACATACAGGCAATGCACTTACACATACATACACAGGGTAGGTTCAACAACCATACAGCGCAAAGCTTGTACAGGATCCTGATCACGGCAACCAGTGTCGTGGGGGTGATGAAAATGGGAAATATTGCGCCTAGAGCGGGATTCGAACCCGCATCTCTTTGCATTCCGGGCCAGTGTGCTAACCATTACACCACCTAGGCTCCCTGATATCAATACACTCCCCACGCCTACCTGTCTATGTGGTTACTTGCCTGAGAGGTCAGTGCAGACCACTACATATTTATCTAAGAAAATGACATAACCTCAAAACCATCGGATTATGCACCTTTAAGGACCTGTTCATTTGTGAAGTTGAACAGAATGTTAATTGCAACAATTTAAAATTCAATTTTTAATCTTTCAATCGAAACAATTTTTTTTGGTGTAAATATTTTATTCATCTGAACACATTTTTTTGTCAACTCCGAGGCACTTCCAGCCGCTGAAGTGATCACATATGGTTCGTACATGGTGATGGGGAAGTGGAATGTGATGCATTGTGCGCAGCACACCTCATTCTGAACATTACAATTTCTTTTTAAATTTGAAATTTTTTTTTTTTATTAAAGTGTCATAAAAAAGATGGCGCCGTGTTCAAACCGATCGCCGAGCTGCTCCGACGTATCGGCTCCGACGTGACGTCACTGCAGCGCCTCCTAGCGGATGATGAACGACGGCGGCGGCGTTCGCAGGTACCAGATATACCCACCAGGTGGCAGCACGTGGCGGACAAACCCAGAGCTACTAGCTACATGCTCAGCTAAAAGATATATAGTGTAATGAAAGAATACATTTGTCTAAACCAAAGCTCTTATCTATATTTGTTCCTAAATATTCAGTTTTGATACTGGTATGATTAGTAAATATTTATCGCCATGTTTGAAAATGGGTAAACAAAACCTACGTCCAGCATTTTGGTGTGCACGCTAAAATTTATTTGCCATTTTTTCAATGGAAGTATCTCCAAAGTTCACCTTTTAAAGGAAAAGTTCCTTCAAAATAAATTATTGTTGGCTTTTGGAGTTTTTACAACATCTAAGGTCATATCAAGACGGGTACCGAATTGTGACAGTGAAACTCATGGCGACTTTATAGTGCTGCCCCACTGGGAGACCTAATAATATCCCACTCAGTCACATTATCCTGATACCGAGCCAACCAGTCATTGCCCTATCCTAATAATGCTTAGTGCCTGGCTAGGAGGTGACATGTATCAATTTTGTAAGTCGTTGGTTTGACTCGACTGGGAATTGAACTCCCGACCTTACTCACACGAGGCCTGCGCTTTCCCGATTCTGCCACTGCCTCCGGTTCACTGTGCAAGCTCTGTGTGTGAAAAATGTCTATTAGCTATGTTTTACTTTGCAGGAGGAGATGTTTCATCTGGAACAGGCCGGTTCGGACCGCGTTCCACCGCATGCGCAACTTCCGGATGACGATTACGAAGAACTTCCGGTTCACAATGCAGACGACAGGTGATTATGATTCAGCAAATATTATGCTCGAGCAGACCTGCCACATTTTTTGGAAGAAAATCTGTATTTTTCACCTAAAATCCTGTATGAATTTGTACGAATCTGTATCATGTAATAATTCATATGCATATCTGTCCCGCACGCCATAAAAAACATGTGAATACAATTACATGATTTTATTACTCAAACATTATATGTAACAAACTACATTACGTTCACATGCAACATTCATCACTGTGGCTGAACATCAGCTGCACGTGTCGCTGATTTCACCAGTCTCAGCGTCAGGAGTTAGGCAATAACAATAAACAATTGTTCCATTATGCTGTACTGTTGTGAAATGCGTACAAGTGAATAATGTGGTTACACATTTTTATGTGTATCTATAAATGTTTACCTTTATGCAAATATTATATAAGCGGTGAAAGTGAATCTATTGTGTGCTGATTCTGGAAGGTTCTATGGTACAGCTAGAGTGGCTTGGAGCCCTGTTGCTTGTCGGGGCAGGTAAGCAAAGTAGCTGGTCAGCAAGTGCTTCCTGTCCTAACACCCGTTGGTCACTTCTACCTGAATTTTTCTATTTACTCATTCCATTTACATATATGACTCTTGTCCTTATTGTGGTACAGCTAGAGCGGCTTGGAGCCCTGTTGCTTGTTGGGGCAGGTAAGCAAAGCAGCTGGTCAGCAAGTGCTTCCTGTCCTAACACCCGTTGGTCACTTCTACCTGAATTTTTCTATTTACTCATTCCATTTACATATATGACTCTTGTCCTTATTGTGGTTTATTATTATTATTACTATCACTACTTAGCGCAGATAATTTCCATAAATTTAACTAAAAACCCGTATCGAAATGGAGTATGGCCGTATCACTAAAAATAACACCCAAAATCGGTATCATGTGGCAGGTCTGCTATAGGATTCTCTTCCTCAGCAGTCAAACACTACATAGCATTTTCTACATTTTCTACACTTCTATTTGTGTTGGTGCACTTATTATACTTTTAAAGTTTCATAGAAGGGACACGAAGTCAATTTAAATATTTGTTTGTTGGAGTTTCCATCTGGGAAACATCTAAGGTCATACCAGGATGGGTACCGACTTGTGCCAGTACATACTCATGGCCACTTTATAGTTCTGCCCCACTGGGAGACCAAGCCACTGGCAGCTTGAGCCAATTTCGCACTCAGTCACATTATCCTGATTCTATGATAACCAGTCCTTGCTCTATCCTAGTAATGCCGAGCACCAGGCTAGGTAGTGTAGTAAGTAGTCTGCACTGACCTCTCAGGCAAGTAACCTCATAGACAGGTAGGCGTGGGTAGTATGTTGATATCAGGCAGCCTAGGTGGTGTAATGGTTAGCACACTGGCCTGGAATGCAAAGAGATGTGGGTTCGAGTCCCGCTCTAAGCACAATATTTCCCATTTTCATCACCCCGTGACACTGGTTCCATGACCAGGATCCTGTACAAGCTATGCACTGTATGGTTGTTAAACCTACCCTGTGTATGTATGTGTTAGTGCATTGCCTGTATGTATGTAATTATAAGCATTAAAAGACTTACAATTCCAGGGGGACGAGTGTAGTAGTCTGCACTGACCTCTCAGGCAAGTAATCACATAGACAGGTAGGCGTGGGTAGTGTGTTGATATCAGGGAGCCTAGGTGGTGTAATGGTTAGCACCCTGGCCCGGAAAGCAAAGAGATGTGGGTTCGAGTCCCGCTCTAGGCGCAATATTTCCCATTTTCATCACCCCCACGACAGTACCAACAAGTATCAATTTTGTATGTCATTGATTTGACTCGAACTCCCGACCTTCCACACTGGAAGCCTGCACTCTATCGATTCGGCCACCATGTCCGGTATCTTAAATCAATTTAAAGCTGCATAATTCAATAAAATCATATTTTCAAAACCAAGGTAGATTTGATACTACATATCAAACTTATATATTAGTGCACTTGTTAAGCATTTGTTGTTGCATAGAAAGGTGTGATGGCCCACGGTCTTCCAGACTGCCATGCACTCACGGAAGAACGCCAAGATTTAGTACAGTACGCTTCCAACTGGTTCATTACCAAACCTATCTGCTCTCCGCGGCGTCAACAGTCAACTGACCCGCCCCCTAACTCACCAGGTCCCATGTCGCCTCTATAGGTGGGTGGGTGGTGTTGTAGCCACATGCAGTAGAGGGCAGCCCAGTTGGGGCTCCGCCCGGTGGCTAGCGTGCCACCACCTAGCGGAGTAACTGCGTAGGTGTGCGGCGTAGTGTCTGCCGCCACCGCATGGTAGTGCGGCTCATGTACAGACCACTACAAAGGTATCCTAAGCTAATCTAATGGAGCCGGTGACTGCTGAAGCCTGTGGTGTCAGAACTTTGACGCACTTGCCAACATTAATTTGGCATGTTTTCACTTCAAATATCTCCAAGGTTAGCCATTTAAAATAAAAGTTACTTCAAATTTATGTAATGTAGATTACAACCTTCCTGATATGTCCTTAGACGTTGCTACGGTGTAAAACCCCAACAAATAACCAAACACTTCAATGGCTGGCATTTTACAAAGATATGAGAGAAGAAATAGCACAACTATAATTTTATCATGTATTGATTATTCTTTTTCTTTTATTTTTCAGAGCGCAATACCTTGTAGAAATGATTGGCAGAACCGAAGTAGGAAGTGTAAGTATTTAGCAAATATTTTGCTTTGTGTTTGCTGTTATTTTTAACCGTATCGTTAAGTACTGTTGAGGGTCCCCCCTACCTTTAGCGACCGTCCCTTGGCGAACTCCATCTGGTGTCGTACTGGGTCTGAAACGCCTTGAATTGAACCTATTTTTGGTAATTAGTCTTGAAAAGCCATGGATTCCATTAAACTGTCCCCACTGATCTAAATTAGTCCGAAATCGCCATTCGCCATTGTCTTTTTTCTTCTGAAATCCAATTGAAAATAGTCGTGAATTCCTATTGAGAACAGCCTTGAAATAGCCTTGATTTCCATATCTTCACATATGTATGGACCCTGCTTATGCGCCCGCACCCCATTTACCCATATGAACTTTAAGCTGCTCAATATGGACTGGGACGGTCAGTTCTATACGCCAACAAACAACGTCCATGATTGTGCGTATAGCCAGTATCATTTAGGTGGCACAAAGCGAACAGCAAAATTATTTCGTTCAGTCGGGTTCTGAATTCTCTTTACATGTTGATATTTCTGAGAAGTACCATATTTGATTTGCATATGAATACCGAGATAACAGTATGATACTGATCCATCTAAACGCAATTAATAGAAGACGCTGCAAACAATTCCAAAACCCACAAAGCGCAAAAGAGAAACTGTGTGGTGATACCTTTGTACTTCCCAGCACATTCTTGATTATACAGTGAAATCCCGTTATTTAACACTCCCCAATTTAACGCAAATTCTGATATAATGCGATGATTCATTGGACACAAAATTCCTTTATTCAAAGGTCATTCAGTAAACTGAACCCCGATTTAGCGCGACCTCACTGTTTTCGCGATTACATTTGATGGACCCCAATGATCGTATTATAACGGGGTTTCGTTGTATAAACAGAAGTTTTACACAAAAAATTGCTGTAAAGTGTTTGTCAAATAATAGAACTGCTGTCTAATAGAGCCGACTTGTGATAGTGCGCACTCATGGTGACCTTATAGTGTTGCCCAACTGGGAGACTGGTCTACCGGCACCATGACCCGATATCCTACTCAGGCACATTATCTAATATTTAGCAAACCAGTCCTTGCCTAAGTTGGGAGATATATTATCAAATCTATATACTAGGTCAGTGTTTTGGTTTTTCAAGTTGTTAGTCTTTCAGTGGAACTTTAATAAAGGAATTAATAAATCAGGGATGAAAGATCTCCCCGATTTCGTGGATTTCAGGGATTTTTCAATCCCACAGCGCCATTAGCGTTTACTAATATGTGGTGCAGATGCCTCAGCACTATCAGCGTATACTACTAATAAATGCTCCAAACGCCGCAGCACTATCAGTGTATACCAATATAGATGAAACTCGACTTCCAGAAATTTTCTGCGATTCCCTGACAATGCTAAACCTATGGGAAAATATCTGCATTTCCGCTTTTTTTCCCCGGAGACCACTTTCATCCTTGAATTATAGATGTCTGGCAAAATGAGTTAAATTTGAACTTTTCCTTTACTTCTAGGACGGTGGTGTCCACAAAGTGGAGGGAGCAGTACGACACCAGATGGCGTTCGCCAAGGGACGGCCGCTAAAGGTAAGGGGCACCATCATCAGTACTTATGTTCATAGTCCGATGGTTTTGTGTTTCTATCATGTTTCTGAGATAAATATATTAAATTGATTGTCATAAACTTTAGTTTGAAGTAAGTTTTAATTTAAATGGCTAACTTTTAAGATGTTTGATGTGTAAACATTTCTTACAGATTAACTTACAGATCCTCTTCTGGCTGATCTATGCCCTATTGGGCCTCTAATGTCAGCTCATTATGGCAAAAAAGAACTATTTCTCTGCACACATATGGAGGTTGACGGTGCCCTGCAATCATATAATTGTGAGTGTCCTGTCCAATGTCTATCCAGCCTTGTCTCAAATGCTTCTATATGCTTTCAAATTAGTTTTGGCAAGCACACCAAAACTCTGACACCAAAGGCTTCTGCAGTAACAGGTTCTCTATTAAATTGGCTCAGTATTCACTTCTATGTGTCAACAAACGCTTAATAAGAGCATCGGTATCTAAGTTAGATATATAGAATGAATCTAGATAATTGCTTTGGTTTTGAAAAATTGAAGCTTCATCGGACTATGCAGCTTTAAATGGGTCACAGGGGTGTTGTCTGAATCACCCAGTAGGGGTCACCACTGACATCGCATTTTGTTGGGTAAAACCGGAAGTGGTTTCCTGAATCACCCAGTAGGGGTCAGCACTGGTTTCCCTTCTTGTTGGGTAAAACTGGAAGTGGTTTCGTGAATCACTCAGTAGGGGTCAGCACCGGTATGCTTTTTTTGTTGGGTAAAACCGGAAGTGGTTGCATGAATCACTCAGTAGGGGTCAGTACTGACATTGCTTCTTGTTGGGTAAAACCGGAAGTGGTTTCCTGAATCACCCAGTAGGGGTCAGCACCGATGTGCTTTCTTGTTGGGTAAAACCGGAAGTGGTTGCATGAATCACTCAGTAGGGGTCAGTACTGACATTGTTTATTGTTGGGTAAAACCATAAGTGGTTTCCTGAATCACCCAGTAGGGGTTAGCACCGGTATCCCCTCTTGTTGGGTAAAACCGGAAGTAGTTTCCTGAATCACCCAGTAGGGGTCAGCACCAGTATCCTTTCTTGTTGGGTAAAACCGGAAGTGGTTTCCTGAATCACCCAGCAGGGGTCAGCACCGGTATCCTTTCTTGTTGGGTAAAACCGGAAGTGGTTGCATGAATCACTCAGTAGGGGTCAGCACTGACATTGCATCTTGTTGGGTATAACCGGAAGTGCTTTCCTGAATCACCCAGATGGGGTCAGCACTGGCATCGATTCTTTTTGGGTAAAACCTTTTTGGTACATTAGTTAATTAAGATGGGGAATTTTCAAGAGTGGACAATTGCTCTTCCTCATTCTACTGATTTTTACCTTATCCTAGTAATGCCAAATGCCAGGCTAGATAGCGACAAGTTAAAATTGTTAGGTCATTGGTTTGACTCGACCAGGGTTCGAACCTGATGGCTCAAATCCCATGGCCTACCAAAATGGGAGGTGGCCACTCAACTCATTCGGCCATCCCGTCTGGTCTGTTGGCAGCAGAGAATGTCTTGGATCTAGCTTATTAACATGTATTTTGGTCATTTTTCTTTTTCAGAAAGTTGTTTTTGAGTTAGGCGAAACTGACGTGCTGGTCACGGACTATGAAACTAAACAGGTAAGTGTTTCTGTATATTTGTATATAATTTCTGCGAAAGTTTCTTAATTCAATAGTTTTTGAAAATCTGAAGATACTTGTTATATAAGACTGTCGATGATTATGATACCATATTGTAGTGGTTATGATATATGCTTTGTTTGTTTGTTTGTTGGAGTTTTACGTCCTGGCAACATCTAAGGTCATATCAGGGTGGGTACTGACTTGTGACAGTGCACACTCATTTTGACTTTTTAGTGCTGCCCCACTGGGAGACCAGGTCGCCAGCACTATGACCCAATATCCCACTCAGTCACATTATCCTGACGCTGAGCTAACCAGTCCCTGCCCTATCCTAATAATGCCGAGCGCCTGGCTAAGAAGCGACAAGTATCAATTTTATAGGTCATTGGTTTGACTCGACTGGGAACCGAACTCGCGATCTTCCGCACGCGAGGCCCGCGCTCTACCGATTCAGCCATCGCGCCAGGTCATAAATATAAGATGTCATTCAGTGTTTGTGACTGTTGTAATTTCAGTTGATTCATCGCCACTCGTACACTGAAATTGCCTCATGTGGCCGGACTGTAGACTGCGTGCAAACCTTCGCCTACATAGCCGGGTGAGTTGAGATGTGACAAAATGTTTCATTTAACTTTTTCAGCAGTGTCAACCTGTGCAACAAGATGTAGATCTACCCTGAGTTACGTTTAAAAAAAACAATTTCTTTAAAAAAATATTTTTATTTTGTTTAATTATAATTTTTTTTTGCATAAACCACATGCAAGCACATTTTAAAGGTACTGAAAGCATTAGATTTTCCAACCAAAAACTCTGTTAAATACGGATGCAGTCATTACATGTTTATTGCAGGGTCCGTACAAGGCCTGGAAAGTCTTGAAAAGTAGTTGAAAGGGCTTGAAAAGCGTTGAATTTAACCTAGTTTGGGTAATTAGTCTTGAAAAACGTTGAATTCCATTAAATTGTCCCCACTGATCTAAATTAGCCTGGAATCGGCATTCACCATTGTTTTCTTCTTCTGAAATCCAAATGAAAATAGTCTTGAATTCCTATCAAAAACAGCCTTGAAATGGCCTTAAATTCCATACCCTGTTATTGCTCTATAGAAAGAATGCTAAGGGGCTGTCCAAAGTTTTCAGCATTTTCAGCCATACAAAGTGTACAACGGGGAGGGGGGGGGGGTGTCGGTCAAGTACGGCTTTTGTCATTTAATAAAATATTGATATTTAAAATGTTGTATTTAACGAAGTATTTTACTGTTGATGAGTACCAGTACGCTTAGGTATGACCGTGAAAATGGCCCCCTTAGCCAATTTAATGGAACATGTCGCTGCCGAACACCTTTGATGTCCAGCATTTCAGTGTGCACACCAAAATTAATTTTGTGTGCTTTACACTTCATGTGAAATATCTCCAAAGGTAACCCTAGTATATTTATCTCAAATATGAGGCAGGAATTCAAAACCACCAGATGATCGTTTTGTTTGTTTGTTTGTTGTTGTTTTACGTCCAAACAACATCTAGGGTCATATCAGGACGGGTACCGACTTGTGACCGTGCGCACTCATGGCGACTTTATAGTGCTGCCCCACTGGAATACCAGCACCATGACCTGATATCCCACTCAGTCACATTATCCTGACACTGAGCCAACCAGTCCTGTCCTATCCTAATAATGCCTAGCGCCAGGCTAGGAAGCAACAAGTATCAATTTTAAAGTCATTGGTTTGACTCGACCAGGGTTCGAACCCACGATCTACCAACATGGGAGACATACGCTTTAACTCATTCGGCCATCCCGTCTGGTCTCATCAGATGATGCAACTTTGTAAAATAAATAACAAGAAAAGCTTCGCCATTAGGGAGTGATTCTCCCATAAGGTGCGTGTAGTTGCATAGATTTAATAGAAATCTACTGCAGGGTAGGAAAATAAGGACTGCCCAGTTGCCGGGGGCACCTAGTTTATTCGGTCGGGCAGATGAGGTTCTCAGTTACCTGCCGAACGGAAAAAATCATTATTTTTATGATCTGCAGCAGCAGATTTCAGTTTGAATTGGCTGACACGGGCTTGGGCAAGTAGTTTTGCCATACTAGGGCAAGTAGAAAATTCAGGCACTTGTCCGATTGAGCAAGTGGGAAAAAAAGTTACTCTCCTACCCTGTCCTGAATTGCAGTGTTGTGTCATGTCAGGTGTTGTCAGTTTCAACATGTTTGGATATTTATATTTCAGGGAGACAACTTGTACTCTGGCAAAGCAGTTTGTTGCTTATGTGTTCAAGGCTGAAACAGAAGAACTGGTAAGTGAAATAATGCTCAGTCACTGCTGAAGGTATTCAGTGGAGTTGTTTTCTTATGGGTGTTTGCTTTATGGTTTAAATCATCATTATTAATAATTTCATCAAAATACATGGGAATTGTTCAAAGTGAACGCAAGATTTTAGGAGAGTTGATTTGCTATATTCATAGGGTTTTCGGGTACTGCAGGTATTGCAGGTATTGCAATACCTCAGGGAGTTTGACGCCCCTGCCCTGAAGAGTTGTAAACCACTGCCTTGTGGTACACGTTCTTGACAGAACCGAAGGCTAAGGGAGCAAACCCTAAACAGAAAACCATGTCACTATGGCAGCATTAAGGGCGGTTGATGTATGGAACTCCCAACATCTCCCGACCAGCCACTGCAGGGAGAAATAGTTTTGCGCCTGTCTGGACATGTTCTTGTCGGTGTGAAACCTCTATTTGCTCCCCGAGAGAGTGCCGCTGGTAACTTGCAAAAGCCAGCAGCACTTCAACACTTTTGCAGGCAGCTTTCATGAAATGTAGAGAGCTAAATGGAGAGTGGCAGTCAAGTAATGAAAGCAGTCTTTGTCGCATCGTGACCGACAGCATGATGATGATGATGATGATGATGATGGGGGACGGAACATAACAGGTTTTTTCAAGTAACGTTTGTGGATGGGACAAAACAGGGTTCTTCTAGTAGTATCTGGTAAGGGAACATAATAGGGTTCTTCCAGTATTGTCTGGTGATTGAACATAACAGGGTTCTTCCAGTAGTGTGTGGTAATGAAACATAATGGGGTTTTTACAATAGTGTCTGGTGATGGAACATAACAGGTTTTTTCCAGTAATTTTGATGGGTGGTCCGTAACAGAGATCTTCCACTATTGTCTTTGAATTAATGATAATGGGGTTCTTCCAGTATTGTCTGGTAATGGGACATAATGGGGTTCTTCCAGTATTGTCTGATGATGGGACATAACAGGGTTCTTCCAGTATTATCTAGTGATGGAACATAACAGTTCTATCAGTATTGTTTGGTGATAGAACATAACCGGGTTCTTCCAGTATTGTCTGATGATGGGACATAACAGGGTTCTTCCAGTATTCTCTGGTGATGGAACATAACAGTTCTATCGGTATTGTTTGGTGATGGAACGTAATGGGGTTCTTCCAGTACTGTCTAGTGATGGAGCATAACAGGGTTCTTCCAGTATTCTCTGATGATGGAACATAATCTTGTTCTTCCAGTAGTGTCTGGTGATGGAACCTAACAGGGTTCTTCCAGGCGTGCCTGGTGATACAACATAACTGGGTTCTCTAATTATTATCTGGTGATGGGAAATAACAGTGTTCTTCCAGTAGTATCTGGTGATGGAACATAACAGGGTTCTTCCAGTATTGTCTGGTGATGTAACATAATAGGGTTCTTCCAGTCATGTCTGGTGATGGAGCATAATGGGGTTCTTCCAGTATTGTCTGGTGATAAAACATAACAGGGTTCTTCCAGTCGTGGCACGGTTGTGTGATAAATGTGGATTTGATATCCAATATAAACAATCACATTAGCGTTGGGCACACTGCGCAGCAGGTTTCTAAAATAGATTACATTTCGAGACAGGATTGGGTGGTGAGTGGGCGTGTGTGGGGGCGGGGTAGGGAGAGTGTTGAGGGGTGGGTGGTGGGTGAGTGGGTAGAAGTCCATTACAGTCGTAGGATTTCACAAAGAATACAAGGTTACAGAGTAGACTATTGGGAGTGCAATGTATACTGTCTGGAGATAGGGTGATTGCATCAGGGAGCCTAGGTAGGCTAATGATTAGTAGTCTACCCGTGCTGGTAGATCATAGGGTTGTGGGTTCGAACCCTGGTCGGGTCAAACCAATGACTTAAAAATTGATACTTGTCGCTTCCTAGCCAGGTGCTCGGCATTAATAGGATAGGGCAGGGAATGGTTGGCTCATTGTCAGGATAATGTGACTGAATGGGATATCAGGTCATGGTGCCGGTGGCCTGGTTTCCCAGTGGGACAGCACTATAAAGTCACCATGAGTGCGCACTGTCACAAGTCGGGACCCGTCCTGATATGACCTTAGATGTTGCTAGGACGTAAAACAACAACAACAATGATTAGGATCATTAGGATAGGATTGGTGATAGGAGTCACATTGACAGGTGGGTGTGGATAGAGTGATTGCATCAGGAAGCCTAGGTGGTGTAATGGTTAACACACTAGCCCCGGAACAGCAAGAGATGTGGATTTCGAATCCTGCTCTAGGCACAATATTTCGCATTTTCATTACCCTTATGACACTGGTTGGTTGCCATGACCTGGATCCCATACAAGCTATGCACTGTATGGTTGTTGAACCTTCCCTGTTATGTATATGAGACTGTCTCAAAAGGTGCTAAGCAATATGGGACAAAACTTTGTCCATTGTAACGATCAACATACTATCTGCTCATGCATTTGCTCAGAATAAACTGATTTGTTTTTTTACATGGTGTTTCATAATCCCAATAAAATACATATTGATTTGAAGCAAATGTCCTTGTGTTTTCAGTGTAACCGTTTCTGTGCTGTTTTGTGTCAATTGTTACAATGGACAAAAAAAAAAAGGAGTTATCACCTTTTGAGACAGGCTCATATATATATGTGCATTGCCTGTATGTATGTTATTGTGAGCATTAAGCAACCTATTGGTGTAAACCATTTAAAAAACTTTCAATTCCAGGGGGGGGATGAGTGTAGCAGTCTGCACTGACCTCTCAGGCAAGGAGCCACATAGACAGGTGTGCTTGGACAGGGTGATAACATCAGGGAGCCTAGGTGATGTAATGGTTAACACACTAGCCCGGAATGCAAGAGGTGAGGGTTCGAATCCTGCTCTAGGAGTAATATTTCCCATTTTCATCACCTCTATGACACTGGTTTCTGTGACATGGATCCTGTACAAGCTACATGCATTACCTGTATGTATGTAATTGTAAGCATTAAGATGACTTATGGACGTAAAGCAATTAAAAGACTTATATTTTCAGGGGAACGAGCGTATTAGCATGCACTGACTTCTCATGCAAGGAGCCACATAGACAGGTGGGCGTGGATAGGGTGATTACATCAGGGAACCTAGGTGGTTAAATGGTTAGCGCGCTAGCCCCGGTTTTGTGGTTTCCGCGGCACACCAGTTTACCAGGGACACATCCATTCAAATGTATTGTCAATGCCTGTGAGCAAATCTTCATACAGAAAAAGTCAAATATCTCTCAAATTACACCACCTAGAAACAAATCGCTTTGCACACATATAAAAAACATGTTTACCAAAAAAACTATATTAAATTGATAAGGTTGGGGTTCTGGATTTCTATTAGTTTTGAATAAAACTAACGTTTTGCACTGTGCGTACCGTCAAACTCAAGGCATTGTCAATGGTCGTGAGCAATGTTCATACAGAAAATACAGAAAAAGTGAAATATCCCTAAAACCACACCACCTAGAAACAAATCATTTGGTACACATATAGAAAACATCTTTACCAAAAACAATATATCAAATTTATAAGGTTAGTGACGATGCTGTTCAATTTTGACGCATGCACAGAAGCGATGTGTCCCTTGCAAACTGGTGTGCCTCGGAAACCGCAACACCGGATTGCAAGAGGTGTGGGTTCGATTCCTGCCCTAAGCACGATATTTCCCTTTTTCACCACCCGCATGACACTATTCTGGAGGGTGGGGGGGAAAGTCTATTATTCCTTTACAACAATATATTTTTGTCGGTGTGTGTGTGTGGAGGGGGGGGGGGGTATCAGAGGGGATGTCTGTTTTTATTCTACTACACCAGAGAAAGGGTTTATCAGAAGGCTGGTTCGGACACTTGACATTAATTGTGACAAATCCACAAATAATGAGATTCTCAGAAAAGTAAATCCCAAACCATGTGACCTGGTGTCCACAGATGGTTCTTGGAACCGAGTAAATAGTTAGGCACCTCGGTTTGCCCGTACTCAGAACGTCGTGGTGTAAAAGACAGGATTTACGGTGAATTTAAGTTTTGAAATGTTTAAATTATTTTTATTGAGGCTTTATTTACACTGTCCATAGTATATATGCTATGTCTATTAATGTGCTGGATACAATTGAGAGTTACTTCAAAACAGCTGTTTTATTGTGGCTCTGTAAACTGATACAGGGTATGCAGGTATTGGGTATTGCAATACCTCAGGGAGTTTGACGCCCCTGCCCTGCAGAGTTGTAAACCACTGCCTTGTGGTACAGGTTCTTGACAGAACCGAAGGCTAAGGGAGCAAACCCTAAACAGAAAACCATGTCACTGTGGCAACATTAAGGGCGGTTGATGTATGGAACTCCCAACATCTCCCGACCAGCCACTGCAGGGACAAATAGTTTTGCGCCTGTCTGGACATGTTCTTGCCAGTGTGAAACCTCTATTTGCTCCCCGAGAGAGTACCGCTGGTAACTTGCAAAAGCCAGCAGCACTTCAACACTTTTGCAGGCAGCTTTCATGAAATGACCATCAAGAGAAACCTGAAGCTGAGAGACATTAAGACCGACTCATGGACATCACTCTCAAAGCAGAGAGCTAAATGGAGAGCGGCAGTCAAGTAATGAAAGCAGTCTTTGTCGCATCGCGACTGACAGCATGATGATGATGATGATACCATATAAGCCCAGGTACCCAGGCTTGTTTTCAATGCTGGCCAGTTGTAGTGTTGGTGTTATCTTACCACACAGTAGCTGCTGATAAGTTATTTGATTGCCTGCATTTAAGTAGCAGATAGATAATTGGTTGGTATGGTTAGTAGCCTATGTTAGTTTTTTCGGATTTTCTTGGCATATATGTATTTTATTTTGTTCTACTCTTATTACTAGAGTAGCCTACTCTTATTTAAAACTGCATTATCCAATAAAAGCATCACCTTTTCTACAAACAAAAGGACTTAGTTAGATTTGCTCCTACATAAAACATAGGTACTTGTGCATTCATTAAATATTTATGGCAGTTTTTGTGCTTCAATGCTATGTTGCACTTAGGTTTGCCATGAGTGCGCACTATAACAAGTCGGTACCCATCTCTTCTTGTACCCGTCCTGATATTACCTTTGATGTTGCTAGGACGTAAAACAACAAGAAACAAATGACAAACCCAGGTTCGAACCCTGGCCGAGTCAAAACAAAGACTATAAAATGCATACTTGTCACCACCTATCCTGTCATTCGGCATTAGGAGGAAAAAGAGTTTGTTTTATTTAATGACGCCTCTAGAACACATTGATTTTTGTCATTGGCTATTGGACGTAAACCATATGGTCATTCTGGCATATTTCTTTGTGGAGGAAACCTGCTGCTGCCACTTAGGCTACTCTTTCTGATAAGCAGCAAGGGATCTTTTATATGCACTTTCCCACAGACAGGACAGCACATACCACAGCCTTTGATGAACCAGTCGTGGACCACTGGTTGGAACGGAAAATATCCCAGACTGCAAATGGGTGCACTGAGCAGGATTCGATCGAATGACCCATAGCTTCACAGGTGGACACGTTACTGCCTGAGCTACATCCCTCTCCATTACTAGGAAAGGTCAAGGAGCAGTAGAATGATGAAGACCAATAGGGGAGAGGGTAGACATTATTGGTAGCTGGAGGGTTGTTGTTGTTGTTGTTGTTGGATGGAGTTTTACATCCTGGCAACACCTAAGGTCATATCAGGATGGGTACCGACTTGTCATAGTGCGCACTCATGGTGACTTTATAGTGCTGCTCCACTGAGACACCAGGCCGACAGCACCATGACCCAATTTCCCACTCAGGTCTCATTATCCTGATACTGAGCTAACCAGTCCTGGCCCTATCCTAGTAATGCTGAGCACCAGGCTAGGTCACGACAAGTATCGATTTTGTAAGTCATTGGTTTTATGCGACCGGGAATTGAACTCCCGACCTTCCGCACGGGAAGCCTGCGCTCTACCGATTCAGCCACTGCGTCCGGTAGGGAGGGAATGTAAGGTATGGTTAGATGGGAGTATTGGGTTGTCAATCAGGATTATGGGGGTGTGGCTTAGGGTTGGCCAATGAATGCATAACCTTGGGGTTCTCCGTGGTGGAGTGATTAGGGTATCATACTTTTTTCTAGGTCAGACTCATAATCTGAATGTTGATGGTTTGATTCCCCATGCCATCAGCTCTCCCCTTTTGGATTTCCACCACTGTGTATAACTTAGAGCATCATCTAAGGCCAGTTGCTCTCATAACATGCTTATGTGGTTTCGGAGGTTAAAGATCCCTTTAGTCGGTAAAAGTGTAGGCTCAGACTTTCTATTGACCAACTGTCTAATGGTGAAAACAAGACTATTCACACTTATCCATGATGGGCAGTATAAATCTTCAACAAAGAAAAACAACAAAATCATGCTTAGATTTGACTGAATTCAAAATATTATTAGCACAGGGTACGTAAAGGGCCCTCTCTTGTGTAGTCGGGCACTACAAGAATCGGGCCCTGTTTTGTATAATCGGACACAGCAAAAATTGAGTCATGTCTTGAATAATCAGGCACAAGAAGAATCAGGTCCTATCTTGTGTAATCAGGCACAAGAAGAATCGGGCCTTGTCTTGTGTAATAAGCCACTACAAGAATCGGGTCGTACCTTGTGGAATTGGCCACAAAAAGAATTGGGTCCTGTCTTATGTAATCGGCCAGAACAAGAATTGGGGCCTGTCTTGTGTAATCGATAGCAACAAGAATCGGGCCTTGTCTTGTGTAATCGGCCACTACAAAAATAAGGTCCTGTCTTGTGTAATCGGTCACAACAAGAATCGGGCCTGATTTTGTGTTATCGGCCATAACAAGAATCGGGCCTGGTCTTGTGCAATAGACACCAACAAGAATTGGGCCTTGTCTTGTGTAATCGGCCACTACAAAAATAAGGCCCTGTATTTTGTAATCGGGCACACCAAGAATCGCGCCTGGTTTTGTGTAATCGGCCACAACAAGAATCGGGCCCTGTTTTGTGTAATCGATACCAACAAGAATCGGGCCTTGTCTTGTGTAATCGGCCACTACAAAAATAAGGCCCTGTCTTGTGTAATCGGACCCAACAAGAATCGGGCCTGGTCTTGCATAATCAGGCACAACAAGAATCGGGCCTGGTTTTGTGTAATCGGACACAGCAAGAATCAGGCCTTGTCTTGTGTAATCGGCCATAAGAATAGACGGGCACTGTCTCGTGTAGTCGGTAACTACAAGAATGGGGCCCTGTCTTGTGTAATCGGGCACAAGAAGAATAGAGCCCTGTCTTGTATAATCAGCCACAACAAGAATCGGGCCCTGCCTTGTATAATCGGACACAACAAGAATCGGGCCCTGTCTTGTATAATCGGACAACAAGAATCGGGCACTGTCTTGTGTAATTGGCCAGGTTAAAAACGAGGCTTAAGAGGTAACAGAGTCGAGGAGTACAGGGGACTTACTATTCACATGAAGCCTAGGTCACACCTACCCGGATCAGGGGCCGGACGACCCCCCGACCCGTGGTCCGTGGTGATCCCTGGCTCATCTGTGGCTGGTCCTTGGTGATCCTTGGCTGGTCCGGCCTCATCCGGGGTCGACCTCAGATGTTTTAAAATGTTTAAAACATCCGGGGCGATCTGGGGAATATTGCAATCCGGGCTCGATCCGGCATCATCCGGGGGTGGTCTGGGTGCTCCGGGGTAGTCTGTGTCCCGTCCGGGGCAGTCCAGGTGTTTTGTAAACCGGATGAGCCACGTTTTAGCCACGGTTTAACCCGGACCAGCCTCGAACTAGCCCCGACATAGCCACGGACCACTCCCGGACTGCCCGGATAGACCCGGAGACTGTGGGTGGTCCAGGGTCAATCCGGGTTTGTCCGGGGTCGATCCGGGGTCGTCCAGGTTTGTCTGAGACTGATCCGTGACTACTCCGTGGATACACCGGGTAGTCTGTGGGCGGTCCGGCTCAGTCCGGGGCGATCTGGCCTCTGGTCTGTGGCTAGACCGTGGCTCCTCCGGGTAGGTGTGACAACGAGCCCCAAAACGACCAAAATAGCGATTTTTTTTCCAGGGCTGTCCGGGACAGTCCGGGGGTGTTCCGGCTAAAAGTCCGGGGCTTGTTCGGGTAGTTGTTTGTGACTTGGGCTTAAGAGGACGAGATGGCTGTAAATATGTAAACAAATTTGAAGGAAGGAAAAGAAATGCGAAAGGCTTCCAAGTGGCGGCGGGTAAAAAGACTAGCACCAGGTCACGTGTCTAGACGCCTTTATTGACATTGATAAGACCCGGATTTCTAGGAAATGGAAGCTTTAAAAAGAAAGTATTTCAACACATATACATATATATATATGTATCTATATATGTGTATATATATGTATATAATATATACTTCGAAACACACATATATATACACACTCAAACACACATAAAACATACACCAACATACACGCACACATACATACATACGTACGTACGTACGTACGTACGTACGTACACATACATACATACATACACACATACACACACATACATACATACATACATACATACATACACACATACATACATACATACATACATACATACATACATACATACATACATACATACATGCATGCATGTTTTCACTTCAAGCGTCTCCATAGTTAACCATCTATAATAGAAGTTACTTCAATCTGAAATTAGGTACATAATTATGATTAATCTAATATAGTAATTTCCAAACATTAGCAGAATCATAAAACCAGCAGACTACGCATCTTTAACCACACTGTGACCAAAATAAATACCCTTTTGTGAGATACTTACACTGAATCTATGTTTTTTTTTCCCAATTGTGTCTTTTCAGTCAAAGAATATCCTCTGCAGCATAGGTGAGTACACTAAACACTTATCCATAAGGAGAGAGAGGAGAGAGTGTGTGTGTGGGGGGGGGGGGGGGGGGGGCGAGCGCGCGTGCGAGAGAAAGAGAGAGTTTTACGTCCTTGCAACATCTAAGGTCATATCAGGATGGGTACCGAATTGTGACAGTGCACATTCATGGCGACTTTATACTTTATAGTGCTGTCCCACTGGGAGACCAAGCCACCAACACCATGACCTGATATCCCACTCAGTCACATTATCCTGAGACTGAGCCAGCTAGACCCTGTCCTATCCTATTAATGCCGAGCACCAGGCTAGGTAGTGATAAGTATCAATTTACTAAATCATTGATTTATGTCGGTCGGAGTTCGGGCCCATGACTTCTCGAATGGCAATTGGCATTGTCTGTGGCTGAGTGGTTAGAGTGTCTGACTTTTTTCTAGGTCAGACTCCTAATCTGGGGGTCGGCGGTTCGATTCCCCGCGCCCCCAGCTCTGCCAATTTGGATTTCCACCGCTGTGTATAACTTACAGCGTCATCAAGGCCGGTTGCTCTCATACCATGTCTATGTGGTGTGGGAGGTTAAAAATCCCTTGGGTCGGTAAAAGTGTAGGCTCGGGCTTTCTATCGACCAGCAGTGGAATGAGGAAGATCAGTCATCTATGACTGAAATTTCCCCTGCTTAAACAACTAATGGATCAAAAAATCAAAATCCAGCCAGCGCTTTTATCGATTTGGGCAGCACTATAAAGCCACCATCAGTGTGCGCTGTCCCAAGTCCCACACTGGCCTTGCTGTGAGTGACCTTAGATGTTGTTAGGATGTAAAACCCCAATGATTCACTCAGTTATTTGAGTGGGGCTCTGACATTTAGCAAATCCACCATCTCCTGGACAAATACACCAGTGTTTTTTTGTTGTTGTTTTATTGTTGCTTTTAGTTTTACTAACGGTCCACCTTACATTATTTAAAAAATAAGTAAGATTTAGTGTTGTTAAATTATATGGTCGGGCTACTGTGTGTTTTATTATTTCATTATATACCACAGATTGTGATGCTGCTTAGAAACAAAAATCCACAAATAACCCATCCCCCCCCCAAAAATGTATTTTGGTAGTTTCCTTTTCGGTACAATTTTGGTGATTTTTTTTGGTGTTGACTTATTACTCAAGCGGCCTCACCGTTGTTGTTCATTAGGATTTTCTTATTTTTTGTCTTTTGTTTGTTTTTATATTAAAGCTGCATAGTCCGATGAAGCATCAAATTTTCAAAACCAAAGCAATTATCTGGAATTGATTCTACATATCTAACTTAGATACTCATGCATGTATTAAGCATTTGTTGCCACATAGCGGGGAATACTGAGGCAATTTAATATAACCTGTTACTGCTAAAGCCTATGGTGTCAGAGTTTTGGCAAGCTTGCCAAAACTAATTTGACCTGTTTGCACTTCAAACATCTCAAAACATAACTGTTTATAATAAACAGGACTTGAAGCTCAAGTAAGGTCAATTATAACGGTCAGGTTAATCTATTTATCTCAGAAAAATTACAGAAACGCAACACCATCGGACTATGCAACTTTAATTAAGCATGGTAAATTTCAATCACAAGAAATTGGTCTTCCTCATTCACCCTATCCCAGTAATTCCGGGCTCGGTAGCGAGCGACATGTATACATTTTAAAGTAATTAGTTTGACGCGGCCTAGATTGAAACGCAGGTTTTCAAACTATGACCTGCTACATGTGGGAAGCGGGTGCTCAACTCATTCGGGTACCACGTGACTTGAGACCTCAGTTCACCCCCTCACCCCTCACCCCTCCCCCCCCACCCTCTTCCATGCCACACACAGCTCCTTTGGCTAACTAACCAACTTCCCTCTCCCCTTACCGTCCTCTTATTCTCTACCCATACCCCATACCCATACCCGATACCCTCTCCCCATACCCCTCCCCATATCCTATACCCGCTGCCCATACCCGATACCCCCTCCATATACCCCATGCCTCATATCCCCTCTCCATAACCCTCCATATACCTCAACCCTCCATATACCCCATATCCCATCCCATACCCCATGCTCCACACCCCCTCCCCATGCCCCATACCATCTCCCCATACCCCTCCATATACCCCGTGCCCCCTTCCCATATCCCATATCCCCTACCCCATTCCCCTTCCCCCCATACCCCTCCAGATATCCCATGCCCCCTCCCCATGCCCATTACCCCCTCCCCTACCCCATTCCCCTACCCCATTCCCCCTCCCCATGCCCCTCCAGATACCCCATGCCCCCTCCCCATACCCCGTCCCTTCCCCCTATTCCTTCCCCTATACCCGTCCCCACTTTAACTCCTCCCCATACCACATACCCCATACTTCGTCTTCCCCCATCCCCCTCCATTTCTTCTATTCTTCCCCGTCTCTCCTCCCCTTCTCCCTTCCCCTCTCCACATCCTTTTCTCACCCGCTCTTCCCTCATTCTCCCTCCCCTCCTCTCTCCCCCATGTCCCCCTCTTCCCTATCTTCCCCTCCCCTTCCCCCTTCCCCTCCTCTTCCATACCTTCCCCTTCTCCCCCCTACCTACATCCCCTTCTTCCTCCTCCCCTCCCATTCCCCTCCTCTTTCCCGACCTCCCCCTCTCCCCTCTCCCTCTCCCTCCCTCCCCCCCTTCCCTCCCCTCCCTCCCTCCTCTCCCCCTCCTCTCTCCCCTCCCCCTCCTCCCCCCCTTCTCCTCCCCTTCCCCACCTCCCCCTCCTCCCCTCCCTCCCCCTCCCTCCTCCCTTCCCCTTCCCTCCCCTTCCCTACCTCCCCCTCTCCCCTCCCTTCCCCCTCCTCCCCTCCCCTCCCTCCTCTCCCCCTCCCCTCCCCCCCTCCTCCCCCCTCCCCTCCTCCCTCCCCCTCCCTCCTCCTTCCCCTCTCCCCCCTCTCCCCCTCCTCCCCCCTTCCCCTCCCCTCTCTCCCCTCCCTCCTCTCCCGCCCCCCCTCTCCCCCTCCTCCCTCCCCTCCCCTCCTCCCTCCCCCTCTCCCTCTCCCCCTCCTCCCTTCTCCCCCTCCTCTCCCCCTTCCCTCTCCTCCCCTCCCCCTCCCTCCTCTCCACTCCCCCTTCTCCCCCTACCTACACCCCCTTCCCCTCCTCCCTTCCCATTCCCCCCTCTTCCCTACCTCCCCCTTCTTCCCCTACCTACATCCCCTTCCCCTCCTCCCTTCCCATTCCCTCCTCTTCCCACCCTCCCCCTTCTCCCCCTACCTACATCCCCTTCTCCTCCTCCCTTCCCCTTCCCTCTTCTCCCGACCTCCCCCTTCTCCCCCTACCTACATCCATCTCCTCCTCCCTTCCCATTCCCCTCCTCTTCACCACCTCCCCCTTCTCCCCCTACCTACATCCCCTTCTCCTCCTCCCTTCCCCTTCCCTCACTGAGAACGCTTAATTCAGCAACGACTCAGTCCTACTATAAATGGACGCCATCCACGCTTAGTGCTTGCTACTAGCTTCTGCTCTTACTGTATCCCCCCCCCATGGTGGACTTCTCGCGTGACCCAAGCTGTGCCCCCTACCTACATCCCCTTCCCTCCTCTTCCCTACCTCCCCCTTCTTCCCCTACCTACACCCCCTTCCCCTCCTCCCTTCCCCTTGCCTCCTCTTCCCGACCTCCCCCTTCTTCCCCTACCTACATCCCCTTCTCCTCCTCCCTCCCCCCTCCCCTCCTCTTCCCTACCTTCCCCATCTTCCCTACCTACGTATCCCTCCCTTCATCCCTTCCTCCTCCCCTCCCTTTCTACCACCCTTCCAATTCCCTCTCCCTCTCCATTCCCCATTCCCTCTCCCTCTCCATTCCCCATCCCTCCACTTACACCACACCGGGCCAACGCCCATACATTCAACAGCCTCATCTCCATCCTTCTTCCTTAAGTGAGCTACTCTCCTCTTTTTAATAGTTTACCCTTTTCTTTTTTAAACAACAAAAAACTAAACAACAAAAACCCTACAAAAACCCAACGAAAAGCCAACCTAATTTGCTGGTGCTTATTTTCCAAGTGCGACACATGGAGCCTCGCCCTATTGCCCGCCTTTCCCAGTTACGTAATTACGGAGCCTCCACAGCACATTTAAACCAGTTTCCACCCAGGTGCTGACCTTCTGGGTCAAGTTGATGCTACCCGGGGTTAAGGTGCGATATCAGGCTGACTAATGTATTCCAGACGAGCTATGAGGTTCCAAGTGTTTAAAGTTGCAAAGTCCGATGGTTTTTTAGTTTGGGTCATATTACAAGATACAGTAAAACCTCTCTAACCGACCACCTCCACAAATCGACCACTCCCCTATATCGATCGCTTTATTTGAGTCCCAAACGATCGCCCATACAATACCATTGTAATGCTAACAAAAACTCCCTAAACCGACCACCTCCCTAAATGGACCATTTAAAGTCGGTCCCATGATTGGTTGATTTAAAGAGGTTTTACTGTAAATATAAGTAGGTTGATTGTTATAATCTACCGTATTTTAGTTTGACGTAACTTTGATTTAAAATGACTGACCTTGGTGATATCTGATGTGTAAACATGCTAAATTAATTTTGGCATGCTTTTTAAAACTTACCCCAAAGGCTTTGGCAGTAACAGGTACCCAATGTTCGGCGGGGGGGGGGGTTGGAAACGAAGGGAGCATTTTTAAAATTTAATTTAAAAAAAAATTTTTGGTCAAGTATTTATTCATCTGAATATGACATTTGTCAGTGCCAGAGCACTGGTCTTCCAGCCATCTTACTATTGGAATTGACATTCTAAATAATCTAAGTTTGGTCAGTGCTATATTAGTCACAGCACCGATCTTGTAGAATTAAGGGAGTGGCTCCTGCTGTATAATGTACAGCACCAGTCACTGCGGTTCATGCACCCAGAGTGGAGATTCAAACCCAAACCTCTGCCATTCTGGGGCTGGCATCCTAACCATTAAATTATCTAGTCTTCCTGATGCAATCAACTTACTCACACATGCGATTTATGCCGTTCTATGCACAAACAAATGCTTAGTGAGGGCACCAGTGTCTAAGTTGGGACCGGACGCAGTAGCCGAATCGGTAGAGCGCAGGCCAGTGTAATCAAAATGATCAAACCCACCACTTGGTGCGCTGGCTGTTCCCCCGGCTAAACAGATACCATAATATATGCACAAATGTATATATGAATGTGAAAGCTGTGTGACGATGGCGACGATGATGTGTGCCTGTTCATAGCAATCCGATATTGATGTGTATTAACGCTTACCCGCCTCATGCATGATATAACAGTATGTGTTTACATGTGAAACACCAACCAGCAGCTGGGTCGATCAAACCCACCACAAGGTGGCACCGCAAAATTTACATCACATGGGAGAGATAGGGAGTGAGCCGTCCCAGTACCATAGGGCCCCCCGGTATATAGCAATACCACCAGACTGATACACCTTTCCGAATTTGCTGGGCAAATAATTTGTACGGTGGATAACTTGGTTTGTTGGCAGCAGGCAAAGGAGCGCGTGGGGTGGTGGGAGGGGGTAGGGTGGCCATAGGTGCTTATAATAGATAGCTAATTAAATATGGTGACCTCATCACTAGGCTTGTACTTTGGGGATTTAAGTCATAGCAACATTTAAGGTCATATGGCATTTGTGACTGCACACTCATTAATGTTCTCTAACTATGTCCACCACATTATTGTTATGTGTTTTATTATGTATATGTAATTTGTTTTCATGCAAAAGCTTTTCAGTGCAGACTTGACATAAGGTGATTAGTGTGGAGGAGAACCACCGGTGGCGCCAGGGTAGGGTTATCCTACAGGGCCCGTATTCATGAGCGCAGGGTACGGTTAGCCGGAGGTTAGGCTTAGCCGTTGGGTAGGTATACCGTGGGTTAAAGGCGGAGGTTAATTAGGTCAATCGGTATTCACCAATGATGCAGCCGGGCCGGATAGCTACCCGTTCGATTATTTATAGATTTGGGAATTCCCTCCAGTCCCTGCGGCGGCGGCGACTTGTTTACTTTACATTCGTCGATTCAAAAATATTAATATCGCCGCCTTTGCGCCAGCAGCGTGAATTTCACTTCGGATTTAGGGTTAAATTGATAAGATTTCACTTATTGCGTATGTAATTCTGTTAAATATGACAGCATTTAATAGATTTGGGCGTAAGAAATTCCCGCCGATTCGGCGGCGACGGCAGCGGCCATATTTACTTGACGTCGACAGTATGGATATCGACGTCGCTGCGGCGGCGGCGATTTGTTTACTTTACATTCGTCGATTCGACAATATGCATAACGCCGCCAATGCGGCGGCAGCATTAATATCGCTTCTGATTTAGGGTTAATTTGAATAAATTTCACTTATTGCGCATTTAAATCTATCAAATATGATCGCATTGAATAGATTCAGAGCCACACACACTCACTATCCCCTCGGGATAGTGGCTTACCCCTGGGTCGAAATTGGGGTAGCGTACCCTCTGGATAGAGCCCCAGGGTAGTGCTACCCCGAGCTCATGAATAAGGATTTTCCGCCGTTAGCCGGGGGGGTAGCGTACCCCCCGGTTACAGCCTCAGGGTAGCGCTACCCCGAGCTCATGAATATGGCCCCAGGTGGCTGTGATATAATACAATGGTGAAGATGGCATTTAGTTATTTATATTCTCATAGTGCCTAAATTGAAAGCAGTACCTGTCAAACGAAACAAGTACTGTTATGATAGAATGATTTGATTACCTGGACCACGGCACCGAAAACAACCCCATTTGGCATTGGTGGTGTAATAGCAGGAGCGGGATGTAGCTCAGGCAGTAGAGTGTCCCCCTGTGAACGTGTCGGTCATCCTATCGATCCTGCTCAGTGGACCCATTTGCAGTTTGGGCTATTTTCCGTTTCAACCAGTGGTCCACAACTGGTTCAACAAAGGCTGTGGTATGTGCTGTCCTGTATGTGCATATAAAAGAGCCCTTCCTGCTTATCGGAAAGAGCCTATATGGCGGCAGCGGCTTTCCTCCAAAGAAATATGTCAGAATGACCATATGTTTGACGGCTAATATCCGATGATAAAAATCAATGTGCTCTATAGGCATCATTAAATAAAACAAGCTTTCCTTTTTGACTACCTTGACTGCAGCACCGAAAACAACCTCTTCGACTTTGGTGGTGTAATAAAAACTGCAGTGCTGTGTGGGCAGGAAAAGCAGTGATAGAAATACGCAAATATTTTCACTTGTCCATAGGACAAGTCTGGCGTGATTTTCACTTGTCCGTCTGAAGTTTCCCTTGTCCACAGTACTTACCCTTGTTATCTCATTTAACCTCCATGGTTACAGGAATAAAACTACACAAATGAATCAAAGCAACAAGACAAATGTGATAAATGATGTAAATTTTCACTTGTCCAATGGAAAAGCTCAAGCGATATTCTGTTTGTCCACGCCTACTCTCACTTGGCTCGGACAAGTGGATGAGCTTTTATTTTGAATGCTGGTAAAGGTATTACCTCAATTCCCTCTCAACTATCCCTTCACCACCCTCCCACCTAACCACCCTCCCACCTAACCACCCTCCCTCCTCAGCACCCTCCCTCCCCACCACCCTCCCACCTAACCACCCACCCTCCTCTCCACCCTCCCTCTTCACCACCTAACCACCGTCCCACCTAACCAACCTCCCACCTAACCATCCTCCCACAATGCCGTCTGCCCACTCACTATAGGCAGGAAATGTAAATGTCAACAATATGACAAGCCTAGCTATGTATATTAGTAGGTACCTGCAGAGAAATTTAAAAATATGCCTATGGTCCAATATTTGTATTCCTTGCTGTAGACGTTGAAATTAGAAACCCAAATCCGAAACCTGTTGGGGTATATATAGTATTGTTCTGGAGATAATAATTTGTTAAGATTAAATATATAAAAATGTATTAATTTTGAATTAAAGGTGAAACTTTGACCTAATATAATAAAATGTGGAAGGATGTGAGGGGGAGTTCTGCTAGACAATTTCCATTGTACATATATATGAAGGAATTTAAATTGTCAATTGCTAAATCAATTAGTAAAGCAGATTTTTAATAAGACAATGTCAAAAAGTGCAATTCATAACCAAACAAATCATTCTGATTTGGGCAAATAGCCATTTGCAAAGCATGATATGTTCTTGGAAAACTTCAATAAGACTGAATGCTAAATAGTTCACCTATTCATAACAGTGTAACACCCTATTTTCTTTCAGAGCTCTATATTCAGAGAATCAAAAGATATTTGATTCCTAAAATGTCAAAAAGTGTAATTGTTTGCATGTAAACAGCATCTGTAAGTGAAATCTTTTCAACATTTCGATTTTTGAAAGCTCATTGCAGCAAAACAATCTTTTGAATCTTCCTCATATTTGGCACAGTATTACAATAACCATTCACTGAGACTACTAGATATGATTGATATCAATAATATATCCAAAAGTATGGAAAATATTGAATTTTGATTGAACATATAAAGACAAATTATCAAAAAAAACAAATATATCAATTTAATGAATCTTTAAATGTTCATTGTAGTTTAACCAATTGGTTAAACTTCCTATGAATTGAGTGCACATCATCTAGAGGTAATACACATTATCATATTAATATTCTGTCTAGAAATACAAAAAGTGCATTTCGATTGCACTTACAAAAGAAAAGTCTACAAAATAAAAAAATAAAGATTTGTTCATCAAGCTTTGAACACTCACTGTGGCTCATCCAATAGGTGGATCTTCTTCAAATTTTGTCGAGATAGCACATGGAACTAATGGATATTAGCTATGACAATAATTTAGCTAAAAATATCAAAAGCTGCATTTTGATGGCACATACAAATTAAAAGTGTTTGAAACCAAAAATATTGATCTAAACAAATCTTTAAATATTCACTGTGGCTAGAGCAATGGTTGGATCTTCCCCAAATTTGGCCCAATATTAGATTATATATTCTCTGATATATATCAATAGACATCAATGTCATATACATGTTTCTACATGGGTGTCACCATTGTGAAACTAGTGTGGTCAGCAAAGACCCAAACAGGTTGGTGTCAATATTCTGTCTGCGGGTCCTTGCACTAACTAGCACTATACTAAGATTGGTATCATTGGAAAAGGAATCAAATTGTCTATTTATCCATATAAAACCTTATTAGGTTTAAAATGTTTTTTAATTCAGTAGACTTTCAAAATTATTTAAATTGCAGAATTTGACCTTTTTGAAATAGGGCAACCCTATAGGGTTAGAACGCTGAGGTCATTGCACTTCTTCTGGTACCATCCATGACT
Organism: Branchipolynoe longqiensis; assembly: GCA_030323885.1. Lineage (NCBI taxonomy): Eukaryota > Metazoa > Annelida > Polychaeta > Phyllodocida > Polynoidae > Branchipolynoe > Branchipolynoe longqiensis. The sequence goes on from CM059192.1 coordinate 80,362,951, forward strand.
TTCTCCGATGTAGTGCAAGGAAGCGTGAGCCCATTAAAAATACCCTGTTTTCAGTCATTTTCATTTACATCAGTAATGAAGGAATATTCACTAAATACGCTCATCATGCAAATGGAGTTTACTTAAATACAAACTTACTATATATTCTATCCAACAACAGCATCGGATAGAACATATGTTGATATTATAGGTTATGCAATTTCATCAAAATCATATACATACAGAAATAGTTACAAGCATATGAATATTTATGAAAAAAGCACCATTCCTGGTGGATATTATAAGTGTAATCATGCAAAGCTAAACAAATGATAAAAAGGCAGGCGCTGTAAAATATCGGATTATAAAAGTTTACATAAATGAGAAGAGAAAGAAAAAATATAGGAACAAGGGAAGAAAGTGATGTGGAAAATAATGGGGAGGCAAGTGGACAAAAGAAAAAGGTGAAAGACAAAGAAACTATCCCAATTGTGCTGGGAAAAAAAGACACCCAATGTTTAGTTCAACACTTCCGGTTTGTCGGGTCCTGGAAGCAATTCCCAAATGGTGGGATTAAGTCTCGGTGGAGTAAAACTAAACACTTCCAAACTTTCCGCTTGTTGCTTTTTAGCCTTGCCCTCGACACCTATCAGACCAGAATCAGATGTGGTGCCCGAATGAGTTGAGCGCTCGCTTTCCGCGTCACACGTCGTCGTGGGATTCAAATATTGCGGTTCAAATGCTGGTCGCATCAAACTAATGACGTAGCAAAATTATACTTGTCACTACCTAGCCTGGCGGTCGGCAGTATTAGGATAGGACAAGGAACCTTGGAATGAAGACCAATAGACTACATCACGGTTCCAGCGACGCGGTGCATTGTGGGATGGGTCAGAGCAAAACAACCCCCCAAAAGCACATGGCACATGCTAATACACTGGGTGCAGCTATGAAATGTGCTAGTTTCAGCTCATCTCAACTCTTGTTTGAAACATAGAATACTAACTAAAAATATATATATAATACATTAAGATATTAATCTTTTATCCAGCCTTGAATTTACATCAATATAATCAGCACATCTTATGCCATGTGCATTTAGATTTAGAAATATCTAGGCACTCAGACTAGTGTTAGAGCCACAGCCAGAGTACTCAATGCATTGTCAATGGCAGTGAGTAATCTCCATACAGAAAAAGTAAAATATTGATAAAACCACACCACCTAGGCACAAACCGCTTGGAACACATATAGAAAACAGGTTTAACAAAAAGATTATATTAAATTGATACGGCTAGGGTTTTGGATTTCTATTAATTTTGAATAAAACTGACGTTTTTCAATGCGCGTATAGGCAAACTCAATGGCCGTACGCCTTTGCTTTGCTCCCAAGGCCGTTTTCAGCGCAAGCGCAGTCGGAACCGTGATGTAGTCTATTGTCTGTGATTGAAATTTCTTCTGCTTAAAGCTGCATAGTCCAATGAAATATCAAATTTTCAAAACCAAACCAATTATCTAGATTTGATTTTACATATCTAACTTAGATACTGATCCACTTATTAAGCATTTGTTTCTGCGTAGAAGGCAATACTGTGTCAATTTAACAGAACCTGTTACTGCAGAAGTCTATGGTGTCAGTGTTTTGGCAAGCTTGGCAAAACTAATTTTCCATGTTTGCACTGAAAATATCTAAAAAGTTTACCATTTAAAATAAAAGTAACTTTAAACTAGTGTAAAGTAGATACTAATGATCGATCTGATATAGTTATCTCAGAAAAAATACAGAAATTCAAAACCATCGGACTATGCAACTTTAATCAACAAATGTAATAAATTTGTTTTAGAACTCGCTAAACTGTAGCCGAATGCTCATCACCAGCTGGTTTAACGATCACACAAAATAATCAATATTGTAAATTGGCTGTTATGGCATATATCACAGGAATGATTGGCAAAGCAAGTCCCCGTGACTACGCACTGTCACAAGTTGGTACCCGTCATGATATGACCTTAGATGTTGCCAGGACGTAAAACTCCAACAACCAACCTAGCATGGAAACCAAATACGTGATACCCAGTTTCAGAGAATGACCCATGTATGCAAACTGTTCAATGTGAGATCCTAGGCCTCTGGAGCCAGTGTGTGTGTTTGTTGGGGTTTTACGTCCTAGCAACATCTAAGGTCCTATCAGGACGGGCTCTGGAGTCAGTGCTTGCCGTGCGGTGAATCGCCTCCAGTAGGTGACCGCCGCCCAATCGGTAGAGGGCAGGCTTCCCGTGCGGAAGGTCAGGAGTTCGAGTCCCAGTCCCGTCCTGATATGACCTTAGATGTTGCCAGGATGTAAAACTCCAACAATCAACCAATCGAATCCCAGTCAAGTCAAACCAAACACTTATAAAATTGATATTTGTTGCTACCTAGCTTGGCGCTCGGCATTAATAGGATAGGACAAGTACTGCTTTGCATAGTATAAGGATAATGTGACTGTGTGGGATATCGGGGTCATTGTCCCAGTGGCTTGGTCTCCCAGTTGGGCAGTACTATAAAGTTGCCATGAGTGTGCACTGTCACAAGTCCGTATCCATCCTGATATGACCTCAGATGTTACTAGGATGTAAAACAACAACAAACAAGCAGCATGACCGCCAAGTCGGCGAATTTGTTATCAAACGGGCTCATTCCGGAAGTGAGCTGGTAATGGGGAAAAACGAGGCGCAAGTGACGGTCAAGCCAATCAGAGGAGGATATTTCCACCCCTCTTAGACCTCCCCAACCCACCCCCACGCCCCATAGCGCCTATGGGGTGCCAAATGTATAAATGTGCACTTTTTACCTGTTGGGTGTTGGGGCTCAAATATCGCAGATTATTGGTTAATGACAATTATGTTTAAATCAGGGGGGGGGGGGGATGCTTCAAATAGGAATTCACTGTGGAGTGGAGGTGGTGGTTCCAGTGTAGTGTGTTTATCCATATTGGCTTAGAGTTGAGACATTGGTAGAGAATGCAACAAAAACCCAATATGGTAGTCACAGAAAGGTTTTGATTCGACTATTAAAGTTGATTTATCTGCAGCTTAATCAACTGTAAATAACCAAGAAAATAAAAAGCTGGGCACATTTCAGTTGCCGACAAATTCCACCAGTTTTGGTAGATCCTGGGATTCAAACCCATGGGTTTGAACCCTGATCGAGTCAAAGCAATGACTTACAAAATTTATACTTGTTGTTTCCCAGCCAAGCGCTCGGCATTATTAGAATAGGGCAAGGACTGGTTGGCTCAGTGTCAGGATAATGTGACTGAGTGAGATATCAGGTCATGGTGCTGGTGGCCTGGTCTCACAGTAGGGCAGCACTATAAAGTCGCCATTAGTATGCATTGTCACAATTCGGTACCCGTCCTGATATAACCTTGGATGTTGCCAGGATGTAAAGCTCCAACAACCAACAAACCAAGCTTTCTAGCCAAGTGGTTCTATTGTGGTAATAGTAGACTGCACTCACCTCATCGGCAAGGGGCCACATAGACAGGTAGACGTGGATAGGGTGATTGCATCAGAGAGCCTAGGTAGTAGGCTAATGCTAGGTACACACCTACCGTTTTTCCGCACACACCTACCGTATACGATCTAAAACTGCCCAAAAGTCGTGAGGTGTGCACTCGCCTAGCACACCTACCGATTGCGATTCACGACTAAAAACTCATTTTTAGGGCTAAAACGGTAGGTGTGTACCTAGCTTACGATTGCGATTCGCGATTCTAAAAATGAATCGGCCCGTTTTCAGTTTTAAGCGGGTCGGGTCGAGTCGCGAGTTTTAGTGTGCGAATCCTATACGGTAGGTGTGTACTTGGCATAACCCTGGATCGGCCAGACGTGTGGGTTCAGATCCTGCTCTAGGTGCGATATTTCCCCATTTTCATCACCCCCACAACACTGGTGCAGTGACCAGGATCCTGCCCAAGCTAGATGCTGTATGGTTGCTGAACCTACCCTGTGTACGAAATGGGCCGTTAGTAGGTGGGTGAGGCGCCACCTGGAGGAAAGGAGGGGAATTAGGGGAGCTGCTTGGACGCAGGCCTCCCGTTCCCCAAGGCCGCACCCCAGCCTCCAGTAACCCATAGAAGCAAGGAACATATCAAAAGGAAGGTTTACAGGAGCAATATCGGAATAAGAACAATAAAAGACAGGAGCATTACATACATAATAACATTTGCATAATTGCTTTGTACCTCACGTATAGAAACTGTGTGTACAAGTATGTAATTATAAGCATTAAACGACTTATAAACCATTTTATTGACTTACAATTCCCGGGGGGGATGAGTGTAGTAGTCTACACTGACCTCTCAGTCAAGGAGCCACATATACAAATGGGTGTGAATATGGTGATTGCATCAGGGAGCCTAGGTGGTATAATAGTTAGCATGCTTGCTCTGAAATGGCAAGAAGGTGGGTTCAAATCCTGCTCTTGGTGCAATATTTCCCATTTTCATCACCCCCTCCCATGACACTAGTAAGGGTGTCCTATTAAATTTACATTATTATTATTATTATTATTATTATTTTTATGATTATGATTATTATTATTATTATTTTGATCATCATACACCCCATTCTTTCCCATACACACACACTCGCGCGCACACTCACACACACACACACACACACACACACACACACACACACACACACACACACACACATGTACAGACCGGAAGTTGTTATCTGCTGCCGCCCAGACCTCTCAGTGACAGCTTCGTTTTTTGACCGCTGAAGTGACAATGGCGCTGTAGACATGGAGTTTGTGTAAAGCAGCTTATTTACACGAGCTCTTCTAAAATAACTCATTCACTCGAGCAGGTGTAAAATAAGTTGTCTACACGTGTTCGTGTAAATACATACCAGTACTCGTGTAAATAACTTATTCAGACAAGCCCATGTAAAAGAATGTTTACACGAGCTAATGTGGCGAATTATTTACACGAGCTCGTGTAAAATAACTTATTTATTTATTGGTTAGCTCGGTGTTAAGATAATGTGACTGGGTGGGAAATGAGGTCATGATGCTGGCGGCCTGGTATCCAAGTGGGGCAGCACTATAATGTCACCATGAGTGCGCACTGTCACAAGTCGGTACCCGTCCTGATATGACCTTAGGGGTAGCCAGGATGCAACCATGATATAACGTATTGTTGCGGGGGTGATGAAAATGGGAAATATTGCGCCTTGAGCGGGAATCGAACTCACAACTCTTGCAATCCGGGTAAGTGTGCTAACCATTACACCATTTAGACATTGTCAGCATTTCACATACAAGGGGTCTTTTATATGCACTTTTCCACAGACAGGACATCACATACTACAACCTTTGATGAATCAGTTGTGGATCACTGGTTGGAACGGAAAATAGCCCAAACTGCAAATGGGTCCACTGAGCCGGATCGATCAGATGACTGACACCTTAACATGTTGACACTTTATCGCCTGAGCTACGTCCCGCTCACTAGAAATAGCCTCAGGGACGGGTGACACCTGGGCCTTGGTAAGGAGACCCGGAAACAGAAAGTGACAGGATAATTAAGCATCTGGGCCGCGTTCAAGGTGTAATTATGTTGGGTACTCAGCCGTCAGAGCCCCAAGATACTCTTCCCCAGGTTCGTTCTGACAACTGTCTGTCAGTTCCCACCCGATGCCCCTCTCAAACAAACTAATAAGGAAGAAAGGGAAGACAAGTCGCGCAAGATTGACAGTGAAGAAGTTGTGCTTTATTGGCATCAACTCCTGTTCACCTACTAGTGACCTATCACCCTCACCCCTTACCTACTGTCCACACAGATCCTCAGTACTCTTGTTAGTGTGTATAAGAATCAGTGTCTACAGCCCATTGAACCGGAGTCCCATGGTTGTTGCACACAGTTCAGTGCCTTTTGAATAGCTGCTGCTAGTTTGTGTATAGAAAGTGGAGCCTCAGACAAAGTGTCTGGATTCCTGGACAAGAGAAGAGTGTCTCCTGCTAGAGTGCCGAGCTCAGAGTCTCCCTCAAGAGTGTGCCTCCAGAAGTGAATGAATAATAATATATATCAGAGTGAGGTCTGTGTGTCAGGTGCAAGGGGTGCAGGTGACTGGGCCTCCCACAGCCAGCCAATCAGACAGCCTCTACAGCCTGCGGGGCGACGCCCTAATAGGGGCAGCTGTCACTCAACCCCAGCTGCAGGTGGTGTCCATAATGTATGCAGGATGGCTGGGTGTGCTTGCCCATCGGCCCTGTGGTAACAGGTAGTTGCAGACAGTTACAATAAACATATATTAAAAATGTCCTTCCCCTCCACTTGCACTCTTACTGGTGCATAGAAGGAACATTTCACTAAACATTAACTGTCTCTTACATATGAACATCACATCATAATCTCAGGCACTATGTGTTATCATATTTTCCACATAGTCTCTTATGTCACACAGCGAGTGCGGTACCCATTGCTTCTCTGTTACATAACCTTGGTTCCCACTCCGCTGCCCAAGACTAGTAATGCTCTCTGCCAATATATAAATCCGAACCGAAACTCCGTATATTTTTACAAAGGTACTCCTTGGAGGCGCCTCGGAGATATTCCAGACATCGCGCTAGTCTGAATGACTTTAGCTGTCCGGTGCCTTGAAAATGGCGGCCTCCATAGGGTGCAGCCATTTGCCATTGAAAGAACAGCTCTGATTGGCTGAAACCACTGAATCCGACGGCCATTTTGGAGGGGATTTTTGCCACCTATCTGAAAAGTGTGATGTCTCGGAGTCGACTCCGAGGCGCACCCTGATTGCAAATTGGCCAAAAAGACGTGACGGAGACGTCTCCGAAGTGCCTCCGAGGCGTACCCTGAACGCGGCCCAGGTATAGGGATCCCACGTGGGGGATCAAAGATGACTACCAGTCGGTTGTGTATCTAAAAACAGTTATAATGTATGTATCTAAAAATAGCAATGACAAATTGCTGGGGAATCCCGGGTGGGTGACATATTGTATACTTGCGTCTAAATAGAGTAATGACCTTATGGGAAGGATCCAAGATGGCTGCCGCTGTTGTGTATCTAAAAATAGGTATGTGTGTATATAAAAATATTCATAATTGCACTTAGGGAAACACCTAGTGGATAGTTTGTTTTGTTTGTTGGGGTTTACATCCTGGCAACATCTAAGGTCATATCGGGAAATGCTACCGACTTGTGACAGTACACACTCATGGTGACTTTATAGTGCTGCCCTATGTGGATAACAGGCTGCCAGCACCATGACCCGATTTCCCACTCAGTCACATTATCCTGATACTGAACAAACCAGTGCTTGTTCTATCCTATTAATGTCGGGCGCCAGGCTAGGTCCCGACAAGCATACATTTTGTAAGTCATTGGTTTGACTTGGCCGGGTTTTTCCAACTTCCAACCTTCTGCACGGGAAGCCTGCATTCTAACCAATTCGGCCATCGCGTCTGGTCCCAAATGGATGGCACCCAAAAAGAATGGAATTAAAGGCGCAGAAGTTTGAGTTCGGCTCTCAGTCTGATACTACCAGGAGAACTAAGTGGTGCATCATGATCCTTACTTTCCTGAGAGAGCCGACCAGACGGGGTGGCCGAATGAATTGAGCGTCTGTTGAGCATCTGTCTCCTGTTCATGGGTTCAAACCATGGTCGAGTCAAACCAATGACTTTAAAATTGATACTTGTCACTTCCTAGCCTGGCGCTCAGCATTATTAGGATAGGGCAAGGACTGGTTGGCTCAGTGTTAGGATAATGTAACTGAGTGGGATATCAGGTCATGGTGCTGGCAGCCTGGTCTCCCAGTGGGGCAGCACTATATACAGCACTGTCACAAGTGGGTACCCATCCTGGTATGACCTTAGATGTTGCTAGGACCTAAAATAACAAACAAACAAACCCAAGAGAGCCAATTAGATCACACCGACTCTGCCTTTGACACTGTACCTATGGAGTTACTATTTTTAGTGACTTCTTTATAGTGCTGTCTCACCTAGAAATCAGGCCACCAGCACCATAAGCTAATATCTCACTCAGTCACATTATCCTGACATTGAACTAACCAGTCCTTGCGCTATCCTATTAATGCTGAGCGCCGTGCTAGGAAGTGACAAGTATCAATTTTGTAAGCCATTAGTTTGACTCGACTGGGAATCGAACTCCCGATCTCCCGCACGGGAGGTCTGCGCTGTACCGATTCGACCACCGCGCCCGGCGACTGTGTGTGAAGCCAGGTGCATTATTTAGTTCTTTTCTGCTCAAAGTGGGGAAAGGGGGAGGGTGGGGGGCCCTCCCCCCCTCCCTTCCTCCCTTTCTCGGCACCCGCCGGCCTTAACTCATGCATGCCGCAAGTCAAGATGTCCGCCATCTTCCCAGAATGCCTCACTCGATCAGGATGGAAATAGTTCTGCGTGTGAGCTGGGAGATACCAGGGGTGGGGTGGGGTGGGAGGGGGGGAGGTGCACCTGTGTAGGGGTGGGGGTTGGGGTGGGGGGTGGGGGTAAGCAGTGGCTACCTGCCACATCCACACACGCCAAAACAGTCTGAGGATGCCCCAACTTAACTAAAGTACACACACCTTTGCACACACACACGCCAAGTCGGTCGAAGGATGGTCCAACTTACCTAAAGTACACACAACTCTCCACACACACACATGCACCAAGGTAGTTGAAGGAAGCCCCAACTTACCCAAAGTACACACACCCCAACACACACATGCACCAAGGTAGTTGAAGGATTCCACAACTTGCCTAAAGTACACACACCCTTACACACACGTGCCAAGCTAACAGAAGGATCCCCCAACTTACCTAAAGTACACACACCCTTACACACACGTGCCAAGCTAACAGAAGGATCCCCTAACTTACCTAAAGTACACACACCCTTACACACACGTGCCAAGCTAACAGAAAGTTCCCCTAACTTACATAAGGTACACACACCCCTACACAGACATGTCAAGTGTGTGTCCAGGTGTGGTGTTCTCTGTGGCGGAATGGTTAGAGTGTCTGACTTTCTTCTAGGTCGAACTATTAATCTGAAGGTCAGTGGTTCGATTCTCCATGCCATCACCTCTGCCAATTTGCATTTCCACCACCACTGTCTATAATTTACAGCGTCATCAAAGGCCAGTTTCTCTCATATCATGTCTATGTGGTATGGGAGGTTGAACATTCCTTGGGTCGGTAAAAGTGGAGGCTCGTGCTTTCTATCGACCAACTGTTTAATGGTGAAACAAAGTCTATTCAGACTTATCGATGATAGGCAGTATAAATCTTCAAGAAAGAAAGAAAGAATGAAAGAAAGAAAGAAAAAGAAAGAGAAAAAGCCAGCCGAAGAATTCACCAACTTACCTAAAACACACACACCCTTACACACCTGCACCAAACTAACAGAAAGATGCCCCCAACTTACCTTAAAGCTGCATAGTCCGATGAAAACATAAAAATTAAAAAAATCAAAGCAATTATCTAGATTTGATTATGTATATCTAACTTTGATAGTGGTGCACTTATTAAACATTTGTCGCCACACAGAAGGGAATACCGAGGCTACTGCAGAAGCTTATGGTATCAGAGTTTTGGCATGCTTGCCAACATTAATTTTGCATAGTTGCACTTCTAATATCTCAAGAGTTAGCTATTTTAGATTTTTTTTTTAAATGACTACAACTTACAAGTTAAAGTCGCATAGTCCGATGGTTTAGAATTTCTATATTTTTTCTGAGATAACTATATTAGATCGATCACTAGTATCTACTTTACATTAGCTCAAACTTACTTTTATCTTAAATGGTAGACTTTTGAGATATTTTGAGTGCAAACATGGACAATTAGTTTTGGCATGCTTGCCAAAACTCTGACACCGTAGACTTCTGCAGTAACAGGTTCTGTTGAATTGACTCAGTATTGCCTTCTATGCAGAAACAAATGCTTAATCCGTGCGTCAGTATCTAAGTTAGATATGTAAAATCAAATCTAGATAATTGGTTTAGTTATGAAAATTTGATATTTCATCGGATTATGCAGCTTTAACGTAGGGTAGATTAAAGCAATCGACCTAATATATTTATCTCAGAAAATGACAGAAACTCAAATCCATTGGACTATGCAACTTTAAGTACACAATATCCTTAATTCAATCTGTATCCTTACAACAGCATGGCTAACTGAGACCTTGCCCGTTACGGGTTTGTATCACACCACCGAGCGCGATGGTCGAATCGGTAGAGCGCGGGCCTCGTGTGCGGGAGATCGGGAATTTGTTTCCCAGTCGAGTCAAACCAGTGACTTACAAAATTGATACGCATTGATCACTTCCTAGTCTGACGCTCTGCATTAATAGGATAGGGCAAGGCTGGTTAGCTCAATGTCGGCATAATGTGACTGACTGGGATATCGGGTCATTGTGCCAGCAGCCTGATTTCCCAGTGGGGAAACACTATAAAGTCGCCATGAGTGCACACTGTCACAATTCGTTACCTGTCTTGATATGTTGCCAGGACGTAAAACTCCAACAACCAAATCCCTGAAATCGACTTGCTGATAAGCCGGTACACACTCACTCAGCAGTTATATATTTGCCGTTTATCCACATCAGGGGGCCTCGCAGCGTGCTACCACGTGACCAGCGGCGCTCAGATAAGAAACCGGATGTGGTGACATGTTAATGAGGCCGAGTGGGGTGAGGGGGTGGAGTGAGAGGGTGGGGTGAGAGGGTGGGGTGGGCTGAGGCCGGGGTGGGGTGAGAGGGTGGGATGGGCTGAGGCTGGGGTGGGATGACGGGGTGGAGTGAGAGGGTAGGGTGGGGTGAGGGGTGGAGTGAGAGGGTGAGGGTGGGGTGAAGGGGTGGGGTGGGAATGAGGGTGGGGTTGCGGTGAGGGCGTTGAGTGGGGTGGGGTGAGGGGTGCGGTGAGGGTGGGGGTGAAGTGAGAGGGTGGGTAGGGTGGGCATGAGGGTGGGGTGCGGTGAGGGTGGGGTGGGGTGAGGGGGTGGACTGAGAGGGTGGGGTGAGAGGGTGGGCTGGGGTGGGATGAGGGTGGGGTGGGGTGAGGGGGTGGAGTCAGAGGGTGGGATGGGGTGGGCATGAGGGTGGAGTGGGGTGAGGTGGTTGAGTGGGGTGGGGTGAGGCTGGGGTGAGGGTGAGGGTGAATTGAGAGGGTGGGGTGGGAGTGGGGGTTATATAGTTATTTGCTTAGTGCTGCTCAATATGGCTATTCCCAGTTTGTGCCTGCTTGGGGAAGGATTGAAGCTGCGACCTAGCATTCAAAGATGCCAGATCGCAGCTTCAGCTTACACACCGGAAGGTGGGGGAAGTGAATGCCAGGTCGCAGCTTCAGCTTACAAACCGGAAGGTGGGGGAAGTGCATGCCAGGTCGCAGCTTCAGCTTACACACCGGAAGGTGGGGGAAGTGCATGCCAGGTCGCAGCTTCAGCTTACACACCGGAAGGTGAGGGAAGTGCATGCCAGGTCGCAGCTTCAGCTTACACACCAGAAGGTGGGGGAAGTGCATGCCAGGTCGCAGCTTCAGCTTACACACCAGAAGGTGGGGGAAGTGCATGCCAGGTCGCAGCTTCAGCTTACACACCGGAAGGTGGGGGAAGTGCATGCCAGGTCGCAGCTTCAGCTTACACACCAGAAGGTGGGGGAAGTGCATGCCAGGTCGCAGCTTCAGCTTACACACCAGAAGGTGGGGGAAGTGCATGCCAGGTCGCAGCTTCAGCTTACACACCGGAAGGTGGGGGAAGTGCATGCCAGGTCGCAGCTTCAGCTTACACACCGGAAGGTGGGGGAAGTGCAAGCCAGATCGCAGCTTCAGCTTACACACTGGAAGGTGGGGGAAGTGCAAGCCAGGTCGCAGCTTCAGCTTACGCACCAGAAGGTGGGGGAAGTGAATGCCAGGTCGCAGCTTCAGCTTACACACCGGAAGGTGGGGGAAGTGCATGCCAGGTCGCAGCTTCAGCTTACACACCGGAAGGTGGGGGAAGTGCAAGCCAGATCGCAGCTTCAGCCTACACACTGGAAGGTGGGGGAAGTGCAAGCCAGGTCGCAGCTTCAGCTTACACACCGGAAGGTGGGGGAAGTGAATGCCAGGTCGCAGCTTCAGCTTACACACCGGAAGGTGGGGGAAGTGCATGCCAGGTCGCAGCTTCAGCGTACACACCGGAAGGTGGGGGAAGTGCATGCCAGGTCGCAGCTTCAGCTTACACACTGGAAGGTGGGGGAAGTGCACACCAGGTCGCAGCTTCAGCTTACACACCGGAAGGTGGGGGAAGTGCATGCCAGGTCGCAGCTTCAGCTTACACACCAGAAGGTGGGGGAAGTGCATGCCAGGTCGCAGCTTCAGCTTACACACCGGAAGGTGGGGGAAGTGCATGCCAGGTCGCAGCTTCAGCTTACACACCAGAAGGTGGGGGAAGTGCATGCCAGATCGCAGCTTCAGCTTACACACTGGAAGGTGGGGGAAGTGCACACCAGGTCGCAGCTTCAGCTTACACACCGGAAGGTGGGGGAAGTGCATGCCAGGTCGCAGCTTCAGCTTACACACCAGAAGGTGGGGGAAGTGCATGCCAGGTCGCAGCTTCAGCTTACACACCGGAAGGTGGGGGAAGTGCACGCCAGATCGCAGCTTCAGCTTACACACCATAAGGTGGGGGAAGTGCATGCCAGGTGGCAGCTTCAGCTTACACACCGGAAGGTGCGGGAAGTGCATGCCAGGTCGCAGCTTCAGCTTACACACTGGAAGGTGGGGGAAGTGCAAGCCAGATCGCAGCTTCAGCTTACACACTGGAAGGTGGGGGAAGTGCAAGCCAGGTCGCAGCTTCAGCTTACACACCGGAAGGTGGGGGAAGTGCATGCCAGGTCGCAGCTTCAGCTTACACACCGGAAGGTGGGGGAAGTGCATGCCAGGTCACAGCTTCAGCTTACACACCGGAAGGTGGGGGAAGTGAATGCCAGGTCGCAGCTTCAGCTTACACACCGGAAGGTGGGGGAAGTGCATGCCAGGTCGCAGCTTCAGCTTACACACCGGAAGGTGGGGGAAGTGCATGCCAGGTCGCAGCTTCAGCTTACACACCGGAAGGTGGGGGAAGTGCATGCCAGGTGGCAGCTTCAGCCTTCACACCAGAAGGTGGGGGAAGTGCATGCCAGGTCGCAGCTTCAGCTTACACACCGGAAGTTGGGGGAAGTGCACGCCAGATCGCAGCTTCAGCTTACACACCGGAAGGTGGGGGAAGTGCATGCCAGGTCACAGCTTCAGCTTACACACCGGAAGGTGGGGGAAGTGCACGCCAGGTCGCAGCTTCAGCTTACACACCAGAAGGTGGGGGAAGTGCACGCCAGGTGGCAGCTTCAGCTTACACACCGGAAGGTGGGGGAAGTGCATGCCAGGTCGCAGCTTCAGCTTACACACCGGAAGGTGGGCGAAGTGAATGCCAGGTCGCAGCTTCAGCTTACACACCAGAAGGTGGGGGGAGTGCCCCTCCCTCCTGGTAGATCGTGGGATCGTGGGTTCGAACCTTGGTCGAGTCAAATCAATGACTTGAAAATTGGTGCTTGTCACTTCCTAGCCAGGCGCTCAGCATTATTAGGACAGGGCAAGGACTGGTGTGCTCAGTGTCAGGATAATGTGACTGAGTGGGATGCCAGGTCATGGTGCCATCGGCCTGGTTTCCCAGTGAGACAGCACTATAAAGTTGCCATGAGTGCACACTGTCACAAGTTGGTACTCGTCCTGATATGACCTTAGATGTTGCTAGGATGTACAACAACAACAAACAAACAAACAAACAGTGCCCCTCCTAGATTTGTTGTGCATCATCGCCATCACCATCACCAGGGGTAGTACCCGTCCTGATATTACCTTAGATGTTGCCAGGATGTAAAACTCCAACAACCAACCTACCATCATCATCATCAATCTCTTATCCACAAGGGTCGGTGAGGCACTATGGATGACTTTGTAACCAGTTTTCTCCAATTCCCCGCGTTCTCCACTGCCCTCTGAGACTTGCCAAACTCTAGTCCTGTCCATTCCAGGATGTTGACTCTGTAGGTCTTCTTTTGTCCGCCGCCTTTTCTTCCCCCTTTCACTGAACCATGCAAGATGGTTTTGGCCAGACCTGTAGAAGGTGAAATATGGGTATACATACCACTGCAGTTTGCATCTTTATACCATCGTCAGGAGTTCTTTATGTGGTCCAACTGCCTGTTAGATATTGGCACAGATTTCCTCGTTGGTAACATGGTCTTTATATGAGATGTTTAGTATCTTGCGGTAGTGCCTCATTGCCATGGTTTGTATTCTTTGGAGCTCTACGGTGAAGGTTCATGATTCATAACCCGCCTTGTGCTATAGGCTGTATACTTTATGCTCACTTTGGACCGATAACCAAATAGCTCCTCTTGATCAAACTTAAGCCGTGTTTACACGGGGAATTGTAAAGCGAATTAGACAAAGTGATTTATATGAAGCGAAGTACTGGTGTGTTTACACACGGAGCAGTTTAAGGCGGAAATTGATATATGCACATGAGCAAGTCCAGACTAACCAGCGCCAGTTTGGGTTCATCGACATCACCACGAGAGAGTGTGGGTTCGACCTAGATATGTATTGATTGAATCGTATTGTTTTGGAACGGTCTAAACTTCTGCTGGGTAGTGAAACCCTAAAAATAAATGATGAAAAAGATATATGTGCACCTCTAGCCGGTTCATAGACCAAATGATATAATATGTGCTTTTGATCGACCGGAAAGTCAACAAACTAAGGTCTCGACTGCGCATGCGTGTGAGGTGCTTAAGCTAGTTCGCTTCATCTAAACTACCTCGCGAGGCAGTTTATATAAAGCGAATAATATGAATCGATTCAGCCCTAATCCGCCTCAGAGTCGCATTTACACGGTGAATGTAAGGCGAACTAGGCAAGGCACATTATTTGAGGCGTTTTAACTCGCCCGTGTAAACACTGCTTTAGTCGGGTTCCTGCTATATGATATGTTTGGTTCACTTCTAATGTAGATTGCAGTGAGATTCTCCTTGCAAGTATTGTTTGTGAGATTATAAAATACCACTTCGTGTATCATCGTGCATGTGTATTCAGCCTCAGTTCTTAGTCAGAGACCAGTGGAATTTGGAATACCCGCATTAGTAGACATGGTACCCCTCCCCCTTCCAACTTACGTCAATGATGTTTATTTTAAGGCATTAACTTGGGAGATATCTGAAGTGAAAACATGCTAAGTTAATTTTGGTGTGCACACTAAAATGCTATATATTACCAATTTTCAAACATGGCAGGCTAGCACTGTAGAACCAAGCGGAAATATATGCGTAAAGATTTGGTCACATGACTTTTACCACTAGCACTGTAGAACCAAGAGGAAATAAATGCGTATAGACGGCTTCAGCCCTCATAGGTTCGATTAAACTGACTCCGTATGCCCTTCTGTGAGACAACAAATGCTTAATAAGTACATCAGTATTTATCTGAAGGCCCGGTCACATACACGTTAGTGGACACAGTTGAACGTAGTGGAGGCTAACATAGTTGAACATAGTTGAACATAGTTGAACATAGTTGAATGTACTGCAACCTACCGGCATCTGTACTTCTCTGTGATGAGAACGTGATAAGAACATGTGTGGGCCGTGAGTTCCGATTTAAGCTTTGGACATGTTCAAAAGAGCGGTATGTTTGAGGCAGACATAGCCTCCATGATGATAACCTACTCTAGTGTATTCTAGCATACTTCTTAATGTACTCTAGTGTACCCTAGCGTACTTTGACCAGCACAAAACCTTGGCCGTTCTGCTGTGGTCACATAGCCATTAGTGGATGAAGTTGAACCTAGTGGAGGGTAATGTAGTTCAACGTAGTTGGACATACCGGGATCCGTACCGTAATGTACCGGGATCCGTACCGTAATGTATTTATCCGTACTATAAGATGGGTGATCAACCAAAACATGCCATACGTTAACGTAGTTTAACGTAGTGATAGCACCTTTGACCCACGTTAATCTATCCTACGTTCAACTACGTTCACTGACGTGTATGTGACTGGGACATAAGTTAGATATGTAGAATCAAATCTAGGTAAAGGCCCTGTCACACTACGACGTAATGACGTCAGCGTAGGGAGAACTTGAAAAACGTCTAACTTCTCGGCATAGTATGCAAATTTGGGCACAAGTTGAACGTGGATGCAGTGTAGTTGATGAGAGAGTAACGTCAGTAAAGCGTAGTGATAGCATCATTCAACGAGAGAGGACAACGTCATTATGCTCACGGAACGTTATGTACGTTATTCCATCGCCAGAACTACGTTACGTGACATTACATACGTCATGACACGGTGGCGAAATGCTGAACGTACATTGGACGTACGTTTGGCGTAAGTTCTCTTGATGTTCCCATTACGCCGCGTGGATGTTTCCACCGGCTTTAATGTGGGACAACGTAGTGGAATGTAGTGGAACGTAGTGAGCAACATTTGACTAACGTCCGTTTAATGTCATTGACGTTCGCAGAATGTGTACAGAACGTATGGCGAACATAAAATAAACCCTTACATTCGCATTACGTTGAAAGTTTTGAACAGGTTCAAAACCTTGATGCGCGCTGACGTAACACGACTTAACATGACGTAGCTCGACGTCAGTCTAACATCATTCTGACGTCATCATAACGTAACCCAATGTACGTCAACATAATGACGAAACGTGAGCACGTCAGGCTTACATTGGCTCATTTCGTCGTAGTGTGACAGGGGTATTAGTGTCTTGGTTTTGAAAATGTGACGCTCAATCGGACTATGGAGCTTTAATAAGTGCACCAGTATTTAATAAGTTATATATGTAGGATAAAAATCCAAGAGTTTAGGTTTAGAAAATCTGATGGCTTTAACAATTTTCTTCTACATCAGTTTCTCATACATTCATTGATTAAGCAAGGGGAATTTCAGTCGCCAATGGCAAGTATGAATTCTAAATCATTGCTTTTCACTCGGCTGCATTTGAGCGCC
The DNA here is from genome assembly GCA_030323885.1 of Branchipolynoe longqiensis. Lineage (NCBI taxonomy): Eukaryota > Metazoa > Annelida > Polychaeta > Phyllodocida > Polynoidae > Branchipolynoe > Branchipolynoe longqiensis. Next base: position 80,379,986 of record CM059192.1, read on the forward strand.
ATGGGTTCAAATTCCACGACCCTGCCTGCCACACGATAAGTGGCTGCTCAGTTCATTCGGCCACACCATCCGATTATCGGAGAATGCAGCTTAAATTAAATTAAATAGGTTTAATTCTTTAACATTATAGAGAGAGACCAGACGGGATGGCCGAATGAGTTGAGCGTCCGTCTCCCTTTTTTAGAATTCAAACCCGTGGGTTCGAACCAATGACTTAAATATTGATACTTGTCGCTTCCTAGCCTGGCGCTCGCCATTAATAGGATATGGCAAGGACTGGTTTGGCTCAGTGTCAGGATAATGTGACTGAGTGGGATATCAGGTCATGGTGCTGGTGGCCTGGTCTCCCAGTGGGGCAGAACTATAAAGTTGCCATGAGTGCACACTGTCACAAGTCGGTGCCCATCTGGATATGACCTTAGATGTTGCCAGGATGTAAAACTCCAACAATCAACCAACTTAACATTATCGAGAAAAGAAACTGCTTTATATGTCAACATCAGTTAACTGCACAGCCTGGCTAGTGTTCAAATCTCTTGCGCAGCCTCGTTTGAGATTCTACTCCCCCCCCCCCCTCACTCTCCCCAACTCCTCCTCTTCCCCCCCCCCCCCTCCCTTAACCCCCCCACCTCCCTTTCCTTGACTTTAACAAGATGCCGTATTGCCCATCCATGGCTAACACACGTTTTCTTGCTCAATGGGGACCCTCCCCCTGAATGTATTGGATGTCAGTCGCCACTGTCATTAAAACACATTTGATTAAACTGTGTGGATTTCATGGCCCTGCGCAAACAATTTTACACTACAAACAGCGTGCATCACCTTTTTACTGAAGTAAAACAAGAAAACATTTTAGCCTTTTTAAGGGCAGCTGGTTTGTACCGCCTCATTCATATAGCTTATTAAACAAATTCCATCAATGAATAATACTTTCATCTAGATTTGTTATTTACCTCAACCAGAAACGATATGATTGTGAGTCTTAAAATTCATGAGGGTCTATTGACACAAAATTGATTGTATGCTTTTACATGTAAAAGCGATGGTTTGAATAAAAAACAAACAGTTCTCGCCGCGAATATGGCCTATGCTTCCGACACGGCATAAAGAACCACCAATCAATCATTGACTTTAAAGATGGGGTCACATGATTCCAGTTGTATTCATTAGAGTCATTTTATCTTACCTGACCGGGTGCCCGATTCAGTAAGAACGCTGACTGGCTTCCTATGCGTGTGTTTGCGGGTTTGAAAACCCGGCCGAGTCAAATCAATGACTTACCAAATTGATATGTGTCACTACCTAGCCTGGCGCTCGGCATTAATAGGATAAAACAAGGACTGGTTAGCTCAGTATCAGGATAATGTGACTGTGTGGGATATCAGTTCATGGTGGCGGTGGCCTGGTCTCCTACTGAGGCATCACTATAAAGTCGCCATGAGTGTGCACTCTGACAAAGGCGATGCCCGTCCTGATATGACTTTAAAGGTGCATAGTCCGATAAAAGTATCAAATATTAAAAACCAAACCAATTATTTAGATTTGATTCCACACATCCAACTTAGACACTGGTGCACTTAGAAGCATTTGTTGCCACAAAGAACAACATACTAAGTCAAGTTAATGCTAATAATAAACCCTGTTACAGCTGAAGATTAAGGGCCATAATCGATTAACACGACCCGGGCAACTCGCGTCACCCGAGTCGTCAGAATTTCAAATCGAACAGCGCGAGTGGAGTCGAGAAATACACGTGCAAAATGACCCGACCCCAGTAACCCACCTCTTGGCTGGGGTTTGCTAGGAGCAATGACGTCACATCTGTGCTGGTTCCTGTAAGATAACAGCTACCAGTACAAGTCCTACGTGTTGTTTTAATGCTTTTTTTTTTAATAACCCAGATTGTCAGCCTCTACAATCATAACATACTTTAAATCCTATTTTGATGTACATATATCGGTTATTGAAAAAAAAAAAAGTTTTAGATTAAGCCACTATTTTGTCCACCTCAAGCATATTCGTTTATTCAACCCGAGTCTGTAGGATGTGCGCATGCGCCAAAAAGTGACCCAAGTTGATTAATCGATTACGCCCAAGGTGTCAGAGTTTTGGCACGCCCACCAAAACCAACTTAACATGTTTGCACTTCAAATATATCAACCTTTACTACAAATGGTATAATTGTGAGCTTTTTAAATTCATGAGTGTCTGTTGACACATAATTGATTATATGCTTTTGCTTTCTGTGCAAAACCGAAGGTTGAATACAAAATAAAAAGAATTCTCCCCATGAATATGATCTATGCTGCTGATACGGCGTAAAGAAACCACCATTTAATTGATCAGTCAATCAATTAAATATCTCAAAAGTTAGTCATTTAAAACAAAAGTTACTTCAAATTAAAGTAACATGGGTTACAACAACCAATCTAATGTATTTACCTCAGAAAATGGCAGAAACTCGAAACCATCGGACTATGCAACTTTAACTGTTGCTTGGATGTAAAACCCCAACAAGCGTCTACTACCTGTGCAAGCCTCGTTTTGGTGTGGGTGAATGACGTCTGTCTCTGCGCATGCTTGCCAGGCCACACTCTCCCCTCTCCATTAGCGACCACTCAGGTCTGTGGGCTGCGTAAACTTAAGGCCCTGTCACACTACGACGTTTCTCATGAACGCGCTTCGACGCGTGCCGACGTGTTGCACTTTTGAGCGAACCGTCGGTACACGTCCGGTACGTTACCGGCGCGTTACCGGCGCGTTACCGGCGCGTTACCGGCGCGTCGGTACATAGCAACGTGTGAATGGACGCGTCGGGACGCGTCGGCGCGCGTTGGGCCGCGTCGAGATTTTGTGCTTGCACAAAACTTTCGACGCGCGCCGACGCGCCCCAACGTGTTGGATCGCGCGTTACCGGCGCGTTAGTATGACGTGGACCCACGTTACGGGTGCGACGGGCGCGTTTGCAGCACGTCGACACACGTTACCAGCGTGTTGCTCGCACGTTACCGTGTGTGTGTGTGTCTGTGTGTCTCTGTGTGTGTCTCTGCGTCTGTGTGTGTGTCTGTGTGTCTCTGTGTGTGTCTCTGTGTGTGTATCTGTGTGTGTGTCTCCATGTGTGTGTGTCTCTGTGTCTGTGTGTGTGTCTCTGTGTATTTGTGTGTGTGTCTCTGTGTTTGTGTGTGTGTCTCTGTCTGTGTGTGTGTCTCTGTTTGTGTCTCTGTGTCTTTGTGTGTGTGTGGATGTGTGTCTGTGTGTGTCTGTGCGTGTATGTGTGTGTGTCTATGTGTCTTTGTGTGTGTGTCTCTGTGTGTGTCTCTGTGTCTGTGTGTAGGTGTGTGTCTCTGTGTCTATGCATGTGTCTCTGTGTCTATGTGTGTGTGTCTGTGTCTCTGTGTGTGTCTGTGTGTGTGTCTCTGTGTCTGTGTCTCTGTGTTTCTGTGGGTATATATCTGTGTCTCTGTGTGTGTGTCTCAGTGTGTGTGTCTCTGTGTCTGTATCTGTGTGTGTCTCTGTGTCTGTGTGTGTGTCTCTGTGTTTCTGTCTTTGTGTCTCAGTGTGTGTGTCTCTGTGTATCTCTGTGTCTCTGTGTGTGTCTCTGTGTCTCTGTGCATGTCTCTGTGTGTGTCTCTGTGGTTGTGTGTGTGCCTCTGTGTTTCTGTCTGTGTCTCAGTGTGTGTGTGTCTCTGTGTCTGTGTGTGTGTGCTCTCTGTTTCTATGTGTGTGTCTGTGTGTCTCTGGGTGTGTCTCTGTGTGTGTCGCTGTGTGTGTGTCTCTGTGTTTCTGTGTGTGTCTCTGTGTCTCTGTATTTCTGTGTGTGTCTGTGTGTGTAGGGGTGTATGTGTGTGTGTCTGTTTGTGTGTGTGTCTCTGTGTCTCTGTGTGTGTCTCTTTGTCTGTGTGTGTATCTGTGTCTCGGTATGTGTCTGTGTGTCTGTCTGTGTGTCTGTGTGTGGCTGTGTGTGTGTCTGTGTGTGTATATGTGTGTGTCTCTGTGTGTGTGACTCTGTGTATGTGTGTGTCTCTATGTGTGTGTATGTGTCTGTGTGTCTGTGTCTCTGAGAGACACACACACATACACCCTCCCTCCCTCCCTCCCCCCTCTCTCCCTCCCTCTCTCTCTCTCCCTCCCCCCCTCCCTCCCACACAGAGACACACAGACACATACACAGACACACCGAGAGACACACACATATACAAAGAAACACACACAGAGACACAGAGACACACACACATACACAGAGACACACATAGACACAGAGACACACACAGAGACACACACATACACACACACAGACAGAGACACAAATACACAGAGACCCACACAGAGACACACACATAGACAAAGAGACACACACACAGACACACACATAGAGACACAGAGACAGAGACACAGAGACACACACACATACACAGAGACATAGAGATACACATGCAGAGACACACAGAGACACACATACACATACATAGACACACACATACACACACAGACACGCACAGAGACAAAGAGACACATGCAGAGACACAGAGACACACACAGACACAAATACACACACAGAGAAACCCACACATACACAGAGACACACACAAACACAGAGACACACACATACACACATAGAGACACAGATACACACACTGAGACACAGAGACACACACACAGAGACACCCATAGGGACACATATACAGACACTGAGACACAGAGACACACACACACAGACACACAGACACACACACAGACACAGAGACAGACACACAGTCACATAGACACACACACAAAGACACAGATACACACACAGAGACACACACAGAGACACATAGACACAGAGACACACACAGACACACACACCTCGACACACACAGACACATACACAGAGACACACACGGTCACAGAGATACACACACAGACACACACAGAGACACTCACCGAGACACAGAGAGACACACACAGAGACACACACATACACAGAGACACAGAGACATGTACAGAGACACACAGACATACACACACACATACACACACAGAGACAAAGAGACACATGCAGAGACACAGAGCCACACACACACACAGATACACACATACAGACACAGAGACACAGAGGCACACACACATACAGAGACACAAAGACACAGAGACACACACCCACAGACACACACATAGACACAGAGACACACACACAGACACAGAGACACACACACACAGAGACACACATATAGATACACAGAGACACACACACAGACACAGACACACACAGAGACACACACATAGACACAGAGACACACATATAGACACAGAGACACACACACAGACACAGGGAGGGAGGGAGGACTTTTCCGCCCGCCACGTCGATACCCGTTGATGGCGCGCTAATAACACGCTATTATCACGCTACCAACACGCTGCTGCCCGTCCAACTACCCCCCAACACGCCGAAAAGTTTGACGTTTCTCGACGGGTTGCAAATATTTTGCGCGTTGCCGGCGCGCCGGGGGAAACGTCGTAGTCTGACAGGGCCTTTAGGGTCCCCTCACAAGATCAACATAACACACACACACACACACACACAAACACACACACCACACACTCACGCACACCCACACCACACACTCACACACGCACACCCACACCACACACTCACACACCCATATACATACACCCACATGCACACACACTCACACCCACAACCCCGACACACCTACAAACACACCCACACAGTACACACACGCACACCAACACCACACACTCACACACACACCCATACACATACAGTGATACACCCACCCAAACACCACACCCACACCACACACTCACACACACCCATTCACATAGGCTGCGCACACTTCACACTCCCACACACCACCACACACCACCACACACACCACAACTGTGTCTCGCACCTCCACCTCTCTAAACACTTCAACTACACTACATCTCCCGTCAGAGATATCCCAAGACGGAGTGGCAATCGTCGTTACCTTGACAACAGTTCACTCTCTCATTTTCTCTCTCCACTTTCTCTCTCTCTCACTTTCTCTCTCTCTCACTTTCTCTCTCTCACTTTCCCTCTCTCACTTTCTCTCTCTCCCACTTTCTCTTTCTCACTCTCTCTCTCTCTGTCTCTGTCTATCTCTGTCTCTGTCTATCTCTCGCACTAACTTTCTCTCTCACTTTCTCTCTCACTTTTTTAATGTGACTGAGTGGGTGGGATATTGGGTCATGGTGCTTGTGGCCTGATTCCCCAGTGGGGCAGCACTATAAAGTGGCCAGAGTGCACACTATCACACAAGTCGGTACCAGTCCTGATATGACCTCACATGTTGCCAGGATGAAAAACTCCCAACAACCAATCAAATCATTTGCTCACACCTCAGTAGTCCTGGCCATATCTGTGTTCAGACCATGTAGCCCTGTGGTTAGAGTGTCCGCTTCCCATTAATTTTGTTAAAAGAAGTTAATTTCACGATCCTGGTGTACAGTAAAACTCTAAGGCCCTGTCACACTACGACGCTTCCGCCGGCGCGCCGGTAACGCGCAAAATATTTGCAACCCGTCGGCACGCGTCCAACTCTTCGGCGCTTTGGGAGAAAGTTTGACACGGCGCAGCGTGTTAAGGGCGCGTTATTGGCGCGTTATTGGCGCGTTAATAGCGTGTTATTAGGATGTCTGGAGCGTGTCGGTAGCGTGTTATTGGCGCGTTGTCGGCGCGCTGTCGGCGCGCTGTCGGCGCATTTACGGCGTGGAGGCAGCGCGTTGGTATCGTGTTAGTATTGCATGAACCCGTACATACCCGCCAGCAACACGTTAGGACGCGCCCACAGTGCGTCCACACCCGCCGCCAACGCGTCCAGGCGCGCCGGCAACACGTCCAACGCGCCGAGATATGCTGGAGCAACGCCAATAACGCGCCCACTACCCGTCGATGGGACGTTATGGACGCGCCGACGGAACGGTCGCATTTTGGGGGAAAAAAAGTCAACGTTAACCCACGTTGATCAACGTCCTGCCAGCGTTCCGCCGGCGCGCCGCCAACGCGTGTCGACGTGTTGGTAACGCGTCCGTAACGCGCCCTCCAACACGCTGCTGCGCGTTGCGGCCCGTCGAAAGTTTTGTGCAAGCACAAAACCTAGACGCGTCCCGACGCGCGCCGACGCGCGCCGACGTGTCCATTCACAAGTTGCTATGTACCGACGCGCCGGTAACGCGCCGGTAACGCGCCGGCAACGCGCCGGTAACGTTCCGGACGTGTACCGACGTGTTGAACAAAAACCCAACCCGTCGGCACGCGTCGAAGCGCGTTGGTGAGAAACGTCGTAGTGTGACAGGGCCTTAACCGACCACCTTCACACATTGATTGATTTGGGTCCCAAACGATTGCCTGTACAATACTGTAGTGGTCTGCACTGACCTCTCAGGCAATTAACAACATAGACAGGTAGGCGTGGGTAGTGTGGTGATATCAGGGTGCCTAGGTGGTGTAATGGTTAGCACACTGGCCCGGAATGCAAAGAGATGTGGGTTCGAGTCCCGCTCTAGGCGCAATGTTTCCCATTTTCATCACCCCCATGACACTGGTTGCCGTGATCATGATCCAGTACAAGCTTTGCACTGTATGGTTGTTGAACCTACCCTGTGTATGTTTGTGTTAGTGCATTGCCTGTATATAGGTAATTGTAAGCATTAAAAGACTTACAATTCCAGGGGGACGAGTGTAGTAGTCTGCACTGACCTCTCAGGCAAGTAACCACATAGACAGGTAGGTGTGGGTAGTGTGGTGATATCAGGAAGCCTAGGTGGTGTAATGGTTAGCACACTGGCCCGAAATGCAAAGAGATGTGGATTCGAGTCCTGCTCTAGGCGTAATATTTCCCATTTTCATCACCCCCATGACAATACCTTTCTAACTATTAAAGAAAACCTCCCTAAATCTCCCACCTCCCAAAATGGACCACTTAAAGTCAGTCCCATGGTCGGTCGATTTGGAGATTTGTTTTACATCCTAGCAACATCTAAGGTCATATCAGGACGGGTACTGACTTGTGACAGTGCGCACTCATGGTGACTTTATAGTGCTGCCAGAACCATGACCTGATATCCCACTGAGTCACATTATCCTGACACCGAGCCAACCAGTCCTTGCCCTATCCTAATAATGCCGAGCGCCAGGCTAGGAAGCAACAAGTATCAATTTTTAAGTCATTGGTTTGACTCGACTGGGGTTCGAACCCACGATCTACCAACACGGGAGACGGACGCTCTAACTCATTCGGCCATCCCGTCTGGTTCGATTTGGAGAGGTTTTACTATAGTTGGCCAAGCTGCCTCTTGTCAGTGCACTTTCTCGTCCAATCATATGGGCGTATTCTGAGGCCTGTGAAACTGAACGTTGGCTGTCTGCCAACTTTGCGATAAGCAGCGTTTATACCGCCATTTTGTTGGGGGAAATAGTCCTAGACGCTGGAACACTCTTCTGACCTACATCGTGCCATAGACGCCTTGACGTAAACATGACGTCACATGTTGACGTAACTGACGCTGTGGAACTGACGTCTCCATCGCGTGGCTTCAGCTGCCTCGTCTTGATCTTGTTTGTTTGGGGTCTTAAGTCCTGGCAACATCTAAGGTCGTATAGCAGGACGGGTACATACTTTATGATGCTGCCCAACTGGGAGACCAGGCCGCCGACGTCATGACCCGATGTGTTTGTATGTGTGTGTTTGTGGTTGTAGATGTGTGTTTGTAGCTATGTATGTTTGTAGCTATGTGTATCTGTAGGAAATCTATGTGTAGGTTTGTGTGTTTGTAGTAGTGTGGTTGTAGCTATGGGTGTTTGTAGGTAGTGTGTTTGTAGGTAGTGTGTGTGTAGGTAGTGTATTTGTAGGTTTGTTTGTATGTTTGTATGTGTGTTTGTCGGTATGTTTCTGTTTGTAGGTGTATGTAGATACACATGTTTGTGGGTATTGAAGGTGTGTATTTGTATGTGTAGGTGTATTTGTATGTGTTTGTAGATTTGTGTGTTTGTAGGTGTGTGTGTATATCAGTGATGTGTTTGGGTGTATTTGTAAGTGTATTTGTAGGTGTAGGCCTATGTGTTTGTGTCTGCAGGTGTTTGTGTTTGTAGGTGTGTATATGAATTGTGTTTGTGCGTTTGCAGGTGTGCATGTGCTTCTCTGTTTGTATGTGTAGTTTTTGTATGTATGTGGTTCTGTGTTTGTATCTGTTTCTGTGTCTTTTGTTGTTTGTAGGCGTTTGTGTGTTTGCAGATGTTTCTGTGTGTAGGTGTGTTTGTAGGTGTTATGTGTGTAGATGTTTGTATCTGTATGTGTGTGTAGGGGTGTGTGTTTGTATGGTTGTATGTATGTAGGTGCTTGTGTGTCTCTATGTGTTTATAGGTGTGTGTATGTATTTGTGTGTAGATGCATGTATCTGTATGTGTTTCTAGGTGTGTGTTTGTATGTGTGGATGTAGATAGGTGTTTGTGTCTGTATGTGTTTCTAGGTGTGTGTGTTTCTATGTGTGTATGTAGATAGGTGTTTGTCTGTATGTGTTTATATGTGTGTGTGTGTGTATGTAGGTAGGTCTTTGTAGGTGTGTTTGTAGGTGTTTGTGTGTCTATTTGTTTATAGGTGTGTTTGTGTGTGTTTGTAGGTATGTGTTTGTGTATATATGTGTTTATAGATGTGTTTGTGTGTTTGTAGGTATGTGTTTGTGTATCTATTTGTTTATATGTGTGTTTGTATGTGTTTGTGTGTTTGTAGGTATGTGTTTGTGTATCTATGTGTTTATAGGTGTGTTTGTATGTGTTTGTGTGTTTGTAGGTATGTGTTTGTGTATCTATGTGTTTATAGGTGTGTTTGTATGTGTTTGTGTGTTTGTAGGTATGTGTTTGTGTATCTATTTGTTTATATGTGTGTTTGTATGTGTTTGTAGGTATGTGTTTGTGTATATATTTGTTTATATGTGTGTTTGTATGTGTTTGTGTGTTTGTAGGTATGTGTCTGTGTATCTATTTGTTTATATGTGTGTTTGTATGTGTTTGTGTGTTTGTAGGTATGTGTTTGTGTATCTATGTGTTTATAGGTGTGTTTGTATGTGTTTGTGTGTTTGTAGGTATGTGTTTGTGTATCTATGTGTTTATAGGTGTGTTTGTATGTGTTTGTGTGTTTGTAGGTAGGTGTTTATGTATCTATGTGTTTATAGGTGTATTTGTAGGTGTTTGTGTGTTTGTAGGTATGTGTTTATAGATGTGTTTGTATGACTTTTTGTGTCTGTAGGTATGTGTTCATGTATCTATGTGTCTATAGATGTGTTTGTATGTATTTGTGTGTTTGTAGGTATGTGTTTGTGTATCTATCTGTTTATAGGTGTGTTTATAGGTGTTTGTGTGTTTGTAGGTATGTGTTTATGTATCTATGTGTAAAAATATGCGGATTTTCAGTTCGGATTTATATATTGGCAGAGAGCATTACTATTCTCGGGCGACGGAGTGGGGACCAAGGTTATGTAACAGAGAATCAATGGGTGCCCCACTCACTGTGTGGCATAAGAGACTATGTGGAAAATATGATAACACATAGTGCCCAAGATTATGATGTGATGTTCATATGTAAGAGACAGTTAATGTTTACTGAAATGTTCCATCTATGCACCAGTAAGAGTGCAAGTGGAGGGGAAGGACATTTTTAATATATGTTTATTGTAACTGTATGCAACTCCCTGTTACCACAGGGCTGATGGGCAAGCCCACCCAGCCATCCTGCATACATTATGGACACTGCCTGCAGCTGGGGTTGAGTGACAGCTGCCCCCTGTAGAGGGTGTCTGATTGGCTGGCTGTGAGAGGCCAAGTCACCTGCATCCCTTACACCTGACACACAGACCTCACTCTAGGGATTATTCATTCACTTCTTCTTGGCTAGGCACTCTAGCAGGAGGCAACTCTTCTCTTGTCCAGGAACCCAGACACTCTGTCTGAGGCTCCACTTTCTATACACAAACTAGCAGCAGCTATTCCAAAGGCACTCAGCTGGGTGCAACAACCATGGGACTCCGGTTCAATGGGATGGAGGCACTGATTCTTCTACACACTAACAAGAGTAATGAGGATCTGTGTGGACAGTAGGTAAGGAGTGAGGGTGATAGGTCGCTAGTAGGTGAACAGGAGTTGATGACAATAAAGCACGACTTCTTTACTGTCAATCTTGCACAACTTGTCTTCCCTTTCTTCTGAGAATGTTGAGAGGGGCAGCAGGTTGGAACTGACAGACAGTTGTCAGAACGCACCTGGGGAAGAGTAAGTGGTATCTGGGGCTCTGACGGCCGAGTCCCGAGATATTACATATGTGTTTATAGGTGTGTTTGTATGTGTCTGTGTGTTTGTAGGTAGGTGTTTGTGTATGTATGTGTTTATAGGTGTGTTTGTATGTCTTTGTATGTTTGTAGGTAGGTGTTTGTGTATATATATGTTGATTTGTGTGTTTGTAGGTAGGTGTTTGTGTATCTATGTGTTATAGGTGTGTTTGTAGGTGTTTGTGTGTCTAGGTATCTGTTTGTGTATTTATGTGTTTATAGATGTGTTTGTATGTGTTTGTGTGTTTGTAGGTATGTGTTTGTGTATCTATGTGTTTATAGGTGTGTTTGTAGGTGTTTGTGTGTTTGTAGGTAGGATTGTGTGTATATACGTGTTTATAGGTGTGCTTGGAGGTGTGTGTGTTTGTAGGTAGGTGTTTGTGTATGTGTTTATGTGTTGTAGGTATGTGTTTGTGTATATATGTGTATATATGTGTGTTTGTAGGTGTTTGTTTGTATTTAGGTGTTTGTGTATCTATGTGTTTATAGGCGTGTTTGTAGGTGTTTGTGTGTTTGTAGGTAGGTGTGTGTGTATATATGTGTTTATAGGTGTGTTTGTAGGTGGTTGTGTGTTTGCAGGTAGGTGTTTGTGTATATATGTGTTTATAAGTGTGTTTGTAGGTGTTTGTGTGTTTGTAGGTAGGTGTTTGTGTATCTATGTGTTTATAGGTGTGTTTGTAAGTGTTTGTGTGTTTGTATGTAGGTGTTCATGTATTTATGTGTTTATAGGTGTGTTTGTAGGTGTTTGTGTGTTTGTATGTAGGTGTTCATGTATTTATGTCTTTATAGGTGTGTTTGTAGGTGTTTGTGTGTTTGTATGTAGGTGTTTCAGGGCGAGGGAAGCAGCTCTCACTCCCTACTTTATAGTCTTCCTTTTTCATGTTCCCACCGGCCACACTAAGGTAGAATCTAAAAAAGACTGCCACTCCACTAGCTGGGCCTGCTTAAAAAACAGGAACGCACTGGTTTACCTGAGCAGACATCCAGTACCCGATTCAATCTTGTAATTGGGTGCAAAACCCATTGCATTGGGACAAAGCAGTCGGGTCCCTATATCACACATGTCAGGCTTGGGGCGCTGTTGTTGTTGGAGTTTTACGACCTGGCAACATTTAGCGTTATATCAGGACGGATACCGACTTGTGACAGTGCTCACTCATGGTGACTTTATAGTGCTGCCCCACTGGGAAATCAGGCTGCTGGCACCATGACCTAATATCCCACTCAGCCACATTATCATGACACTGAGCTAACCAGTCCTTTCGCTATCCTAGTGATGCCAAGCGCCAGGCTAGAAAGCGACATGTATCAATTTTATAAGTCATTGGTTTGACTTCTGATATAACCGTAAATGGTGTCAGTATGTTAAACTCCAACAATCAACCAACCAACCACACCTCCCCGACACGAGTGGCTCCCCCAGGCGGGCGGTGCGCGTGCATCCGCACCGACCCACTTCAACACTGCGCATGCTCATATCTCAATTAGACCCAGTGGACTTGTATCCAGATGAAGACAGGCGGTAAATCCCCCCCAGGTTCCCAGGTGCACGAGGTGATGAACAGCTACCCCATGATGCAATGCTGGAGGCAATCTGGTTGGAATAAACATGTATAGACGCCACCTGGTGGGAACCGTGTGTACTATCCGCACTTCTCTCATGCGTTTTACTAAAGCCCCTGTCACACCTTGCCGGATTGAGGAAACGGAAAGAAACCGAACAAAGTCCGTTGATATCCGGCAAAGTCTGGTTTGTGTCCATTGCATATCAGTTGATATCTGTTGATATTTGGCCTGATCCGTTACAAGTTTTGAACATGCACAAAACTTGGAATGGATGCCGCCGGATTGATGTCTATGGTTCTTGTCCGGTTTGAGTTTGTTTCGTCCATTGGCTATCCGTTTATGTCCGTTTCATGTCCATTTCATGTCCGTTCATCCAGCGACCTTTGACCCGATATCGCAACATTTTGACACATTTTAATACATTTTGACACTTATCACACCTGAACACCACTGGACTAGACAATTCTGTCCGTTGCTCAATCCGGCGAGGTGTGACAGGGGCTTAACAATTAACTGGGGCGCTACTATCAAATGGGTGGGGGGTGTAATAAACGAGTCGACACGGAGAGATCTAGTTCATGACTGGCATTTATTCACCGTCCGTTGTCCCTGGTTACATTCCATACAATGCTGGTTATCCGCGTGTCCCGGTTCGCCTACATACATTACATCCTCCTTTCATTAGTTTTATTGATTTCATTATTTTTATTGATTTACATGAACTCTTAAACACCTCCAACCAATATGACAAATGCAACATTGCAATGAGACATTGCATACACGACTATATCCTCCTTATCCATCTAGCGTTTCCATAAATATTGAATTCTGATAAAACTACATATGACTCTACCCTCATCCCACATTTGAATGAGTATCTTAAATACAATGCATGTCATTCTTATAAATAGTAACACCATTCTTATAAATAGTAACATCATTCTTATAAATAGTAACATTTCGACCACTATCGCATATCGATACTGGTATATGTAATGCATTACTCAATAGCCCAATAACCACGTCAATTTATAACAGCGTAACAATGCAATACATTTTTTTCCACTTCAGTGGAACTGATAACTGTCTAGGTTCTTAATAATTGACATACTTTATTAACATATATTGTACTATAACAACTGGCACTTTGGGTGACTGTCGACTTAAGTAGTGTGATGTATGAACGACGACCTGATTTACATTTATGAGTACATAAACATTCGTATCGAATAACTGTGAACTATGATACAATAGATCGTACATCCTTTTCTGTTTAGTAAAAACGGGATGGTTAACAGTGTAGATGTCCCATCTTAACATGCATATAGTGAAATACTGTCTTGAGTACGCTTATTGCCGCTTCAATGCTTAGTGTCTGGTATGTGCTTCGTATTGTCGTATAAAATCTTTTGGAGCGTGATATTTCACGATACAACTTTGTGTCAAGGTACATACCTTCTTATCACAGAAATCTATAACTATAGCATATAACTCATAACAATGTTAACAGGGTCAGGCTTGAATACCATGGTATGATATCAATGCTTGTACATTCAATATGCTATCACAAATACAGCATTGAAACTATATATTAGTATATACATATATACTATCGGTATTATTACTGGTTATTTATTCCTAGTCTGTGTATGGGACGAACAACTCGGCCGTATCGTGTAGTATATTTGTCTGTGTTTGTTTTTAACTTATGTCTAATCGGGTGGGTGTCACCCTTATATGATACGAAAATGTGCTTCCGATTTCGCCTAATTATATTTTTTTGTTCATTTACCATAGTGTAATCTCTAGGGCCAGGTGTGTTTGTTCCTACAATTTTTCCTGAAGCCCACCCTCCTTTGTGGTGGAGATATCGTACTTTGTCTCCGGCATGTAATTTCTGGTGTTCATGTCCTGCCCGGGCATCAAAGTACTTCTTTTGTTTCTGCTGTATTTTGCGTATTTCAGTGTGTTTTGTATCTTTGCACTTTGGTTTCAAATGCGTTTCTAAAATTGGTAACCGTGTCCGTAGTTTACGGGACATGAGTAGTTGTGCTGGGGATGCACCAAGGCCCTGGATTGTGGTGTTTCGATAATTTAAGAGTGCAACATTGGCATCTTTGCCGTCCAACAGAGATTTTGTTATCATCAATTTTATAGTTTGTACGTATCGTTCTACCTGGCCGTTACTTTGCGCGGAACATTGGGTTTGTAAATTTAGGTGTGAAACCGTAGTCATGTGCAAACTGTAAGTACTCAGCGCTGTTAAATTGCGGTCCGTTGTCTGATACTACTGTGTTCGGGATGCCATATCTGCAAAACATTTGCTTCAAATTTCTTATTATAGACTGACTTGTGGTTGATGCTAATTCTACTATTTCCGGAAATTTTGTATAATAGTCAATGACTAGCAGGAAATTCACCTTGTCAACAGTAAACAAGTCAACGCCTAGTTTATAATATGGAATACACGTTATGTCATGGCTTATCAACGGTTCAGAATGTTGTTTGTGTCGGTACCCCTGGCATAGTTGACACTGGGAAACTTTGTCTTCGATTTGATTACTCATTCCAGGCCAAAATATGTTGTCTCTGGCCAACTGCTTACATTTCACTATGCCTAAATGTGATTCGTGAATTTTATTAAGCATATCTCCCTGCATGGTTTTTGGTATGATAATACGATTATCTTTTAATAAAACATCGTCTTGGATTGTTATGTCATTTCTATAGGTAAAAAATGGTTTTACACTCTGACTGAGGCTAGTGCTACTTTTTGGCCACCCATGTTTTGCTAACAATACAACCTGCTGCAATGTTTTATCCTTGTCCAACTCTTGCCTTACTTTGGCTATATTGTTCACTTCCATATCGATTGCGGCCACGGTTATGTCTGTGTCGAACAAGTTGTTCGGTGGTGTGAGCGCTGGACAGAGCGTCTGCAAAATACATCAGCGTGCCCTTAACATGTATTACTTGTAGATTATAATTTTGTAAACGCATTCTCATGCGTTGCATGCGTGCTGATAGTGTGTGTATGGGCTTATTCATTATAGCTACCAAGGGCTTGTGATCGGTTTGAATAGTCACTTCTTTCCCGTATATGTACTCATGAAACTTCCTGCACCCAAAGCAAATGGCCAATAGTTCTTTTTCAATTACTGCATAATTTGTTTGTGTGTTGTCTAATGCCTTGGATGCCATTGCGACAGGTCTATTTTCTTGAAATAAAGTTGCCCCAAGGCCAGACTTAGATGCATCTACTTGAAGGACAATATCTTTTTTTACATCAAAATTTTTTAGAACGGGTGCTCTTGTTAACAACTCCTTGAGTTTGTCGAATGCATACATTTGTTCTTCCTGCCAATGCCAGGCGACATCTTTGGCTAGTATTACTCTTAACGGCTTTGCTAATTCTGCCATGTTGGGAATAAATTTGTTGACATATCCGACCATTCCCAAAAACCATTGGACAGCCTTTTTGTCCGTGGGTGTTGGCATATCTATGATAGCTTGTACTCTTTCTTTGCTAGGCAATAATCCGTCGGACGTTATTAAATGACCCACATAGTTTACCTGTCTTTTACAAATTCTAGACTTTTTTGGGTTCAATCTCAGGTCGAATTTACGGGCCCTGTCCAGTACTGACTTTAGTCTGACGTTGTGTTCCTGTATGTCTTTACCGTATACTAGGATGTCGTCAGTTATCACATTTACACCGTCCAAATCACCTAATATATTGTTCATTTCTTGAATGAATATATCTCCGGCCGTTTTGATGCCAAATGGCAACCGGGTATATCGATACCGACCCCAAGGTGTGTTGAAGGTGCACAATTTAGAACTTTCATTATCCAACTCAATTTGCCAATAGCCACTGTTGGTATCAATAACTGAAAAATATTCTGCCCCACTTGTGTTAGCTACTACTTCTTCTATCGTACGTGTTGGATACGGGCCTCTTAATATTGCTTTATTTAATTTAGTAGGGTCTAAACAGATTTGTATTTTACCTGGTTTTCTTACTATAGTGATGGAGCTCACCCATGGAGTCGGTTCAATTTGTTCTACTATTACTTTGAGATCTAACAGCCTATTTAACTCCTGACGGACATCATTTATTATGGCGTGTGGTATGCGCCTAGGAGCATCAATTATTGTCAACATGAATATGCGCATTTACTTTAATTCTGCCTAGACCTCTGAATACATCACTATACATATTTACCAATTCATCACTTGATGCCGTTGGATCTGCTACAGTGTCTATGGAGTCCAGTCTTGCTATGAGGTTGAGGGCGACACACGCACTCTTCCCTAGGATAGGGATACCCTCATCTGTTACTTGGAACTTTAATCGATGACCGCGTACGTTGACGAAAACCTCACCATGAGGTTTTATACGGTGTCCGGTGTACGTTATCAAGTGGCAACGCGTTGGAGTCATGGTTACGTCGCCCATTTGATCGTAAATCGCCCATTTGATCGTAAATCCTCCGTGGCACGATGTTCGCCTCCGAACCGGTATCAAGTTTGAACTTAATCATCGTATTGTTCACTACGATATCCGCGTACCATAGATCCTCCTTTCCGTTGTTGTTATCCTGTAATGCCCCAACGAACAAATCGTGACTGGTGTCGTCCTCCTGGTACGGTTGCGTCCATTCGTGCTGTTCGTCATGATGCTGTATGTTGACTTCATTCACTGTCGACTGTTTATTCGTACTACTTCTACACACTTTGACGAAATGTCCCACCTTTCCACCGCCTGCACACTGTTTGTCCTTAGCAGGACATCTACCACTGAAATGCACATACCCGCAATTCGGACACTTGACTTTTGCATTGTTTGACCCGTATTGTTGACGTTGCGATGTTCGTCTCCAAGGTGGCATACGACGTTGTGACGTCATCCCAGAATCAATCTTCGATAACGCATCGACGTTTTCGTTCGAACCACTATCCGCACTCCCAGTTAACAATCCTGCTTTGTGTTCACTAAGCCGACACATTGATATGCACAATTCCAATGTCAAATTATGAGTCTGTAATAACCGATCCCTCAATACGTTACTTTTTACTCCGCACACAATTCTGTCACATAGTAACGAATCTTCCAGTAACTCGTATTGACAGTGTGAAATGCGGTTACGTAGCTCTCGAATGTAAGTGTCCATACTTTCGTGTGTCTGAAATAGGGAGTTAAACTGGTAACGTACCACTGTTATGTTTATCTTCCCTTCGCAATATACTTTAAATGCCTCAGTCAGTACTGTAATTTTGTCTCGGTCCGCGGCTTCAATGTTGAGCATTCTGTGGATTTTCTGCGCCTCCGGTCCAGCGACATGGAGAAAGACGCAACACTGTACTTTTTCCGTTTTCGCCGCTACTCCTGCTGCTACGACGTAAATTCTGTATGAATCAATCCACTGGGTCCAGTTTAGAGTTAGGTTGCCTTCCAAGTCCAGTGGCAATGGGGGTTTTAATCCAGATAGAGCCATCTCACTTGTCAGGCAAGCCACATCTGACACCATGTAATAAACGAGTCGACACGGAGAGATCTAGTTCATGACTGGCGTTTATTCACCGTCCGTTGTCCCTGGTTACATTCCATACAATGCTGGTTATCCGCGTGTCCCGGTTCGCCTACATACATTACAGGGGGGTGGGGGGGGTTAAAGTAAATATGAATCGATTAGAAACTGAATGAGGTAAACTGAATAGTGATAAATCAACAACTGCACCTTACAATCCTAGCACTAAAAAGCAAAGGTGTAGTGTGATAGATAGGTAAGTAATATGAAGAAGTTAATCTCAGATCTTAAGGGGCTGTCATATTAGGGTTTTTTGGGGGAGCGTACGGCGGCGTAGGTGCGTTACGTCATATACGTCGCCATACGCTGTCATACGCCGCCATACGTTATGCATATGCTCCACATACGCCATCATGTGCCGGCTTATGCCGGCCTATGCCGCTGTACGCCACCATATGCTTTCTCCCGTCCGTCTGACCAAATCTTTTTGTGCATGCTAAAAAAATCTCGACCTATGGGAGCATATGGTTCATACGCTACTCATACGCTACTCATACGCTGGTGTACGCTCCTCGTATTCCGGTGTACGCTCCTTGTATGCTAGGGGTGCGCCGGCGTAGGTTACGCATACGCTCAACTTGCGTCACCGGCGTATCTCTAGCGTATTTAGCGTACGCATAACCTACGAGTTACGTATGGGAGCGTACTCCTAGCGTATGCACAGCGTATGCACAGTGTATTCCAAGTGTATGCCATAGGTCTCGACATCGATCTTGACTAATACGCTACTCATGCGCTCATATGCTATGCATACGTTATGCATATGCTATGCATACGCTACGCATACGCTACGCATAGGTTCCATATGCCAATCAAAACCGTCAACAAATGTCACAGTACGCTCTCATACGCTCCTCGTACGCTCCTCGTACGCTCCTCATAGGTTACGCATACGCTCAAACACACCCGATAGGTCACCAAAGGTCATAATAGGCCGGCACGCGCAGGACTTATGTAGGTTTTCAATACGCTCCCGCCATACACCGTAATGTGACCGGGCCTTAAAGCACACACCGGGCGCGGTGGCCTAATCTGTAGAGCGCGGGCCTCGCATGCGGAAGGTCGAGAGTTCGGTTCCCGGTCGAGTCAAACCAATGACTTTAGAATTGATACTTGTCGCTTCCTAGCATGGCATTCAGCATTAATATAATAGGGCAAGGACTGGTTAGCTCAGCATCAGGATAATGTGACTGAGTGGGATTTTGGGTCATGGTGCTGGCGGAACTGATTTCCCGGTGGGGAAGCATTATAAAAGTCGCCATGAGTGCGCACTGTCACAAGTTGATACCTGTCCTGATATGACCTGAGATATTACCAGGACATAAAACTCCAACAACCAACCAACCAGATAAGCTCATTAAAACCAATCCAAACCTCATCACTTTATCACCCTCAGTCAGTCAATCAATATCAGACCCTCGCCACCCTGCAGTTGGAGTTTCACCAAAGCATCCACGTTCACATACACACTCGCTACTGGAGGAACCACCAAACGCGGTCGCCGAATCGGTAGAGCGCTGGCTTCCCGTGCGGAAGGTCGGGAGTTGGAATCCCAGCCGATTGAACTAACTACTCAACCGCTTAACTTATAATATTAAGCCCCGTTCACACACACACACACACACACACACACACACACACACACACACACACACACATACACACACACACACACACACACACACACACATTAAGTCGCCTCAACTGGTTTGTTTGTTTGTTGTTGTTTTACGTCCTAGCAACATCTAAGGTCATATCAGGATGGGTACCAACTTGTGACAATGCGCACTCATGGCGACTTTATAACGCTTCCCCACTGGAAGACCAGGCCGCCAGCACCATGACCTGATATCCCACTCAGTCACATTATCCTGACACCAACCAGTCCTTGCCCTATCCTAATAATGCCAAGTGCCTGGCTAGGTAGCGACAAGTATCAATTCTTAAGTCATTGGTTTGCCTCGACCAGGGTTCGAACCCACGATCTACCAACACGGGAGACGGACGCTCTAACTCATTCGGCCATCCCGTCTGGTTCGCCTCAACTAGTTCGCCTCATCTGAGTCGACTCAGATCGCGTGTGTGGATGCTCCGCTGAGGCGAATTAAGACTGATTCAACTCAACTAGTTTGCCTCATGTAAGCCGTGTTTACACGGGCGAGTTAAAACGCTTCATATAAAACCACTTGCCTAGATCGATTCACATTTGCCGTGTAAACGCGACGCTGTGGCGTTTTTGGGCTGAATCGATTCATATAAATCGGTACATGTAAACCACCTTGCGAGGTGGTTTATGTGAAGCTAACTAGCTTAACCACCTCACACGCATGCGCAGATATCGATTTCCGCCTTCAAACTCGGTCCGTGTAAACGCGCCACTACATCGCTTCATATAAATCGATTTGCCTAATTCGCTTCACAATTGCCCGTGTAAACACGGCTGTAGACCACTTCGCGAGGTGGATTAGATGAGGCGAACTAGTTGAGGCGACTTGCGGCCCGTGTGTGAACGGGGCGTTATTGTCTTTTTCCTTTTTTAGTAACGGGTGCCAAGCATTATATACCTCTTTATTATACTACAAACAGTCTTCAGCAAACTATCAATGAAAAGATGTGGAATGCAAAGCATACAATTCTGAACTAAGAGGTAAATTATTAAATCGGCGGCGAAATGGGCAGATAGTAAGGGGGTGAGGAGCCACCTGGCGGGTAGGAGCGGAGTATGGAACTGCTTGGAAGCAAGCCTCCCGCTCTGCAGGTCGCGCTGGTAGATCGTGGGGCCATGGGTTCGAACCCTTGTCGAGTCAAACCAATGACTTAAAAATTGATACTTTTCGCTTCCTAGTCAGGCGCTCGGCATTATTAGGACAGGGCAAGGACTGGTATACCCAGTGTCAGGATAATGTGACTGAGTGGGATACCGGGTCATGGTGCTGATGGCCTGGTTTCCCAGTGGGACGGCACTATAAAGTCGCCATGAGTGCGCACTGTCACAAGTCGGTATCCGGCCTGATATGACCTTAGATGTTGCTAGGATGTAAAACAACAAACAAACAAACTCCAGGCCGCACCCCAGCCTCAAGTAACCCAAGTACAAAGGAACATATCAAAGGAGGTTACAGGAGCAGTAGAATAGTAGAATAAGATAGTGTAGTAGTCTGTACATGAACCCCACTAGCATGCGGTGGTGGCAGACACTATATCACACACCTACGCAGTTACACTCAGCTGCACTAGGTGGCGGCAGGCTAGCCACCGGGCAGACCCCCGACCAGCCTACCCTCTACTGCGTGCGGCTAGCTCACCTCCCACCCACCTATAGGGGCGACGTGGGACCTGGCGAGTTAGGGGTGGGTCAGTTGACTGTTGACGCCGCGGAGAGCAGAGAGGTTTTATAATAAACCAGGTTGAAGCTTACTGATACTGAATCTTGGCGTTCTTCCGTAAGTGTGTGGCAGTGTGGAAGACTGTGGACCATCACAATAGCAAACAATAAGCAGGAGAATTACATACATTAATACTATATGTGTAAGTACTTTATATCTCACATAATGACCTTCTCCCTTTCTGTTCTCTTTTCAGCCCAAGGGTTTGGTCGGACACATTGGTACGTGTAGCTGCGTGGTTTATGCGGATTGAACTTATACAATGTATGTGCAAAGTGTACATAGTGGATGCAAAGTGTATGCAAAGTGTGTACAAAGTGTATGCAGGGCATACATCAAGTGTATGGAAAGTACACACAAAGTGTATACAAAGTGTACACAATGCATGCAAAGTGTAGGCAAAGCATATACAATATGTATGCAGATCATACACAAAGCATCTGCAAAATGCATGCAAAGCATATATACAAAGCGTCTGCAAAGTTTATGTAAGGGATGTGCAAAGCATATGCAAAGTGTATGCATAGTATACATAGTATACATAAGATGTTTGCAAAGTATACACAGTATATGCAAAGTGTATGCAAATCATATACAAGTTGTATGCAAAGAATATACAAAGCATATGCAAAGGGTATGTAAACATGCAAAGTGTACAAAGTATGCATGGTGTATGCTAAGTATACATGGTGTATGCTAAGTATACATAACGTGTATAAAAAAAAGTGTGCAAAGTGTACATGAAGTGTATACAAAGTGCATGCAAAGTGTGCACAGAATGTACACAAAGTGTATGCAAAATGTATGCAAAGTGTACACAAATTGTATGCAAAGTCTACACAAAGTGTCTACAAAGTGCATACAAAGTGTATGCAACATATATACAAAGTATACACAAAGCATATGCAGTGTGTGCATAAAGTGTGTACAGGATGGTATATACATCCACAATGTGTATACACACTGTATAAAAACTGTGTACACACAGAATATGCAACTTGCATGCAAAGTGGATGCAAGTGAATGCAAAGCATACATACAAAGAGCATCCAGAGCATATATATGCAAAGCACACGCAGGGTGTATGTAAAAGCCATGCAAAGTCTACACAGAATTTACTCCGTCTGCACCAGATCACGTGATGTCAACACAAGAATCGTCCACTGCAGCCATCCACTTCTCCGCACACTGCTCTACCAGCATTGTTGGAGCACCTTGGATACTCAATGAGATGCCCTGAGTGCGGTCAAGCAGCATGTACAAACTTGTTATTTCACCATGTGTGCACACTGACTGATTGATGTTGGGGCCCGCTAACTTCTTGTACACACTTGATCAAATTCTGTTGATGTATCTGTAACCTGTATTCAAATAGATTTTGAAAATTGTTGTTGTGTCAGTAATATTTTTATTTAGTTTATTAAGCAGAGAAAATATCCATCGCAAACAATCGGATAGATCTGAAAATTTGTATTTATCATTTACATTCTTTTATTTTGCTTAGAGTCATTGATTAAAGTTGCATAGTCCGATGGTTTTGAGCTTCTCTCATTTTCTGAGATAAACATATTAGGTTGTTCATTATAATCTACCTTACTTTAGTTTGAAGTATCTTTTATGTTAAATCGCAAACTTTTGAGATATTTGTTTGTTTGTTTGTTTGTTGTTGTTTTACGTCCTAGCAACATCTAAGGTCATATCAGGACGGGTACCGACTTGTGACAGTGCGCACTCATGGCGACTTTTATAGTGCTGTCCCACTGGGAAACCAGGCCGCCGGCACCATGACCTGGTATCCCACTCAGTCACATTATCCTGACACTGAGCACACCAGTCCTTGCCCTGTCCTAATATTGCCGAGCGCCTGGCTAGGAAGCAACAAGTATCAATTTTAAAGTCATTGGTTTGACTCGACCGGGACTCGAACCCACGACCCCACGATCTACCAGCATGGGAGACGGACGCTCTAACTCATTCGGCCATCCCGTCTGGTTTTTGAGATATTTGAAATGGAAACATGCTAAATTAATTTTGGCAAGCTTGCCCAAGCTCTATCAGGCTTCTGCAGTAACAGATTCTATTACTTGACTCAGTAGTCCCTTCTATGTGCCGGTAAGTGTTTAATAAGTGCATCGGTATCTAAATTAGATATGTAGAATCAAATCTAAATAATTGTTTTGGTTTTGAAAATTTGATGTTTTCATCGGACTATGCAGCTTTAAGCAGCAAAAAATGTCAATCGCAAGCAATTGGTTTTCCTCATTCGACTGATCTTTGCCCTATCCCAGTAATGCCGACCCGCCAGGCTAGGTAGTGGAAAGTATAACAAATTTAGCTCGTTTGGTTTGAATCGGTCAGCGTTCAAAACTTCGTGTTTGACTCCCATGACCGGCCAAACCGGAAAAGGGTGCTCAACTCATTTGGCCATCAATTCTGGGCTTTTACTTCCGGAATATTTTGCTTAATTCTCAAGGCACAAACAATTAAAGGGGATTGATATGGACTAGGGCCGGGAAGTTCTGTAGCGTAATGAATGATCTCCAGTAGAACATTGCTTTGTTTTCCTGTTTATAACCAAACCACTGTGTTCAGCGGTTGTTAGAATATGTCACTTTCGAGATATTAAAGTTGCATGGTCCGATCAAATATAATTTTGTCAAAATCAAAAGAACTACCTACATTTGATCCTATATATCCAACTTAGAAACTAGTGCATTAACTAATTATTTGGTACAGCATATACAGAATAATCTGTGAATTTATTACCCCATTCCTTTGGACACTCACTTTGAGACAGCCATTAAACAGGGAGGCCACTAACCAATTAGGTCAATCTTGTGACCTTCGTCGAAGTACACTAGAGTATGCTAGAGCAAGCTAGAATATGCTAGAGTACGTTAGCATCACGGATTGGCATTAACCCGCGAGTATGTATACTATATGCATAATGTATTTAGGCATCCACAATTGTAGGGAGGTAGTTCATATTATATTATATTATATAGATAATATATGCAGCATATACACATTATATATGTATATTACATGTAGGTGTAATCATCAATGCCTTTAACTAAGTCATCACTACTTTACTAGGGAGCGTGACATAGCTCATGCGGTAGAGTGTTTACCTGTGACGGTGTTGGTCATCCTATCGATCGTGCTCAGTAAGACCCATTTGCAGTTTGGGTCATTTTCTATTCCAACCAGTGGTCGACAACTGGTTCACCAAAGGGTGTGGTATGTGCTGTCCTGTCTGTGGGAGAGTGCATATAAAAGACCCCTTGCTGCTTATCGAAAAGAGTAGCCTATGTGGCGGCAGCGGGTTTCCTCCAAAGAAATATGTCAGAATGACGATATGTTTGACATTCAATAGCCGATGATGAAAATCAATGTGCTCTAGAGGCCTCGTTAAATAAAACAAGCTTGAATTTTTACTAGTTTACTAAACGGATAATTATCCCAGAGTGCAATGGTTGTCAGTATCTACCGACACTCCCACACATTCTATCAGAATGTGTGGATTTCATGGCTTTGCGGCAACAATGTTTTAATGTAAATAGCATGTGAAACCGTTTACGACCAAATTCTTCAGTTCTTAAGAACAACTGGACTGTATTGCCTATTGTAAATTTACCACTGTCTCATGAGTTACGTTTTGATGTCATTCAATGCAAATTTAACCACTTCAAAATTTCATTTCGGATAAAGATTGCTGCCATTTGACAAGAATTTGACCGTTTCAGATTTTCAAGTCAATTTCAATGTTAACATATAAGTGTTCATTAAAGTCTTTTCATAAAACCAAGGTAACAGAATAAATGCCACTAACCTTTTGCTGTGAATATGGCTTTTGCTGCTGATATGACATTCAAGCATCATCAATCACTCATCCATTCATACTTATATAAACAGTTGGCCCCCAAGTAAACAGAATAATAATAACATTGACGTGGTTGAGAAGAGTATATTTTCTCTGGCAGGAATATATTAATGTCCCACCTAAAGTTAAAAATTGACAGTTTGAGTGGGTCTGGAGGTGATAACGACACAGCTGGCATACAAGCGTCAGGCCTATGACTGGTGGCTCCGGTGTGGCCGAATATGGAACTACATAGCTAGCTGATGACATGCAGCAGAGCCTAGTTAGCTGGCATATAATATTAGAGCAAACTGAAGAGAGTTAGTGTCCTTTTTTATATTCCCATAATAGATTATAGAGCACATATACCCTATATGTCATATATATATATGACATATAGGCATGCACACCATATTCATATATATGATATATATATATAGCATGTGATCTATCAGGTAAATATATAAGTAACAACAAGATTTTAAACAGCTATTCCATTTCTTCATTCCTAATTTAATGTTTATTATGTATATATCATATATATGATATATTTAGCATGTATATAATATATGGAGGCATAGCGCCATATTAATGTATATGGTGTATATTATATATATAGCATGTAATATACAAGGTAAATATAAATAAATAAAATGTAAGACGGGTATTCCATTTCCTCATTTCTACTTTAATGTATATTATATATATAAATATATATATATATATATATATATAGCATGCAATTTATCAGGTAAATATACATAACCAGAAAGAAGGGTTAAAGAGTTATTCCATTTCTTTATTCCTATTTTAATGTATGTTATATATGGCATGTAATCTACTAGGTAAACATACATGAAAAAAGGTTAAGCAGGTATTCCATTTTTTTCATTCCTACCGTGATGTATGTATATATATATATATATAATATATATACAGCATGTAAACTACCAGGTAAACATATTAAAAAAAAGGTTAAGCAGGTATTCCTTTTTTTTAAATTCCTACTGTAATGTATATATATATATATATATATATATATATATATATATATATATATAGCATGTAATCTACCAGCTAAGCATACATAAAAAACATGTTAAACAGGTATTCCATTTCTTCATTCCTACTTTAAAGTCACCACCATTGTACCACTGGCGCCACCTGTAGCCTTGGTGTATGTACATATATAATATTATAAAGCCGTCCATTACAGGGCATGCGGCGGTTTACGTATACTAACTTGTATTGTCTAAGATAGAATTAGATAGTTATATTTAGAATAATATTAGTTATATTTAGATAGTTATATGTAGCAATAACTTATGTAAATGTTAAAGTTGCATAACCCATTGGTTTAGAAAAAAATCCTTCTTTAAGTTTTTTAGTTATATACATCAAGTTGACAATTATAACTTACTGTACACTGCTTCAGAGTAACTTATGATAATTAACTAACTTTGGAGCGTGTAAAGTGATTTGCGTATGCACACCAGGTGAAGCCGCGAATATGGCCTTTGCTGCTATGGTGTTAACCCATCACCCTTCAACTAAGCCGTTGAAGGCGAAAGTAATACACCATTGTTGTGTAATGCCGTGTATGCATAGACCGTTCCCTTGTGGCGTGTTCCCTTGTTCCCTGTTTGCTTGAGACTTTGTGACGTGCCACACACAGACAATGAACCTGTGTTTTGCTTAGTGGCCGTTCCCATAGGTTGGACCCAGGGACCGTATGGCCTTGTGCAGGAAACATAGAGAATGACTGTGTATTGTCTGTGTGGCGAGTCACAAGGTCACGAGCGAGCAGGAACAAGGGAACACACCACAAGGGAACAATCTATGGATACATGGTCTTAACTAGGTCATGTTGAAGCCAGCGAGTTTTTATGCTCGTAAGTGTGGGGAGGTGAAGGGGAGCCGGTGTCACGGTTTCAGTTCTCCGCCAGTTTCAGTTCTCTGCATTGCTTCTGCGCATGCCTCAAAATCGAACAGCATCGTCTGCGCATGTGTCAACATCGAGCCAGATTCAAACCGTCACCGATCGCCGCAAATCGCTGCACTCATACTGTCCCTATAGTGCCAGTGTCACTAACCTTATAAATTTAATATAATCTTTTCGGTAAACATGTTTTCTATATGTGTACCAAGCGATTTGTTTCTAGGTGGTGTGGTTTTAGAGATATTTCACTTTTTCTGTATGAAGATTGCTCACGACCATTGACAATGCCTTGAGTTTGCCGGTACGCGCAGTGTAAAACATTATTCAAAATGAATAGAAATCCAGAACCCTAACCTTATCAATTTAATATAATCTTTTTGGTAAACATGTTTTCTATATGTCTACCAAGCGATTTGTTTCTAGGTGGTGTGGTTTTAGAGATATTTCACTTTTTCTGTATGAAGATTGCTCACGACCATTGACAATGCCTAGACGATGCTGTTCGATTTTGACGCATCCGCAGAAGCGATGCGGAGAACTGAAACTGGCAGAGAACTGAAACCGCGACACCGGGCCCGAATTAAATGAGCAATGAGTTCACACGCATTAAAGTTGGCTTTGTGGGATCAGATCTAGATAGATATCTTGATTTTTTTTAATATTATGATTTCATCAGATTACGCAATTAAAAAATATGACGGCCATGATAACCACATGTGAGTGGAATGTATAAAGTCTCGTTGTTTCGCAATGTTCTCATCTTACCCTCCTCATCTCCACAGAATTAGAAATGGCAAATGGACAATAAAATGGACACTATATATATATATGAATATATGTCACAGCATATTTAGGATGTATCATGTGTTTATTTATAGTCATTTAGTTAGTGTGGATGATACCATGGCAACGCCATAGAACTAAGCTTCTTTCTTTCACCACCGGAACCTGAAAACAGGTACACTTCCGGTAAGCTCCCCAGGATGTGGTTATACGATTTATATGCAGGTCTGTTTCCCGAAACGCACGAGGAAGGAACGATGACAAACAAGAAGAAATGTATGCTTCCACGTTTATTACTCGGATCTCTGCCATCACGGCATCACAGAGCCAAATGATCCGCCCCCTGACCAGCCAGGTTGCAGGTAACCTTTTAAGGTGGGAGCGGGAGCCACTTGCTGGATGCAGTAAGGCCAGTCCACCCGGGGACATTCTCTGCCGCCACCTGTTACAGTAGAACTGCAACAGTGGGCGGCATAATATGTGCCGCCGCCACATGGTGGTGGGGCTCATGTCGGAACTACTACACAAGTTAAAGGTTTTTAATTGAGTTCCTTTCTTATGTAATCCCTTTTTCTCCTCTGGGCAATGTGTTAGTGCTGGTGCAGTGGTCTTCCGGCCTGGATAGCATGTGAAGGCTGTGTATCCATAGACTGTTCCCTTGTGGCGTGTTCCCTTATGTTTTTGCTTGTGACGGGCCACACAGACAATGAATCTTTGTTTTGCTTAGTGGCCATTCCCGTAGGTTGGACCGAGGGATCATATGGCCTTGTGCACGGCACATGTGAGGTATTGACCAGGAACATAGAGAATGAACTTGCATCGTCTGTGTGGCGCATCACAAGGTCACAACACACCACAAGGTCATAGTCTATGGATTTGCAGCCTTAAAGAACACCGAATATAATATCAGAGCCTCAGCCCCAGGTAAAGCTTTTATTAATTGGTTCTTTATTTAAAGTTGATATAATCTGATGTTTTTGAGTATTTGCCATATTAAGAAAAAGATTACATATCCATGTCTATTTTTAATGTCTAAACTCTTTTCTGTCATTTCCTATTCTATTATTAATTCCGAAATGTTGTTATCACTAACAGGAACGGGATATATTAATACAGGTACGATCCTGCTTTGGGGATACATTAATGCAGGTGTCCTGCTGTTGGAATAGATTAATGCAGGTCGCGTCCTGCTGTGGGCTACATTAATGCAGGTTGCGTCCTGCTGTGAAGATACATTAATGCAGGCAGTGTCCTGCTGTTGGAATACATTAATGCAGGTTGCGTCCTGCTGTTAGGATTTTTTTTTCTTTCTTGAAGATTTATACTGCCTATCATGGATAAGTCCGAATAGTTTTGTTTTCACCATTAAACAGTTTCTTGATAGAAAGCCTGAGCCTACACTTTTACTGAACCAAGGGATTTTTAACCTCCCACACCACATAGACATGGTATGAGAGCAACTGGTCTTTGATGACGTGTATATTATATATAGCATCTAATCTATCAGGTAAATATAAATAAATAAAAGGTTAGACAGGTATTCTATTTCTTCATTTCTATTTTAATGTATATTATATATATAGTAATGTATATATATATATAGCATGCAATTTATCAGGTAAATATACATCACAAAAAAGTTGTTAACGCCGTGGGAAATACAAATTGGCCGAGGTGACGGCATGGGGGATTGAACCACCGATCTTCAGATATGGGGTTCGACCTAGAAAAAAGTCAGACACTCTAACCACTCTGCCACAAAGAACACAATTGCATTAATGTATGCGGTGTCCTGCTGTATCTGCAATGCGATAACATTCATTGAATACTCCTTCTTTACTGCAAAATATGATTTCTGAGTCCTGTGCACCTCATAATCATATCGTTGTCTCTCTCAACTCAGCTCTTCTTTCTGTTATCGTTGAGGGATACATGTGTTTTGTTGTCTCTTCATTTGATTGTGAATCTCAACTCTGTTATCATTATTTTCTATGACAAGAATAAACTTTGAATTGTCCCAAAAATCAATCCTGTCTTAGTTCCTTATAAACATGGCTGCTTAGCAGATCTCCTTTAAATTAAAGCTGCATAATTGGCTGCACTCGATGGAAACAAAGATCAGAGAAGAATTAGTTTAAAGAGTTTATTTAAGAAAAGATAATCAGGAACATATTAGAGGTCTATCAACCTGTATCAAGTAGGCGACTGGGGCCCGAGAGTTCTGGGGCACTGGCAGGAGTACGGATCCGGGTAGCATTAGTCATGTACAGTCCAGAGCAGGAGAGGAGAGCAGGCTGGAGTGAAGGAGTAGGAGGTCAGCGCTCACCCCCCCAGTGAAGAGGGTGGGAGGGTGGGGAAGCGAAGTGTACAACAGGAGCCACAGGGGCAGAGTGAGGAAAGGAGAGCGACAGCGCCTGAGGAAAGCTAAGAATAGAACAGCCTCGTTTGCAAATTACCCATGTTAGCCTATGGTAAACTAGATAAAAGATTCACCCCGTACTTCCAGTACAGGGGTGAAAACCAGCCTTATATAAAAACGGTTGAAAAATCGGGCAAATGAAATGAGTCTTTATGAGAGCCTAATTTCACAATCTAAGAAGCAACATTTATTCTTTGTATATGTCTTCATGTTTACCCGCTACTTTTGAGTTGGAAAATATAATAAAACATATACTTTAATGCAATTTAAAAGTGAAATCGACGGCGTTCTCTGGCCGCCATCTTATCTTTTTGCATTCTCTCCCATCTCACCAACTCTGTTCTGATATAAGTAACCATTTGACACTGGTGCCAGGCATTCTACTTCTTGTTCCATACTAACGCTATTTTCGCCCGTATTTATATAAGGCTGGTCTTCACCCGTGTACTACAAGTACAGGGTGAATCTTTTATCTAATGGTCAACATGCTCAATCTGATGTAAAAAAACACATTTTCAAAACCAAAACACTGACCTAGATTTGATCCTACATATATAACTCTACATCCTGTTCTATGCAGCCATAATTGTTTAATAAGTGCACCGGTATCTGTGATCAAATCTAGGTCAGTGTTTTGGTTTTGAAAATGCGATGTTTTATATTGGATTACGCAGCATCAATACTGGTGCAATTGTCGATGTTGCTCGCAACATGGGTAATCGAGCAAGGCGGAGTCGGATACCTATTCAACGGCCGCTGGCGCCACCTGTATTTGAACCTTAACACTAAATATATAGATTGACGTTTACCCCGCCTAGCGGGTCTTTTGTAACTATGCCGAGTAACCACGGGCGAGAGATGGCGGATTTGCATATGTAAATTAGATACGGCTTCAGTGGACGAAGTTGTATGTAGTGGAGGCTAACGTGGTTGAACGTAGTTGAACGTACCGGCATCCATACTTCTCCAGCATGCTAACTTGGTAATAACGTGGGTGGGCCGTGAGTTCTGATTTAATCTTTGGACATGTTCAAAAGAGCACTATGTCAGAGGCTGAATTTGCATCCGTGATGTTAACATACTCTAGCCTACTCTAGCGTGCTCTAGCGTACTTGGACGAAGCCCTGGTCACATAGCCATTAGTTGACGTAGGTGAACGTAGTGGAGGCTAACGTAATTAAACAGAGTTGAACGTAGTTGAACGTACTGGCATCCGTACTGTAACGTATTTATCCGTACCATAACATATTTATCTGTACCATAATGTAATTATCTGTACCGTAACGTATTTATCCATGCCAAAACCTGCCGTACCTTAGCGTATTTCAACGTAGTTTAACGTACTTACACCACATTTGACACACGTTAGCCTCCACTACGTTCACCTACGTTCA
The DNA here is from genome assembly GCA_030323885.1 of Branchipolynoe longqiensis. Classification (NCBI taxonomy): domain Eukaryota; kingdom Metazoa; phylum Annelida; class Polychaeta; order Phyllodocida; family Polynoidae; genus Branchipolynoe; species Branchipolynoe longqiensis. The sequence continues at coordinate 80,412,269 of CM059192.1, forward strand.
GCTACGTTCAACTATGTCAACTAACGTGTATGTGACCAGGGCATACCCAATCACAGTTGGAGTACTTGCCGGCATAGAACCAAGAATGGCCACATTGCTCTCCCAGCTTCTTATATTTGTGGGCGCGGACTGGAGAAGGTTCCGATGTAGTTCCTCCACTAACCACAGTGCAGTCATGCCCACGTTGGTTGGTTGGTTGTTGGAGTTTTATGTCCTAGCAACATCAAAGGTCATATCAGGGACGTGTACCGACTTGTGACAGTGCACACTCATGGTGACTTTATAATACTGCCCTACTGGGACACCAGGCTGCCAGCACCATAACCTAATAATATCCCACTTAGTCACATTATCCTGACACTGAGCCAACCAGTCCTTGCCCTGTCCTAATAATGCAGAGTGCCTGGCTGGGCACCCCAACTCTTTGAAGGTTTGATTCCAATGTTTATCTCAATTTTTGGATTGGCGATTATGGGGTTTTCCGCCTGAACTCTTCATATACACACTTACCTGTTGGGTTCTATATGCTTCCGCGCGAGTGGCTAGTCCAACCCCGCGCTGGGGGGGGGGGGGGGGGGGGGCGAGAGCATGCTGGACCAGCCCCCCCCCCCCCCCCCAACCCAATGGGGGGGGGGGGGGTATGGACCACTACAGAGCTTATTAACACACGATAGAGGGTTTATCACTGTCTATATATATATATATATATATATATATATATTATATATATTATATATATATATATATAATATATATATATACATACAGTAAAACCTCTGGATACCGACCCCTCCACAGATCGACCACTCCCCTATTATCGATCGCTTTATTTGGGTCCCAAAAATACCATTGTAAGGATATTCTAACTCTCTAAACCGACCACCTCCCTAAATGGCCACTTAAAGTCGGTCCCATCGTCGGTCGATTTAGAGAGGTTTTACTGTATATATATATACTGGTGACGACGGTGCTTACTTGGAAGGCTTCACAGCTTCATTCATCTGGAAATGTTTTGCATCAGATTCCAAGTACGGCTTCAGGTTATAACCACGTTGCCAATGGATTAGTGTATAGACCATTTCCGCAGAGTGACATTATATCAAATCTAGTTATTGCTACCAGTTTCTCCTTAATTTATATGAACCATCGGGATTTAATCCTCAACCGAGTCAAACCAACAACTTGAAAATGTATACTTGCCGCTACTTAGCCTGACGCTTGACAATTACTAGGATGGGACAAGGAGCAGTTGAATGAGGAAGACTAATTGTTCGTGATTGAAATTCCCCCTACTTAGGGGCCATCCAACGTTGTCATCATTTTCAAGGTCAGTACAAAGAGTACAACTTTCCCAGACCCCCCCCCCCACACCACTAACCATCCCATAACCCCCCCCCCCCGGCCCCACCCCTCAAGTAGTAAATCCTTACATATCAAGATCGACTACAGGCCCAGATTGGGTGACCGAATGAGTTGAGCTCCCGCCTCCCATTTTGGTATGTCATGGGTTCAAATCACTGGTCAAGTCAAACTAATAACTTAAAAATTGATATTTGTCGCTACCTAGCCTGGCATTCAGCATTACTTCGATAGGACAAGGAGCAATGGAATGAGGAAGGAAATCGTCCACGATTTAAAATTACCCCACGTAATCAACTATTTACAAATAAAAGTTGAATAAATCGCTGAAAAATCAACATTTTATTAAATGATAAAAGTAATTCTTTACTGACAACCCCCCCCCCCCCCCACCGACCCACCCGTCATACGCTTTGTACGACCGTGAACATGTAGGCAACTTTGCAGGGCCCCTTAAAGCTGCATAGTCCGATGAAGCATCACATTTTAAAAACCAAAGCAATTATCTAGATTGTATTCTACATATCTAACTTTTATACTGGTGCACTTATTAAGGAGTTGGAATACTGAGGCAATTTAATAGAACCTGTTACTGCAGAAGCGTATGGTGTCAGAGTTTTGATGTGGGCTTGCCAAAATTAATTTGATATGTCTGCACTTTAAATATCTCCCGCCCTGATATGATCCAAGATGTTGCCAGGACGTAAAACAACAACAAACAAACAAAATCAAATATCTCACAAGTTAGCCATTTAACATAAAACTTACTTCAAGCTAAAGTAAGATAGATTAGAACATTTAATTTAATATATTTATCTCAGGAAAACTCATCCTCTTCATGCTGTCGGTCGCGATGCGACAAAGACTGCTTTCATTACTTGACTGCCACTCTCCATTTAGCTCTCTGCTGTGAGAGTTGCGTCCATGAGTCGGTCTTAATGTCAACATTTCATGAAAGCTGCCTGCAAAAGTGTTGAAGTGCTGCTGGCTTTTGCAAGTTACCAGCGGCACTCTCTCGGGGAGCAAATAGAGGTTTCACACCGGCAAGAACGTTACAGACTAGGAAAACTACAGACCTCAAAACCATCGGACTATGCAACTTTATCAATGAATGTGACAAATACAAATTTAAAAATATTTAAAGAAAAAAAAGAGTAGATGTGCTGATATGCCTCATGCGTCACTTCCAGTTGCTTTGGCAGTGCTGGTCGACGAATTGTTGGGAAGGCGCGGTCCCGGGGTTTGATCAACAGCCTTGTCCGGGAAGAGACCAGACGGGATGGCCGAATGAGTTAGAGCGTCAGTCTCCCGTGGGGTCGTGGGTTCGAACCTTGGTCGAGTCAAACGAATGACTTAAAAATTGATACGTGTTGCTTCCTAGCCTGGCACTCTGCATTTTTAGGATAGGGTAAGGACTGGTTGGCTCAGTGTCAGGATAATGTGACTGAGTGGGATATCAGGTCATGGTGCTGGCGGCATGGTCTACCAGTGGGGCAGCACTATAAAGTCACCATGAGTGCGCAGTCACAAGTCGGTACCCTCCTGATATGACCTTAGATGTTGCTAGGACGTAAAACAACAACAAACAAACTGTCCTAGAAGATCTCACCAGGTGGCGCCGCAGTGCACACTGCGCATGCCTCGGTTGTGACTTCCGGTCTGCAAAGAAAACAATCAACCATGCGCAACACTGGAGTACTGTTATCGGGGCCACCCAGAAGACCCTGCGCGGTAATCCACATTCAACATCCGGGTCCATATCCGGTAGAGTCTATCATTTATGTCTTCGTTATATATATATATATATATATATATATATATATATATATATATATATACTTTTTTAATTATATATATATTTTTTTAATAAATACTTTTTAAACCAAAGTCAAAGAAAAACATCTAGCGTTGGATCTAACAAACTTTTTATTGGTGGTAAATGTGTTTATTCATCTTGTGACTGCCGTACGTCGGTGTGCTTGTCGTACGTCGGTATAGTTGTTTAGGATTATATTTGCAATTACAGCTAGTGTTGGCTATTTTAATCAAGTTAATGTTTACGATACTCCTCTATATGTAAAGTCGATGGCTGATTAAAAAAACAAACAATTCTCGCCGTGAATATGGCCTATGCTGCCGACACGGGGTGAAAACCACCAATCAATCAATCAAGCGATACTCCTCAAAGTTTCCCATTGAGTTATATTTAAACTAAGTATTTTATATTAGCCAGCAACGTACTTTATAATTATATCTAGTGAATCCTAGCATATTGTCAGCTCTCACATTTGTTTACACTGTGGCCGAATTACTGTCAGTGTAAGAACTTGCGTCTAAGAAAATAGTACGTATTTTTGTTTGTTTCTATTCAAATGTGTACTACAATACATTAAATGATCTGTATATTCATTAGAACTGACTGTGGTGGCGCCACCGTAGGCCAGTCGGCCCGCCGCTTATGGGACAAGCTGCTGGGTAGTCCCTTATTGGACAATAAGCAATGATATAAGCGCGTGCAATAATAAATAATAATCGACCTCATACCGAAGATTTATACCAATATATCCATATACCATCTATTTATTTACATATATATTATTTCAAGTGTATTTAGTCATTTATATAAAGTTTGAGTAATCACTTGGCATATGAATACAGTGGTTTCTTCTGGAAAAGTCATATGATTCAGAGTATTCACGCGTGACCTAATTCGGCATCAGAACGAGGCTGAGTACGCGTCGGGTATAGATTACATCACGGTTCCAGCGGCGCGGTGCATTGTGGGATGCATCAGAGCAAAACATACCCCCCAAAAGCACATGGCACATGCTAATACACTGGGTGCAGCTATGAAATGTGCTAGTTTCAGATCATCTCAGCTCTTGTTTGAAACATAGAATACCAACTAAAAAAATATATAAGATATTAATCTTTTATCCAGCATTGCATTTACATCAATATAACCAGCACGTCTTATGCCATGTGCATTTAGATTTAGACAAATCTAGGCACCATATTCTATGGTTTATGGAGAGTTGTGTCTTAAACATATGCATTATATTATTATATTGCATCCTTCCATCCATGTTTATGCCAAATTGTTATGTATTTCTAGTTATTTTGAATAAAATGCCAGTTTTGCCCTACGCGTATCGGCAAACTCAATCGGGGTACGCCTTTGCTTTGCTCCCAACGCCGTTTTCAGCGCATGCACAGTCGGAACCGTGATGTAATCAATTGACAGGTCCGTCACCATAGCAACTGTCCATGCGGTGTTGATAAAGAGGCATCACATGGCCAGAAGCCACATGGTGTCACTCACTAAGTGCCCTGATTGGTCGGCACAGGGGAGCACTCTGAACACCACACACAGTGGAGGCGGCATCACGTGACTTGCTAAAGTAGGTCACCTGCTCCAAATAAGCCAGGGGGATGACCGGGTTCTTAAAGCTGCATTGTTTGTCAGGCATATGGCTTTCTCCAGTAGGCGTGTTCTTGTAAGATCTTACCTGCAGCACCACTGTATATATATATATATATATATATATATATATATATATATATATATATATACAATCATACATACATACATACATATCTGAGGCCTGAGGCAACCTAAGGCCAATGAGCATCTATTGACCAAATTGTCGCAAAACTTATATGTTCAGGCCGCTCAAGAGTCGTGGATGATGGTTGGTTGTTGGAGTTTCGCATCCTGGCAACGTCTGAGGTCATATCAGGACAGGTACTGACTTGTGAAAGTGTGCACTCATGGCGACTTTATCGTGCTGCCCCACTAGGAGACAAGGCCACCAGCACCATGACCCAATATCCCGCTCCATCACATTATCCTGACACTGAGCCAACCAGTCCTTGCCCTATCCTAATAATGGCGAGTGCCTAGCTAGTAAGCGACAAGTGTCAAGTTTGAAAGTCATTGGTTCGATCCGACCGGGAATCAAACTGCCGACCTTCCGCACGGGAGGCCTGAGCTCTACCGATTCGGTCAACATGTCCGGTGTCGTGGTTGATGTAGATACAAATCAAACAAAAACGCAGAGGCAATTCCACAACCTTGAGGCAGAATACCCGAAACAACATAACACATTTGATCCTAAATACTATTTTTTGTTTTTTTGTTTTTTTGTTAATGGTATGCACGCCAAAACTCTGACACCAAAGGCTTCTGCAATGATAGGTTCTATTAAATTGCTTCAGTATTTCCCTTGTGTGGTGACACATGTTTAATAAGTGAACTATCTACGTTTGATATGTACAATATAATCTAGATAATAGCTTATGGTTTTGAAAATTTGATATTTTCATTGGACTATGCAGCATTAACTAATAATTTGGGGGAGCATGGAAAGAATAGTTAGCGAATTTATTAGACTAGGCTTTTGCACAACTACTTGAGAAAGCCCTAAACCAGGAACGCTGCTACAAAACTAGGCTAATCTCCTCACCTGTCATTAGCATTGCCTTAATTGCTAGGACCACATGTTGGATAGTCATGTTCCAGGATGCCTCCTGGATGTGTTATGGCACCCTGGTGTGTCCATAGGGGTGCTGCACAGAAGTCGATACTAATTTCTTGCATTACGGGCCAGTGTGCTAATCATTACACCACCTAGGCTCCCTGATGTCACCAGCCTACCTATGCCTACCTGTTTATGCGGCTCCTTGCCTGAGAGATCAGTGCAGACTACTACAGTATGTTAACATTACTAGATGTATTTAATCTATCCACAAAGTGTATCAAAAGTATGCTTGCATGATTTTGTGCTAAAGTGAAAATGTTAAAATTTACACATCAACAGCATGAATTTACCCACATTTTTTATCAACTTTTTTCTTTCAATTTTGTGTGTGTGTAAGACATACTCTTACTTGCTTAACTGTGATCAATATAATCTTGTTTGAATTTGTAGTGTACATTGAAATGATGATGTTTGGTATGTGCGTTTGATTTTCATGTTACATGAAATATAAATACATTATATTAATATTATTAATGGATTGCCTGTAGCGTCTCGTCCACCGAACACTACTATCGCCCGAACCGCTGATGGGAGCGGCCTGGGCGACTTGGGTTTGCACGCAGGGTGGCAAACCCACCGCGAGCACCACTATCGCTATCAATCTTACATGAGTGATATTAACCAGATTATGCACACATGATATATTACACTTTAATTTGTAAATATGTAAAATTATCCTGATGACGTTTCTTGATCTTTAAAGCTGCATAGTCCGATAAAAACATCAAATTTTCAAAACCGAAACAATTATCTAGATTTGACACTGATGCACTTATTAAACATTTGCCACCACATAAAAGGCAATACTGCGGCAATTTAATAGAGCACGTTACTACAGAAGCCTATGGTGTCAGAGTTTTCGCATGCTTCCCAAAATTAATTCTACATTGGTTGCACTTCAAATATCTTCAAAGTTTGCCATTTAAAATAAAAGTTACTTCAAACTAAAGTAAGATAGACTACAACGATCAACCTAATATATTTATCTCAGAAAATCACGGTTCTTGAAACAAAACAATCGGGCTGTGTAATTTGAATGAGTATTTTTTTTCTCCCTGCCAGATAATTTCTCATCACTGCCACCTGCCAGTACCAGCTCCACCCACTCATGGCAGCCAGTGGATGCTTGTCTGAACATTCTCACCGGAACTAATTGCATTAAAGCTGCATAGTCTGATAAAAGCATCAAATTGTCGAAACCAAAACATTTACCTAGATTCTATCCTACATATCTGACTTAGATATTGATGCAATTATTAAAGTTGCATAGTCCGATGGTTTTGAATTTCTGTATTTTCTCTGAGATAAATATTTTAGATTGATCACTAGTATCTACTTTACATTAGTTCAAAGTTACTTTTATTTTAAATGGTAAACTTTTGAGATATTTTGAGTGCAAACATGACAAATTAGTTTTGGCAAGCTTGCCAAAATTCTGACACCATAGACTTCTGCAGTAACAGGTTCTGTTAAATTGACTCAGTATTGGCTTCTACGCAGAAACAAATGCTTAATAAGTGCATCAGTATATAAGTTAGATATGTAAAATCAAATCTAGATAATTGGTTTGGTTTTGAAAATTTGGTATTTCATCGGACTATGCAGCTTTAAGCATTTGTTGCCACACAGAAGGGAATGATGAGTCGATTGAATAGAACCTCTTACTGCTGAAGCCTATGGTGTCAGAGTTTCTGCATGCTTGCCAAAATTAATTTGGAATTTTTGCACTTCAAATATCTCCCAAGTTAGACATTTAAAATGAAAGGCGCTTCAAACTAAATCAAGGTAGATTATAACCATCAACCTAATATATTTATCTCAGTAAATAACAGAACCTGAAAACCATCGGACTATGCAACTTTAAGATGGCATCTGCGTCTCTGGCGCTGACCTTGAGATGGGACGCCAGCGTCCGTTGGGGACGCCTGCTTCCTCTTGGTACATCCGGGTCTCTCAGAGGGGAGGCAGCATGCCGCATGATTCAAATATGATCGCTTGTTTGTTGTTTGTTTGTTGTTGTTTGAAGTCCTAGCAACAGCTAAGGTCATATCAGGATGGGTACCGACTTGCGACAGTGTGCTCTCATGGTGGTGATTTTATAGTGCTGCCCCACTGGGAGACCAGGCCGCCAGCACCTTGACCCGATATCCCACACAGTCACATTATCCTGATATTGTAATAACCCATCATTATCTTATCCTATTAATGCCGAGTGCCAGGCTAGGTAGCGACAAGTGTCAATTTTTATAAGTCATTGGCTGGGATTTGAACTCCTGACCTTCCGCACGGGAAGCATGCGCTCTACCGATTCGGCCACCACGTCCGGTCCAAATATGATTAGCGGCCACTTTATGGAATAAGGTTGTGAGACGCGGTAAGAAATGTAGCGTCTCTGGAGAAATTCCAACTGGCCTTAAGACTCTCATGTTTGAGGTTTTAGATTTTTTTGCACATAAAACGTTGGTATCCTTCAACATTTTTAACCCAGTTGTAAATATGTCATAGTAAGGAGCTCACCTCAGTTAATAACCAATTAGGAACTATTATGGGCTATATTACCTACTCTGGCATCCTTTTGTTGAAGACCAGACACGGTGGCCGAATCTGTAGAGCGCAGGCTTCCCGTGCGGAAGGTCAGGAGTTTTGTTCGAATTCCAGTCGAGTCAAACTAATGATTCTTAAAATCGATACTTGTCTCTACCTAGCCTGGCGCTTGGCATTAATAGGATAGGGAAAGGACTGGTTGGCCTAGTGTCAGGATAATGTGACTATGAGGGATATCGGGACATGGTGCGCACAGCCTGGTCTCGCAGTGGGGCAGCACTGTTGAAGCCAAAATTAATTTAGCATGTTTACAATTCAAATATATCCAAGGTTAGTCATTTTAAATCAATGTTAATTCAAACTGAAGTAAGGTAGATTATAATGATCAACCTAATATATTTACCTCAGAAGATGACAGAAACTCAGAATGATCGAACTATGCAATTTTAAGCAGGAGAAATTCCTACCATGAACAATTGATCGTCCTCATTCCACTGCTCCTTGTCCTATCCCAGTAATGGCGAGTGCCAGGCTAGGTAGGTAATGACAAGTATACATTTTTAAGTTATCGCTTTAACTTGGCTTGGGATCAAATCCACCCATACATGACCAGTGACACGGGAAGCGGGCGCTCAACACATTCGGCCATTCCTCCACTCTGAACATTTAATAAAAATCACAAATCTGGAAACTTTAATGATTGCATTGCACCTTTGGTTCTGTCCTGCATAAGTTGGCGGAGAGTTTTTGGACTCTGTGCAGACACCTCTGATGTGATTAGCACCAACTCAGCAGGACAAACCATCATGTCAATGCCTGAATAAATCACCAGAAGAGCCAGCCTGGAGAGAAAACCCCGCACCGCAAATGAAGAAGGATAAGTTGGGTTGGCCGTAGCTACTTGGGGAGGTGGGGGGAGGAGGGGGGACAATTACCCCGCACCCCCCCACAAAAAAAACCTGTATGTAACCTTCCTGATGTGGCTGGAAATGGCATTTCAGAGCCTCAAGATTAAAAAAAGAAATTTCTTGGGCGCGGGCCAGTATACCCCCAGACTCCCCCTAGTGCCTCATGGCTTCGGTGCTCGTCCGTTCCAAGAATTTATCTATGCCCCAAACAACAATTCTTAGCTAAAGCTCATTTTATTTAGCGACACCTCTAGAGCACATTGATTTTATCATCGTCTATTGGATGTCAAGCACTTGCTCATTCTGACATTTCTTTGGAGGAAACCCCCTGTCGCCACATAGGCTACTCTTTCTGATAAGCCGGTCGGTCTTGGTGGTTTGCGGTCTTTAGCAGTGCATCCACTGGTTACTATCTTTTCCAACTTTTGAGGAAACCTGCTGCCGACAAATAGGCTAGTGTTTCCAATAAACAGCAAGGGGTATTTTATATGCACTTTCCCACATACAGGACAACACATACCACAGCCTTTGATGAACCAGTTGTGGACCGCTGGTTGGAACGGAACATAGCCCAAACTGTAAATCGGTCCACTGAGCAGGATCAATAGGATAACGTTCACCTTTGCAGGTGGACAAGCTACTGCCTGAGCTACATCCCACTCTAAACATTCCTAGGTGTGGTTATGGATGGCTCATGAGATAATGCCTTCAGCATTTACACTGCATGTCGCTAAGTGAAAGGTGACAGCATTCCTTGTGTCATTTCTCCTTATGTCATCAGAAGTCTGGGAGTTTTCAGAACGAGGCTGGACCGGACGCTTTGGCCGAAAGCGATAGAGCGCATGCTTCCCGTGCGGAAGGGTGGGTGGTCGAATCCCATCCATATCAAACTAATGACTTACAAAGTTTATACTTGTTGCTACCTAGCCTGGTACTTTGCATTAATAGGATAGGACAAGGACTGGTTAGCACAGTATCAGGATAATGTGACTGTGTCGGATATCGGGTCATGGTGCCAGTGGCCTGAGTTGCATCCCAATGGAACAACACTATAAAGTCACCATGAGTGTGCACTGATATATGTCGGTACCCATCCTGATATGATCGTAGATGTTATTTGGTTGTAAATCCACAAACAGAAGGAGGCTGGTGGTTCCAGATCATGGTCATAATGTAGACGTAATCAGGGTCATAGCCAGAAATTAAACATAATTGTAAGCAGACAATTCTTTGCACAGGCTTACAGAAAATTAAGAAACTGTAAGCACAACATATTTTTTTTAAAGTGTATATTATAACAAATTTAGTATGGACAAAAATATGACGCTGAGAGAAATTGTTCGCACATGCTTACAATACGACAACGTAGCTATGTCCCTGTTAATTGAGCGCTAGCACTAGCATGAGCTATATTATAAGGCATGCCCTGATATTCCACTCAGTCACATTATCCTGTCACTGAGCTAACCAGTCCTTGCCATATCCTAAGAATGGCGAGCACCTGGTTAGGAAGCAACACGTATTAATTTTTAAGTTATTGGTTTGAGTCCACCAGGGTTCGAACCCATGGGTTCGAATCCCACGATCAACCAAAACGGGAGATGGATGGTCAACTCATCCGGCCATTCCATCTCCAAATGGTATTTTATTTGATATTACCTGTAGGTGATAATGCTCTATCAGGATGTCTAATATTACTTATCCTCCTCCGATCCATCCTGCTCAGTGGACCCATTTGCAGATTGGGCTATTTTCCGTTCAAACCAGTGGTCCACAACTGGTTAATCAAAGGCTGTGGTATGTGCTGTCCTGTCTGTGGGAAAGTGCATATAAAGGACCCTTTGCTGCTTAACTGAAAGAGTAGCATATGTGGCGGCAGCAGGTTTCCTGCCAAGAAATAGGTCAGAATGACCATATGTTTGATGTCCAATAGCCGATGATAACATCAATGTGCTCTAGAGGCGTCGTTAAATAAAACAAACTTATAATATTGTCGTGGGGGGTGATGAAAATGCGAAATACCGCACCTAGGGCGGGACTCGAACCCACATCTCTTTGCATTCCGGGCCAGTGTGCTAACCATTACACCACCTAGGCTCCCTGATATCACCACACTACCCACGCCTACCTGTCTATGTGGTTACTTGCCTGAGAGGTCAGTGCAGACTACTACACTCGTCCCCCTGGAATTGTAAGTCTTTTAATGCTTACAATTACATACATACAGGCAATGCACTAACACATACATCCACAGGGTAGGTTCTACAACCATACAGCGCGTAGCTTGTGTAGGATCATGGTCATGCAATCAGTGTCGTGGGGGTGATGAAAATGGGAAATACCGTGCCTAGAGCTCGACTCAAACCCACATCTCTTTGCATTCCGGGCCAGTGTGCTAACCATTACACCACCTAGGCTCCCTGATATCACCACACTACCCATGCCTACCTGTCTATGTGGTTACTTGCCTGAGAGCTCAGTGCAGACTACTACAATATCACTTATCCACTACTGATTTCTATAGCTATATATGCCTGTATCGGGATGTATATTACTTATTGACCACTGATTTAGTAGGCTAGGGACCTGTATCAGTAGGTCATTGCTTATTCACTACTGATTGTGTAGGCTAGAAACCTGTACCATGTCATTCAGGTGAAGATCTAACGGTCATGTTTTGAACACAGGATACAATCTGTACTATTAAGTCATTATGCAGATACAGTAAACTGTAACAACAAATTGTATCCATATTATTTGTTTGTAAGGAGCAGTGGGAAGACAACCAATAATCTTTACACTGTTCCAGAGAGCGTGTATATAAACAGATGAGAGGGACAATTCCCATACTAGACCGTGTAACAGCTGCCGACTGTGGCGCTCCAAGTGGTGGTTGTTGAACAGTATATGACACAGCTGTCAAACTCAAGGCATTGTCAATGGCCGTGAGCAATCTTCGTACAGAAAAAGTGAAATATCTCTAAAACCACATGACCTAGACACAAACCGCTTGGAACACATATAGAAAACATATTTAATGATGAGACTATATTAAATTCATATGGCTAGGGTTCTGTATTTCTATTAATTTTGAATAAAATACACGTTTTGCACTACACGTACGGCAAACTCAAGGCATTGTCAATGGCGGTGAGCAATCTTCATACAGAAAAAGTGAAATATCTCTAAAACCACATGACCTAGACACAAACCGCTTGGAACACATATAGAAAACATGTTTACCAAAAGGATTATATTAAATTGATAAGGTTAGGCTTCTGCATTTCTATTAATTTTGAATAAAAACAAATGTTTTGCACTGCACATACCGGCAAACTCAAAGCTTGTTCAACACTAACCGCCAGGAACGCCACTGTAGCCTGTGTTACCGATTTTCGCGGGAGTTGTCCCTCTCATCTGTTTATATACACGCTCTCTGACTGTTCCTACAATTGTTATTGACAACAGGTTAGTCTATGTTTGTGGAATATGTATGGAAATTGTGAATAAAAAATGTCTAATGTCTAATGTCCTGTTGTAAAGATATACGGTCTTTCGGTCATGATACATGAGCTTGGAATCATATCAATATCTAGGGCGACAGAGTTGGGGACCATTGTTATGTAATAGCGACACAATGTGTGCCCACTCGCTGTGTGACATATAAATAACTGTGTGTAAATGTTATGTCATGCAGTGACCGGGATTGTGGTATCATGTCCAGATATTAAGATACAGTTATTAATTATAGAAATGTTTCGTCCATGCACCAGGAAGAGTGCAAATGGAGGAGGAGCATATATTAATGTTTATTGTAATTGTATGGTGACTACTTGTTACCACGGGACCGCTGGGTAAGCACACCCAGCCATTCTGCATATATTATGGACACCACCTACACTGGGGCTTCAGTGACAGGTGCCACTCTTGGGTGCCACCCATCCCAGGCTGCAGAGGTGTCTGGTTGGCTGGCTGTGTGAGCCCAGTCACCCTTGTACTCCTTGCACTTGCTAGACAGACACACTCACTCTAGAGATACCAAAAGAAGCAGTTCACCACTGAGCTGTGTGTAACACCCATAGGACTTAGGTTCAATGGGCTGTAGCCACTGAATTAGACTGAACAAGCAGGAACCATGTGGGTTTGTGTGGCAGGTTGTAAGTGAGTCAGGGTGGCAGGTCACTAGTAGGTGAACAAGAGTTGTAGCAATAAAGCTCAACCTTATCACTGTCAATCTTGCGTGACTTGTCTTCCCTTTCTTACTTATGAGTTGTTTTGGTATTTAGTGGGTGGAGACTGGCAGACAGTTGCCAGGATCCGCCTGATAGTAGTGAGTATTAAGATGAGTAATTGAGACGGCCAGCAGTAATTCTTCACTATAATGTAATTTTCTCAAATAAAAGTACCTCAGTGAAATCAACAACACGTGTCTTCGAATCGAACAGATAGCTCTTTGATGAAATCTTAAAGTAATGTCGCTTTAAACCAAATGATTAAATCGATCATTTGATTAAAACCAAGGAATATGATTATTAAAATACTCACTTTTTTAATTGTGAAAGCATGATTTGGCATATTGCAATTTAATGATGAAGAGGCATGTGGTAGCAGTATCATCACTCATCATCATCATCATCAGACTGGGCACAGTGGCCGAATCGGTAGAGCGCTGGCCTCGCGTGTGGAAGTTTGAGAGTTCAGTTCCCAGTCGAGTCAAACCAATGACTTATGAAATTGATACTTGTCGCTTCCTAGCCTGGCGCCCGGCATTTATAGGATACGGCAAGGACTGGTTAGCTCAGTTTCAGAATAATGTGACTAAGTGGGATATATATTCATGATGCCAGCGGCCTGATTTCCAAGTGAGGCAGCACTATTAGGTCACCATGAGTGCACACTGTCACAAGTGGGTACCCATCCTGATATTACCTTAGATGTTGCCAGGATGTAAAACTCCAACAACCAACCATCATCATCATCATCAGCAATCCATTAACTGTGAAGGTCATTAGGGCACCACAAATGACTTTGCAACCAGGTTTTTTTTCTCTATCCAGTTTTCCCTGTTCTCCACCTCCCTCTGGGACTTGCCGAGCACCAGCCCTGTCAATTCCCCGATGTTGTTTTCCCACCTCTTCCTTTGACCGCTTTGCTTTCTTCCTCCTTTCACTGGATTTTTGGCCAAATCTGATGAACGTGAAATACAGCTATAGGCCTACCACTGCAGTTTGCATCTCTTTATGATTGTCATATCTTTGTGTGTCATCATTAATCACCATTATGGATCCACTTCCACTCACTCACTCATTCACACACTCACACTCGCCACCACTCACTCATTCACTCAATTACACAAACTCACCACCACTCACTCATTCACTCGCACTCACCATCGCTCACTCATTCACTTACAAAAACTCACCATCACTCACTCAGTCAGTCACTCATTCACTCACCATCACTCACTTATTCACTCACTTACACAAGCTCACAATCACTCATTCATGCACTCACTCATCATCACTCACTCACTCACTTACACAAGTTTGCCATCACTCACTCATGCACTCATTCATTCACTCACATTCATTCACTCACCATCACTTACTCACTGAGTCATTCACTCACTCACTCATACACTCACTCCCACACTCACTCTCCCATCATCACTCTCACACTCTCTCACTCATAGACTCATGCATTCACTCACCATCATTCAGACACTCACTCACACATTCACTCTTTCTCACTCACACTCACACACACACACTCACACACACTCGCACACTCACTCACACATTCACTCACACACTCACTCACATCGACTCCTCGGCTGCCAGGCCAGTGCAGACTAGTACACATTCATACACTCCCACACTCACTCACTCACTCCCATACACTTGTAAAATATGGATGTTCGGTTCGGAATTACATATTGGCAGAAAGCATTATTATCCTCGGGTGACGGACCAGGGACCAAGGTTATGTAATAGAAAAGCAATGGGTGCCCCACTCGCTGTGTGACATATTAGGCTATGGGAAATATATGTGTTAATACATAGTGACCGAGATTGTGATGAGATCTTCCTATATAAGAGACAGTTAATGTTTGGTGAAATGTTCCCTCTATGCACCAGTAAGGGTGCAAGTGGAGGAAAAGGACATTTTTAATATCTATATTTATTGTAACTGTCTGCAACTTCCTGTTACCATGGGGACGATGGGCCAGCACACCAGCCATACTGCATACATTATGTACACCACCTGCAGCTGGGTTGGGTGACCGCTGCCCATGGGGGGGGGGTCGCCTCCCGGGCTGTGGAGGGTGCCTGATTGGCTGGCTGTGGGAGGTCCAGTCCCCTTCACCCCCTTGCCCCACCTGACCACACAAGCCTCGTATTGATATTGATTATTCTAGACACTGCCCCAGACACACTGGGCAGGACACTCTACTCCTGACTCTTGAACACACTCTCTCTTGGGCAGGAACCCAGACACTCTGTCTGATGCTCCACCTTTCAACTGAGCTGGGTGCAACAACCATGGGACTCTGGTTCAATGGGCTGTAGGCACTGATTCATAGACATACTAAAGAGGTAATG
Source organism: Branchipolynoe longqiensis (assembly GCA_030323885.1). Lineage (NCBI taxonomy): Eukaryota > Metazoa > Annelida > Polychaeta > Phyllodocida > Polynoidae > Branchipolynoe > Branchipolynoe longqiensis. The sequence goes on from CM059192.1 coordinate 80,428,223, forward strand.
AGACTCTGTGTGGTCAGAAGGTAAGGGGTCAGGGTGATAGGTCACCAGTAGGTGAACCGGCATTGATGCCAATAAAGCACAACTTCTTCACTGTCAATCTTGCGTGACTTGTCTTCCCTTTCTTCCTTATGAGTTTGTTTGAGAGGGGCATCAGGTGGGAACTGACAGACAGTTGTCAGAACGCATCTGGGAAGAGTTTTGTGGTATTATTTGGGGCTCTGACGGCCGGGCATCCAGGAATATTATACACTGACTGACTGACTGGCACAGGGTCCTTGCCTTGGAGGTCAGTGCAGACTACTACACATTCATACACTCCCACACTCACACACTCACTCCCATACACTGACTCACTGACTCACTGGCACAGGGTCCTTGGATGAGAAGTCAGTGCAGACCACTACACATTCATACACTCACCCCTCCAACTTGTGTTTCATGTTATTATTTCCCCCATGTCCGAGTGACGAGCCAATTATTGGCAAGACCGATTAAAGCTAGCATTCCTTACACGTGGTATGCAGCATGCGAATGCGAATGCGGCAAAAAATGGAAAAGCATCTAAGTGAATAGGGGTGCTTCCATGCCTCTGAATGCGAATGCGAATGCGAATGCGAATGCAAATGCAAATGCAAATGCGGCAACTGAATCGGTCCCTGTAGCCATCGGTGTGGCATGCGAATGCGAATGCTGCTGTATTTGCCATAGAAACCAATGCGGTTCCTTCACAAATTTAGAGGAAAAACCCCAACAAATGTTGGGGGTTTATTTGTTGGGGGTTGGCATATATCTACGCCGCATATACAACATTCGCATCCCACATGCCGCATATAAGGAAATGGTCAGTAGCAGTAAGTGAATATGGGTATACAATATTGGCGCCTTGTTACCGTTCTACACGACGTGACAGGACTAGAACTGACAGTCAGATTAACAACTGGTCCAGAAAACCACTTAAAGCTGCATCGTCCGATAAAAACATCACATTTTGTAGAGAAAAACACTTATTTACATTTGTTTTTGTTTTTTGGTAAAGTGTTTATTCATCTGAATATGACATATGTCAGCGTCGGAGCTCTGGCCTTCAGGCCTTCTTACAATTGGAAATTGACAGTCTATATAATCTAAGTTTGATCAGTGCTGTTTTAGTTACAGCATAATCCTGTAGAATTGAGAAAATGGCTCCTGCTGTATAATGTACAACACCAGTCAGTGTGCTTCATGCAAATGGAAATGTCAGCATCGCAGCACTGGTCTTCCGGTCATCTTACAATTGAAAATTGACAGTCTATATTGTCTAAGTTTGATGTGTTGTGTATTAGTTACAGCATGAGTCTGTAGAATTCAGGGAGTGGCTCCTGTTGTATAATCTACAACATCGGTCACTGTAGTTCAAGCAAAAATGGGGGAGCAGCACCGAGTAGAAAGTGTAGACTCGGGGCAACTCAGGCAATCATTGAGGGTTAAATTTTAAATCGCATAGTCCGATGGTTTTGAGTTTCTGTCATTTCCTGAGATAAATATATTAGGTTGATCGTTATAATCTATCTTAAGCTAGCATTCCTTACACGCGGCATGCGGCATGCGGCATGCGGCATGCAAATGCGACAAAAAATCGAAACGCCTTGAAGTCAATGGACTACATTCCTTACACGCGGTATGCGAATGCGAATGCGAATGCGAATGCGTCAACTCGATCGGTCCCTGGAGCGATCGGTGCGGCATGCGGTATGCGGCACGCGGTGTGCGAATAGAAACGTCAGTCGCACTTGGCCATTAGTTTTAGACGAGGAGAGGCGACTGAGCATTACGGAATGGTGACACACATGGGTGCAGAGGGGAAACATATGGTAGTGGTGGTGGTGGGGTTCAGTCAGTCGCACTTGTCCATTAGTTTTAGATGAGGAGAGGCGACGGAGCATTACGGAACGGTCACACACAAGGGTGCAGAGGAGAAACATATGGTAGTGGTGGTGGTGGGGTTCGGGTTGGTAAAAATGCTACCATAGCCACAAAAATATGAATATACAGTGCAGTATTGAGTATTCTTGTTTATTTTTATTTTTAAAATATAGCCAGTCGTGTACCGCATGCCACATGCCGCATGCTGTGGGTAAGGAATCATGCCATTCGCCTCCCGCATACCGCATGCTGCATGCCGCATACCGCATACCACGTGTAAGGAATGCACCCTTTACTTTTGTTTGAAGCAACTTTATTTTAAATGGCAAGTTGGTGGTGGAAATCCTCTATAAGTATAAACCCTTTTGCACAGAGCATGCTGCACAGTGAGCTGCTACCAAAACCATTTGTTGTACTCATAGTCATAGTTATGGTGCTGTCACATTACGATGTTTCTCACCAACACACACGTCGACGTTTGTCACTTTTTGGTGAAACATCAGGAGATGTCTGGAAGCATTACGTGCACGTTAGGCGCGCGTTGGTAATTGTTGATGGATGGCGACGGTCGCCGATGCATGTCAGGGTATCAGCGAAGTTTTTTGCTTGCACAAATCTTTCGACATGCGACAACGTGCGGGTGCCATTATTATGGCGACATCAAAAGCACGTCGACATCGCTGGAATAACATTATGCGAACCCTAGGCATACGCCGCGCGCGCATGAGGGTCGTTCCCACATGTTGTGCCAAACTGTTGCTTTGTTGTTTTACATCCTAGCAACATCTAAGGTCATATCAGGACGGCACGCCAAACCTTTTTTTTTCTTCTCACAACGTCGGCCGCACGCTACCAATACGTTGCGCTGACATTGAAAAGTTTTACGTTTCTCAACGATTAAAAGTGATTTTGTGCATTGGCGCCACATGGGCGAGATACGTCGTAGTGTGACAGGGCTATTACTCCTGCACTCTCTAACTCTGTCTCTCTGTGACAGGGCTGTTAGACAAACATATAGAAATAGTATCAAAAGGCTGGGTTAAATAACCCCATAAATTTGCAATCAAATAAGCTAAATGTATGATTCCAATGCTTGTTTATCACATCCCACTATTTTTGAATGAAAAATTGATTAAAGGTATGTAGATTAATACATATTAAAATTCAAATTGAGAGTTTTCTGTGGCGACCATCTTGTTTGTGTGTTTTGCCTTCTCTCTCGGTTTCTCAACTTTAAGCCAATATAGCATATACATCCTGCACCTTAGACAGATAGATAGTTGGTTTCTCTGGTTAGTAGCCTATGTTAATTTCTTTGGATATTCTTGGCATATATGTGTTTTATTTTTTTCTACTCTTACTACTAGACTAGCCTACTCCTATTTACATATCATAGGCTTGTGCATAGCCGTGTGGTGTGCTATCTGACTACTTTTGGCATGGTTACTTTCCATTCGGCGTCCCACTGGTGGGCCGTGACATATCACATGCCGCTTTGCAGTGCAGCTTAGTGGGGGTCTGACTTGAGTCCCTATGTTCGAGAGCCCATTACTACCACTAATCTACCACTCCTGGCTTGCTGTTAAAGCAATCCTATATCCATGGAGACATATCTTTCAGAAAAAACATAGCTAGAAATTGTCACCAGAGGTGGTACCAATTCATGAAAGTCCAGGGTCTGGCTCATGGACTATATCACAGAAGGACTTCTCTAAGACTCAGCGGGGAGAGTGACAGCTAGCCGTTGAAAGGGGTTCCCGCAATAGACTACATCAAGGTTCCGACTGCGCATGCGCTGAAAACGGCCGTGGGAGCAAAGCAAAGGCGTACGGCCATAGAGTTTGCCTATACGCGCATTGAAAAATGTCAGTTTTATTCAAAATTAATAGAAATCCCAAACCCTAATCTTATAAATTTAATATAATCTTTTGTTAAACATGTTTTCTATATGTGTTCCAAGCGGTTTGTGCCTAGGTGGTGTCGTTTTATCAATATTTTACTTTTTCTGTATGGAGACTGCTCACTGCCATTGACAATGCATTGAGTACTCTGGCTATGGCTCTAACACTAGTCTGAGTGCCTTGAGCTTTCTAAATCTAAATGCACATGGCATAAGATGTGCTGATTATATTGATGTAAATGCAATGTTGGATAAAAGATTAATATCTTAATTTATTATATATATTTTTTTAGTTAGTATTCTATGTTTCAAACAAGAGCTGAGATGAGCTGAAACTAGCACATTTCATAGCTGCACCCAGTGTATTAGCATGTGCCATGTGCTTTTGGGGGGGTTGTTTTGCTCTGATGCATCCCACAATGCACCACGCCGCTGGAACCGTGATGTAGTCTATCTGCGTGAGTTTGATAAAAGTGCACCGGATGTCAGGCGCCAACCGCGAGACCGTTCCATAAATTAGCAAGTTTTTGTGTGTTATTCTTCTCTTCTTAATCTCCTCCTTGTGAGTGTGTGTGTGAGTGTTTGTGAGTGTGTGTGGGATGTGTGTGTGGTCCAGAGCTCAGGTCTCGTTACGGGATATTCTGTAGCTCATGAGAGAGTTGTGCAGTTATATATATATGCTATTGTTGTTTATTGTTGCTTTAGCCTAGATAAAAGATTCACCCCTACCCAGTAGGGCTATATATAGATACAAGATTCACCCCGTACTGCTGCAGTAGGGGTGCAAACCAACCCTATGTAAAAGCTGTCGAAAAAACGGGTTAATGAAATGAGAGCCTAATTTCACAATGTAAGAAGCAACAATTATTCTTTACATCTGTCTTATTATTAGCCCGCTACCTTTGAGTTGAAAAATATAATATAATATCTAGTTTAATAAGATTTAGAAGTGAAATCGACGGCGTTCTATGGCCGCCATCTTGTCTTTTTGCATTCTCTCCCATTTCACCAACTCTGTGCCTATATAAATATCCATTTGATACTGGAGGCAGACTTTCTACTCGATGGTCCATACTAAAGCTATTTTCGCCCGTATTTAGACTACGTTGTCGTTCACCCATGTACTACAAGTACCGGGTGAATCTTTTATCTAGGCTATAGATAACAGATTCACCCCGTACTCGCAGTAGAGGGGTAAACGACAATGTAGGCTAGTCTAAATACAGGCGAAAATAACTTGAGTATGGAACATGAACTACAATATCTTGTTCCAGTATCAAATGGGTTAACCATACAGGGTTGGTGAAATGAGAGAGAATGCAAAAAGACAAAATGACGGCGATAAACCGCTGTCGATTTCACTTTTAAAGTGCAATAAAAGTTTTATTATATTTTTCGAATCAGAAGTAATGGGGAAATATGAAGATATATGTGAGGAATATATTTTGCTTCTTAAATTAAGAATTTATCAGCTCAGTTCATTTCCCCAGCATGTCGAAATTCTTCGCCAGCTTTTATATAAGGTTGTTTTTCACCCATACTACAAATACGGGGTGATCTTTTATCTATAGGCCTACTAATGGATAAAAGCTTTACCCTGCACTGCGGTAGCCACAGGAGGGGTGAAGAACACCCTTATATAAAAGCTGGCGAAAATTATCTACATACTGGTAAATGAAATTAGCAGATAAATTCTTAATTTAAGAAGCAAAATATTTATTCTTCACATGCATTTTAATATTTACCCCCTACTTTTGATTTGAAAAATATAATAAAACATCTATTTCAATGGACTGTAGCAGTGAAATTTATGGCATTCTATGGTCGCCATCTTGTCTTTTTGCATTCTCTCCCATTTCACCAACTCTGTGTTTGATATAAGTAGCCATTTCATACTGGAACCAGGGATCCCATTTCATGCAGCAGTATAAAGTCGCCATGAGTGCACACTGCCATGAATCTGTACCTGTCCTGATATGACCTTACATCTTGCTAGGATGTAAAACTCCAACAACCAACCCCCCCACCCACCTCACCCCTCTTCACCCCCATTCCAATCCTATCTCACATCCCTACACCTCCACCCCCACCTCACCACCTCATCCCCTAACCTCCACCCCCACCTCACCACCCTACACTCACACCTCACCACCATACACCCCCACTCCTACCTCACCCCCTCATCCCCTAACCTCCACCCCCACCTCACCACCCTACACTCCCACCTCACCACCCTACACCCCCACTCCTACCTCACCCCCTCATCCCCTAACCTCCACCCCCACCTCACCACCCTACACTCCCACCTCACCACCCTACACCCCCACCCCACCTCACCCCCCTAACCTCCACCCCCAACTCACCACCCTACACCCCCACCTCACCACCCTACACCCCACTCCCACCTCACCCCCTCATCCCCCTAACCTCCACCCCACCTCACCACCCTACACCCCCACCTCACCACCCTCCACCCCCTAACCTCCACCACCACCTCACAACCCTAAACCCCCACCTCACCACCCTAAATCCCCACTCTCACCTCACCCCCCCCCCGCCCCCCTGTAATATCTGCGGAGCTCGGCCGTCAGAGCCCCGGCTACCACTACTCTCCCCAGGTGCATTCTTACAACTGTCTGTCAGTCCCCACCTGGTGTCCCTCTCAACAAACTCATAGGGAAGAAAAATGAAGACAAGTCACGCAAGATTGACAGTGAAGAAGTTGTGCTTTATTGGCATCAACTCCTGTTCACCTCCTGGCGACCTATCAGTCACCCTCACTCCTTACCAACTGTCCACACAGATCCTCATGTCTCTTGTTAGTGTGTAGAAGAATCAGTGCCTACAGCCCATTGAACCTGAGGTCCATGCTTGTTGCACACAACTCAGTGCCTTTTGAATAAGTGCAAGAGTGGGGTTGTGTGTCAGGTATAAGGAATGCAGGTGACTGGGCTCCCACAGCCAGCCAATCAGACACCCTCTACAGCCTGGGGGATGACGCCCTAATAGGTCACTCAACCCCCAACTGCAGGTGGTGTCCATAATGTATGCAGGATGGCTGGGTGTGCTTGCCCATCAGCCCCGTGGTAACAGATAGTTGCAGACAGTTACAATAAACATATATGCATGGAGGGAACATTTCACTAATCATTCACTGTCTCTTAAATATGAACTCGGTCACAATCTCGGTCACTATGTGTTATCACATTTTCCACATAGGCTCTTATGTCACACAGTGAGTGGGCACCCAGTGCTTCTCTGTTACATAATCCTGGACCCCACTCCGTCGCCCGAGAATAGTAATGCTCTTTGCCAATATATAAAGCCGAACCGAAAATCCGTATATTTTTACACCCCTACCCTCTACCCCCACCTCACCACCCTACACCCCCACTCCCAACTTACCCCCATACCCCCCTAACCTCCACCCCACCTCACCCCCATACATCCCCACTTCACCACCCTACACCCCCTTCTCACCACCCTACACCCCCACCTCACCGCCCTAAACCCCCACTCCCAGATCACCCCCTAACCTCCACCCCCACCTCACAACCCTAACCCCCCACCTCACAACCCTAAACCCCCACTCTCACCTCACCCCCCTACCCTCCACCCCCACCTCACCACCCTACACCCTCACTCCCAACTCACCCCTAACCTCCACCCCGCCTCACCCCCATACATCTCCACCTCACCACCCTACACCTCTGCATCCACCTCACTCCCTCACCCCCCTAACCTCCATCCACACATCAGCCCACTACACCCCCACCTCACCACCCTACACCCCCACATCCTCACCTCATCCCCTACACCCTTACACCCCCATCCCTATCTTACACCCTCACCCCAGCTTCACCCCCCTGCACCCCAGCATGCTGCCCGAATTCCGTTAAACCAATTAAAGTTGCCCCTGGTTGTTGGTTTACTACCCCCACCACCACCACCCACCACCACCACCACCCTCTCCCCCCACCCCTTCCCCCACCCCTCCCCTCTCCCCCTTCCTGCTCCTCCCCAGTACCCCTCCCTTACATACCCCTCCTTCTCCGAATAGTATGGTGCAATCAGAGTGCCAGTTGCACAGAAGTTCATACACAAACACACACACACACACACACACATGGACATGCATCTCAGACCCTTAAGGCCTTGTCACACATCATCAGATTGGGGGAAACGGAAAGAAACCGAACAAAGTCCGTTGATATCCGGCAAAGTCCGGTTTGTGTCCATTGCATATCCGTTGATATCCGTTGATACCCAGTCCGATCCATTAGAAGTTTTGAACATGCACAAAACTAGGAACAGATGCCTTAAGTGCCTGTCACACTATGCCGGATTGAGCAACAGACAGAATTGTCTAGTCCGGTAGTGATAAGTATCAAAATGTATTAAAATGCGTCAAAGTGTTGCGACATTGGGTCTATGAACGGACATGAAACGGACATGAAACGGACATGAACGGATAGCCAACAGACAAAATGAAATCAAACCAGACAAGAACCATAGACGTCAATCCGGCGGCATCCATTCCTAGTTTTGTGCATGTTCAAAACTTGTACGGACACAAACCGGACATTGATTGTTTTCTGTCCGTTTCCCCCAATCCGGTGAAGTGTGACAGGGCCTTTACAGACATATGATAGATTATTTAGTTTAGACACTACATTACTGGATTAATTGCTAACCCCCTCCACACCCATGCATCTCCCCACTTCCCCATCAGCTGCGTATATGTGTGGTTGGTTGTTGGAGTTTTAGGTCTTGGCAACACCTAAAGTCATATCAGGATGGGTACCGACTTGCGACAAAGGGCACTCATGGTGACTTTACAGTACTGCCCCACCCCACTGGGAGACTCGGCCACCGGCACCATGACCTGATATCCCACTCGTCACTTTTATCTGGACACCAAGCCAACCAGTCCTTGTCCTATCCTATTAAAGCCGAGTGCCAGGCAAGGAAGTCACAAGTATCAATTTGATAAGTTATTGGCTTTGACTCGACCAGGAATTGAACTCCTGACCTTCCACACCGGAGGCCTGGGCTCTACCAATTCGACCACCACGTCCGGTGTGTATGTGTCTGAGTGTGTGCCCAGAAAGTGCCAATTTATTGGTACCACCCTAATGAGAATTTACAGGTATGTAAACATGGTAGAGTCAGGATGTTGGCGAGGCTAATGCCTAGTACACACCTCCCGTTTACGATTCGCGCACTAAAACTTGCGACTCGACCCGACCCGCTTAAAACTGAAAACGGGCCCAATTCATTTTTCGAATCGCGAATCGCAATCGTAATCGGCCCGCTTTAGCCCTAAAAACTTAGTTTTATACGCGAATCGCAATCGCTAGGTGTGCGCGGGGTGCGCACACATAGGGATTTTTGTGCGCGAAACGGGCAGTTTTCGATCGTATACGGGAGGTGTGTGCGCACAAACGGTAGGTGTGTACCAGGCATAACATGAATAATTTGCGAACGAGGCTATCGCTCTCTCTTTTCCTTGCTTTACATTTCGCTCTGTCTAGCCACTCTACCTCGGTGACTCGGCCTGTCCACTTTGCTTCCCCACCCTCCCACCCTCTTCCTCGGGGGGTGGGTGAGCGCTGACTTCTTCCTTCATCTGCCTGTGCTGAGACGATTACACACATACCGAGTATCGTGACCTGCCGCTGTCGGCACTTGAACTGAAGGGTTCCTAGTAACCTGCTTGATTAGCCTGCTTCAGGCTCCGAATTGATTATTTACTTGATTAAAACTTTCAAATTTACATCCTTTCCTCCGTTCTCTGTGCCGAGTGAAGCGAATTAAGTGACATAGAACTTTATGTATGAATATAATTTGGTACAATAAGCTTGAGGTCAGTTAAATCTTGCATAAAATTGGTTATATTTTCCTAGTTACCAGATATATCATTAAATATATAATTTGCCTGTAAATAGCAACGATTTTTAAGACTGAGCTCTAAGCTAACAATTTACTCGTAATACGGTACAACCCCGTTAAGCCAAGCTCGGTTAAACGAAACGATCCAAACTGTTTTCCCATTCCCCCCCCCCCCCCCTCCCCCCACCCCCCCCCCCCCACTCCCCCCCCCCCCCCGCATCAACCCCCACCCCACCCCCTCCTCGACCCACCCGACACCACCCCCCAACCTACAGACGAAGCTTCCCTCTCCCACCGCTACGCGCCACTACACTCCACCCCCCCCCCCCCGGTCATGTGGGCTGCGGCTGTTGGCCGCCGAGTGGGGGCGCTGCGCTCACAACGGACGGGGGGGGGGGGGGGGGCGGCAGGGGGAGGGGCGGTGATAGTGGCGCCTCCTGGTGGAGAAATACAGGCAGACAAGCAGACAGGCAGGCAGGGCAGGCTGTGTTGAGACTGATACTCGGGAGGAGGAGCAACAGGGAGTGTACGATCAGCTCAACGCCCCGCACCCTGACCTGTGTGTGTGTCTGTGTGTGACCGCCGGATGGAGTACCCGCCACCCGCCATCCGGCTACCCGGCACCCGGCCACCCGCCACCCGCCACAAGGGCACGGGGACAGAGACAGCCCCAGGAGTAAACTAATCAACTAATTAACTAACTAATTAGCTAACTAATTAACTAGCTAGCTAACTACCCGCTCACCCGGCACCCAGCACCCGGAACCCGGCGCCCGGCCACCCACCACCCGGCCACTAGGCCACCCGGGCACGGGGACAGAGACAGCCCTACAGGAGTAAACTAACCAACTAATTAACTAACTAATTAACTAACTAACTAACTAGCTAACCAAACCACCAGTACTCGACACTGCAATACCTAGCCCGGCGCTTCTTACTCACACACAGGTGAGTTGGCATCTTCTTCAGTGAACGATGACTTTTGTGTCGGTTTTGTTTAGTTGTGTGTGTGGGGGGGGGGGGCATGGTGATTGGGGGGGGGGGCTTAGCTCCCAGCAACATTCGAGATCATTGTGTCAGGATGGGTACGGCAACTTGTGACAGCACCCTCATAGCAGTTTTATAAAAGTGTGGTACATCATCATCATCATGCTGTCGGTCGCGATGCGACAAATACTGCTTTCGTTACTTGACTGCCGCTCTCCATTTAGCTCTCTGATGTGAGAGTTGTGTCCATGAGTCGGTCTTAATGTCTCTCAGCTTCAAGTTTCTCTTGATGGTATCCTTGAACCAGAGACGAGGGCGCCCTCTCTTTCTGTAGCCAGAAGACAGTTGAGAATAGAGGATCTGCTTTGGTAGCCTGTCTGATGACATCCTCATGAGGTGTCCAGTCCACCGAAGATTCTTTTTGATCAGAAGATCTTCCATAGAGGGCAGCCCCGTCCGTTTGAGTATTTCCTTATTTGTCACTTTGTCCTTCCAGGTTAGCCTCATGATTGAATGCAGATGTCGCATCATGAAGGCATGCAGCTTTTTCACACGTCGTCTGTACACTGTCCAGGCCTCGGCTCCGTATATTAGGGTAGATAGAACGATTGCATGGTAGATCTTGCCTTTGACCGCATGGACACATGGTGGTTGTTCTAGAGTCTTTGGTGTAGTCAGCCGAAAGATGCGCTAGCCTTGGCCATCCTCCTCTGTATTTCAGCATCAATGCGTCCATCACTTTATATAGGTAGTACATAATTATATATATATATATATATATACATATACATGTATATATATATATATATATATATATATATATGTATATGTGTGTGTGTTTAATTATAAACATAGCTTCAGTATACTACAGTAATGAGAGAGAGAACAAAAGAAAAAATGATCCGGTGTGACTGACACTGGTCAACATCCGGTGGAGACGAGGGGGGGCTGAGATCGCGCCACCGGTACAGTGTTGCATCTTACGGAGTATAACAATAATCATAATAATAAGTAATATTCCCTTCCATATCTTTATACTTGCGTTATACATCACATATATGCCGCATATGAATTATACGAGTATAATAACCTGGAATCTTTCACCTGTCCCTCAGCATTATCCTTCAGTCATCGGGTGCTGGAGCATCGAATTGTCATCTACTGCTCTAACCTTCCTCTAGCCAGAGAAATGCAGCTCATACCCACTATCATACCTTCTTCTTTATTATGTAGGTTACGTTTACAGATAACAGAGCCATAATTGTAGAAGTATTTGCATATTATTAAAACTCATTGTATTCAGTGAGACGAACACAGAAGACCTGCCGTCATATTTATTAATGAACACACCGGACATAGTTGCGAGTCGGTAGAGCGCAGGCCTCTCGTGCGAGAGATCAGGAGTTTGATTCTGGGTTGAGTCAAACCAATGACTTACAAAATTGATACTTATCGCCTCCTAGATTGGTGCTCAGCATTAATAGGATAGGGCAAGGACTGGTTAGCTCAGTGTCAGGATTATGTGACTGAGTGGAATATTCGGTCATGGTGCTGGTGACCTGATTTCCCAGTGGGGCAGCAATATAAAGTCGGTGTGATTGTGCACTGTCACAAGTCGGTACCGGTCCTGATATGACCTTAAATGTTGTCAGGATGTAAACTTCCAACAACCAACAACTATTAAAGAATACATTTCAGGTGGAAGTGGAGCAAGCAGAGCAGACACTCGATAAAAGATAATCTTTAATAAAAGATAATCTTGAATAAAAAAATGTCTTAAATGTCTTAAAAGATTCACCTCTACCCAGAGTAGAGGTGAAGGACAACCTAGTCTAAATCCGAGCGAAAACTGCCTCAGTATGAATAACCTTTTTTTTTTCTTGAAGATTTATACTGCCTATCATGGATAAGTCTGATTGGGCTTGTTTTCACCATTAAACAGTTTGTCGATAGAAAGTTTGAACCTACACTTTTACCGACCCAAGTGATTTTTAACCTCCCACACCTGGCCTTTGATGACGCTGTAAGTTATACACAGCAGTGGAAATCCAAATTGGCAGAGGTGGGAGGCACATGGAATCGAACCACTGATCTTCAGATTAGGAGTCCGACCTAGCAAAAAAGTCAGACACTCTAACCACTCCGCCACAGAAACAAGCCATTGAGTCACTGGTTCCAGCATGCAATGTTTATATATAAGGAAACAGGGTTATTGAATTAGGAGAGAATGCAAAGAAGACGGTGGCTATTGGATGCTCTTGATTCAATTTTAATAGTCTATTAATCTACATGATTTGATTCATTCTAAACTCCAAGCCTAGCAGGCTATGATAGATAAGCATTTGTTGTTATTGGTAAACCAGTTCAGAACATACATTTTTTTTCAGTGTCAAGGCACTAGTCTTCCAGCAGTTTACATTACCTTTTTTTTTTGTTCAAATTTGTATTCCAGTTGAATAACATCTTTTTTCAGCACCGAGGCGCTGGTCTTCCGGCCTTAACAATCATAGTGCATATGAACTATTTATGGATGAGATGATGCGATGGTATGAACAATATAGACAATAGTAGGTTAAAATGAGGCATTACAAATATAGTGGGGATCTTATTTTGAACATGTAGACTGGAGAATAGCCATTTACCTTTAGACTATGTCAGTGATTTGATGATCATACTTGTGAGGTGACATTAATATAATGGGCATGACTTGCCCTTGAACTTGTAAATACGTAGATCAGCAGGTACTTATGTAGTGCATATTAGTAGATTATGAAGGAGGTTAGTGTGTTAGTGGGTTAGCCATAATAAGCTAAGTATTGTGGGCTAAGATGGTGGGTCGCTGCAAAAACCTGTGCTGCCATTATGGGTACGGTGTATGTGATGGGGGTGGGTGACATTGATATCACTGAGGGTGGTGACATTAACTTTTTTGGTTACATTCTAAAGCATTGCTTTACTGTGTACAACGCAGTTTAAAGGTACTTAATTAGATGGTTTCGAGTTGCTCTCAATTGTTATGGCCCTCCGACTCCCACTCTCAGGGTCACTCACGGAAGAACACCAAGATTCAATCAGAGTACGCTTCAACTTGGTTTATTGAACCATCTGCTCTCTGCGGCGTCAGTAGTTGTCTGACCCGCCCCCTGACTCGCCAGATCCCACATCGACTCTATAGGTATGTGTGTGTGGGGGGGGGGGGGGGGAGCCATACGCAGTAGAGGTCAGCCCAGTTGGGGTCTGACCGGTGGCTACCCGTGCCGCCACCTGGCGCAGTGTATGGGTACTGCGCTGGTGTACGGCGTAGTCTCCGCTGCTACTGCGTGGTGGTAGAGCTCATGTTTAGACTACTACAATAACATTAATATGAATAAGCAATGCTTAGGACCGACCTCCACCCCCCCCCCCCCCCCCCCCCCCCCACCCCCCTGATATAACTACAGCAAAGTATTTGATGATTGCGCGTGTATTTTTTTACTCCACTCGCGGTGTTCGATTTGAAATTCTAGCAACTCGGGTGACCTGAGTCGCGGTCATGATCGATAATCAAATATGGGCACCATTTCCACGGAATAAACTATTAATATTGCATTTGTGCATCCATGTTTATGCCAAATTGTTCATTATTTCTTTTAATTTTGAATAAAATCAATGTTTTGCACCGCCCATATTGCCAAATTCTGTGACAGCGGGCATTTGTTTTGATATATTATTAACCAATCGCTGACCCCGAATACCGTAAATTGGGCTTATGGACTTAATGCCTTGACTGCCTCACTGCAGAGTAGTGCGGAGGAACATGTACACTGGTTCCGGTGACGTCATCGCACCATATATGGAAGGTCTGTAGCGAGGGACCAGTGTAGTTGTTCCTCGATTCGGCATGTGCTACTCTGCGGCGGAGTGCCGTCAAGGTATTAATCCCATAGGATATTATTAATCAATCGCTGTCATCCACCCTGTTTGCTGTGTCGCAAAGCTCGACGAGATATTTCCGTTTCCGGTTGCTGGATTTAGGTTTATATGTGATTGAATATGAGTATACAAATGGCGGCGCCCATACATTCCTGTTTCCGTTTCCATTGTCTGGATTTTGGTGGTTTCATTTTCCACCTCTATGAGTAGGAGTATTGTTTATGTATATATACACGTGTTAGTCCTTAGCCTCCCCAGTGGGTGGGTCGCTATTAAGTTCATCATTCTACTGTACCTTACTTTATCTTGAAGTAACTTTTATTTTAAATTGTCACCGTTGGAGAAATCTGAATTGGAAAACATGCAGAATTAATTTTGTATGTGCACTTCAAAGCTCTGACACTATACACATAGTGTTCCCTTCAATGCAGCAACACATGCCTAATAAGTGCTCAATTGGGGGAAAGAAGGGAGGGGGATGGAGGGGAGGAGAAGGGGGAGGAGGAGGAAGGAAGGGGAGGAGGAGGGGGAGAAGGAGGGGAAAGGGAAGAGGATGGGGAGGAGGATGGAGGACGAGGGGAGGAGGAGGGGAGGAGGCGAGGGGAGGAGAGGGAAGAGGAGGAGAGTGGGCGGATGACGGATAAGGAGAGGGAGGAGGGTGAGGATGGGGGATGAGGAGGAGTTGGGGGAGGAGTAGGAGGAGGGAGAAGGAGGAGGAGGGGGAGGAGGAGGGAGAAGGAGGAGGGGGGAGGAGGAGTTGGGGGAGGATGACAGAGGAGGAGGAAGGGAAAGGGGAGGAGGAGGGAGATGAGGAGGAGGAGCAGGAGAAGGGAGAAGGAGGAGGAGGGGGTGGGGAGGGAGAAGGAGGAGGACGGGAGGAGGAGGGAGAAGGAGGAGGAGGACGGGAGGAGGAGGGAGAAGGGGGAGGAGGAGGAGTTGGGGGAGGATGACAGAGGAGGAGGAAGGGAAAGGGGAGGAGGAGGGAGAAGGAGGAGGAGGGGGGGAGGAGGGAGAAGGAGGAGGAGGGGGAGGAGGAGGAGGGAGAAGGAGGAGGAGGGGAGGAGGAGGGAGAAGGAGGAGGAGGGGGGAGGAGGAGGGAGAAGGAAGAGGACTGGAGGAGGAGGGGGAGGGGGAGTATCTAATTTGGATATATTGAATCGAATGTTGAAGCTTTCATCAGACTATGTCACTTTAACTGTGACTTGTGAGGCTCGGGTAATTTAGTCGCTCGAGACCTGTACACACTCATTGTGTTGAACATGCCACACAGATGTAATAACTGCATTCCGCAGCAAAAACTCCCACATCCGATCCCTTGAGTCCCTCAGGTCGCAGGGCCAACCACTCGGCACACAGAGAGAGTGCTAAGATTCCTTATACGCGGTATGCGGCATGCGAATGCGAATGCGGCATGCAGCATGCGGCATGCGAATGGGTTGATTCCACCCACGTGGCATGCAGCATGCGGCGATTTGGTTTGATCTTTACAGTAACAACTTTAAAAAGTCCATAAGGAATTGGCCAAACTTTACTCACCCACACTCACTTAAACATGCATGTACTGTTTATACACATGCATATACACATGCATACACATATGCATATACACATGCATATATACATGCATATACACATGCATATACACACGCATATACACACACACACACTGACAGGTTTCTCACAACTGTTTTCTATGGCAAACGCACCAGTATTCGCATTCGCATGCCGCACCGATCGGTCCATGGACCGATTCAGTTGCCGCATTCACATTCGCATTCGCATTCGCATTCGGACGTATGGAAGCACCACTATTCAATTACTTGCTTATCGTTTTTTTGGTGCATTCGCATTCGCATGCCGCATACCGCTTATAAGGAATCTTAGCTTTAGTCAACGCGGGCAATTGCTGTAAGGTTGCTTTCGCTGGGAATTAGGTCAAGTAGATTAAGCCGTGGTAGCACTAGCAGCATTCAAATAGAAAGAACTCAACCATGCTTATTTCATGGCATATAATCTGATTGGTCTTCAACATTTAGTAGTAGAATGAGGATCGAGTCACTCGCACCACCCCTTATAGAGTCGCCTGACAATGTCTGGTAAGTCCATATATAAGTACTTTGGGCTTGGCGGTCATGGTTTGTGAGCAGAGTCAGGAGAGAGGTTCAGGTCACGGGTTCCCGGCCATGGTTGACTGACTGTATAGAGGTGAAGCGATTTTTCATTCTCTAGTTCTGGCAGGATACAGCCATTTCCAAATATCCTAAACCACTATTTTAGGTATTTTCTTTGGCTTATAAATATGTACTGGGCGTGGCGGCCTAATCGGTAAATCGGGGGTCTGGAGTTCAGTTCCCGGTCGAGTCAAACCAATGACTTAAAAATTGATACTTGTCGCTAGCTAGCCTGGCACGAGGCATTAATAGGATAGAGCAGGGACTGATTAGCTCAGTGTCAGGATAATGTTACTGAATAGGATATCGGGTTGTGGTGCTGGTGGCCTGATTTCCCAGGGGGCAGCACTATAAAGTCACCATGAGTGCGCACTTTCACAAGTCGGTCAATCAATCAATAGTTCCATCCTCTAGTCGAGGGTTGGATGCAATGGTTCTCCACTTGTCCCGATGTTGTGCTGTTCTGATAGACTGTGAATAATTCAAGCCTGTCCACTGTGAAATATTTGTAAACCATGATGTTCTTGGTCTCCCTCTCCCTCTGCTGCCATTCACCTTCCCTTCCAACAATGTACGGTAAATTGAACTCTGACGAATGATGTGGCCAAAATAAATAAGTTTCTTTGTCTGTATAGTGGCAAACAAGCTTTTCTTATTTTTAAGTCGGTACTCATCCTGATATGACCTTAGTTGTTGCCAGGATGTAAAACTGCAACAACCAACCAACCAATATTATAAATCTATCACGTTGTCAGCTATCATCTATCACATATCATGCTGCATATATCATCTACTAGTACATATCACCTGTCAGGTACTGCCTATCATTGATCATCTATCACCTACTACCTATCAGCTGTCATCTATCATTTACTAGTACTACCTACCATCGCTCACCTGTCATCTACCTATCATCGATCACCTGTCAGGTACTGCCTATCATTGATCATCTATCATCTACTACCTATCAGCGATCATCTATCATCTACTAGTACCATCTATTAGCAAATCGCCTGTTATCACTCATTAATCATCAATAATTATGAACCTACCATCCATCAATGATTAAGAAATCATCTATTAGTAGGCCTATTACCAACCATTAATTATCAGCAACTAAGAACCTACCAGTTACCAATCATCGTACATCAAGAACTCACCTATTACTTTATTAGTATTACTACTCATTAATCATCAATGACTAAGAACCCACCAATGATCACCCATTAACAAATCGCCTATTACCAATCATTTAACACCGACAATCAAGAACCTACCATCCATCAACTATTAACAAATCGTCTATTAGTATTACAAATAATTAATCATCAGTAATTCAGAACCTACCATTACAAATCATCATCTATTAACAAATCGCCTATAACCAATCTTTAATCACCGATGACTAAGATAGTAAGAACCTACAAATCATCATCTATAAACAAAGAGCATATTACCAATCATTAATCACCAATGACTAAGATAGTAAGAACCTACCAGTCATCATCTATAAACAAAGAACATATTACCAATCATTAATCACCAATGACTAAGATAGTAAGAACCTACCAATCATCATCTATAAACAAAGAACATATTACCAATCATTAATCACCAATGACTAAGATAGTAAGAACCTACCAATCATCATCTAAAAACAAAGAACATATTACCAATCATTAACCACCAATCACTAAGTACCTACCAATCATCATATATTAACAAATCGTCTATTACAAAACATTAATCACCAATCACTAAGTACCTACCAATCATCATCTATTAACAAATCGCCTATAACCAATCATTACTCACCAATGACTAAGTACCTACCGATCATCATATATTAACAAATCGCTTATTACAAATCATTAATCACCAATAACTAAGAACATACAAATCATCATCTATTAAATAATCGCCTATTACCAATCAGTAATCACCAATCACTTAGAAGTTAGAACCTACCATCCACCAACACAAATCACGAATAACCTGAAGCCTACCAGCTGTCAGTATCACCACGCCTGCACGAGCTGGGTAGTTCACCGCCACAACGCCCCCTGGTGGGCTGCTCAGCGGCAGGCCGACGGGGGTAAGGGGAGGGTGGGAGTAGGGTGGGTGGGTGGGAGGGGCGGCTGCTGGTAGCTTCGCGGTGCAGGGGGCCGTCAATTTGGCTGCGCACGCGCACAGCCGTGGGGCTCAGTCGGAGGAGGGGGCGGGGTGGATGGGGGGAGGGGGGAAGGAGGGGGGAGGGGTTGAGGGGCGAGGAGAGAGGGGGAAGGGAGGAGGGGCGGGGAGGAAGGGAGGGGGAGGGGAGGGGGAAGGAGGGGGAGGAGATGGGGAGGGGAAGGAGGAAGGGGAGGATGGGGAGGAAAGGGAAGGGCATGGGATGAGGGGGGAGGAGTGGAGGCTGAGTGGGGGGAGGAGGAGAAAGAGAAGGGGGAGGAGGGTAGGTGGGGGAGGAGGGGCAGGAGGAGGTGGAGGAGAGGGAGGAGAGGAGAGGGGAGGAGGAGGAAGAGGAGGAGGAGGGAGGGGGTGAGAGAGGGGCCGGGGGAGGGGTATATACATGCCGAGCAGTCCGAGGGCAGGCTGAGTGCGCTTATCACTGATAACGTACACACGCGCTGTGCCATGTCCGGAAACGGTGAAGTGGTGGCGAGGCAGGATGAAGTGGTGGCCGGGCAGGGTGAAGTGGTGGCCGGGCAGGGTGAAGTGGTGGCTGGGCTGAGTGAAGTGGTGTCTGGGCAGGGTGAAGTGGTGGCTGGACTGAGTGAAGTGGTGTCCAAGCAGAGTGAAGTGGTGGCCAGTCATGGTGAAGTGGTGGCCAGGCAGGGTGAAGTAGTGGTCACGCAGGGTGAAGTGGTGGCCAGGCAGGGTGAAGTGGTGGCCAGGCAGGGTGAAGTGGTGACCAGGAAGGGTGAAGTAGTGGCCAGGCAGGGTGAAGTGGTGGCCAGGCAGGGTGAAGTGGTGGCCAGGCAGGGTGAAGTGGTGGCTGGGCAGAGAGAAGTGGTGGCCGGGCAGGGTGAAGTGCAGGGTCCGTACCGGGCCTAGAAAGTCTTGAAAAGTCTTAATTTGCCCCATTTCAAGGCCTTGATTTGGCTAGGCCATTTCAAGGCCTTGATTTGGCTACCGCGTCCGGTAGGGGGCGCGTCAGACATGAGAGTTAATTACATAGGCCGTCACCGAGAGTCACCGGAAGTGACCAGCGGAGTGACATTCTGTTCTTAATTAGAAGTCTGTCCCACCCTCCTTCCCACCACCCCCCCTCCCACCCACCACGCGCAGTGCGCGTGCGCGCCGGAACTAGTTACAGCACATGACATAATGGAATTGTCTCATTCGCAGACATGCTCCATATCATGCCACACATCCAGGTGGGTTTACTTGTTTGTTGGGGTTTCTTTTCATAGCAACAGCTGAGGTCATATAAGGACGACAGTGTGTTTGTTTGTTTGCTTGTTGAGGTTTTGCGTCCTGGCATCATCTAAGGTCATATCAGGACGAGTACCGACTTGTGTGACAGTGCGCACTCATGGTGACTTTGTAAGTGCTGCCCCACTGGGAGACGAGGCCGCCAGCACCATGACCCGATATCCCACACAGTCACATTATCCTGATACTGCACTAACCAGTCCTTGTCGTATCCTGTTAATGCCCAGCGCTGGGCTACTTAATGACAAGTATCAATTTTGTAACGCCTGGCACCGACCTCCCGTATACGACCTAAAACTGCCCGTTTCGTGATTAAGTTTTAGTTTTAGTCGTTAGGTGTGTGCCCCCGTAGCACACCAGAGCATTGCGATTCGCGACTTAAAACTCAGTTTTAGTGCTTAAAATGTGAATCGCAAGACATTCGAAAAATGAATCGGGCAGTTTTACGTCGTGAAACGGGACGGGTCGGGTTGTGAAACGCAGTCAGTTTTAGTGCATGAATCGTATACGGGAGGTGTGTGCCGGGCATAAGTCATTGGTTCAACTTAGATGCGAGTAAAGGAGGTGGGTCTGTCATATTCAAGGCATATTCAGTCATGACATTTGTTAATGAGTAAGGTTGTGTTGGTGATGTAGCCAAAGATACAACTATACTAAGATGGGCCTAGTTTACTACCACAGCCGTGTCTCTGTGACAGGGTTGCTAAGCAACCGGTTAGAAAAAGTGTCAGGAAGGAAGGGTTATGGAAATAATGACATGGTTTTGCAAATCTAATATACCTGGATTCGTAAGTCTTTTAAATTATTTGCATCCATAAAAAGTTGTTTAGCGCTTACAATTACATACATATAGGCAATGTACTTGCATATATGTGTTATTCTCCAAAACTGGGCACCCCATATTTGGTCTCCACGTTATGATGCTGATAATTAAGTCTTTGTTTTATCGATAGCAAGTCAAATAATTATTGTAGCCTCTGTCTATTAGGTATGTTATCAGTTCTACATGTATTGAATTTATCCAACTTAAGATATCAAAATTATAATTGTATGATTTTGCGCTAGAGTGAAAATGTGAAAATTTACGCATTGACACCAAACTCTTTTTCAACTTATTTTTCAATTTTTTTCTTGTAAGTCATAACCTTGTCTGCTTAACAGTAATATATAAATTCTTGTTTGACTATGTTGTATATATTAAAATGAGGTTCTGGATGTGTCTTTGATTTTCATGATACACGAGTGATATTAATGTATTGCTCAATTTCTATAAGATCCAATACAAAAAGTGAAATTCATTTTTTTTCAACTCTGACATATGCACAACATGCAAACCTTTATAGTACATTGGATTAGCCCATTATTTAGAAGGATTTTTGTTATTATTTGGAAGGTTTTCACTTTTGGTTTCCATGTCACACTTTTGTGCCCAGTTTTAGAGAATAACCCATATATATACATACACAGGGTACATTCAACAAGCATACAGCGTGTAGCTTGTACATAATCTTGCTCATGGCACCAGTGTCATGGGGGCGATGGAAACAAAGTGAATATTGCACCTAGAGCAGGATTCAATTAATGCCACACTTCTTACCAGTCCAAGGCTAGCATGCAAATGATTATACAATTCATCGATTACATTATCTAGGTTCCCTGATGCAATCACCCTATCCATGTCTACCTGGCTATGCGGCTTCTTGCCCGAGAGGTCAGGAGGAGGAGGGAGGGGGTGAGAGAGAGGGGCCGGGGGAGGGGGATGTACATGCCGAGCAGTCCGAGGGCAGGCTGAGTGCGCTTATCACTGATAACGTACATACATGCTGTGCCATGTCCGGGAACGGTGAAGTGGTGGCCAGGCAGGATGAAGTGGTGGCCGGGCAGGGTGAAGTGGTGGCCGGGCAGGGTGAAGTGGTGGCCAGGCAGGGTGAAGTGGTGGC
Source organism: Branchipolynoe longqiensis (assembly GCA_030323885.1). NCBI lineage: Eukaryota > Metazoa > Annelida > Polychaeta > Phyllodocida > Polynoidae > Branchipolynoe > Branchipolynoe longqiensis. The sequence continues at coordinate 80,450,362 of CM059192.1, forward strand.
CAGGCTGAGTGAAGTGGTGTCTGGGCATGGTGAAGTGGTGGCCGGGCTGAGTGAAGTGGTGGCCCGGCTGAGTGAAGTGGTGGCCAAGCAGAGTGAAGTGGTGGCCAATCATGGTAAAGTGGTGGCCATACAGGGTGAACTGGTGGCCAGGCTGAGTGAAGTGGTGGCCATAAGATATAATGAAGACAGGCCATACTGTACAAGCGCAACATAAACAGCTGCCATGGTGTAGTTTTACACGCTCGCCATAGGGGGCGCCATAGCGCACTTATTATGTAAATACCGAATGGCATTCTATGCCATGATGCCATCAGGCTGGTATCTCTGAATGTGAAGCAGCACTAGAAATGCAAATCTGAATATGTCCTGCTACAAGCCGGGGATCATTCTGAAAGGACCTCAAATGTTGCTAGGAGGTAAAACTCTAGTTAATCCACCTATTGGACCCTCTTAATGTAGGCTTGTTTGTTTGTTGTGGTTTTACGTCCTAACAACATATAGGGGCATATCAGGACGGCTACCGACATGTAACAGTGCACACTCATGGTGACTTTATAGTGGTTCCCCACTGGGAGACCAGGCCACTGACACCATGACCCGATATCCCACCCATCACATTATCCTGACACCGAGCCAACCAGTCCTTGTTCTATTCTATTAATGCTGAGCGCCAGATTGCGTTGTGACAAGGATCAATTTTTATAAGTCATTGAATTGACTTGGCTGGGATTCGAACTCCCGACCTTTCGAATGGGAAGCCTGCGCTCTACCGACTCGGCCACCGCGTCCGGTACATGTAGCCAGTCTAGCCAAAGTGGTGAGGCTACGTGTCTAGCCAAGCACTGGTATGCACAACCTTTCAAAAGTTGAAAGCAAGAATTCACAGCAGGTGTGAGGAGGTGAGGAGGGGGTGGAAGGGGGCGGCTCGGCAGGGCAGTTTGATTCATAGGCTACAATAGACAGGTGCTTGAGAGCCTCATATTACTCACCAATGGGGTAAGATGTTTGTTTGTTTGTTGTTGTTTTACGTCCTAGCAACATCTAAGGTCATATCAGGACGGCATGGGGTAAGACGAATAGGGTAATCGTTAGATAAAATATTCATACCGGATGCGGTGGTAGAGTTGGTAAAGCGCAGGCCTTCCGTGCAGAAGGTCAGGAATTGGAATCCTAGCCGAGTCAAACCAATGACTTATAAAAATTGATACTTGTCGTTACCTAGCTTGGCGCTCGGTATTATTAGGATAGGGGAAGGACTGGTTGGCTCTGTGTCAGGATAATGTGAATGTGTGGGACATCGGGTCATGCTGCCAGCGGCCCAGTCTCCCAGTAGGGCAGCACTATAAAGTAGCCATGAGTGCACACTGTCACAAGTCGGTACCCATCTGGTAATGACCTTAGATGTTGCTAGGGCATAAAAAGAACAACAAACAAATTAACCCTAGTAGTAGTAGCAGTGAACGACAACCGTCTTTAAATCTTCAATATGAATCAACTGTAAACAAGCTGTGGAGTCGCTCGTTCCAGTGTGCAGTGTTTGTCTGTATTGGCGTAGAGTAGATGAACTGAAAGTGACTGCATAACAACTAAGATGGCGGCCACACATGGTTGAACAAATTACTGACCCCATAGCCTATCACATGGGGAGCAGACACTGTACCGCTAGACTATCCCGTCTTCCTTGCAGTGAAATCAGTCGTCATTACTCCTACAGCACTGTCTCTGTGACAGGGCAAAAGTAGCCAGATAGCACACCACACAGCTACGTACAAGCCTATGATATGTAAATAGGAATAGGCTAGCCTAGTAGTAAGAGTAGAAACAAATAAAACACATATATGCCAAGAAAATACAAAAAAATTTAACATAGGCTACTAACCAGACCAACCAACTATCTATCTGCTACTGAAATGCAGGCAATCAAATACCTTATCAGCAGCTACTGTGTGATAAGATAACACGTTGCAACACTACGGCTGGCCAGCATTGAAAACAAGCCTGAATACCCAGGCTTATATGCTATGGATAGTATAAATACAGCCTCAACAAAAAAACAACCCAAAAAGGGCTGATCAACACCCCAATAGAAGAAGTGTCGGAAAGTGTGGCGCAGAGATGATTGATTGATTGGTGGTTGCTTTACACCGTGTCGGCAGCATAGGCCATATTCACGGCGAGAAATGTTTGTTTTTGTTCAAACCATCGCTTTTACATGTAAAAGCATACAATCAATTTTGTGTCAATGGACGCTCATGAATTTTGTAAACTCACAATCCGCAGAGATGATAATGGGAAAGAGTTTCGCCGTTGGCAAAATATATTGTTCAAGTACCTATCTACCATGGCCCGCTACTTTTGGAGTGAAGAATTTATGAAGCAATATAGATTAACTGACTTTAAAAGTCCAATTGAGAACATTCAGTGGCTGCCATCTTTTTTTTTTTTTTTTGCATAGGCATTCATAGGATAGAGCAAGGAGCAGTCGAATGAGGAAGACCACTTGTCCGTGATTGAAATTTCCCCCCGCTTAATCAACGAATATACCTACAAAATCAACCCGAAAACCCCCCCAAAACAGCTCATAGAAAATGTCAATGTTAGCAAAACATGGTGATCCCCGATCAATGGTGGTGCTGTGGGATTATCGCGCAATGTGCGGCGGGCTTCCGAGAAGCCGCCACAAATAGAACGGAGAGTGGGGAGGGGTGAGGGGAGGGAAGGAGGGGGGGGGAGGGTGAGGGGAGGGAAGGTGGGGGGGGGGAGGGGGGGGAGGAGGGCCGAGGGGGAGGAGGGGGAGGGGAGGAGGGGGAGGAGGGGGGGAAGGTCGGGGGAGGTGGGAGGGGGATGGGGAGTGGGAAGGAGAGAGGGGGCAGGAAGGTGGAGGGAAGTGGGATGGGGAGGGAGGAGGGGAGGGAGGGGAGGAGGAAGGGGAGAGTGGGGAAGAAAGGTGGGGCGAGGGGGTGGGGAGAGGGGGGGAGGCTGCCACGCCGTCCTTTCTCTCACCATCAAGATACAACAAAAATTCCAAGCGGCGGGAGTTACGAGCTCGCCCCGCCGCCTGCGATAGGTGGCGCCACCGTGGTGGACGCGGCGAGCTCCCAGCTGGGAGGCGTGAAAAGGCGGCGAGGCGAAGTGACGCCCGGCGTGCCGACAGATGGCGCCAGGAGTCATCCATAGAGGGGTGTGTGTGGGGGGTGTGTGTGGGTGTGTGTGTGGGTGTTTGTGTGTGGTGTGTTGGTGGGATGTGCGTGTGTGGTGTGCGCGTGTGTGTGGTGTGCGCGTGTGTGTGGTGTGTGTATGGGGTGTGTGTGTGGTGTGTGTGGGTGGGGTTGTGTGTGAGTTGTGTGTGTAGTGGGCATGGGGGTGTGGTGGGGGTGGTGTATGTGTGTGTGGGTGTATGGGGGTGGTGTTGTAGGAGTGTGGGTGTGTGGGGAATGTGTGTGAGGGTGTTTGTATGTGTGTGTGGTGTGTAAGTGTATGTGAGGTGGGTGTGTGAGGTGTGCGTTCGTGAGGTGTATGTGGTGTGTGTTGGTGTGGGTGAGTATGTTGTGTGTGGATATGTGTAAGTGTGGGTGTTTGGTGTGAGTGTGGGTGTATGTGGAGTGTGTGTATGTGGAGTGTGGGTGTGTGTGGTGTGTCCATGGGTGTGTGTGTGATGTGTGTGGGGTGGTCTCTGTGTGTGAGCGCGTGTGGGGTGTGTGAATGGGTGTGTGGTGTGGTATCGGTTTTGTTTGTTTGTTGTCTTACATTCTAGCAACATCTAAGATCATATCAGGAGAGGTACCGACTTGTAAGAGTGTGCACACATAACACGGTAGCATTTTAGCGCTGCCCCACTGGGAAACCAGGCAACCAGCAACATAACTCGACATCCCACACAGTCACATTATCCTAATAGTAATACTGTGCTAGCCAGTCTGTGCCCTATCCTATTGATGGCGAGTGCCAGGCTAGGTAGTGACAAATATAATAAATTTCATAAGTCATTGGTTTGACTGGACTGGTATTCAAACTCCCGACCTTCCGCACGGGAAGCTTGTGCTCTACCGATTCAGCTACCACGTCCGGTATGTGTGTCTGTGTGTGGTGTGTGTAATGTGGGAGAGAGCTTGTGTGTGTGGGTGTATATAGTGTGTGTGTGTTTTTTGGGATCGGGGCAGAGTTGTTATTCTTCAGAGTAATAATACATTTTGCGATGTTACTATAAAAAGGTTCTATATCTGACAAAATGGTGCTTTCGAGATAATGAGGACTGAAGCTGTGTAACTGCATGATAGCAAAGCAGATAGAACAATATTATTTTTAATATATCTCAGTGAAAAATACCAGTTGAGAAACAATTGTGTAACTGCATGATAGCCTTTTGTAGGTAGAACATTTTACATCCATAACACCAATTCGGTCACTTTGTCAGATAGAACCTTTTTATAGTAAGGTCACGATTTGTCAGTGTCGATGCACTTGGCTAACGACTATATCATTCTGTATCACTTAGCCATTTACACATATCATTTTAATGATGAACAAACTAGGAAATAGGAATGTGACTAGTGATGAAACTTGAAAGAAGATGTACATTGGTAATTTGTTAGTGATGATGGTGCTTGGCCATTCAACAGGTTGCTGAGTAGGCCTGTAAATGCATGTTGACAGTCATTAGCTTCATTGGTTAGATTCTGATGTTCTCTTATGTGAGGTATTAAGTATTTATGCTAATATTATTCATGTATGTAATTCTCCTGCTTTGTTGTTTACATGTTCTACTCGCTACAAATACTCTTGTAACCTCCTTTGATATGTTCTTCGGTAGTTTGGGTTACTGGAGGCTGGGGTGCAGCCTGGAGGGCGGGAGGTCTGCCTTCAAGCAGCTCCCTAATTCCCCTCCTGCCCTCCAGGTGGTGCCTCACCCCCTTACCATCTGCCCATTTCCCCTCCGATTATGCTCAATAAAATGTAACGGTAGGTCTTTAGGGCCAGCCAGAGTCTTAGGCTCGATCCATTAACCCTGTCTTGTCTTCTACTTTGGTATGGAAGGAATTAATCATATGTGGCAAATGAAAAAACAAGACATTCTTATAAGCTGGGTAGGTGTTAGGTCTTTAAGGCCCGGTCACATACACGTTAGTGGAAGTAGTTGAACGTAGTGGAGGCTAACATAGTTGAACATGGTTGAATGTAGTTGAACGTGGTTGAACATGGTAGAACGTAGTTGAACATAGTTGAATGTGGTTGAAAGTGGTAGAACGTAGTTGAACATAGTTGAACATGGTTGAACATGGTAGAACGTAGTTGAACATAGTTGGATGTAGTTGGATGTAGTTGAACATAGTTGAACATAGTTGAATGTAGTTGAACATAGTTGAACATTAGTGGACATAGTTGAATGTAGTGGAGGCTAACATAGTTGAACGTAGTTGAACATAGTTGAATGTAGTTGAACGTAATTGAACATAGTTGAACATGGATGAATGTGGTAGAACATAGTTGAACATAGTTGAACGTAGTTGAACGTAGTTGAATGTACCATCATCCATACTTCTCCTGTACGTTCAACTACGTGTGTTTGTGTGTGGTGTATTTGTGTGGGTGGGATGTGTTTGTGTGTATGGTATGTTTGTGTGTGTGGTGTATGTCAGTTTGTGTGGATATGTTTGGGAATTAGGGTGTGTGGGGGTTTGTGTGTGAGATGTATTTGCATGGGTGGGTGTATGTGTGGTGTGTGTTGGGTGTGTTTGTGGTGTGTTTGTATGCTGGGTGTGTTTATGTGTGTTTGTGTGTTGAATGTGAGGTGTAAGCATGTGTTGGATGTATTTGTCTACATGTGTGGGTGTGTGTATGTGTGGTATGCGTTGGGTGTGTTTGTGTGTTTGTGTGTTGAATGTGGGGTGTAAGTGTGTGTGGGATGTATTTATGTGGATGTATGGTGTGTGTTGGGTGTGTTTGGTGCATTTGTATGCTGAGTGTGTTTGTGAGTGCGGGGTGTGTTTATGTGTGTGGGGTGTGTATGGTGTATGTGTGGGTGTGATGCATTTGTATGAGTTTGTGTGCGGTGTGTGTGTATGGTGTGTTGGGTGTATATTTATAATGTGTTTATATGCTAGATGTATTTATGTGTTTGTGTATGTGTGTGTTTGTGTGAGAGAGCGTGTGTGTAGGTGCCATCATAAACTTACCACTCACTGTCAGGGAAACACATACAAATTACCGGAAGTTAGGTCTAATCCAACACTCTCCTAACACAGTCTTAGCCTCATTCCTGTAACCAGCCAGTAACACTTCTGCTTGGTGTGCGTTCCATTGTCAATGCTGCAACCCTATTATCGCCCGTGAAGCCTGATTGATTGACAGATGAAAAGGAAAGTTTGTTTTATTTAACGACACCTCTAGAAAACATTGATTTTATCCTCAGTTATTGGACATAAAAAAATAATATGGTCATTCTGACATTTCTTTGGAGGAAATCCGCTGCCGCCATATAGGCTCCTCTTTCCGATAAGCAGCAAGGGGTCTTTTCTATGCACGTTCCCACAGGCAGGCCAGCACATGCCATATCCTTTGATGAACTAGTTGTGGACCATGGGTTGGAATGGAAAATAGCCCAAACTGCAAATGTGTCCACTGAGCAGGATCGATCGGCTGACCGACAGCTTCACAGGTGGGACACCTTACCACCTGAGCTGCACTCCGCTCCCTTCATTGATAGATGATTTGTCTCCATGTATGCCTGCAGCAGAGGCCATCCATATTGAAGGCGATAAGTGTTTGCATTTAATTTAGTTTTTCTGACAGTGAGTTACTTCTCCGTAGATTTCAGCTTTTGTTGTCTTCCGAGATGACTTTACTCCCTGATTTCGTTGAACGCCTCTTAGTGGATAATCCCATTGGGTTAGCCATACTTAACAGATTTGGTTGTTAAGTTTTACATCCTGGCAACATCTAAGGTCATATCAGGACAGGTACCGACTCATCGTGACTTTATAGTGGTAACCCACTGGGACACGATGTGCGAAAAGGAAGAAGGCAAGGCTGGGGTGGGAAAAGCAGAGGCATTTATTGAGGCGCCTCTGGCAACAGAGGGGGTAAACAAGGTACAGTAAAGGCTCAGGAGGAGCATAGAAGGTAGTGGAAGGTAAGCTCATGAAGAGCAGAGAAAGGAACAGAGAGTCTATCACAGGGGCTCATACGGAGCAGAGGTAAGAGTTCATGTGAGGGGAGGGGGCGCCGAGGAGCCCTCCACCAGCTGAAAGGGAAGCGAAGAAAGGAAGAGAAAGATGGGTGGGTGGGTGGAGGAAAAACGGGCAGCGTGGAGGAGGGCTGGAAGGCGAGTGACTGAGAGAGGCCGGCGGGCGGCCTTATAAGGGAGGGCAGGAGGGCGGTGACAGGTGAGGTGCGAAAGCAAAGCCGGGGGGAGGGGAGGAAGAAAGCTGAGAGGCGGGCGTCGCGCGAGGTGAGAATGCTGCGCGACGGCCGGGGAGGCGGGGGGAGGGTCTCTTCCTCTCCACACATCAAGTGCAATGCTCTGCATTACGACCGATGTGCGAAAAGGAAGAAGTCAAGGCGGGGGTGGGAAAAGCAGAGGCGTTTATTGAGGCGCCTCTGGTAACAGAGGGGGTAAACAAGGTACAGTAAAGGCTCAGGAGGAGCATAGAAGGTACATGGAAGGTAAGCTCATGAGGAGCAGAGAAAGGAACAGAGAGTCTATCACAGGGGCTCATACGGAGCAGAGGTAAGAGTTCATGTGAGGGGAGGGGGCGCCGAGGAGCCCTCCACCAAAACGGAGGAGAGGGCTCGAGGCGCGCCCGAGGGGGGGCCAGGCGGGGCACATGTGCGCGGACCGCCTCAGAGGTCAGGTTCCCTGTGTGGGCGGCGAGTGTCCGGGGCCTACGTCGACAGGGAGCGGGCGGCCAAATAGCGAGGAGGCCCGCTCCTTGGAGAGATCCGGTGAGGAGGTCCGGCGAGGGTCGAGCAGGGGGGCAATGAAGTCCTCAGGGCTGGGTGGGGGTCGGGGTCGGGTCGGGAGGGTTGAGGAAGGCGGTGTCGTGAAGGTCGGCGGCTGGGCTATCAGAAGAGGGTTCCTCGTGAGGCTGGGCTGGGCTGTGGTCTGAGGCGTGAGGTGCGAGGTGATGATCCCTGGCTCTGACTGGGCGGCGCTTCGATCGGTGGTCGCTGGGGGGTTGTCGGTGGAGGTCGCGGGGCTGTCGGCAGTGGTGAGGGTGAGGCGCCGGGGAGGGCCCCCCGGGCCGGCCGGCGGATCAAAAATCCGCCGAGGCGGCCGGGGTCTGGCGCTCACGGGCTTGTTTGGTTATGCAGCCGGCCTCGCTGTGCATGGTGAGCATGCGCCGCACGTTGGCGCAGACGTGCTGGCGCCTGTCCCCCGCCTCTCCGTGGGCCTCCCCGACGGTGGCCCGATCGCACGAGGCGGGGTCGCGGTTCCAGGCGGGGCAGGGGGCCCCATGGGTCTGCCTATCGTATGCGGTGCGGGTGTCGACTTGAGGTCGGGGCAGGTGTGCGCCTCGGGGAGGGTCCTCACCTCGGGGGACCGCTGCTGCCAGGGCGACCGGGTCGTGTCACCCCTGGGGGAGCCTGCCGTCCGCTATCCAAGAAAACACCGTCTCGGAGTAGCGGCGGACGGTCAGCCAGGGGTAGAGGAGGTTGTCCCTCAGTACGGTGAGGTGATGGTGGTGTAGGCCCTGGACGGAGTGGGCTGGGAAGTTGGGGTGGTCGATGAGGGTGAGAAGGGCGAGGCTGTACTCGTCTTTCGTTGCCTCGCCCCTCTTCACCGGCTTCCTCTCGGGCCCCCTCTCGACTAGGTCTGAGGGGAAGATATAGTCCCTCGGAATGCCTTGGCGCCTCACGGAGTGTCGCGCCTCTGCGGAGGCCAGTATTTCTCGTACGGTGTCGGCTGCGGAGGCTGGGGTGTGCTGGCTCGGCTCTTCGTAGTAGGCAGGCGGGGGGGCGGGGGCGGCTCGGCTGGCGAGGTGGTGGTAGCGCTCGTAGATGGGGTGTGCTGCCCCCGGCAAGGTCGCCTGAGGGGGCGGCGGGGGCCAGTGGTGTAGGCGGCATGGCGTCTAGGTGCAGGTGAGAGCGTCTCCGGCGGGGGCCGGGCCTCCCCGGCCTCCAGGGCGTCCATACGGGCGTCCATGCGGGCGGCGGTCTGGCGCTGCTCGGTCTGTAGACGCTGGAGGGCCTCCAAGATCGCCGAGGTCTCGGCGCCCGAGGTTCGGTCCGAGGGCGCCGAGGGGGACGCCGGGCCCGAGAAGGTTGAATCGTCCCGTCGCGAGGATGGTCCCGGGGTGGCCAGGGCGGTCGTCCGGGAGCCCTTGCGGCCCTTTCCTTTCCCTTGTCCTGGCATGATGGCCTGAGGTGTTGCAGCAGTCCGAGGTGGAGTCGGCGTGGTGGAGAGCCAAGACAGGAAAAACGGGCAGCGTGGAGGAGGGCTGGAAGGCGAGTGACTGAGAGAGGCCGGCAGGCAGCCTTATAAGGGAGGGCAGTGACAGGTGAGGTGTGAAAGCAAAGCCGGGGGGAGGGGGAGGAAGAAAGCTGAGAGGCGGGCGTCGCGCGAGGTGAGAATGCTGCGCGACGGCTGGGGAGGCGGGGGGAGGGTCTCTTCCTCTCCACACATCAATATCCCCCTCAGTCACATTATCCTGACACTGGGATAACTAACCAGTCCATGCCCGATCCTAATCCTATTAATGCTGAGCACAAAGCTAGGACGCGACAAGTATAACATTTTAAGTCAACGGTTTCTAGCCCAGGGTTCTAACCCGTGGGTTCGAATCCCATGCTCAACCAAAACGTGAGCGGATAAATATGAAGGATGTGAAGAATGGATGTGAAGAATATATTTTATTCCTAAATTAAGAATTCATGTGCTCATTTCATTTACACAATCTTTCGCCACTTTTTCTAATGGGTTATCTCCGTCCTGATATGACCTTAGATGTTGCTAGGACATAAAACTATAACGACCTAATGGGATGCCATTCACCCCTACTCTGGGTAGGGGGTGAATCTTTTATCTAGGTTTGCCACTGCACTGCACTGCACTAACAAGCCATCCTCTTTCAAGCATAAGGTAGAGGGTGAACTGTAGGTAAAACACACCAAAAGTGTAAATTATGGGATGTCGCGCCGTCGACTGCTACATGCGCGCGCATTGTGCGGGTCGCCACGGTTAAGTGACACGCGTGACCTCATCCAGGTCGGATTTCTTCGGTAAATGTCGTCTGTCTGGTTTTTGTTTGCGCTTTCATCTTGTGTGTCCGACCGGAAGTTTGTTTGTTTGTTGTTTTACGTCCTAGCAACATCTAACGTCATATCAGGACGGGGCGACCAACCGGAAGTAGGCGGACGTCTGGTTTAAAGCTGGATAATCCATTCGTATTTACATTTTGCCATCTCCCCCCCCCCCTCCCCTTTTCATATATTTAGAGTTAGATAACAAATTAACCCCTTACTGCAGTAGCCTGAGAAGGTGGTATTTTCTTTTTGGAAAAAAAGGAAAGAAGGAAAACATGTTTAGAGAAAATTCTAGAACTAAGAAAGTGTGTTTTATTTAATGATGCCTCTAGGGCACATTGGACAATTCTAGAACCATGCAATACCATATGCCTATTCACCGAATGCATGATACCTTTATTGAACTGGAACTGTACATCGTTACTACTACAGATGCTATTTCATTTCTGCTCACAAATAGACTGGTCCCCTTTGTCGTGAACGCTACCACAGTTGTCACAGAAAACTCTAGGCATGTTAAGCTTCTAACAATGTCGAGCTATCAAACACACAATTGCCGCGGCATACAACGGGTGCCCAAATATCACTGTCAAGTTTGGCCGAGAATAAGCATGTGTCACTCCAAACAAATGCTTCTGTCACTCCACAGAACATAAAGCATGTGTCACCCCAATAGTACTAGTAACATTGAACACACGTCAGTTGACCCTCATGACCCGCCAAATCCCGATGCCGGCAGTGTAAAAGCGGCCGGCGCGTGACCTAATAGCAACACTCCGACGTTGAAGTAGTATGTGAGGGTTTCGTCCTAGTATCAAGCCTGACATGTAACCGACTTGAATTCAATGTCACATGTTCAATGTCAGTCTGGAATGTTCAATATCACATGTTCAATATCAGGAACCAAAATGGCGCACACCACTGCGACACCCTTGACAGTATGTCACGAGCTCAAACATGTAATCCTGCAATGTCACTCACAGTTTTTCCAGGCCGGGACACGCTTCCATGCAGCGTATTTTCACTACCGTACTACTGTAAGTCATTCGTCCATTAATTTAGTTTCAATCAAGTCAACCACATGTGGAACGTATGGCAATTTTGTATATATATATATTATCAGTAGCTTTACTTATTGGGAACTGCATATATATATATTGTAGTGTGACTTAGCTTAGTTGGTTGACGGACGAGAATGTTATCTGCTAGTGCTGCAGGCCGGTCTTCTGTGACAGTAACTGACGACAGTTGTTTGCCGGCTAAACACCGGTATTTTCAGCCCTATATGTAAAATGCGTAGTTTTAGCTTACGGTTTCGTCCTAGTATCAAGCCTGACATGTAACTTGTGCATGGTGTACCGAAGCATTCGGTTCGTCCGCCGCAGCATGTATCCACACGTTAGAAGTTGATTGTACAGGTAGCGAGTAGACTGTACAGGTAGCGGTAGCGGTAAAAATGCATGCGATACAAGGTACGGCGGCAGAGCAAGTGACCTGCGAGCAGCAATGGCGGAGTAGCAGCGAGGCAAAAGCAGCCACGGAGCAAATATACAAGCGAAGAAAATAATAATAAATAAATAAATAAATAAATAATAAATAAGGTAGGTAAACCCCGCCTCTTTATATATATATAATAAATTATATTTTACATAATACTTTTAGTATCAAACAGGATTTGAGTGGAGTTACTGTTACAACTGATAGTTTCATTTATGTATCAAGGAATTGTACTGTACGGCCAGAAGACCAGTGCTCTTGCACTGACAAGATGTAAAAATATACGGATTTTCGGTTCGGATTTATATATTGGCAAAGAGCATTACTATTCTCCGATGACGGAGTGGGGACCAGGGTTATGTAACAGAGAAGCAATGGGTGCCCCACTCGCTGTGTGACATAAGAGCCTATGTGGAAAATGTGATAACACATAGCGACCGAGATTGTGATGTGATGGTCATATTTAAGAGACAGTTAATGATTAGTGAAATGTTCCTTTCATGCACCAGAAAGACTGCAAGGGGAGAGGAAGGACATTTTTAATATATGTTTATTGTAACTGTCTGCAACTACCTGTTACCACGGGGCTGATGGGCAAGCACACCCAGCCATCCTGCATACATTATGGACACCACCTTCAGCTGGTGGTTGAGTGACAGCTGCCCCTTATTAGGGCGTCCCCCCCCCCCCCAGGCTGTAGAGGGTGTCTGATTGGCTGGCTGTGGGAGCCCAGTCACCTGCATTCCGTATACCTGACACACAGACCCCACTCTGGGCACTCTTGTCCAGGACTCCAGACAGTCTGTCTGAGACTCCACTTTCTAAACAGAAACTAGCAGCAGCTATTCAAAAGGCACTGAGCTGTGTGCAACAACCATGGGATTCAGGTTCAATGGGCTATAGGCACTGATTTTTATACACACTAGCAAGAGACATGACGATCTGTGTGGGCAGTTGGTAAGGAGTGAGGGTGATAGGTCGCCAGTAGGTGAACAGGAGTTGATGCCAATAAAGCACAACTTCTTCACTGTCAATCTTGCATGACTTTTTTTTTTTGGTAAATATTTTTATTCATCTGAATACATATTTTGTAAGCGCCGGGGCACTGGTCTTCCAGCCGTCGGAGTGGTCGCATTTCATCTGTACATAGTGGAAGTGGAATGTGTTGCATTGTGTGCAGCACAACCCATTCTGAACATAAAAGAAAGTGGGGGAGCAGCCTATGCTGCATAGTGTACAGCATATGTACTGAACATATGCATCAAGATAGAGTGTGCAGTAATGTACACTAGTGGTTAAATCATATGCTGTGTGTGTATATCAGTTAGATTTGGTTTTAATAACAGTTAGTCTTTAAATAGTGCCATGTTGTGCATGTATAGTGGTTTATATTGTGTGCATTGCTGGTTGAAGATGTAGTTATGTAGTGGTGGTAATGGGTCTAAAGATGGGGTAGTGATTCTCGAGTCATTGAGTTATAATAGTTGTTTGTCAAATGTGGATGGGGGGGGGGGGGAGGGGTTCATGGGTAGGGGGAAAAAAAAGGTTGAATTGGCAGAGCCTCCATATCAACGTAGCAGCCATTGGCAGGAAGTTGAGAGGTTCCTGGGTAATAATACAATCTATGTCAGGAAGCAGTCATTTTCGTTAGCTGAGGTAGTCAGGTGGTACAACCAGTTCATCAAACATGGAGGATTTATTTCATGGACTCTATCACTTGAAACTAATTCTGTGTCATTATGCCTTGATATTATCTGATTTGAACACTCTCGAGAGTATATATCTTGAGGGAAAACATATGAAATCGGATTGCAGCTGTTAGATTTTAATCAACATAAGGTAGGAATCCCAAACTAAGACGATCACTAGTGAGACATGTATTACTATAATGTATAACCTCATAATAGAGCATATATATGTGTTCTATAATGAGGTTATGGTTCATATTCCCGTGACCTCATTATTGAGCATATAATATATAACCTCATAATAGAGCATATATATGTGTTCTATAATGAGGTTATGGTTCATATTCCTGTGACCTCATTATTGAGCATATAATATATAACCTCATCATAGAGCATATATATGTGTTCTATAATGAGGTTATGGCCTCATTATTGAACATATACCATATAACCGCATCCTAGAGCATATATATGTGTTGTATAATGAGATTACAGTTTATATTCCAATGACCTGATTATTGGGTATATACCATTTAACCTCATCATAGAGCATATATATGTGTTCTATAATGAGGTTATGGTTCATATTCCCATGCCCTCATTATTGAGCATATAATATATAACCTCATCATAGAGCATATATATGTGTTCTATAATGAGGTTATGGCCTCATTATTAAACATATACCATATAACCGCATCCTAGAGCATATATATGTGTTGTATAATGAGATTACAGTTTATATTCCAATGACCTGATTATTGAGTATATACCATTTAACCTCATCATAGAGCATATATGTGTGTTCTATAATGAGGTTATGGTTCATATTCCCATGCCCTCATTATTGAGCATATAATATATAACCTCATCATAGAGCATATATATGTGTTCTATAATGAGGTTATGGTTCATATTCCCATGACGTCATTATTGAACATATAATATATAACCTCATCATAGAGCATATATATGTGCTCTATAATGAGGTTATGGGAATATAAGCACAAGACAAATTCTCTGATGCTACCGACACTTGTCAACATCCGGTGTAGGTGAGGAGGGCTGCCAGTGGCGCCACCGGTACAGTGTTGAGTCTCACGGAGTGGGACAATACGGTCATAATTCCCTTAGGTATCTTTATGCTTGCATAATGCGTTATACATCACATATGTATATACCAGGCGCGGTGTCCAAATCGGTAGAGTGCTGGCCTCCCGTGCCGGAGATTGGGAGTTCAATTCCCGGTCGAGTCAAACCAAGGACTTACAAAATTGTTTCTTGTCGCTTACTAGCTTGGCGCTTAGCATTACTAGGATAGGGCAAGGACTGGTTTGCTCAGTGTCAGGATAATTTGACTGTCTGGGATATCGGAGCAAGTTGCTGGCGGCCTGCTTTTGTTGACCGTAGGGAAGGCCTATAGCGACTGGCTGAAGGGAGGCTATAGCCCAAGGCATATATCTAAGCACCCGGCGGCAAGGCGGTGAACTAAGCTAGTTCCGAACCACACCGCCGGGGGAGGCACCGTGCGTATTCGCTTACATCTGCATATACGTTGTATATACGTAGGTATATATATATATATATATTATAATGGCCGCTATCATTAGTTACCAAACCGTTTCAGGTAACGTCGGGTTGGCAGGGATGAACCAGTCTAATTGAAATACCATCCATTCCACCTGGCCTCCCGGCGTCCCGGCCTCTCGGCATCCTGCAGCAGGTGCAGCACTGGTTGAGTACTGCACCTCTCAATGCTGCAGTCAGCACTGGTTGAGTACTGCACGTGTTGAGGCTGCAGTCAGCGCTGGTTGAGTACTGCACCTGTCAATGCTGCAGTCAGTGCTGGTTGAGTACTGCACCTGTCGAGACTGCAGTCAGCACTGGTTGAATACTGCACGTGTCGAGGCTGCAGTCAGCGCTGGTTGAGTACTGCACGTGTCAATGCTGCAGTCAGCGCTGGTTGAGTACTGCACCTGTCAATGCTGCAGTCAGCGCTGGTTGAGTACTGCATCTGTCAATGCTGCAGTCAGCGCTGGTTGAGTACTGCACCTGTCAATGCTGCAGTCAGTGCTGGTTGAGTACTGCACCTGTCGAGACTGCAGTCAGCACTGGTTGAGTACTGCACGTGTCAATGCTGCAGTCAGCGCTGGTTGAGTACTGCACGTGTCAATGCTGCAGTCAGCGCTGGTTGAGTACTGCACCTGTCAATGATGCAGTCAGCGCTGGTTGAGTACTGCACCTGTCAATGCTGCAGTCAGCGCTGGTTGAGTACTGCACCTGTCAATGCTGCAGTCAGCGCTGGTTGAGTACTGCACCTGTCAATGCTGCAGTCAGCGCTGGTTGAGTACTGCATCTGTCAATGCTGCAGTCAGCGCTGGTTGAGTACTGCACCTGTCAATGCTGCAGTCAGCGCTGGTTGAGTACCGCACGTGTCAATGCTGCAGTCAGCGCTGGTTGAGTACTGCACCTGCCGAGGCTGCAGTCAGCGCTGGTTGAGTACTGCACGTGTCAATGCTGCAGTCAGCGCTGGTTGAGTACTGCACCTGTCGAGACTGCAGTCAGCACTGGTTGAGTACTGCACGTGTCAATGCTGCAGTCAGCGCTGGTTGAGTACTGCACGTGTCAATGCTGCAGTCAGCACTGGTTGAGTACTGCACCTGTCAATGATGCAGTCAGCACTGGTTGAGTACTGCACCTGTCAATGCTGCAGTCAGCACTGGTTGAGTACTGCACCTCTCAATGCTGCAGTCAGTGCTGGTTGAGTACTGCACCTGTCAATGCTGCAGTCAGCGCTGGTTGAGTACTGCACCTGTCAATGCTGCAGTCAGCGCTGGTTGAGTACTGCACCTGTCAATGCTGCAGTCAGCGCTGGTTGAGTACTGCACGTGTCAATGCTGCAGTCAGCGCTGGTTGAGTACTGCATGTGTCAATGCTGCAGTCAGCGCTGGTTGAGTACTGCACCTGTCAATGCTGCAGTCAGCGCTGGTTGAGTACTGCACGTGTCAATGCTGCAGTCAGCGCTGGTTGAGTACTGCACGTGTCAATGCTGCAGTCAGCGCTGGTTGAGTACTGCACCTGTCAATGCTGCAGTCAGCGCTGGTTGAGTACTGCACGTGTCGAGGCTGCAGTCAGCGCTGGTTGAGTACTGCACCTGTCAATGCTGCAGTCAGCGCTGGTTGAGTACTGCACGTGTCAATGCTGCAGTCAGCGCTGGTTGAGTACTGCACGTGTCAATGCTGCAGTCAGCGCTGGTTGAGTACTGCACCTGTCAATGCTGCAGTCAGCGCTGGTTGAGTACTGCACGTGTCAATGCTGCAGTCAGCGCTGGTTGAGTACTGCATGTGTCAATGCTGCAGTCAGCGCTGGTTGAGTACTGCACGTGTCAATGCTGCAGTCAGCGCTGGTTGAGTACTGCATGTGTCAATGCTGCAGTCAGCGCTGGTTGAGTACTGCACCTGTCAATGCTGCAGTCAGTGCTGGTTGAGTACTGCACCTGTCAATGCTGCAGTCAGTGCTGGTTGAGTACTGCACCTGTCAATGCTGCAGTCAGCGCTGGTTGAGTACTGCACGTGTCAATGCTGCAGTCAGCGCTGGTTGAGTACTGCATGTGTCAATGCTGCAGTCAGCGCTGGTTGAGTACTGCACCTGTCAATGCTGCAGTCAGTGCTGGTTGAGTACTGCACCTGTCGAGGCTGCAGTCAGCGCTGGTTGAGTACTGCATGTGTCAATGCTGCAGTCAGCGCTGGTTGAGTACTGCACCTGTCAATGCTGCAGTCAGTGCTGGTTGAGTACTGCACCTGTCGAGGCTGCAGTCAGCGCTGGTTGAGTACTGCACCTGTCAATGCTGCAGTCAGTGCTGGTTGAGTACTGCACCTGTCGAGGCTGCAGTCAGCGCTGGTTGAGTACTGCACGTGTCAATGCTGCAGTCAGCGCTGGTTGAGTACTGCATGTGTCAATGCTGCAGTCAGCGCTGGTTGAGTACTGCACCTGTCAATGCTGCAGTCAGTGCTGGTTGAGTACTGCATGTGTCAATGCTGCAGTCAGCGCTGGTAGAGTACTGCACCTGTCAATGCTGCAGTCGGCGCTGGTTGAGCACTGCACCTGTCAATGCTGCAGTCAGTGCTGGTAGAGTACTGCATATGTCAATGCTGCAGTCAGTGCTGGTAGAGTACTGCACGTGTCAATGCTGCAGTCAGCGCTGGTTGAGTACTGCACCTGTCAATGCTGCAGTCAGTGCTGGTAGAGTACTGCACGTGTCAATGCTGCAGTCAGCGCTGGTTGAGTACTGCACATGTCAATGCTGCAGTCAGCGCTGGTTGAGTACTGCACCTGTCAATGATGCAGTCAGCACTGGTTGAGTACTGCACCTGTCGAGGCTGCAGTCAGCGCTGGTTGAGTACTGCACGTGTCAATGCTGCAGTCAGCGCTGGTTGAGTACTGCACCTGTCAATGCTGCAGTCAGCGCTGGTTGAGTACTGCACCTGTCAATGCTGCAGTCAGCGCTGGTTGAGTACTGCACCTGCCGAGGCTGCAGTCAGCACTGGTTGAGTACTGCACGTGTCAATGCTGCAGTCAGCGCTGGTTGAGTACTGCACGTGTCAATGCTGCAGTCAGCGCTGGTTGAGTATTGCACGTGTCAATGCTGCAGTCAGCGCTGGTTGAGTACTGCACCTGTCCTCGTCCTCATATGACCTTAGATGTTGCTAGGACGTAAAATCCCCAGCAAACTAAACAAAGGCACCCGACTGTGGCACTTTGGATATCTACAGACACATGGTTGGAAATAAGATAGACTTAATAGCCGGCTACTGCATAACTGACATAGACCCTGCAACAGCATGTACTATTAATAAAAAGAGTGGAAAGTCCCCCTGGCGGTAAGTTGTGAAAGTGAAGCGCCACCTAGCAGATCTATGTTATATATGACTTAAAGAGGCAGATCGGACATGCTCTGATATGACCAAAACAACTTGACATATTCACAAGTATCATGATGGAATACGGCCATTTCCGGTTTCGCTAGTTTCAAGCTATTTATGCTCTGGGAGTTATGTCCGGCCTTATCGAGCCTAGGTGGCATCCACGGGTCAAGCTGTGTTGATTGGGGTCAGTCAGGGTTAAATGGCACTCCGCAGTGTAACGATCTAGTAGTGGGATGCAGGACTGAGGCGCACTCGCGGAGGCTGATAGGGTTCCGCTATTAAATAATGCTGAAACATATTTGGCTCATTCTCAGAACATTTTTGGTTTCCACGTTACATTGTTAATGATTTTGCCTTCTTTTTCTGGGGGTAGTAAGTGAAATAGTTATTGTTGACTCTGTGTATTAATTATGTTACCAATACTACATCTATCCCATAAAATGTAACCAAATAATGCTTATATGATATTGTTCTAAAGTTAAAATATGAAAATTTGCATATCGACACATTACATCTATCCAAACCTTTTTTTCCAAACTTTTTTCTTGTAAGAAGCATTTTTTTCGGCTTAACTGTAATCAATAAAATCTTGTTTGAATTTGTTGTGTGTGTTAAATGATGCTAGCAGTCAATAGGATACATCCATAATAGGCATTGGACCTGTTAACCGCTCTTAATTAATAGAAATCGAGACACTTCTTCAGATGTGGTGGATTGTAGTAACTGGCACTGGCTCCAAGATATACGTAATGCTTGACCAGTATGCATCCAGTCAGGACTTGAAACAGTTCACCGACTCTGCTGCTACGACACTCTCCGGCAAGTCATTCCACAGGTTAACCACCCTAAAGCCGAAACAGTTGTGTCGCTGGTCCAGTCTGGAGTGTTTAAAGACAAATCTAAAACCATGCAATACATACCCACTGAATGCATGATACTTCTATTGGATGTTTATTAAAATGATTTTATGGATGGATGCTACATGACTAATTTGAACAGCTTTCGCTGTATAAGATCAAAATCACAAAGTGAAAAAAAAGACATATGCACAACATATAAACCTTCATATGAATATAGATACTGCTATTATTTGGAATATCTTATGATATCAAATGCTTTCACTTTTGGTTTCCATGTCACAAAAGTGGTCCACAGTTTCTGAGAACGACCCATTTAGATAATTGGAAATTAAGTACATAAAGTGGAATAAATACTAGCGGTAGCTCCTCCTAGCAATAAACACTCCTTAAGCTAGGATTCCTTACATGCGGTATGCGGCATGTGAGTGCGAATGTGAATGTGGCATGTGGTATGTGGTATGTGGCATGCAAACAGGTTGATTCCTTTCACCCACACCCACACCCATACCCACACATAGTGTCAGGTTTCTCACAACTGTTTTCTATGGCAAACGCAGCAGAATTCGCATTCACATGCCGCACCGATGGCTACATGGACCGATTCAGTTGCCGCATTCGCATTCGCATTCGGAGGCATGGAATCACCCCCATTCACTTAGATGTGTAAGGAATGTAGCCTTTAACCATGACGTGGTTGTTAAGTAGCTAACAAATATCGCCGCGCAAACCCCCACAAAGAGACTGAGTGCAATAACAAGCAGAGACAGCTGGAAAAACGGTCCCATGGCGTTACGGCAGAGAGCAGTACCGAGAAATCAGATAGAAGCCCTAGAGAAATCAGATAGGATCCCTAGAGAAAAGCAACACACAACTTGCTTCGAATAATTAAATTGAAGTCCTTTATGTAAGTCATCTATTAAATGTACAGATTAACTTACAGATCCTCTTCTGGCTTATCCAGGCCCTATTGGGCCTCTAATGTCAGCTCGTTACGGTAACAAAGAACTATTTTTGTGCACACATATGGAGGTCAAAGGAGCCCTGAGGTCATTTAATTGTGGGTGTCCTCTCCAATGTCTATCCAGCCTTCTCTCAAATGCTTCTAGTTCTACCGTTGGTGCTTCAACCACTTGATCTGGGAGACTGTTCCATGGATCTGTCACTCGAAAGAAAAATGAGTATTTTCTGACCTCAAGTCGGGGCCTCTCCTTGAAGATCTTATTCCGCTGGCCTCAGGTGTTACTATCGTATGCTAATTTTTAACATCCCTTCCATGTGTCATGGAGGTGTTCTTACAACTGAAGTGAACCATTGCATCAAGAGTGGGATTCGAACCCTCGGTTTTGCCATTCTTCAGCTAACATCCTAACAATTAGTCTATCTGGATTCCCTGATGAAATAAACCTACCCACACCTACCTGTGCATGTGGCATTTCACCTGGGGAGGAATTGGGCACGGTGGCCGAATCGGTAGAGCGTGGACCTCGCGTACGGGAGATCGGGAGTTCGGTTCCCGGTCAAATCAAACCAGTGACATATAAAATTGATACTTATCGCTTCCTAGCCTGGTTCTCGCCATTAATAGGATAGGGCAAGGTCTGGTTAGCTCAGTGTCAGGATAATGTGACTGAGTGTGATATCAGGTTATGGTGCCGGCAGCCTGATTTCTCAGTGGGGCAGCACTATAAAGTCACCATGAGTACGCACTGTCGGTAGCCGTCCTGATGTGACCTTAGATGTTGCATGGGTGCACAACTTCAACAGTCAACCACCGCTGGAATTGTAAGACTCATACTTACATTAAGTTACAATAACACATATCCAGATAACGCACTTTTTGTTGGTGTTGTAAATGTAGGTTATTCATTGAATGTAGTCTTTTGTCAGCTTTGTGGCACTGGTCTTCCTGCTATGTGATGGTACTGTAATAGCCCTGTCACACTACGACGCTTCTCTCCAACGCACGTCGACATGTCATTTTTTGCCGAAACGTCGGGAAACGTTAGGGGGACGTTATGCGAACGTCAGTGCACATCGGTACACTATCCTGGACGTTGACAGTCGCCGGAGGCCGTCGTCGAGCGTAGGAGGTCGCTAGATGTTTTTAGCATGTCAAAAAAGCGCGCCGACCGACAACGCGCATCAACACGCGGGTGCCAATATTATGGCGACGTCAGAAGCACGTCGACAGCGCTGGAAGATCGTTATGCGAATGCTAGGCAGACACTGCGCGCGCGTGAGGGTCGTTCCCACACGCTGCGCCAAACGGTTGCTTTGTTGTTTTATGCCCTAGCTACATCTAAGGTCATATGATGCCGCCGTGCCAAACTTAAAAAAATAATTTTTGCACGCGTCGACACATGTTGGCCGCGCGCTAATAACACGCTACTGACCCGCTGCGCCAATGTCCAATTTCCCCATATTTCCCCTAAATGTTTAACGTTTCTCAACGCTTTAATTTAATTTTCAACGCTGACGGGTCGCCGGTGAGAAATGTCGTAGTGTGACAGGGCCATTATTTACTATATTTGTCAATGTAGTAGTCTGATATTGTGATCATGAGCTGACTGGGATTGGTTGGCTGCTTGTTGGAGTTTTACGTCCTGAAAACATCCACGGTCATGATCTGATATCCCACTCAGTCACATTATCATGACACTGAGCTAACCAGTCCTTGCCCTATCCTAATAATGACAGACGCTCTAACTCATTCGGCCATCCCGCCTGGTTGCCAATTTAATTGAACCTGTTACTACTGAAGCCTATTTTGTCAGATTTTTTATGTGCTTGGCAAAATTAATTTGGCACATATTCACTTCAAACCAGACATGATGGCCAAATAAGTTGAGCGTCCGCCTCCTGTTCTGGTAGGTCATGGAATTTGAACTCGCGGGTTCGAACTCTGGCCGAGGTCAAACCTATGACTTCTTGCTACCTAGCTTGGCGCTCGGCATTAATAGGATAGGGCAAGGAGCAGTGGAATGAGGAAGACCAATTGTCCGCGATTGAAATTTCCCCTGCTTAATCAACTAATGTACACAAATATATACGTACCTAAAGTTAGCCATTTAAAAAAAAAGAAAAAAAGTTACTTCAAACTCATGTAAAATAGGGCATCACCAACGCGCCCTCTGATGGCAGTGCCAAGAACTAGTGTTGTGGGTAGCAGCTCTCTGTGTAGCATGCTCTGGAGGAAAGGAAAAAGGTCTATGTCATTAACTCTGAATATCGGAAGCTATACGTCAATGCTAGTTCCGTTATCGGCTGTGCTGTGGCGCCACTTAGGGAAACGCTAGAGTGCCCAAAAAAGCATGTTGACCTGGGGGCATGAGTGAGACCCACGTAGTCTCCTATTATCGCTCAGAGAACTTGTTTCTCTCAGAGCAAAAAAAAAACCCCAAACAAACAGACAAACAAGCAAAACATTCCAAGCATAAAAGCCTGGAATAGCCACAGCAGTAATTTAAGAAACACCAAAATAACAAAAGAATACAAAACGAAAACTAAGAAAGACTGGAATGGAAGAGAGAGCCCCTTCCCACCCTCTTTCAACGCCAATTACATACCTACTACCTAACATATTTATTGAAATTGACCCAATGCCAGTCACATATAAATCCCCACTACAATCTCAGACCTACATTCCATTCTTCAAATCATTTTTTTAAACAATTCTTTATTGAGGCTGTATTTATACTGTCCATAGCATATAAGCCTTGGTACCCAGGCTTGTTTTCAATGCTGGCCAGTTGTAGTGTTGGTGTTATCTTACCACACAGTGGCTGCTGATAAGGTATTTGTTTGCCTGCATTTCAGTAGCAGATAGATAATTGGTTGGTATGGTTAGTAGCCTATGTTAGTTTTTTTTGATTTTCTTGGTATATATGTATTTATTTTTTCTTCTCTTATTACTAGACTAGTCTACTCCTATTTACATATCATAGGCTTACAATGCAAAGAACTAACAATTACTAATTAAATGACTCAAACAGTATTGCAAAAATTAACATCATACACAATGACATCCAGTATTCCTGTCACCATCATACCATATCCTTCAGTATATAATGACTTACATTTATGGGCAAATCAGTGTAGGTATTTACTAGATACCAGCATATTAATTGTGATTAGATCCACTGATTTGCATGTATACTGTGCATGTATTTGAAAATAGGATTATATATTTTGATATATTTCTTTACAAAAAAGGAAAGAAGGAATACATGTTCACTGAATGCATGATATTTTTATTGGAGTGGAATTGTACACAGTTACTACTACAGCTGATACTTCATTTATAAAATGTATAATACTTTTAGTATCAAACAGGATTTGCATGCAGTTACTATTACAACTGATAGTAGTTTCATTTATGTATTAAGGAATTGTACTGTACGGCCGGAAGACCAGTGCTCTGGCACTGACAAGAGATATTATTCGATGAATAAAATACACTTTAGTAAAAAAGAAATAGATACAGAAATATGTACTAAGTAATCATCATCATCATCATGCTGTCGGTCGTGATGCAACAAAGACTGCCATCATTACTTGACTGCCACTCTCCTCGACGGAAGATGAGCTTGAGCAGAGCGCTCCTTGGTAACCTGGGCGACGACCGAGCCGGTATGGTGTTTTGTGCAGTTGTACATTTCACGAAAGCTGCCTGCAAAAGTGTTGAAGTGCTGCTGGCTTTTGCAAGTTACCAGCGGCACTCTCTCGGGGAGCAAATAGAAGTTTCACACCGGCAAGAACATGTCAAGGCAGGCGTAAAACTATTTATCCCTGCAGTGGCTGGTCGGGAGATGTTGGGAGTTCCATACATCTACTGCCCTTAATGCTGCCACAGTGACATGGTTTTCTGTTTAGGGTTTGCTCCCTTAGCCTTTGGTTCTGTCAAGAACCTGTACCACAAGGCAGTGGTTTACAACTCTGCAGGGCAGGGGCATCAAACTCCCTGGTGTTGCAATAGATGAGGGATAAACAGTGGGTGAGCCATAAAACATCACAAACCAATAGGAGACACAATACTCAGCAAGTAATGACCATGTAAGTGCCAGGTAAGATGTACAGTTGAAATAGTATGTGTCTCTCAAACAAAATGAGCTGAAGAGAACAATAAAGAACACGGAGTACCTGAAACCCGTACACATTATCCACACACCTAGCCTTCAAAGGTGTGACGAAAACAAGAAAACCAACAATGGTATATCTAGATTAAAACAGTAAAAGCATGGGTACAAGTAGATAAAAGATTCACCCGGTACTTTTGGTACACCGGTGAACGACAACGTAGTGTAAATACGGGCGAAAATAGCTTCAGTATAGAACAGGAAGTAGAATGCCTGCCTCCAGTATCAAATGGATACTTACATAGGCACAGAATTGGTGAAATGGGAGAGAATGCAAAAAGACAAGATGGCGGCCATAGAACGCTGTAGATTTCACTTTTAAATCTGATTAAACTAGATGTTTTATTATATTTTTCAACTCAAAGGTAGCGGGTAAATATAAAAACATATATAAAGAATATATTTTGCTTCTTAAATTAAGACATTATTCACTCAATTAATTTCCCCAGCATGTCAAAATTCTTCGCCAGCTTTTCTAATGGGTTGGTTTTCACCCCTGTACTGTCAGTACGGGGTGAATCTTTTATCTAGGGTACAAGGTATTACAAATGTTAATTACGTATGTTGGTGAGCAACATCGGTAATTCGCGAGTGAGGCTAACGTGACCCCTACCTCACCCTGCATGTGACCTCCACTACTCTCAACTCTCAGTTCGCCCCGAGCCCGCATACCAGCAAGTCACATTTTCTCACCCCCCTAACCCTATATTCTTTGTTATTCTTTAGTTTCGGTCATTGGTAGGGGTTAGTGCTGATTTCGCCATTTGACTCTATGATATCATTACATGTCTGTCTCATCTCGGTCCAGCAAGATGCCCAGTCGCATTTGACAGCTACCATCGCCAATTCATGGACAATATGGAAGCCAGCTCTTCCAGCATGACGGTGCCAGTCACCAGCATATGAGCCAGCCTCACTCGCCTCTGTGGCACCGACATTTCTCTGTTTGTGATATGATGATAATTTGATCTATTATGATATGATGATGATTAAGATAACCTGAAATTACATATATTGGAGTCATCATGGAATAAATATGATAGTTAAAACTGGCCTTGTCTCTGTGTCCGAGCGCTGCGAATTATGTACACAAATATAATCGAAAACCAAAAGAATTGTTAAAGGAAATGAATCCGTATGGATTATGACCACTACTGCACAGCGGCGAAAACAAGTGCATGCACTTAACCGTTATGAGCAGAATAAACAAACAATCATAACAAGACAAAATGTCAAAAACAACTATGTAGTCAGAGAGGTTGGTGCTACGTAGCGGCAAGCGTACTTCACCTTTTCAGTTACTTACCACTGCAGGACTCTCACTGTTGGTTGGTTGTTGGAGTTCTATGTCCTGGCAACATCTAAGGTCATATCAGGAGGGGTACCGACTTGCTTGTTTGTTTGTTGTTTTACGTCCTAGCAACATCTAAGGTCATATCAGGAAGGGTACGGACTTGTGACAGTACGCACTCATGGCGATTTTATAATGCTGCCCCACTGGGAAATTCAGGCCGCCAGCACCATGACCTGATATCCCACTCAGTCACATTATCCTGACACTGAGCTAACCAGTCCTTGCCCTATCCTAATAATGCCGAGCACTAGGCTAGGAAGCAACAAGTATCAATTTTAAAGTCATTGGTTTCACTCGACCTGGACCCGAACTCGTGAACTCACGATCTTCCACACGCGAGGCCTGTGCTCTACTGATTCGGCCACCGCACCCAGTGGTACCGACTTGTGAAAGTGCACACTGTTGGTGACTTTATAATGCTGACCCACTGGGAGAACAGGCCACCAGCACCCTGACTTGATATCCCACTCAGTCACATTATCCTGTCACTGAGCCAACCAGTCCTTGCCCTATTCTACTCATGTGCCAGGCTAGGAAGCGACAAGTATAACTTTTTAAGTCATTGGTTTGACTCTCCCTGGGTTAAAACTCGTTGGTGAGATCGAACGCGGTGGCCTAATCGCTAGAGCGCAGGCCTCGCGTGCAGAAGGTCGGGAGTTCGGTTCCCGGTCGAGTCAAACCAATGACTTTAAAATTGATATTTGTCGCTTCCTAGACTGGAACTCAGCATTAAGGCTAGGGCAAGGGCTGGTTAGCTCAGTGTCAGGATGATGTGACTGAGTGGGATATTGGGTTATGGTGCCTGAGGCCTGATTTCCCAGTGAGGCAGCACTAAAAAGTCGCCATGAGTGTGCACTGTCACAAATCGGTTCTCGTCCTGATATGGCCTTAGATGTTGGCAGGACATAAAACTCCAACCAACCAACCAATCGGTGGTGTGCTGAACATTTTTTACTCAATGATATCTGTCAGTAACCAAAATGCGCACAAAAACGCTGATTCCGAGTTACTATCATTTGGTCCCAGAGGAAGGACTGAAGCTGGCATCAGGTATGATTACACACCTGGAAGTGGGGTAACTTTCATTCCTAGCCGTATTCTTAACTATAAGTTCTATGCTTTAAGAGCTGCATAGCCCGATGATTTTAAATTTCTGTCATTTTCTGAGATAACTATATTAGGTTGATCGTTATAATTTACCTCACTTTAGCGTGAATGAACCTTTATTTTAAGTGGCTAATTTTGGAGATATTTGAAGTGAAACCATAGCACATTAATTTTGGCATGCTTGTCAAAATCTGACCCTAGGGGCATCAGTGGTAACTTGTTCTCCTAAATTGACTTAGTATTCCCTTCTATGCAGCAACACATACTTCTTTTTTTTCCTATTTTTCTCGAAGGTTTATGCTGCCTATCATGGATAAGTCTGAATAGACTTGTTTTCACCATTAGACAGTTTGTCGATAGAAAGCCCGAGCTTACACTTTTACCGACCCAAGGGATCTTTAACCTCCCACACCACATAGACATGGTATGACAGAAACTGGCCTTTGATGATGCTGTAAGTTATACACAGCGGTGGAAATCCAAATTGGCAGAGGTGGGGGGCACGGGGAATCGAACCACCAACCTTCAGATTAGGAGTCCGACCTAGAAAAAAGTCAGACACTCTAACCACTCCGCCACAGAGAACACCACAATACTTAATAAGTGCACCAGTATCTAAGTTAGATATGTAGGTTCAAATCTAGATAACTGCTTTGGTTTGGAAAATTTGATGTTTTCATCGGACTATGCAGCTTTAATAAGTGCAACTGTATCTAAGTTAGATATGTAGGTTCAAATCTAGACAAGTGGTTTGCTTTTGAAAATGTTATGCTTTTATCAGATTTAAAGTCAGTTTGAATCAACAAACGCTTGGGACTTGATGACCTAGTTTAGTCGGGCCCTTGCCCTACATTTGTTTCTTGTCTAGATTGCAGTAATTAAAAAAAAAATATTTCGCTAGCAATTATTCCATAAAAGCATCACATTTTCAAAACAAAAACACTTGTCTAGATTTTCTTATACATATCAAACTCAGATTCTGATGCACTTATTTAGCATTTGTTGCCACATAGAAGGGAATGCTGAGTCAATTTAATAGAACATGTTTCTGCTGAAGCCTATGTGTCAGACATTTGTCGTGCTTGCCAAAACTAATTTTGCATGTTTGAACTTAAAATATCTCCTAAGTTAGCCATTTAAAAGATTATACCCATGAACCTAATATGTTTATCTCGGAAAATGATAGAATCTCGAAACCATCAGACTATGCAACATTAAATAAAACACCGCTCGCTGTATGCAGCAGTGTGCTTCACCCATCACCAAGAGCCTCAATTAGTGGGGAAGTGCACAACAACTTCGAAATCTCGGAAGTGATATACTGTGAACAAGGTAGATCAGTGCCCTGGCGCTTACAAGAGATATTATTTGATGAATAAAATACACTTTAGTAACAACAAAGAAATGCTGCAAGCTTCCGCATCTCTTCATCCCATCTTACCGATAAGACTGCTTTTTTATGAGTGTTTTTGTTGTTATTTTAAATGAAGTTACAAACAATTTTAAAAGAAACTACCCACAGAATTAAGACAGCAGCTCAAAAACAGCTCACAGCTTCCCAAAGCAGCTCAAAGCATCTTAGAGGAGCTCAAACCAGCTCAACGCAGCTCAAAGCCTCTCAAGGCAGTTCCAAGCAGCTCAGAGCAGCTCGAGGCATCTCAAAGCAGCTCAAAGCAACTAAACGCAGCTCAAAGCAACTCAAAGGAACTCAAAGTAGCTCAAAGAAGCTCAACGCAGCTCAGACAAGCAACTCAGACCAGCTCACAGCTGCTCAAACCAGCTCAAAGCAACTCAATGGAGATGAGCTAACAGCAGCTCAATGCAGCTCAACGCAGCTCAAAGCGTCTCAAAGCAGTTCCGAGCAGCTCCAAGCAGCTCAGAGCAGCTTGAGGCAACTCAAAACAACTTAAAGCAGCTCAAAGGAGCTCAAGGCAACTCAAAGCAGCTCAAAGCAGCTCAAGGCAACACAAAGCAGCTCAAAACCACTCAAAGCAACTCAAAGCAGATCAGACCAACTCAAAACAGCTCAAAGCAGATCAGATTAGCTTGTAGCTGCTCAAAGCAGCTCAAGGCAACTCAATGCATCTTAGCGGAGCTCAAGGCAGCTCAAACTATCTCAAAACAGCTCAGACCAGCTCAACGCAACTCAGACCAGCTCAAAGCAGCTCAAATCACCACAGAGCAGCTCAAAGAACCTTATACCAGCTGTAAACAGCAAAGCTGTGACGTCATTTTAGTGTGAAGGGAAGAGTGGGAGATAAACAGAGGACAGGTTTGAGTACTTTGCAAGCACCCTCCTGCGTTTCCCAGTACAGCCTTCTGATTGGCTAATGTTAACCGGAAACAGATGGACTGAGAGAACAGATGGCTGCAGTCAGACTAACGCACTTGGTGGTGAAGGGGGAAGGTTTGTTTGTTGTTGTTTTACGTCCCAGCAACATCTAAGGTCATATCAGGACGGATTAGTGGGAGCAGAAGGGGAAGGGAGGGGAGGAGAGGGGAAGGAAGGGAGGGAGAAAGAGAGGCGACTAATGGAGGCGAGGGGAGGAGAGGGGCGAAGGAGGTGAAAGGGAGGGAGGGAGTGGAGGCATGTGGGCGTGGGAGTGTGGGATGGGGTGGTGGGGGGCAGGGAGGATCATGGGAAGGTGAGTGGGAGTGACAGCCACAGTTCTATTCAGCAGCTGGTTGGTTGTTGGAGTTTTATGTCCTGGCAACATCTAAGGTCAGCAACTGACGAGTTCCTTCTTGACTCGGGCTACAGGAGCTGGCAGACTTCGCGAATTGACAACTTAGGACGCAATATCACAATTTGTGTCGAAAAGCCATCGAATATGATGAGCTCAGTGCATTTAAAGTTGCATAGTCCGATGGTTTTGAGTTTTTATCGTTGTTTTTGTTGTTGAGAAATATACTAGGTTGGTCGTTATAATCTACCTTGCGTTAGTGTGAAGTAACTTCGATTTGAAATCACTAACTTTCGAGATATTTGAAGTGTACACATGCCAAATTAATTGTGGCATGCTCGTCAAAAGCGCTTGATGCCATAGGTTTCAGCAGTAACAGGTTCTATTTAATTGAGTTAGTATGCCCTTCTATTTGGCAACACTTGTTTCAGGCGATACAACCCCGTTGTTTTCAATCCGATGAAGGGATATACTTGTCTAAACCCAAACACTTATCTAGATTTGATTTGACATTTTCAACTTCGGGGAATTCGAACCAATGAGTTCGAACCCTGGTCGAACCTGGTCAAACCAATGACTTTAA
This sequence comes from Branchipolynoe longqiensis, assembly GCA_030323885.1. Taxonomy (NCBI): domain Eukaryota; kingdom Metazoa; phylum Annelida; class Polychaeta; order Phyllodocida; family Polynoidae; genus Branchipolynoe; species Branchipolynoe longqiensis. The sequence goes on from CM059192.1 coordinate 80,480,437, forward strand.
AATTGATACTTGTCACTTCTTAGCCTGGCGCTCGGCATTATTAGGATAGGGCAAGGACTGGTTGGCTCAGTGTCAGGATAATGTGACTGAGTAAGATATCAGGTCATGGTGCTGGCACCCTGGTCTCCCAGTGTGCATCAGTATAAATTTGCCATGAGTGTGCACTGTCACAAGTCGGTACCAATCCTGATATGACCTTCGATATTGCTAGGACGTAAAACTCCAACAAGCAACCAACGAACTTCGATACTTGTACACTTACTATATATTTGTTGCTGCATATGGTGGGGGGGGGGGGCGGGTCCTAAGCCAATTTAATTAAGCGTCTTACTGCTGAAGCCTAGGTTGTCATAACTTTGACACGCTTGCCAACATTCAGGCTATTCATGCGTGACCTAATTAGGCATCAGAGTGAGGCTGAGTATGCATCGGGTATTGCAAAACAGTGGAAATGGCCTTAGCACACTGCTGTGTGCCAATGTGTATGAACTACGACAGAAATTAAGGGACTAAAATTTGAAGATATTCCCTTTTGAGAGTACCATATTCATTTTTGCATACCTGTTTTCTATTTATTGGCCAATATTAATGAAGATTGGGTGATGATCAGATACATTTTGAGGATGAACAGTAGGCGATGTCAACAAAGTCGCTCACCCTGGTCGCCGATCTTTTCTTAAATTCAAAATTGCATAACATTCTTAATATATATATATTTTGTAATACATATAACCCTTTAAACCTTTTTCTAATTTGTAATTACTAAGACTAGTTGTTTAACTGCATTACGCAGATAACTACGCTGACAGTGCTGCATGGTACATGATACCACCATAACTATTCAGACTTGAAGTGGACATTGTCGTTAAAGAATTGGAAAATCACCATGCAAAGGTCATACAACCTTCATGAAAATTGGCCATGCAAAGAGGAATATGGTAGTTTAAAAAATGAATACCCTCAAATCTGAGTGATTTAGAGAGGTCATCATCATCATCATGCTGTTGGTTGCGATGCGACAAAGACTGCTTTCATTACTTGACTGCCGCTCTCCATTTTTGTGCGGTTGTAGATTTCATGAAAGCTGCCTGCAAAAGTGTTGAAGCGCTGCTAGCTTTTGCAAGTTACCAGCGGCACTCTCTCGGGGAGCAAATAGAGGTTTCACACCAGCAACAACATGTCCAGACAGGCGCAAAACTATTTGTCCCTGCAGTGGCTGGTTGGGAGATGTTGGGAGTTCCATACATCAACCGCTCTTAATGCTTTAGAGAGGTATTGGTCGATGAAAAAGTATTTGCATCACTTTTCATACAGCAGCGTCTCTCATATGTGTACCTGGCCTCGGTCTGGTTTCAACATGGCTGCGGCGTGAATAGTGTCAATTGTGGCATATTTTCACTTCAAATATCTCCAAAGTTAGCCATTTAAAATCAAACTTTCTTTAAACTAAAGTAACATAGATTATAATGATCAATTTATTTACTTACCTCAGAAACTGGAAGAAACTTAAAACAATCAGACTATGCCACTTTAATGCTTTCAAAGGATGTCAATATCTCTTATATATAAAGAGAAAATACCTTAATACCTTAATACCAATAACTTCAACAACAACAACTGCTAAATATTAGAAGAACAGCGATAACTACCCCCCTCCCCCCTTCACCCCGCCATCTCGATTTCCGCCTCCCTCACTGTCCACTTCCCGGCTTAATCAAATTGACCGGATGGTTCACGCGTACCACCTGAAACTTGCTGGAGAAAATGTGAAAGCCATTGATCAACTCACCCAAAGTAGACTTGCTTAGCGTCTTTCGCCAAGCAGCCACTCTGAAAATACTCATGCTTACAAACTGCCACTAGGGCCAGAAGACCAGTGCACCCACACTCTCACCGGGCGTGGTGGCCGAATCGGCAGAGCGCAGGCTTCGCATGTGGAAGGTAGGGAGTTTGGTTCCTGGTCGAGTAAAACCATTTACTTATAAAATTGATATTTGTCGCTTCCCAGCCTGGCGCTCAGCATTAATAGGGTGGGGCAAGAACTGGTTAGCTCAGTGTCAGGATAATGCGACTGAGTGGTATATTGGGCTATGGTGTCGGTGGCCTGATTTCCCAGTGGGACAGCACTATAAAGTTGCCATGAGTGTGCACTGACACAAGTCGGAACGCATTGTGATATGACCGAAGATGTTGCCAGGACATAAAATTCCAACAACCAACTTCCCATACCGAGTACACACACAAATCAAACACAGAACAGAAAAGTATTCTATGGGCAGTGTGATCTAAGTCCAAATGCTTTTGGTAGACTCCTCCGATTGATCCAATGGGGTTTTATATCCTAGCAATCTCTGTGCAGTACTGCCACAAGGCACACTCATGGGTGGCTTCGTAGTGCTGCCCCCTTGGGGTACCGTGCCACAAGCACTAAGCGATATCCCACTCAGTCACATTATCATGACAGCTGAGTCACAAATCAATCATTGCGAATAGCCATATAGACAGATGGGCTTGGATAGGGTGATCGCATCAGAGAGCCTAGGTAGAATAATGGTTAGCATGCTGGCCCTGGAATGGCAAGACGTTTATCTTCGAATCCTTCTCTAGGCGCAATATTTACCATTTTCATCGCCCCTATGACACTGGTGCCCCACCCTGGACCCTGTATAAGCCTGGGCCACGTTCAGGGTCCGTCTCGGAGGTGCCTCGGCGACAAGCATGAAGTCACGCCAGTCTGAACAACAAAAGCAGTTGGTTGTCTCGAAAATGGCCGCCCCCATAGGCGGCGGCCATTTGCAATGGTTAAGCTGCGCTGTGATTGGCTGAAAGCGCTGAATGCGGTGGACATTTTCAAGGTGCTTTTCATCTCCAGTCTGAAAAGAGAGGCGTCTCTGAGACGTCGCCAAGACGCACTCTGAATGGAAATATGCCAAAAAGCGTCACCGAGACGTCTCCGCGGTGCCTCCGAGACAGACCCTGAACGCGGCCCAGATGCTGTATGACTGATGATCATATCCTGCGTATGTATATGTAAATGCATTACCTGTATGTATATACTTGTAAGCATTACACAACTTATGGATGTTAACCATTTAAAAGACTTATAATTCCAGGGGGACGAGCGTAGTATTCTGCACTGACCTCTCAGGCAAGGAGCCACATATACAGGTGGCCATGGATAGGGTGATTGCATCAGGGAGCCTAAGTTAGTTTGTTACTGGTGATTGCTTAATAGTCTGGAGGAATTTTGAGATCAGTTGGAAATGTTGTACAGAATTCTGTTTATGGTTCATATGAGTTAATGGTGGTGTTCTCTGTGGCGGAGTGGTTAGAGTGTCTGCCTTTTTTCTAGGTCAGACTCCTAATCTGAAGGTCAGTGGTTTGATTCCCTGTGCCCCCCAACCTCTGCCAATTTGGATTTCCACTGCTGTGTATAACTTACAGCGTCATCAAAGGCCAGTTGCTCTTATTCCATGTCTATGTGGTGTGGGAGGTTAAAAATCCCTTGGGTCAGTAAAAGTGTAGGCTTGGGCTTTCTATCGACAAACTGTCTAATGGTGAAAACAAGTCTATTCAGACTTATCCATGACAGGCAGTATAAATCTTCAAGAAAAGTTAATTATGGCCAAAGGTAATAATTTCCAAAGGGTGTGCAAATCCAAGATGTCTGTAAAGATGTCTGTAAATTCTGACCGATATAATTAAAATGGCCGTGTCGGCAGCAAAGGCCATAACCACAGCCTTTTAGTTGGCTAGACGTAATAACAATATAGTAATACTTAATCAGTTCTGTAATGTGTTCCTTGTAAATGAATAGTGTACTGGAGTTTTAGCAAGACCAAAAGATCAGTGCTTCAGCACTGAAAAAAGTTTTATTTAGATGAGTAAATAATTGTTTACCTCTCCATCCACCAAAAAAGAATTTCTCTCCAATCTATTGCATTGGTTCTAATCCATCTGAGCTGTGGTTTTTTTTCTGTCCTTTTGTTGCCCTTTTTCTATTTACGAGGATCAATGTTTACGTTGGGGCAGCTTGTAATGTGCTTGGTACTGACAGTGACAGTCTAATAGCAGAACCTTCCAGACTACCCCCACCGTGTAGATGGAGAGATTCCACACTGCAACGACTCGCGTTGATCAGTGTTTATCCAGACCAGCCAGTTTGAGGTTGTGCTATATATATTTTTAGAGAGATGGGTGATTCTATCAAACTGGGCACCACATATTTAGTTTCCATGTTACGATTTTGATAATTAATTCTTTCTTTTATTGATAGCAAGTCAAATAATTATAGTTGCCTCTGTGTGTTAGGTATGTTAGTAATACTATATATATTTTATCTATCCCACAAAAGGTATCAAAAGCAGACTTATATGACTTTGTGCTAAAGTAAAAATGTGAAAATTTACACATCGACACTAGATGTCTGTCTTATTCATACTTCAAATTGGTTATAGACATTTTCCCCCAGTAAAGCTTGGCCGAATGAGTTAGAGCGTCCGTCTCCCGTGTTTGGTAGATCATAGGGTCGTGGGTTCGAACCCTTGTCAAGTCAAACCAATGACTTAAAAAATTGATACTTGTCGCTTCCTAGCCAGGTGCTTGGCATTATTAGGATAGGGCAAGGAGCAGTGGAATGAGGAAGACCAATCGTCCGCGATTGAAATTTCCCCTGCTTAAACAACTAATGTACCAACAACAACAAATTGGTGGGTTTATTTTCTATGCATCTTCATGTGTAATAAGCAAAGTGTGCATGAAGACATGTTAAATAAAACAAACATCGATGAAGAAACACGATATGGACTGTTTTGATTTCCCCGCAATCTATTCGTGTTTTCATAACATTTGGATATCTGATGAAAGGATCAACTTGTCAAATCTGAAGCTTGATCTCACATATCCAATTTCGGTACTGGTACACTCATGATTTAACATGTATCGCAGTCTGGTGCTCGTGTGTTATGCCGCTACACTTAAAATCTAGTAAACAAAGTCTTTGTCCAGCATAGACATCTTCACACAAAATTAATTTGGCATATTTTCCCTTCAAATACTTCCATGGGTGGCTAACTCGTTAAATTAAAGTTAATGTACTTCAAATTAAAAGAAAGATTGATTTGTCTGTTGTTTTACGTTCTAACAACATCTAATGTCATATCAGGATGGGTACTGACTTGTGACAGTGCACAGTCATGGCGACTTTATGGTGCTGCCCCACTGGGATACCGGACCACTGGCACCATGACATCATATCCCACTCAGTCACATTATCCTGATACTGTGCTAACCAGTCCTTGCCCTATTCTGTTACTGCGGAGCGCCAGTGACAAGTATACATTTTATAAGTCATCGGTTTAACTCATCTCGGATTCGAGCAAGGGAACCCGGCGCTCTACTGATTCGCCCACCGTGTCTTGTTTAAAGGAAAGGCGATTACAATGATCAACATAATGTATTTGATACTGTCTCAAAAGGTGCTAAGCAATATGGGACAAAACTTTGTCCATTGTAACGATCAACATACTATCTGCTCATGCATTTGCTCAGGATAAACTGATTTGTTTTTTACATGGTGTGTCATAATCCCAATAGAATACATATTGATTTGAAGCAAATGTCCGTGTGTTTTCAGTGTAGCCGTTTGTGTGCTGTTTTGTGTCAATCGTTACAATGGACAAAAAAGAAGAGTTATCACCTTTTAAGACAGGCTCATTTATCTATGAGATATGGCAGAAACACAAAGACCATCAACTTAGACAATTGCGTTCGAAATAATGCGCCTAGAGCTGGAATCGAGCCCAAATCTGTTGCATTACAGGTGAGTGTGCTAAACAATACACCACCTCGGCTCCATGCTATCACCACCATACCCACATCTACCTGTCTATGTGGCTTCTTGCCCGAGAGGTCAGTGCAGGCTACTACACTCATCCCCCTGGAATTGTAAGTCTTTTAAATAGTGATTTAATGCTTACAATTACATACATACAGGCAATGCACTTACATATACATATACATATACAGGAAGGGTTCAACAACCATACAGTGCGTAGCTTGTACAGGACTTTGGTCATGGCGCCAGTGTCATGGGGGTGATGAAAATGGGAAATATTGCGCCTAGAGCGGGAATCGAACCCACATCCCTTACATTCCAGGCCAGTGTGTGAACCATTACATCACCTAAGCTCCCTGATGCCACCACCATACCCACGCTTACCTGTCTATGCAGCTCCTTCACTGAGAGGTCAGTGCAGCCTACTAGTTTTTTTATTTCTTTTTATTGCGGCTGTATTTATACTGTCCATAGCATATAAGCCTGGGTATTCGGGCTTGTTTTCAATGGTGGCCATCTGTATGTAGTGTTGGTGTTATCTTAATCCACAGTAGCTGCTGAAAAGGTATTTGATTGCCGGCATTTCAGTAGCAGATACATAGCTGGTTGGTATGGTTAGTAGCCTATGTTATTTTTAAAAAGTTTTATTGGCACATATGTATTTTATTTTTTTTCTACTCTTACTACTAGACTAGCCTACTCCTATTTACATATCATAGTCTTGTATCTAGCTGTATGGTGTGCTATCTGGCTACTTTTGGCATGGTTACCTTCGATTGGGCATCCTGCTGGTGGGCCATCACATATCACATGCCTCTTTGCAGTGCAGCTTAGTGGGCGTTTTCTAGCCTTATGTTGCACAGATATTTTTGGTATGTTTTTAGGTCAGGAATTTGTCGTTCCTTTACCATTTGGCGGCCATTTCCTGCGTGCTTCTCTCCTGAGCTTCTATTTGGCTTCTGGTCTGCTTTTGTAGTGGTGCATTATTTGCTCTAGTAGCCCTTTGTGGTTTTATTAGGAGCATTTTATCCAGTCCATAGCGTTGGATTTTATGCCCATGGTTTTCAGTTTTTTTCCAGTAGTATATTATGGTCTACTGTACCAAATGCTTTGCTGAAGTCAATGAAGGCTGCTCCAACTAATTGTTTTTAGTTCATTGATGCCAGTATGTCATTTGTTAGGTTAGCTATTGTTTTTGATGTGGAGTGCAGTTTCGTGAAGCCCCCTTGTCTTTCATTTAGTATATTGTTTTTTTCCAGGTGTTCATTTATGTGTCTATGTAACACTTTTTCAATGAGCTTGCCGTGGGTTTGAAGAATTGATATTGGCCTGTAGTTTCCAATGTTTTGTTTTTCTCCATTTTTGTGAATGGGAGTGATGGTTGCCATTTTCCAGGCTGAGATAAAACGACCCTGTTCAAAGCAGATGTTGAATAGGTCTACTTTAGAAGCCGTGATGGCCTGGAGTGCCTCTTTCAGTATTTTGGTTGGGATTTCATCTATTCCACTTGGTTTACTTGTCTCTATGTCATTTATTAATTCTTTTACTTCTATTATATCTGTTTTGCAGGTGGGGATTTCATTCTGCACAGTTCCTGATCTACTTTGCCATCTTTTTTTGCCTATCAAGTAAAGTACTACACTACCACTAATCATTTCACCCACACACTCACAGAGGGCGCCACTATGACGCTAAGCAGTAATTCCCTACGTTCCCATGGTTACAACGGTATTACAAAGGCAATGATTAGCGACACAGTACCGTTTAGCTATTACCACAGCACTTGGTAGCCAATCAGAAGCTGTCATACAAGTGCGCGCTATTTTACTTGATAACCAATCAGAAGCTGTCATACAAGTGCACACTTGTTTGTTGTTCTGCCTGCAACGATATGGCAGTCAAGTTGACAACTCGATTAGACTTTGTGATATTTGTTGTTGGCCTACATTTAAGTTTTTCGCTTCTTGTCATTTTAGGCATATTATACATTAAGACCGACTCTCACAGCAGAGAGCTAAGTGCAGAGCGGCAGTCAAGTAATGAAAGCAGTCTTTGTCGCATTGCGACCGACAGCATGATGATGATGATGATGATGACATCAAACCGCTCCGTATACAGGGAGTCATTCTCTGAAACTGGGCACTAAAATATGAAACCACAGGTGCAAACCTTCCAAATAAAAGCAACAATTCTTTTCTAAATAATAGCAGAATCCATGTTAATGTGAAGGATTCTATGCTTTGCATATATCAGAGTTGAATAAAAAAACAAACTGTTTCATTTTTTAAATTGAGATCTTATACACATTGAACAATGCTTTAATATCACTTGTGTAACATGAACATCAAATACACATCCAGCAGATCATTTTACCATACACGCACAGTCAAACAAGATTTGATTGATTACAGTTAAGCCAAAAAGATTATGTCTTAAAAAGAAAAAAGTTTAAAAGAAAGATGAAAAAATGGTTTGGTGTCGACGTGTACATTTTCACACTTTCATCTCACCACAAAATCATACAAATATACTTTTAATATCTTGTGTGGGGTGGTACATTAAGTATATGTAGTATTGCCAACATACTTAACACACAGAGGCAACAATAATTATTTGGCTCTCTATCAATAAAAGAAAGAATTAATTATCAGCATTGTAACGTGGAAACCAAATATGTGGTGCCCAGTTTTAGAGAATAACCCCATGTACATTTATAAATAAAACTGCCTAACATTTTCGAAACACAAATCCTTACCTAGATTTGATTCTAAATAGAATTGCATAATCCAATGAAAACATCAAATTTTCGAAACCAAAATCCTTACCTAGGTTTGATCCTATAGGTCCAACTTAGATACAGGTGCATTACTTTAGAACTGCATCAGGTGAAAGCAACCAATTAAAAAACTCACTAAAAGAATCATTTATCAAAGTTTGATTCTACATATCTAACTTAGATATGGGTGCACTTATTAAAGCTTTATATTCGGATAAAAACACCAAATTTGAAAAAAGAAAAAAAAAGAAAAAAAAACACTTATCTAGATTTGATTCTACATGGCCGAGTGAGTTAGAGCGTCCGTCTCCCGTGTTTGGTAGATCGTGGGATCGAACCCTGGTTGAGTCAAACCAATGACGTAAAAATTGATACCTGTCGCTTCCTAGCCAGGCGCTCGGCATTATTAGGATAAGGCAAGGAGCAGTGGTAAGAGGAAGACCAATCGTCCACATTTGAAAATTTCCCCTGCTTCAACAACTAATGTACCAAAAAAAAAAAAAAAAAAAATCTAACTTAGGATTGGATGCACTTATTAAAGCTGCACAATCCGATAAAAACATCAAATTTTCAAAACCAAAACAATTATCTAGAATTGATTCTACATATATAACTTAGGTACTGAATCACTTATTAAGCATTTGTTGTAACATAGAAGGACATACTGGGTCCATTTAATAGAACTTGTTACTGCTATAGCCTATTGGGTCAGGGTTTTGGCATGGGTGCCAAAACGAATTTGGCATGTTTATACTTCAAATATCTCAAAGTTAAACCATTTAAATTAAAAGTTACTTGAAGCTAAAGTTATGTAGATTATGACAATCAATTTAATATATTTATCTTAGAAATATGATAGAAACTCAAAGCCGTCGGACTACTTTAAGCATGTATTGCTGTATTGAAGGGCATGCTATATCAAGTTAATAGGACCTGTTACTGCTGATGTCTGTAGTCAGAATTTTGATAAGCGCGCTGACAGTAATTTGTGTTTATATGTTCACTTCAAATATCTTCGAGTAATATAGATTATAACAATCAACATAATATATATTTATCTATGAAAAATGACAGAAACTCCAAACCAAGGACTATGCTACTTTAAAAATGTGTTATTGTTTAGTACTACTGTGCCTAAGCATTTGTAATTGTTTAGTACTACTGTGCCTAAGCATTTGTTATTGTTTAGTACTACTGTACTTAAACATTTTTGATTGATTAGTACTACTGTGCTTAAATATTATACTAGTTTAGTACTACTGCGCTTAAACATTTATAATAGTTTAGTACTAATGTACTTAAACATTTATAATAGGTTAGTACTAATGTACTTAAACATTTATAATAGTTTAGTACTAATGTACTTAAACATTTATACTAGTTTAGTACTAATGTACTTAAAGATTTATAATAGTTTAGTACTAATGTACTTAAACTTTGAGTACTACTGTACTTAAGCATTTATAATAGTTTAGTACTACTGTACTTAAACATTTATAATAGCTTAGTGCTACTGTACTTAAGCATCTATAATAGTTTAGTCCTACTGTACTTAACATTTATACTAGTTTAGTACTACTGTACTTAACATTTATAATAGTTTAGTACTACTGTACTTAACATTTATAATAGCTTAGTACTACTGTACTTAAAGATTTATTATTGATTGGTACTACTGTACTTAAACTTTTATAATAGTTTAGTACTAATGTAGTTAAACATTTAATATTGATTAGTACTACTGCACTTAAACATGTATATTAGTTTAGTACTACTGCACTTGAACAATTATTATAGTTTAGTACTACTGTACTTAAGCATTTATTATAATGTAGTACTACTGTACTTAAACATTTATTATTGATTAGTACTACTGTGCTTAAGCATTTATTATAGCTTAGTATTACTGTACTTAAACATATATTATTGATTAGTACTGCTGGTGGGGTTAGGTAGTCCCTGCCTAATTCCCGTGAAATGCTACCCTTTTTAACCTTGATATGGAACTGACAAGCACAGTAAGCGCCATCAAATTTGAGGGCCTAGGGAGAAATCTTCGGCAGCAGGGATATGAATAGTGTTCGATAGACAGAGGCGAAGTCTAACTTCTCGAATGGTTATGATTGCTAAAATAACTAAGCAGATTATCAATGTGGATTTAAAAGAAATGGCTGGTTACACAAACAATTCACCAGATGGTTCTGCCGCGAAGAAAGACACGGGACCGTACTTCATTAGATATGCCCCATGAGAAATAAACATGAATGAAGTATCACGAATACTGTCAGCGAACAGTCATGAATATCCTGATAGGAAGAACATGATCAGACTGACCGATGATGAGGTGGTTGCTCACAGACGGAAGTGGAGTCAGACATCTTGTCTGCATAATAATAGACTCCCACTGCTCCCCCCTCCCCCCAAGATGGTCAACAGCAGTCACTCATCAGCAATAGCTGGTTGGTTGGTTGTTGGGGTTTTACATCAGAGCAACATAATAGCAATAGAAGTACTTAGTAACAGGCACACAAGACCATACAGTGGACTCCATATATCATAATATGAATATAACATGTTATATAATACATGAACAACTAGAGTCGAATAGAGAATAGCAGAGCAGAGAAGAGAGGAACAGAGCGGAACATAGAGGAACAGCGCGGAACATAGAGACATTGAAGAATAGAGAGGAGAAGCGATGGACAGAGAAGCGCAGAGGAGCAGAAAGGGACCGGGGTTGTTGGGGTGGGGGAAAGGGGGGATGTACGAGGGGGGGTGGGGGCGAGGGTAGGGGCAGGGAAGGGGGTGAGAGGGAACACATTGTTAGTGTTTTTGTTGTTGGTAAAACAGTTTATTTATCAGAATATAAATGTTTTCAGCGCCGAGGCACTCGTCTTATAGCCGTTTACATTACATTGTAAATAGGTAGATAAGTGGGTACTTAGATAGGGCATATTAGTAGATTGTGACGGGGGTTACTGTGTTAGTGGGTTAGCCATTATAAGTTCAGTGTTATGGGCTAATACGGTGGGTCACTGCAAAAACTTTGCTGCTATTACAATATAGCTGAGATAACTAATTGAGTGATGGGGCGGGTGGGGGGGGGGGGGGGCACAATGAGGGAGGGAGGGGGGAGAAAGGCAGGGCACAGGATCCACGTTATGGTGCTTGTTCAAGGGCCTGGCCAGTGAGATGCATTCTGATCAGTGACTTAACACCTTGGTGGGAAGGTGCACTTCTAATTGCAGATGGTAGTTTGTTCCACATCTTGCTGCCTTTAAATATTGATGCCTCAGCTAGTTTGTTTGTGCTAGGTCTAGGAACTCTGTGGAGTGGTCCATCTCCCATTCTTGTCTGCCTGTTTAGTTCAACAAACAAACAGACAAACCAAAGACTTCCCACATGCTGTTGCGTTTTATTATATCTTCAAGGGCCTGTCCAGTAAGACAATGAGTTAGCAATGAATTTGGAACGATGATTCTGGAAAACAAAAAGAAATCCTGAAAGTTGAAGGATCATACTGTAATAATCAATAATCAATAAGAAACTCAATGATCGAAAATGATGATCTTTACCAGTCATTTCAGATGACAGGTCACATTTCCGCTGACGAAATACTCATGAATGTGTCAAGTTGTTCCCTGTCTGCCCCGGGCGCGACGGCCGAATCGGTAAAGCGCATGCCCCGTGTGTGGGAGATCGGGAGTTTGGTTCCCGGTCGAGTCAAACCAATGACTTATCAAATTGATACTTGTCGCTTCCTAGCCTGGCACTCGGCATTATTAAGAGAGTATCAAGGACTCGTTGGCTCAGTGTCGGGATAATGTGACCGAGTGGGATAATCGGGTCATTTGGCCGGCGGCCTGATTTCCGAGTGGGGCAGCATTATAAAGTTGCCATGAGTGTGCACTATCACAAGTTGGTACCCATCCTGATTGACTCGACCAGGGTTCGAACCCACGACCTACCAAAACGGGAGACGGACGCTCTAACTCATTCGTCTGGTGCAAGGAGGTGCAAGGAGGTTAACTGTGCACCGGAAGCTTCACTCAGATCTCAGCCGCAGCTGAAACACAAAGGGGTTAGCAGAGATTTACGCTGACACAACTGCGCTGGGTGGAGTTTTTATAGGTTCATCAGCAGGGCCATAGCCGCATGGAGAGGGAAGGTTACTTCGTTGAATAAATCATTAAATGTAACCCTCAAATAAGTGCAAGCCTCAACAAGAGAAAGTACTGACCCTCTAATAGTGATTACCCTCCAATAGTAATGAGCCTCTAATAGTATTAACCCTCAAATAGTAGTTACCCTCTAATGTGAGTTACTCTCTAATAATAGGGACCCTCATATGATCGTGCACTGAAATAGTAATGACCTGGTCATAGAAGTGATCCTCTAATAATAGTGACCCTCTAATAATAGTGACCCTCTAATAATAGTGCCCCTCCAATAATAGTAATCGTAAAATAATAGTGCCCCTCCAATAGGAGTGAATGTCAAATAGTAGTGGCTCTCTGATAGTAGTTACTCTCTAATAGTAGTGACCCTCTAATAGTAGTGACCCACTAATAGTGGTGACCCTCTAATAGTATTGGCCCTCAAAGAATAGTGATGCTCTAATATAATAGAACTGACCACCAAATAATGACCCTTTAATAGAAGTAACTCTAACAAAAATAGTGACCCTCTAATACTAGTGAACCTCTAATAGTAGTGACCCTCTGATAGTAGTGACTGTCTAATAGTTGTGACCCTCTAATGATAAGAACCCTCTAATAGTAGCGACCCTCTAATGGTACTAACCCTCTAATAGTAGTCACCTTCTAATAGTTGTGACCTTCTAATACTAGTGACCTTCTAATAGTATTGACCTTCAGATAGTTACCTTCTAATACTAGTAACCCTCTAATAGTAGTCACCCTCTGATAATAGTTGCTGCTAATAGGAGTGACCCTCTAAATAGTAAGGACCCTCAAATAGTAATGAAACCCTAATAATAGTGACCGTCTAATAGTGGTGACCGTCTAATAGTGATACGCTCTCACAGTAGTGACCCTTTAATAATACTGACCCTCTAATAATAGTGTCATGGGGGGAGGTGATTAAAATGGGAAAATGTAATGTTCAATGTGTTTAAACAGGTTGATAGTTGTGTAGGATGTTCGGGATGTTGATGATTTGTTCATGATGGTTAAGGGTGGTGGCAGGGGAGATGGATGGTGGGGGTGGGGGAAACCTACAGGAGAGCAAGCGAGGGAGCGGGGGGGGGGGGGGGAGGAGCTCAGAGCTTTGCTAGTAATTACTGCAGTAGTCATTCAAGGGCCTGAATAACCAGGTGGGCTCTATATGCATTTTTGAAGGCAAGTATTGTATCAGGGAGCCTAGGTGGTGTAATGGTGAGCACACTGACCCAGAATGAAAGAGATGTGGGTTCGATTCCCACTAGAGGCGCAATGTTTCCCATTTTCATCAATCCCACGACACAACTTTAAAGTAAACTTTCTCTATTAAAGGATGTGGCTAACGAAGTAAAACCCCCTACTTCCGGTTATGTAAACACACCGGGTCGCAGCTTCAGTCGGAGGAGCGAGACGTAGCTCAGGCGGTAGAGTGTCCACATGTGAAGGTGTTGGTCATCCGATCGATCCTGCTCAGTGGAACTATTTGCAGTTTGGGCTATTTTCCACTCCAACCAGTGGTCCACAACTGGTTCATCAAAGGCTGTGGTATGTGCTGTCCTGTCTGTGGGAAAGTGCATATAAAAGACCCCTTGCTTTATCGGAAAGAGTAGCCTATGTGGCAGTAGCGGGTTTCCTCCAGAGGAATATATCAGAATGACCGTACATTTGACGTTGAATAGCTGATGATCAAAATCAGTGTGCTCTAGAGGTGTCGTTAAATATAAGAAACCTTCCTTCAGCTTCAGTTCTTCCCTCGGAAATAAATAGTGCAAACTCAGAAGAGACATTTTCCTGTTTGCTGAATCAGTCTAGGCCCAACCTGAGAAAATACACTCACGATCACTTCAACACCAAAGGTATGCCTCCGCCCCCCCCCCCTCCCCCCACCCTTCCAACAGACTACCACTTCCTGGAAAATGTCAAACTCATCCTAAGCTCCCCACACTAACTTCCACCATCTTACTCAAACTGGGTTTATTTTTTGCTTTAAAAAAATGCCTTTACCCCCCCCCCCCAACAAAAAGAACCCCTCACTCTTCGCCTATTCAATTTATATCCATGCTCTGCTCTGTATTTTCTTGCAACTGTCCATTTTTATTGCAATAACCTTTATTGTAAATAATCCTGAATTGAAAAATGGCTGGAAGATCAGTGCATCGGCATTGGCAAAAGACTTTTTCAGCAGAATAAACATATTTACCCCCAATAAAGCTACCTACAAAACTGTTCTTAGTGTATAGCGATATTTGCTATTTACAATTTACAATCAACCCATATACAAATTATCCACAAACTTAGCCTTTAATGGTGTGACTAAAAAAAAACCACCCCAAAAGCTAACAGTCTCTCTAGAACAAGACACTAATTGCATCGGTACAAGGTATTACAACTGTACAAAATGGAAACTCATTGAATTTACACCACAAACAAGTTTACAGAAATTATTGATAAAGGAAATCAATCCGTATGGATTATGACCATGACTGCACAGCGGCAAAAACAAGTGCACGCACTTAACCGTTATGAGCAGAATAAACAAAGGATCACTTAAAAAATAATAATTTTAGGGCTGGAAGACCACTGCATCAGTGCTGACATGTTATTCAGAGGAATAAAGTCAGTTATACATGAACAAAAAACAACAACAATGAACTAAATAAGAAGTTTGTTTGTCCCTAAATATTGTGTATCTCCTCCTCATATGGCCATAGCCTGGTAGTCTGCACTTATATAAATATATAAATATATATATATATATAATAATAATAAATGTATATTTATAATCCTGAATTGAAAAATGGCTGGAAGCTCAGTGCATCGGCATTGGCAAAATACTTTTTCAGCAGAATAAATATATTTAACCCCAACAAAGCTACCTAAAAAACTGTGCTTAGTGTATAGTGATATTTGCTATTTACAATTTACAATCAACCCATATACAAATTATCCACAAACTTTGGTCGAATGTCTTCCGAATGTTTCGAAGTCCGTGCGGAAAGCCGAGCAACGTCGTCGAGTAGGTCCTGTTCCTCCCTTTCGAGTTTGGCGAGGCGCTTCCGCTTTCGCAGCTTGGCAATGCGGGCTAGGATTTCCTGTTCGTCATCTTCGCTGACGTCGTCTTTGACCCGGACGACCTGCTTGATCACGTCCTCATGCTTGGACGATAATGATTTTCCTCCCTCCGCCATCTTGTCGAGTTTCGACGTCGAACGGGTCGTCCGTTTTGTCGTCTCCCGGCGCCTTTAGCCGTCGTTGACTGGCTCCTGGTGGACGAAACTACAAAACGCGCAATACTCCTTTGGCATCGTCCGTGCAGAAATGGATACGGCAGAGATTACCGTATCGACAGGTCGCCGTACGGCCGGCCGTATCGACAGTGATTAGTGTCGACATTAATCGAAATATGTAGATTATTAAAAAAATAAAAAATAAATAAAAGAAAAAAAGAAAGACGTGTCCGGGCAATATTGCAAGTAGCGTTTCCGTAGCTGTGCCGTAACCGTTCAGCATTTACCGTAGTCTCGTATACAACACACCGTTAAGGTCAGCCGTTACGACTTTCCCGCCAAAATCTTTTGAATCAGCCTAACCAACAATTCTAGTTTGCTTAGAATTTCCAATTACCGTATCGACATGCACGATTACCGTGTCGACAGTATTTTATTGATAATATTAGGCTTTCCCGCCAAAATTGTTTGAATCAACCTAACCGACAAGTCTAGGTTGCTTAGAATAGCCGATTACCGTATCGACTGGCATGAATACCGTGTCGACAGTACATTATTGATATTATTAGGCTAACCGTTGGCTTAACCATATATAGCCAGCCGCCTTGTTGTGGTGGTCAGAACGACCGTTAAGACAGGCCGTTAAGACGAGCCGTTTAAACTGCTTGATATTGAACCGTATCCACAAAAGAGTTAGTTTTAGCTCACAGTTTGTAGATCGGCCGTCAAGGTGTAGATTGAATATGATGTAGCCGTATGGTGATCCGTATAGGTAGTCCGTAGGAAACCGTAGACACAGGTAGCACAGGTGTGTTAAAGTTTTGAAAGGAAGTGTGGAGGCTCTGGCTGCCAGGGACAGACTGAGCCAACATCAACAACAGGTGTAGGGAGGCTCCTGCCCCACCTAGTGGTTGTGCAGGACACTATCCTGTGAGCCCCCCAGGAGCCCCTGGGTGACAGCACCGTGCAATTCGGTTACATCCGCATATACTTTGTATATACGTGGGTATATATAATAAATGTATATTTATATGCACATCACATATTTATACCATCCCGATATGACCTGAGATGTGGCTAGGACGTAAAACTCTAAACAACAACCAACCAACGATAAGGAATCCTGGAAATGGTCTCTCCTCGACACAAACCCGTTTCATTAATAGAATCATTGTTTTACGTCCTAGCAACATTTAAGGTCATATCAGGATGGGTACCGACCTTTTACAGTGCATACTCATGGTAACTTTATAGTGCTGCCCCAAAGGGAGACCTGGCCACAAGCACCATGACCTGATATCCCACTCAGTCACATTATCCTAACACTGAAGCAACCAGTGCTTGCCCTATCCCATTAATGCCGAGCGCCAGGATAGGTAGTGACAAGTACACATTTTTATTATAAGTCATCGGTTTTATTATAAGTCATCGGGTTTCGACCTCCCGACCTTCAGCACGGGAAGCCTGCGCTCTACCGATTCGGGCACCGTGTCTTCCTGACCGTTGTATACAAGTCTCGTGAGAGCGAGTTTGAGTGTGGCCAACATTTTTTGTTGTTGAAGCAGGGGAAATTTCAGTCATAGACGACTGGTCTTCCTCATTCCACTGCTGGTTGATAGAAAGCCCGAGCCTACACTTTTACCGACCCAAGAGATTTTTAACCTCCCACACCACATAGACATGGTATAAGAGCAACCGGCCTTTGATGACGATGTAAGTTATACACAGCGGTGGAAATCCAAATTGGCAGAGCTGGGGGCACGGGCAATCGAACCGCCGACCCTTAGATTAGGAGTCTGACCTAGAAAAAAGGTCAAACACTCTAACCACTCCGCCACAGAGAATGCCATTTCGCTTTGTGAAATGTGACAGGCACACACTCCATCAACTTGTATACAATGATCAGGAATTCTTGGCAATGCCCTATTTGTTAAATCTTCCACTGAGTCTGACACAGGCATTCGCGGATGGTTAGGCCAAAAAAAAACAAATTGGTGGTCGTCCCTACCTGTGCCTGAAAAATCGCCCGCCCCTGATTTATTATTTTTGTTTAAAGCTGCATAGTCCGATGAAATATCAAATTTTCAAAACCAAACCAATTATCTGGATTTGATTTTACTTATCTAACTTAGATACTGATGCACTTATTAATCATTTCTTTCTGCGCAGAAGGCAATACTGAGTCAATTTAACAGAACCTGTTACTGCAGAAGTCTATGGTGTCAGAGTTTTAGCAAGCTTGCCAAAACTAAATTTTCCATGTTTGCACCCAAAATATCTCGAAAGTTTACCATTTAAAATAAAAGTAACTTTGAACTAATGCAAAGTCGATAATAGTGATCGATCTAATATATTTATCTCAGAAAAAATACAGAAATTCAAAACCATCGGACTATGCAACTTTAAACTTATAGAAATGTGTCGGGCTAGCAGCAATTAAACTTTTGTAAGCACACAATCTGTGCAACATAGTTACAGTTTTTTGGTTAGTTGGTGGAGTTTTATGTCCTGGGTACATCTAACATCATATCAGGACGGGTACCGACTTGTGACAGTGTGCACTCATGGCGACTTTTATAGTCCTGCCCCACACATAGTTACGTATTACGTCTACATTATATGCCAGGAATTATTATTTTTTAAACCGCCTGCCCGACCCTGATTTGTGTGATCAAAAGGATGATCACCAACTTTCTTTTGTATTTGACCTTAGTGAAGTGGCCGCATGGTGGCGACACCACCAGTCGTAGCTGGAGGTGATGTTGTGTGAGATGCAGACAAGCTGGATGGATGGTGAGTGACATACAGGAAACTTCTGCTATTTATACTTGCATAATTCTTATGCATCACATATATATATATATATATATACAGTAAAACCTCTCTAAATCGATCGACCATGGGATTGACTTTAAATGGTTCATTTAGGGAGGTGGTCGGTTTATGGAGTTTTTCATTTCGTTACAATGATATTGGATGAGTGATCGTTTGGGACCCAAATAAAGCGATCGATATAGGGGAGTGGTCGATCTATGGAGGTGGTTGGTTAGAGAGGTTTTACGGTATATATATACATATGGTGTATATATATATATACATATGGTATATATATATAATGTATATATATATGGTATATACATATACATATGGTATATATATACATATGGTATATATATGGTATATATATGTATATATTATATAAGCATTTTGTGGAAAGGCTACACATCTCCCAGGTATACACCGGACGCGGTGGCCGAATCGGTAGAGCGCAGGCCTCCAGTGCTGGGGTTCAATTCCTGTTCGAGTTAAACCAATGCCGTACACAATCGATACTTGTCGCTTCCTAGCCTGGCTGCTTGGCATTATTAGGATAAGGCAAGGACTGGTTGGCTCAGTGTCAGGATAATGTGACTGAGTGGGATATCAGGTCATCATGGTGCTGGTGGCCTGATCTCCCAGTGGGGCAGCACTATAAAGTCGCCATGAGTGCGCACAGTCATAAGTCGGTACCCGTGCTCATATGACCTTAGATGTTGCCAGGACATAAAACTCCAACAACCAACCCAGGTAGACAGACCTTCAACTTCGGACGCATATCTCAGCATCACAATAAACCCAATAAACTCACACTCAGGGGCCCACATCACTAGCAATTTCGTCGACTATTTCCATCACGGCACTAACAACTTCGTCGACTATTTTCACCACGTCACTAGCAACTTCGTCGACTATTTTCACTACGTCACTAACAACTTCGTACACTGTTTACACCAAGTCACTAACAACTTCCTTGACTATTTCCACCACGTCACTAGCAACTTCGTCGACTATTTTCACACCCGCACAAAATTGGCCACAGATGAATACTGTTCATCACGAAGGGGGGACGGAACGAACCGGACGCCATGGCTGAATTGCTAAGAGCACAGGTTTCCCATGGGGAAGGTCGAGAGATAAAAAACAGGGCGAGTCAAACCAATGACTTACAAAATTGTTACTTGCCGCTACCTAGCCTGGCACTCGGCATTATTAGGATCGGGCAAGGACTGGTTGGCTCAGTGTCAGGATAATGTGACTGAGTGGGATATCAGGTCATGGTACGGAGTCCTGGTGTCCTATTTGGTCACCGCTATAGAGTCGGCATGAGTGTGCACTGTTACAAATTGGTACCCATCCTGATACAACCTTTGATGTTGTTAGGATGTAAAACCCCACCAAACAAACAAACGAGGGGGATTGACCTCGAGCCCAGTATCACTCCTTGATAACTGACATTGAATTCCACTGGCGTCTATCCAGTGTTTTTTTTTATTGTTCCTGGTTTTATTTTAATTTTTGTTTGTTCGGGGTTGGGGGTGGGGTGGGGGGGCAGTGGATGGAATAGTTTTTTTTTTCTCTGGCAGTATGTTTTGAGTTAGTACAGGTCTTAGTAGCGATTTGTTGCGCTATCCATGTGTCTGTGTGTTTGTTTGGATAGTTTCCCTGCTGGATGGAGATTAGGTGAGAAGCAATATATTTGTTGGCGTTTTACATCCTGGGAACATGTAAGATCACCACAGGATAGATACTGATTTGTGACAGTGTGCACTCATGGTGACTTTATAGCACCCCCCCCCCCCCCCCCCCCCCCCCCCCCACCCCCACCCCCACCCCCACCCCGACACCGCCCCACCCCTGACCCGATATCCAGCCGAGTCGCATTATCCTGATACTGAGCTAACCAGTCCTTGCTCTACACTAGTAATGAAGGCCGAGCGCCAGGCTAGGTAGCGACAAGTATCAATTTTGTAAGTCATTGGTTTGACTCGGCCGGGTTTCAAATTCCCGACCTTCCACATGAGAAGCCTGCACTCTTACTGATTCAGCCACCGCATCCAGGGAGAGAAGTAACTGTCAGGGTGGAGGTTAGATAAAAGATTCACCTGGTACTTGTAGTACACGGGTGAAGGACAACGTAGTGTAAATACGGGCGAAAATAGCTTTAGTATGGAATCTGAACTAGAAACCGTGGCTCCAGTATCAAATGGCTGCATATATTGGCACAGAGTTGGTGAAATTGGAGAGAATGCAAAAAGACAAGATGGCGGCTGCAGAACGCCGTCGATTTCACTTTTAAATCTGATTAAACTAGCTATTATATTATATTTTTTCAACTCAAAGATAGCGGGCTATTAATAAGACATATGTAAAGAATAAATGTTGCTTCTTAGATTGTGAAATTAGGCTCTCATTTCATTGACCCGTTTTTTCGATAGCTTTTACATAGTGTTGGTTTGCACCCCTACTGCAGCAGTACGGGGTGAATCTTGTATCTAGGTGGAGGTAAGAACCGAAGTGTGGGGGGGGGGGTGGAGTAGGGGGCGGGGGGTGTGTGTTTGGTTTCACGCACCCAGATGTCTGGTTACCATGGATATGGCTAAGTAATAGTGGCTGAATAATTGCTGTTTTAAGTCCTAGCAACAGCTGAGGTCAGGCAGGGCCGAATGAGTTGAGCACGCGCCTCCCAGGTGGCAGGTCGTGAGATACGAACCCCAACTGAGTCAAACCAATAACTTTTGAATTTATACTTGCCGCTACCTAGCTTGGCGCTCAGTGTTACTTGGATAGGGTGTGGTGCAGTGGAATGTGTAAGGCTGGTTGTCCACTTTTCTGTCATGCACTATGTGTGTGTAATACCCCTGTCACACTATGACGTAACGAGCCAACGTAAGCCTGACGTGGTGATTTTTCGTCATTACGTTGATGTACCTTTGGATTACGTTATGATGACGTCAGAATGATGTTAGACTGACATCGAGCTACGTCACGTTACGTCGTGTTACATTGAGTTACGTCTAGGTTTTGGACATGTTCAAAACTTTTGACATAGTTCGAACATAAGGGTTTACGTTCGCCATACGTTCTGTACACGTTCGGTGAACGTCAATGACGTTAAACCGACGTTATTAAAACGTTAGTCACTACGTGCAACTATGTTGCACTACGTTGCACTACGTTGCACTACGTTGAACTATGTTGCACTACATTGACCCACATTAAACCTGGTGGAAACGTCCACGTGGCATAATGGGAACGTCATGATAACGTCAGGATAACATCAGGATAACATCAGGATAATGTCAGGATAATGTCAGGAGAATGTACATTCAACGTATTTCAACGTTTCGCCATCAGGTAACGTAGTTCTGGCGATGGAATAACATTCATAACGTTCCATGAACGTAATGAAGTTGTCCTCTCTCGTTGAATGACGGTATCACTACGCTTTACCGACGTTACGCTCTCGTCAACTACGCCACATCCACGTTCAACTTGTGCCCAAATTTGCATACTACGCCGAGAAGTTCAACATTCTTCACATTCTCCCTACACCGACGTCGTTACGTCGTAGTGTGACAGGGCCATAATTAGCCTCCCCCCCCCCCGCCACCCACCATCCCGCCTCACTTTCCCTCCACCCCTCCCCCTTCCTCTCCATCTGCACCCAGTAGCCTGCCTCCCCTCAGCTTCTCCTCTTCCCACCCCCTCCCCCCCCCCCTCCTATAGCCTCTTCCCACGCCAGCCCCCCTACCCGGCTCCACCCCCCCCTCATTCCAGCAGTTCCTGACCTCCCTTCCCTGCTACACTTACCTCATACTTACCACCGGACGTCGTTGCCGAATCGGTAGAGCGCAGTCTTCCCATGCAGAAGGTCGGGAGTTCAATTCCCGCTCGGGTCAAACCAATGACTTACAAAATTGATACTTGTCGCTTCCCAGCCAGGCACTCGGCATATAATAGTAGGCGAGGGAAGGGACTGGTTGGTTCAGTGTCAGGATAATGTGACTGAGTAGGATATCAGGTCATGGTGCTGGCGGCCTGATCTCCCAGTGGGGCAGCACTATAAAGTCATCATGATTGCACACTGTCACAAGTCGGAACTCATCCTGATATGACCTACATGTTGCCAGGACGTAAAGCTCCAACAACCAATCAACCAATCTTCCCACACCAACCCCCTTCACCAGCTCCTCCCCTCCCCCCCCCCCCCCCTCCACCCACCGTTCCTGACCTCCCTGCCCTGCTACACTTATCTCTCACGACCAGACGGGGTGGCCGAATGAGTAAGAGCGCCCGTCTCCCGTGCTGGTAGATCGTGGGGTCGTGGGTTCGAACCCTGGTCGAGTCAAACCAATGATTTAAAAATTGGTACTTGTCGCTTCCTAGCCAGGTGCTCGGCATTATTACAAATGAGATTAGGGCAGGGACTGGTTGGCTCAGTGTCAGGATAATGTGACTGAGTGGGATATCAGGTCATGGTGCTAGTGGCCTGGTTTCCCAGTGGGACAGCACCATAAAGTCACCATGAGTGGGCACTGGCACAAGTCGATACCCGTCCTGATATGACCTTAGAATAACTTAGATGTTGCTAGGACGTAAAACAACAAAAAACAAACACACTTACCTCTCACACTTACCCATTTACCATGTATAATGCCTTTACCAGTAGTCCTTACAATTACATACATATGCCTACCGACATTGGCTTCCTAGCCAGGCACTCGGCATTATTACGATAGGGCAAGGAGCAGTGGAATGAGGAAGACCAGTCGTCTGCGACTGAAATTTCCCCTGCTTAAACAACTAATGTACCCCCAAAAAAATAATGTATAACAGGTTAGGTTCAACAACCATACAGCGTGTACCTTATACAGTAGGGTTCGAGTCTGCTCTAGGCAGAGTTCGAACCCTGGTCGAGTCAAACCAATGACTTAGCAATTGATACTTGTTGCTTCCTAGCCTGGAGCTCGGCATTATTAGGATAGGGCAAGTACTGGTTGGCTCATTGTCAGGATAATGTGACTGAGTAGGATATCAGTTCATGGTGTTGGTGGCATGGTCTATCAGTGGGACAGCACTATAAAGTCGCCATAAGTGCGCACTGTCACATGTCTGTGCACCACATAGTGTTGAACTATCCCTGTGTATGTACCTTAAGCGGCTGTCACACCTCGCCGGATTGAGCAACGGACAGAATTGTCTAGTCCGGTGGTGATAGTATCAAAATGTTTTAAAATGTGTCAAAAAGTTGCGCTATCAGGTCAATATACGCTGGATGAACGGACATGAAATGGACATGAAATGGACATGGAACGGACATGAAACGGACATGAAACGGAGATGAAACGGCTATCCATTCATGTCCGTTTCATGTCCGTTTCATGTCCGTTTCATGTTCATGGAACGGACATGAAACGGACATGAAACGGACATGAACGGATAGCCAACAGACGAAACAAACTCAAACCAGACAAGAATCGTAGGCATCAATCTGGCGGCATCCGTTCCTAGTTTTGTGCATGTTCAAAACTTGTACGGACACAAAATGGACTTTGTTCGGTTTCTGTCCATTTCCCCCAATACGGAGGTGTGACAGGGCCTTTACTGCAAGTGTGCTATCTGCATGTCTGTAATTGTACATATGAGGAGAACTGTAGTTACGCACTCTGAACTCTCCAGGTTGGTTGTTGGAGTTTTACCTCCTGACAACATCTAAGGTTATATCAGGACGGGTACCGACTTGTGACAGTGCGCACTCCTGGTGCCTTCATAGTGCTGCCCCATTTGAACTCCCCATGTGAAAGATCAAGTGCCACATACACACATCTAGGTCTTGACAGGATGATTGCATCAGGGAGCCTGGATAGCTTAATGGTTATGATGCTATCCCTAGAATGGCAGAAGTTTGTGGTTCGAGTCCCGCTCTATGTAATTGTTACCTTTGTATGCATTACACTCGTGACAGTAGTAAACATAAAAGAGAACAAAAGCTGGAAATCTTTGCCTTGAGTCGGCTGCGGATCGAACCCCCCGACCTCTGTCATAGGAAGTAAAAGTTTGTTTTATTTAATGACGCCTCGAGAGTACATTAATTTTTTATCATCAGCTATTGGACGTCAAACATGTGGTCATTTTGACATATTTCTTTGGAGGAAACCCGCTGCCGCCACATAGGCTAATCTTTCTGATAAGCAGCAAGGCGTCTTTTATATGCACTTTCCCACAGACAGGACAGCACATTCCGCAGCCTTTGATGAACCAGTTGTGGACCACTGGTTGGACCTGAAAATAGACCCAAACTGCAAATGTGTACACTGAACGGATTCGATCGGATGACCGACACCTTCACAGGTGGACACTCTCCCGCCTGAGCTACATCCCGCTCCCGTCATGCGAAGCAGGCGCCTTACCGACTAGTCTATCTCGTCCCAGACATGGTTAAGAAGCAAAAGTGTTGGTTGCAAGTGATGTTGCAGCATCAACTTTTTTCTGCACTCTGGATTCGAACACACTCACGTCTGGAAACAACGCTTAGGATTAAAAAAATAATTGAAAAAAACAAAAAAAACAAAAAGAACAAAAAAACAAGGGGAACCCGGTCGCTCGCCTCAGGTCATGTTTTCCAAACTGCGCCGATGGCGCCACTTTTCACCCTGTCGGCTGATGGATTATCCCTACAACCCATACCGCATAGATGACATACCTTCAGCATGCCACTGGTATATATATATGTATATATATGTATATATATGGATATATATGTATATATATGTACATATATGTATATGTGTATGTGTGTATGTGTGTATGTGTGTATGTGTGCATATGTGCATGTGTGCGTGTGTGTGCGTGTGTGCGTGTGTGCGTGTGTGCGTGTGTGCGTGTGTGCGTGTGTGCGTGTGTGCGTGTGTGCGTGTGTGCGTGTGTGCGTGTGTGCGTGTGTGCGTGTGTGTGCTTGTGTGCGTGTGTGCGTGTGTGTGTGCGTTTGTGCGTGTGTGCGTGTCTGCATGTGCATGTATGCGTGTGTGCGTGTGTGTGCATGTGTGTGTGTGCATGTGCGCATGTGCGCGTGTGCGCGTGTGCCCAGGGAGAAGGAAGCACATCCGGGTCCAGCAATTAGCATAATCTACTCACAACGGGAGGACGTTTGTGGAGTAGCTCCTGCAGTTTTCTACATTACGACTGATTCAACCAGGTTACTTTCGGTTTTGATGGCATACTTCGGTTTGATTTATGTTCGCAGTCATTTGTTTCAAGTTTTGAGAACTTGAATGTGTTTTATTACGTAATTACAGGTAATTACAGGTGTTTTTGTAACATCGTTAGAACAATGCTGCCATTGTTCTTTGTATATTTGCTGCCCATGGCCGAACGGACTATATATGTATATAGGTATATATGTATATATGCCAATATCGAAATTCCAGTGCGCGAGTGATTGTATTCTCGGCACTGGTAGCAGTGGGGGGAGGGGGGCACCACCTTGTAAAAATATACGTATTTTCAGTTAAGAATTACATATTGGCAGAGAGCATTATTATTCTTGGACGACGGAGTGGGAACAAGGTTATGTAAACTAAAAGCAATAGAATCCCACTCCCATTGTACATGATAATGAGTGATGTGAAATATATGTTATATATGATGCTTAGAGTTTATGAAGAAAGGTGTTATGTAAGAAACAGTTAAGGTTGATGAAATGTCTCTCTATGTATTCATAAAGAATGCAATTGGACAAAAAGGACATTTTGAATATATATATATATATCTGTAACTGTTGCAGCCACCTGTCCTCCCATGACCACTGGGCTGACCCACCAGCCTAATCTGCATATGCATAGAGTGCACCACCTGCTGCTGGGTTGAGTGACAGCCACCCCTACTGGGGGGTGTCACCCACCCAGGCTGTGGGGGTGTCTGATTGGCTGGCTGGGGGAGGTCCACTCACCTGACCCCTTGGTCTATCCTGACCACACAAGTCTCATTCTAATTAATTATTCAAGATTCTGCTTCATACACACTGAAGAGAAATCACTCTACTCCTGGCTCTTGAGTGAGACACACCTACTCTAGAGCAGGACCCCAGACACTCTGTCTGATGCTATCCAAATTCACATATTCCAAATTGAGTTGAGTGCAACACCCAAGGGACCCCATTTCCAAGGGCTGTAGGCACTGCTTCCTATATAGAAGTAAGGTAATGAGACATAGTGTGGACAACAGGTAAGGAGTGAAGGTGATAGGTCACAGGTAGATGGACAGGGGTTGATGCCAATAAAGTACAACTTATTCACTGTTCATCTGTGTGACTTGTTTTCCTTTCTCTTTTAAGTACTGGTTCCAGAGTTGGTTATATTGATTTAGGATGATTGCATCACAGGTGAAATGAAAGGGAAGAGCTTTGTAGTATCATCTGGTGTTCACGAAGGCCGAACTCAGTAATATTATAACCTGTCACACTGTGAAGAAGGGGTCACCCATAAAGTAGTACACAACATCAGTGTGGCCAATAAGGAATATTCCCTTACGCACCTTTATACTTGCATAAGTTGTATACATCACATATGTATATATGTGCATATGTATATATGTATATATATATATATATGTATATATGTATATATATATGTATATATGTATAATAATTCCTACGTTCTACCTATGACGTAGAAGAAAAGTTATGGTATAACAGAGAAAACAAAAAAAACTTCTGAGCGAGTGGAGTGTCAAGCCCCACGCAGGAGGTGGAGCAGTGCATGCCGGGAACCCCCGCCACCCCCACCCCCCCATCCAGGGGGGGATAGGAGAGGAGTCACTCCGAAGCTTTTTAAGGGCTTATCACTATCACTAGAGCTTATCACTATCCATATGTATATATGTATCATGGGGGTGATGAAAATGGGAAATATTGCGCCTAGAGTGGGACTCGAACCCACATCTCTTTGCATTCCGCACCAGTGTGCTAACCATTACACCACCTAGGCTCCCTGATATCAACACACTCCCCACACCTACCTGTCTAAGTGGTTACTTGCCTGAGAGGTCAGTGCAGACCACTACACTCGTCCCCCTGGAATTGTAAGTCTTGTAATGCTTACAATTACATACATACAGGCAATGCACTAACACATACATACACAGGGTAGGTTCAACAACCATACAGCACAAAGCTTGTACAGGATCCTGATCACGGCAACCAGTGTCATGGGGGTGATGAAAATGGGAAATATTACGCCTAGAGTGGGACTCAAACCCACATCTCTTTGCATTCCAGGCCAGTGTGCTAACCATTACACCACCTAGGCTCCCTGATATCAACACACTCCCCACGCCTACCTGTCTATGTGGTTACTTGCCTGAGAGGTCAGTGCAGACTACTACATATGTATATATGTATATATGTATATATGTATATCTATATATGTTGATGTTGGATGGTTGGTTGTTGGAGTTTTGCATCCTGGCAACATCTAAGGTCATATCAGGATGGGTACCGACTTGTGACAGTGCACAAACATGGCAACATCATAGTATTGCCCCACTGGGAAATCAGGTCTCTGGCACTATGACCCAATATCCCACTCAATCAGATTATCCTGACAGTGAGCCAACCAGTCCTTGTCCTATCCTAATAATGCTGAGCGCTTGGCTAGGAAGCGACAAGTATCAATTTTGTAAGTCATTGGTTTGACTCGACCAGGGTTCGAACCCGGCCATCTTGAGCGGCCATCTTGAGTGGCCATCTTGAGTGTGATTAGATAGGCAATTATAAGAGATGTGTGTTTAGCATCTGGGTTGAGAGAAAGTAAAGTTGTGAGCCGGGGGGGTGGGAGGGAGGATAATGGAATAGTCGGGTAAATAGGTGTGTGTCTGGCATCTGGGTAGGGACGGTGGGGGGGGGGGGGGGGTGAGGCGGGAAGAGCGAGCAGGAGAGACATTTTAAAGTTAATTAATTTTAAAGTTAATTAATGTTAAAGTTAATTAATTTTAAAGTTAATTAATTTTAAAGTTAATTAATTTTAAAGTTAATTAATTTTAAAGTTAATTAATTTTAAAGTTAATTAATTTTAAAGTTAATTAATTTTAAAGTTAATTAATTTTAAAGTTAATTAATTTTAAAGTTAATTAATTTTAAAGTTAATTAATTTTAAAGTTAATTAATTTTAAAGTTAATTAATCCGATTGTTTTGAGTTTGTAGAAGTGGGCGTTGAAGTTTGCTCTGGATTTGGAAGATCACTACACCACAAGATTGGTACCGTGACCAGGATTCTATGCATGCTGTGCATGGCATAGTGTTCGAGTCTGCTCTAGGCACAGTGTTTTTATTCATTTGAATCAACCATGACATCGGAGCCATGAGCAGGATTCTATGCATGCTGTGCACCATATAGTGTTCGAGACTGCTCTAGGCACAATATTTCTCTTCATTTGAAAGACCACAACATTGGTACCATGACCAGGATTCTATTCATGCTGTACACGACATAGTGTTTGTGTCTGCTCTAGGCACATTAATTCTCTTCATTTGAAAGACCAACGGACCACAACATCGGTGTCATGACCAGGATTCTATACATGCTGTGCACTGTATAGTGTTTGAGTCTGCTCTAGGCACAATGCAAGGCCATGACATCGGTTCCATGACCAGGATTCTATGCATGCTGTGCACCCGATAGGGACAATATTTCTCTTCATTTGAAATATCACTGCACCACGACATTGGTACTGTAGTGGTCTGCACTGCCCTCTCAGGCAAGTAACCACATAGACAGGTAGGCGTGGGTAGTGTGGTGATATGAGGCAGCCTAGGTGGTGTAATGGTTAGCACACTGGCCCTGAATGCAAAGAGATGTGGGTTCGAGTCCCGCTCTAGGCGCAACATTTCCCATTTTCATCACCCCCACGACACTGGTGCCGTGACCAGGATCCTGTACAAGCTATGCGCTGTATGGTTTTTGAACCTACCCTGTGTATGTATGTGTTAGTGCATTGCCTGTATGTATGTAATTGTAAGCATTAAAAGACTTACAATTCCAGGGTGTCGAGTGTAGTAGTCTGCACTGACCTCCCAGGCAAGTAACCACATAGACAGGTAGGCGTGGGCAGTGTGGTGATATCAGGCAGCCTAGGTGGTGTAATGGTTAGCACACTGGCCCAGAATGCAAAGAGATGTGGGTTCGAGTCCCGCTCTAGGCGCAACATTTCCCATTTTCATCACCCCCACGACAGTACCATGACCAGGATTCTGAACATCCTGTGCACCGCATAGTGTTGAGCCAATCCTGTGTATGTACTTTTCTGTAAGTGCCCTATCTGGATATTTGCCACATCTTTTACGTACATGTATTAGGTTCAGGTTTATTCTGTACTTTACCTTGGTTTAGTGACCAGACCTGGTGGCCGAATGAGTAGAGCGTCAGTCTCCTGTTTTGGGAGATAGGGAGATCCGAACACATGAGTTCGTGAGTTCAAATCCTGGTCTAGTAAAACCAATGACTTAAACATTGATACTTGTCACTTTCTAGCCTGGCACTCGGCATTATTAGGATAGGACAAGGACTGGTTCGCTCAGTGTCAGGATAATGTGACCGAATGGGATATCAGGTCATGGTGCTCGTGGCCAGGTTTCCTAGTGGGGCAGCACTATAAAGTCGCCATGAGTGCGCACTGTCACAAGTCGGTACCCGTCCTGATATGACCTTAGATGTTGCTAGGACGTAAAACAACAACTTTAGTTTAGACTGACTTTGATTTTAAATTACAAATTTTGGAGGTATCTGTCAAGTTAATATCGATATGCACGCTGAAATTCTAGATATATTAGAGTAGCTCTATTCTAAGCAGAAATACGTATATATGGCAATAACTGAATAGATTCACCAGTGTCTAAGGTTGATATGTAGAACCAATAGGACAGCGCATTGGCTTCGGAAATTGTATGGTTCTATCGGATAATATTGTTTTAATTATGAGAGTGTTGGACATCTGGCTTCAGAGACGGGGGGCCGAGATGGTGGGGAGAGGGGGGAGGGGAGAGGGAGGTGACGGGGAAGAGATACCTACTTAAAGTTGCATAGTCCGATGGTTTTCAATTTCTGCATTTTTCTCTGAGATAAATATATTAGATCGATCACCAGTATCCACTTTACATTAGTTCAAAGTTATTTAAATTTTAAATGGTAAACTTTTGAGATATTTTAGGTGCAAACATGGACAATTAGTTTTGGCAAGCTTGCCAAAACTCTGACACCATAGATTTCTGCAGTAACACGTTCTGTTAAATTGACTCAGTATTGCCTTCTACCCAGAAACAAATGCTTAATAAGTGCAGCAGTATCTAAGTTAGATATGTCAAATCAAATCTAGATAATTGGTTTGGTTTTGAAAATTTGATATTTCATCGAACTATGCAGCTTTAACCTACTTGACCGTCTCACGTAGTGGTTAGATGGGTTCCTCTGAGATGAGAATAGAGGATTTCCACCATGACCCTATCTTCTGATGACAGTAACAAGAACTAATGTTGTGGGTAGCAGCTCACTGTGTAGTGTGCTCTGTGGAAAAGGTCTTATACTATAGAGGATTTCCACAACCAGCTCAGCCTCTGATGATGACAGTGGCCAGAATTACTGTTGTTGATAGCAGCCCATTGTTCATCATGCTCTGTGGAAATGATATTATAGAGGATTTCCACCGCCAATCCGCCCTCTGATGGCAGTGGCAAAAACTAATGTCGTTAGTAGCAACTCAATAATTAGTCTGCTGTATGAAAATGGTATTATAGATGATTTCCACTGCCAACCAACCCTCTGATGACAGTGACAGAACAACTGTTGTGGGTGGCAACTCACTGTGCAGCATGCTTTGAGGAAATGGTATTATAGATGATTTCCACCGCCGATACATCCTCTGAGGACAGTGGCAATAACTGTTGTTGTTGGTAGCAGCTCACTGTGCAGCATGCTATGTGGAATGGGTCTTATATTATAGATAATTTCCACCACCAACCCACCCTCTGGTGATTTGACTCGACCAGATTTCGAAGCCATGGGATTCGAACCCCACGACATGCAAAGCGGGAGGAGAGGTAGGTGCTCAACTCATTCAGCCATCCAATTAGGTTGGATTCCAAATCTAGGAAAAATCCCCTCTAAAATATATATTGTCGGTGAATGTTTAGGTCAGCTGTATTGATGGCTCTCCATTGGGGGTTAGGGTGGGGTGTGGTGGGGGTGGGGGTGGAGCTGAGGGGAGGCGAGCATGGGTTAACGATGCAATCAACCAGTGGCGTGGGACCCTACACTGTATATCCAGGTTTAGGGTCTCGCGCATGCGCCGGGCGCGTCACTTCTTACACAGCTGTTACACGCGCATTGCTAGTCTTTGGTTGGACACAGATGTTCAGGTAGAATACCTAGAATTCACTAACTATTCGTCGATGATCCTAGCAAAACAAAAACACCCACAAGGAGTTTAATTGTGTGAACCTGTTTTATGAAAGCATGATTATATTTGTGTCTCCTTCTTTTACATTAATTTATTATGGTTGCACTGTCTGATGGTCTTGAGTTTCTCTCATGTTTTCTTGATATTAATAAATACATTAGGTTGATCATTATAATATACTTGACTTTAATTTGCAGTAATTACCAGCTGAAGTATATCTCTTTCCTGTTTTTTTGTTATTATTAGTAAAACATCAATTGACCAGCCCTCCTATTTCTATGCCAAAGTATATTTTGTTTTGTCTCATTTTATCGTTGTTAATCTGTGCCATTTTAAATGGTTCCAGGAATTGTAGAAGCTTGTGGATGCAGTATTATAAACTACTGCGATGTTTCTATTTTGTGAAACTACAGGTAACTTTACACAGGTGTCTGCTATCTGACTCTTAAAAACACATATGGGTGTTTGTACGTTATACTTCTGCACCTGAATGACCTAAATAGTGGTTACAAATGGTCTGTGGTGTGTAATATGTAGTGGTGCAAGTTGGAGGCAACCATACAAAAAAAAACACTGAAAAAACCATTGGTTAGTTAAGATATGATATATATTGATATGTATATTTGTAAAACTAATTCTTGAATATTACTTGCATGATTTGTTGTTGTTTTACATCCTAGCAACATCTAAGGTCATATCAGGACGGGTACCGACTTTAGACAGTGCACATTCATGATGCCTTTATAGTGCTGCCCCACTGGGAGACCAGGCCACCACCACCATGACCTGATATCCCACTCAACCACATTATCCTGACACTGAGCTAACCAGTCCTTGCCCTATCCTAATAATGCCGAGCGCCTGGCTAGGAAGCGACAATTATCAATTTTTAAGTCATTGGTTTGACTCGACCAGGGTTCGAATCCATGATCCCAGGGTCTACCAACATGGGCACTCTTACTCATTCGGCCAGCCCGTCTGATTATTACTTGCATGAACATGCTATTTTGAGTCACTGTTTGATTTACACTACGTGATATTATATTGTTGCTCTCATACCCTGTGAGGGGTCGACAGAGTAACAAATCAAAATCAATAAAAATCAAAAGTAACCTTTATTTCAAATGGCTAACTTTCGAGGTATTTGAAATAAAAACATGCCAAGTTAGCTTTGGCAAGCACATCAAAACTCTGACGCCATAGCCATCAGCAGTAACATGTTCTATTACATTGGCTTAGTGGTACCATTTTATGCATTGCTTACTAAGTGTACCAATATCTATTCTTTGGTTGCTAGAGTTTTACGTCCTGGCAAGATCTAAGGTCATATCAGGACGGCTACTGACTTGTGACAGGACACACTCCAAAAGTAAAGCTTGTTTTATTTAATGACGCCTCTAGAGCACATTTATTTTCAGATCAATGTCTATTGGACATTAAACATATGGTCATTCCGACATATTTCTTTGGAGGAAAGCCGCTGCCACCACATAGGCTACTCTTTCCGATAAGCACCAAGGGGTCTTTTATATGCACTT
The DNA here is from genome assembly GCA_030323885.1 of Branchipolynoe longqiensis. Lineage (NCBI taxonomy): Eukaryota > Metazoa > Annelida > Polychaeta > Phyllodocida > Polynoidae > Branchipolynoe > Branchipolynoe longqiensis. The sequence continues at coordinate 80,514,262 of CM059192.1, forward strand.
TTCCACAGACAGGACAGCACATGCTACAGCCTTTGATGAACCAGTTGTGGACCACTGGTTGGAACGGAAAATACCCCAAACTGCAAATGGGTCCACTGAGAAGGATCGATCGGATGACCAACACCTTCACAGGTGGACATTCTACCACCTGAGCTACGTCCCGCTCCCAGTGCACACTCATGGCAACTTTATAGTGCTGCCCCACTGGGAGACCAGGCTGCTGGCACCATGACCTGATATCCCACTTAGTCAATTATCCTGACACTGAGTCCTTGCTTTATCCTATTAATGTCGATCTCCTGTCTGGGAAGCGACAAGTGTACATTTTTTAAAGTCATTGGTTAGACTCGACCAGGGTTTGAATCCCACGATCTACCAAAACGGGAGACGGACGCTCAACTCATTCGGCTATCCCGTCTAGTCACAGTGAGATGGGAACCCTCGCTTCAAGTCTTCCCACAAGTATCGTGGGGAGTCTTTGATCTCGCCGGTTCTCGCCGACTCTCGCCGTGGCACGTGACCAGGGCGTGAGCTGTCAGTCTGCCGCGGAGCCTCGTTCTGATTTGTCAGCTGCCACGCAGGAGGTGGCGTATTACTAACTACGTGGCGACCAGCTCGTCTATCGGGAGAAGACCTCCCCTCTCCCCCCGCCATCTCCACCATCTCCCCTCCCTTCATCTCTCCTCTCCCCTCCTCACCTCTCTTCCCAATCTTTCCTCCTCATATCCGCCCTCCGCCTTTCCTCTTCCCTCCCACCCCCTCCCTTCTCCCCACCCCTCATCCTCCCCTCTCAATCTCCCTTTCCCCTCATCCCCCGTCTCCCCTCCCAATCTTCACACAACTCATCCCTCCATCTCGCCATCCCCATCTCGCCATCCCCATCTCCCCATCCCTTCCCCTCCCATCTCCACACCTCTCCCCCTCCCCTCTCATCTCCCTCTGCCCCCCCCCCCTGCCCTCCCATCTCCCCTCCCCTCCCATCTCCCCTTCCACTCCCTTCCCATCTCCCCTCCCCTACTACCGTCTGCTCATCTCCATCTCTCCTCCCCTCATCCCCGTCTCCCCATCACGGTCTCCCCCGTCACGCCCCAATTTTCCTCCCCCCTCTCCCCTACCATCACCACCATCTCCCATATCCATCTCCTCTCCTATCTCCCCTCCCCCTCTCACATCCCTTCGTCCTCCCTCCGCCTCTCCCCTCCCCTCATTCCTCTGGACCCCAATCTCCTTTCCTCTCATTTCTCGTCTCTCCGTTCAATCTCCCCTCCCCTCATCCTCCCATCTCACCCTCCCCTACCTCCCCTCCCCTCATCGCCTTCTCCCTCTCCCCATCTCCTCACTCCCCTCATCCTCCCCATCTCCCCTCTTCCCATCTCCCCTCCCCTCATCCTCCCCATCTCCCCTCTCCCCATCTCCCCTCCCCTCACCACCTTCTCCCTCTCCCCATCTCCCCTCCCCCTCATCCTCCCCATCTCCCCTCTCCCAGTCTCCCCTCCCCTCATCCTCCCTATCTCCCCTCTCTCCATCTCCCTTTCCTTCATCTTCCCCATCTCCCCTCGCCCTAGCTCCACGATCGGATAAAGCTTATGACTGGGGTGAGCTGGGTAGCAGTCAAGTTCAGCTTTCTTTTATTGCTTAATAAAATGTTGATATTTTTCGGCTAAATCTCTCTCCCTGTCTCTCTCGCTCTCGTGCTCTCTTCTCTCCCTTCATATCAATCAATCAATAGTTCCGTCCTCTAGTCGAGGGTTGGATGCAATGGTTCTCCACTTGTCCCGATGTTGTGCTGTTCTGATAGACTGTGAATAATTCAAGCCTGTCCACTGTGAAATATTTGTAAACCATGATGTTCTTGGTCTCCCTCTCCCTCTGCTGCCATTCACCTTCCCTTCCAACAATGTACGGTATATTGAGCTCTGACGAATGATGTGGCCAAAATAAATAAGTTTCTTTGTCTGTATAGTGGCAAACAAGCTTTTCTTATTTTTAATTTTCTGAGAACTTCTTTGTTGGTGATCTTCTTTGTCCATGATATTTTCATCATCCTTTGATAGTCCACATCTCAAATGCTGCTTAAACGTTTGTACATTTTCTTAGAGATTGTCCATGTCTCAGCCCCATACATTAGAGTAGACCACACATAACACTGAAGAATACGCTTCCTTGTTTGTATTAATATCTTACTTGATGTTAACACTCTATACATTTTGGAGAATGTTGTTCGGGCTATTGTTATCCTTCTTTTAATTTCTTCCTCACATCTCCCATCATTTGTAATCTTTTGTCCGAGATATATGAATTCGGATACTTGTTCTATGTTTGTGCCATCTATGGTTATATTGACATATATATATATATATACAAATATATATATATGCATACATAATATAATCTCTCGCTCTGTTTTCTCTCCCTTTATATATATGTATATAGGAGTAGCTACAAATAATAAACAAGACAAGAGAGAGTAAATGGATTGGCAACTTTATATATATATCTCGACCAATGGCTCGGAATACCCGTACCGGTAACAACAATAAAAAGAAAAAAGCAAGCGAGTGGGGCGAGGCACCGCCGGAGCAGGCTCGCAGCAAGGTGGCGTAGTGCCAGTGAAACAATAGCCCGTTTCGTAATAACATTGGTAACATATCCAAATGGACATAATGTATTTTACGCCTACCTATATTCGCATAATTCTTTATATGTCTTATAGGAGTAGCTACAAATAATAAACAAGACAAGAGAGGGTAAATGGATTGGCAACTTTATATATATATATCTCGACCAATGGCTCGGAATACCCAAAGACACTTAAAGAGTTTCCCCAACCCATCCTCTCTCTAGTCAGTTGTCAGCTAATAGAGTCGCCACTCTAATATCACTTACTATTCTCATAGCAATAGGCATCTTCAAGTAGGCATAGATGGAATCGCTCGACCAGTCACCCCTTACTCGGAGTTCCTCCAAGGACCCTCCGCACAATGCAAGATAAGTGCAACCACCCATTCTCAGTGAGTGCGATGAAATTTCCGACGGGTCTAGGCCAGCCCTCTTTGCAAAAAGTTTTAACATTCCCTGGTAGATGTCATATGTCAATGGACCCGAGCCACCATTATCCTCGGGAATCCGAAAAGCTGGCTCATACTGCTCTGCTGGGATCTCGGCAAAGTGCCGCTTCACCCAATACACCGCACATAATGACAAATCCGGGCAATTCGCCACTGGAAACTCCAGGCTACACTGGCCAAATTGTATCGTCTTTGAATGACCAACCCGAATTATCATACCCTAACCAAAAAATTTAAAATCAGCCCTCTTCAGCACAGCATCTGATAACATCACCTGACACTTTCTCAACATTGCTCTAAAGCTAGTCAGCACCGCTGCACGCCAAGCCGTGTGACCAACAGTACCTCTCAGACAACTAAACATTCTCCTAAGCATAGATGGCAGGATGGGAGAGAGATTATATGTATGGATGCATATATATATATATATTTATATAATATGTATAATATGCTGTATAAGCCATTATACAAGTATAATAAGCCGGAAGATTCATCTGCTCCCCCAGCCACTGAGTCATCGGCTAGTCACCCACTCATTAGGTCATCTACTGGTTCCTCATGACCTGAGCACGTGGCGCCACCTACTCGCCCACGCCTCAGTCCCCCTGCATTCACTCACTGTACCGCTGAATTATATGAAGAGAGAGAAGAGAGAGCGAGAGAGAGACAGGGCGAGAGATTATATGTATGTGTGCATACATATATATATATGAAGAGAGAGAAGAGAGCGTGAGAGAGAGAGAGGGCGAGAGAGTATATGTATGTGTGCATATATATATATTTATATATGTATTTATATATATATATATATATGCATCCATACATATAATCTCTCTCCCTCTCGCTCTCTCTTCTCTCTGTTCATATATATATATATATATGTATATATATATATATATATTTGGTACATTATTTGATTAAACAGGGGCATTTTCAATCAGGGACAAATTGCTCTTCCTCATTCCACTGCTGCTTGCCCTATCCTAGTAATGCAGAACACCGGGCTAGGTTGCAACAGGTATAGATTTAAAAGTCATTTGTTTGAGTCGACCAGGGGTTGGAATACCATGACCTACTAAAATGGGAGGTGGGCACTCAAATCATTTGGCCACCCAAGGAACATATCAAAAGGAAGGTTTACAGGAGCAATATCGGAATAAGAAGAATAAAATACAGGAGCATTACATACATAATAATATTTGCATAAGTACTTTATGCCTCACAAAATGTTATCAAAGTGTACTACTTTGAGGCGGGAAGGAAGGGAAAGGCCGGTGGTAGGGTAGTACTCTTTATACTACCTCTAACATGTTGAGAACTTTGGATGACCCCTTAATATCCTGACACTGAGTCAACAAGTTTGAGAGAATATGAATCGCTCAGCCGCCATAGCCCACTAGGTGGCGCGCCCAGCGGTTTAGTAAACTTTGCGCTTTTTTATTTTGGTTTTCTGTTTAATATCTTTGGCTATTTGCCATCTTCACGTGTCATCTTCCTATCCTGATTAAACAATATGCTTTGCTAGTGCTTGGCAAAGAAAGCATTCTTTCTCCCACGCTGTCCACTACTTTGAATTGTGTAATAGACGGTTTTCCTGCTCCAGCTTAAAGTTGCATAGTCCGATGGTTTTGAGTTTCTGACATTTTTCTGAGATAAATATATTAATGTGATCATTATAATCTACCTTAGTTTAGTTTGAAGTAACTTTTAATTGAAATGGCTACCTTTTGAGATATTTGAAATTCAAACTTGTGAAAATAATTTTGGCAAGCACGCCAAAACTCTGATACCATAGGCTTCTGCAGTAACAGGTTCTATTAAATCGACTCAGTGTTCCCTTCTATGTGGCAATAAATACTTAATAAGTGCATCAGTATCTAAGTTAGATATGTAGACTCAAATCTAGATAATTGTTTGGATTTTGAAAATCTTACGCTTCATCAGACTATGCAGCTTTAAGGAATAACAAGTAATGCTGAGATTGCTTAAAGCACCAGAGTGTTTCCTAACGGATCAGTGGTGGAAATCCTTTATAGGATCTCCACCCCACAGTCAATGGCAGACAGTGAACTGCTATCCACAGGAGTATTTCTTGCCACTGCCGTCAGAGGGTAGGCAGGTTGGTGATATAAATCCTCTATAAGACTTTAACTACAGATGGTGCACAATAAGCTACAACACACATTTAGTTCTTGCCATTGCCATCAGAGGGCATGTTGGTAGTGGAAATCCTCTATAACCTACTTCTTACTACAGAAGATGCACTGTGATCTACTACATACATTTTAATTTTTGTTTGTTTATTGTTGATGCTGTGTTTATACTGTCCATAGCATGTAAGCTTGAGTGCTCGGGCTTGTTTTCAATGCTGGCCAGCTGTAGCCGTGGTTTAATCTTATCACACAGTAGGAGGCGATAAGATTTTGTTTCTCACACAGTAGCAGGTACATGGTGATTATTTAGTATCAGGTGTTCTGATAGGTATATTGTTTTTATTTTCTGATCACCCTTGTAGTAGGTATGAATAGTATATTAGTTTTTTTGGTTTTGGTTTTACTACTACTTATGAACTAGCCTACTCTGCATTTATAGGCTTGTACATCGTTTGTAGCTGTTTGTTATCTACTGAGGGTGGTCCAGATTACCCCCTTGGGGCAGCCCAGTTTGTGGGCCGTGACCTCTCACATATAGGATTTATTTATTGGCAAAGAGCATTACTATTCTCGGGCGATGGAGTGGGGACCAGGATAATGTAACAGAGAAGCAATGTAACAGAGAAGCAATGGGTGCCCCACTTGCTGTGTGACATAAGCGCCTATGTGGAAATGTGATAACACATAGCGACCGGGATTGTGATGTGATCTTCATACTTAAGAGACGGTTAATAATTATTTAAATCTTCCCTCCATGCACCAGAAAGAATGCAAGTGGAGGGGAAGAACATTTTTAATATATTTTTATTGTAACTGTCTGCAACTACCTGTTACCACGGGACCGATGGGCAAGCACACCCAGCTATCCTGCATACATTAGGGACACCACCTGCAGTTGGGGGTTAAGTGACAGCTGCCCCCTATTAGGGCGTCGCCCACCCAGGCTGTAGAAGGTGTCTAATTGGCTGGCTGTGGGACCCCAGTCAACTGCATTCCATATACCTGCCACACAGACTCCACTTTCTACACTCAAATGGGCAAGAGCTATTCAAAAGACACTGAGCTGTGTGCAACAACCATGGGACTCAGGTTCAATGGGCTGTAGGCACTGATTCTTATATACAACAGCAAGAGTCATGAGGATCTGTGTGGGCAGTTGGTAAGGAGTGAGGGTGATAGGTCACCAGTAGGTGAACAGGAGTTGATGCCAATAAAACACAACTTCTTCACTGTCAATCTTGCGCGACTTGTCTTCCTTTCTTCCTTATGAGTTGTTGAGAGTAACACCAGGTGGGAACTGACAGACAGTTGTCAGAACACACCTGGGGAGACTAGTGATGTGTTGAGGTCAGACGGCCGAGTCCCGACATATTACAACATGCCCTTCTGGGGTTTTGGCCTAGGATGTTTTCAGGGTCTCCCTTTTTTACATATATATTTAGTATTTTTTCAGATCTGGAGTGTCTGATTTTGATGGTTTCTGGTTGTTTGTTATCTACTGAGGGTGGTCCAGGTTTCTCCCTTGGGGCAGCCCAGTTTGTGGGCTGTGACCTATCACATGCCCATCTGGGGGTTCTAGCTAGGGTGTCATCAGCGTCCTCCCTTTTCAACATAGATATTTTTGTATGTCTTTAGATCAGGGATCTGTTTTTCTTTTACTGATTGGGTGTTCCAAGCCTTAGCAGCCACTTCGAAGGTGCTCCTTTCATGGGCCTTTATGCAGCTCCTTGTTTGTTTTATTAGTGGTGCATTGTTTATTTGTGTAACTCTGGTTGGTTGCTTTTGGTACTTCCTATTCTGACTGTACCCAAATGCGAGTGTTTTGAGATGTACTAGCCTTCTATTTATAAATCATTTTTTTTAGCAATTTCTCTTTGGTTTGCATGTGCCCGTCATAGGTGGGGTGCATTTTGTCCACCCTGAGACATATTTTTAATGCTTTATTTTGTAGGATTTGCAGATTGTTGAGCATTTCTTGCTTTGCTCCCATGTGCATTGTGTCTCCATAGTCAAAGTATGGGAATACCATTCCTTTGAAGACCTTTATTGTCATTTCTTGTGTCATGAATTTTCTTAATTTGGCAAATAACGAGAGTTTGTGATTTATTTTTTGTATGATTTTTGTCACACATAGGTTGTAGTTTAGTTGGCTGTCCAGCTCTAGGCCTAAGTATCTGTAGTGATTCACTTTTTCCAGCACCTGGTTTCCTAGTTTGCACTGGGCGTTACTTTCCGGTAGTGGTCTATGTGAGAACAGGACTGTTTTGGATTTGCTGGCATTTATGGTTATTTTTTTAGATTCGCACCCATCATCCAGTTTCTGTAGTAATGTATTTAGTTTATTTGTTACCTCTTCCTGAGTGTTGGCATCAGCATATATGACAGTATCATTTGCATCTAGCTGGAGGCATTCAGAGTCTAGCCACTTCTCTAGGACATTTATGTATATTATGAAGAGTAGTGGTCCTAGGTTCGACCCATGTAGGACTGACTCCACATGTAATTGGTTTGCGTTCTGATATGCTATTTTCTACTTTGTTTTTTTTCCCCCTATTTCTCAGGTAGCATTCGATCCAGTTTTTTTTGTGGCTGATTTTATGCCTATTTGGTTGAGTTTTTGAAGTAGTATCTTGTGATCTACTGTGTCAAAAGACTTGCTGAAGTCTATGAATGCTGGCCCTGATATTAGTTTTTGTTCATTGAGGCCAGTAAGTCACTAGTGAGTATGGCTATGGTTTTTGATGTGAAGTGGAGTTTTCTGAAGCCCCCTTGTCTCGAGTTTAGTATATTATTTTTGCCCAGGTGTTCATTTATGTGCCTGTGTAGTATTTTTTAAATCAATTTGCCTAGGGCCTGTAGGATTGATATGGGTCTGTAGTTGCCCATGCTTTGTTTATCTCCACCTTTAGTGTTTGATACTCAAGGTTTGTAGTTCCAGTTCTCCCAGATGCTGCACCATGTTGGTAATCCACTTGACTAGTATTCAGTATTCCCGGTGTGGCTGGAGTATTTTTTGCATCATTCTTTTAAGCTTTCCCTGATTTAAAAAAAAAGATTTCTCCCATTATATTTTTGTATCCTTGACAATTTTCCCTTCGTTTGCATTGTTTAAGAAAATGCCTGTTCCCTAATATGGGCATCTGGTGCATTCTCTGAATGCTTTACCTGGGGCGTTTATCAATTTTTGCTTTAATTCTTCCCTTTGTGTAAACTTGGCTCTGACAATGTCTTCTAGGACTTTCTTTGCAATCGCCTTAACTGTGTAGGGGGTTTTCCGTGTTGTCTATGAGTCTCATTAGGTCGTATTTGTCATGGAACTTGGGCATGATCTAACAGTAGTACTGTTCAGCAGATGAGTATATTTTTCCATCTTTTCCTGTTATTTTACACTTGTAGAGGTGACTGAACGGAGAGTTGTGTCCCTGGAAGGACACTCCCCATTCATGCTCTCTGGTAGCTGCTTTTTCGAGCTTATTTCTTTGAATTCCATGTTATAAAATTCTTGGGGTTTATAGATTTCTTCGTTTTTTGTTTCCTGCGCCAGTGTGTACATTTGCTGGATCATTTTTTCACTCAGCATTTCGTTTTCTGTCCTGACAGGCCTGATCCTTGCCTTTTCATAGTTTTTTTTGGTCTGTATTGATTTCTTTTTTTGGAAGAGCTCCTTTCTGAGCGCTTTCTTTTCTATTTGTATTCTTAAACTTCTGGGTATGTCAGTGGATTTGTTGCTGTCCGATATGACTGCCGTCTCCTCATTATTTTTGTCACCTATTTCCTGTTTATTTTCCGGTTGCTTTTTTTTGTCTTGGATTTTTCCTAGACGGTACGCTTTTGTTACTACCGTCCAGCCAAAATTACAGTCTGCTTCGCTTAGTATGTCAGTGACTGGATTCTATTTTTCCGTCCTCTTTTTCAGGAACCCCATGTATCACGACACTGAGTTTTTTGTTCTTAGGTTCTGGTTTGTTTTTTTGGGGTGGTTTCAGTAGTCATTTTTGTCATGGTGGTTGTTTTGGTTTCAGTTTTTTTGGGGGTGCTGTTTTCCCCCATCTTTTTTGCTTTTCACCTTTTCATATTCAGCTTTGTACCAGGCACACTCATTTTTTAGAGTGCTGTATGCTACTTGGAGCTCCTGGAGTTTGTTCTAGTTTTGGTCTGTATTTTTAGCCATGCTGTTCCATCCGTTGTCTGTTTCATTAGTATTTTTTCCATTGTTGTTGTTGTTTTTTTGGGGCATGTTTTCTCATCTCAATTCTATTTGAACTGTATCTATCACTAGACTGATTATTTCCTCTTTCGTCATAATGTTTTTTTCCTCAGTTGTCAAAGTGTTATCATTTTTGTTGGTCGCCGTTTTTCCTCCTGTAGGATTGGCATTGTTTTGGTTTTTAACTGTCTCAGTGTTGCTGTGTTTTTGTGTGTTTTTTGTTTGTTTTTGTTGTTGATTTTTTCCCCTCCTTTATTCCTCCTTATATGTTGTTTTACATCACAGGATATGAATCCTTGGTAGAGGCCTCCTCCTGGCACTTTCCCACCGTTTTTAACCGTCTCCCTGTTGTGATGTTTTTGTTTTTGTTTTTCGCCCTTTATTCCTCCTCCTTATATCTTGTTATACATCACAGGATACATATCCTCTGTACTCGTGTGTTCTTCTGTGTGTATCCACACACTTTGGTGGTTGTAGCACTATTTAGGACATTGCTACTCGCGATACACCCGATAGCGACGTTACGACACGTCTGGTCTGGTCGCCATTTTCACTTTATATTTAGTTCTTGCCACTGCCGTCAGAGGGCAGGCAGGTTGGTAATGGAAATCCTCTATAATACCTCTTACTACAGAGGATGCACTGTAAGCTACTACACACATTTAGTTCTTGCCACTGCCATCAGAGGGCAGGTTGGTAGTGGAAATCCTCTATAAGACTTTTTACTACAGAGGATGCACTGTGATCTACTACACACATTTAGTTCTTGCCACTGCCATCAGAAGGCAGGTTGGAAGTGGAAATCCTCTATAAGACCTCTTACTACAGAGGATGCACTGTGATCTACTACACACATTTAGTTCTTGCCACTGCCATCAGAGGGCAGGTTGGTAGTGGAAATCCTCTATAAGACTTTTTACTACAGAGGATGCACTGTGATCTACTACACACATTTAGTTCTTGCCACTGCCATCAGAAGGCAGGATGGAAGTGGAAATCCTCTATAAGACCTCTTACTACAGAGGATGCACTGTGATCTACTACACACATTTAGTTATTGCCACTGCCATCAGAGGGCAGGTTGGAAGTGGAAATCCTCTATAAGGCCTCTTACTACAGAGGATGCACTGTGATCTACTACACACATTTAGTTCTTGCCACTGCCGTCAGAGGGCAGGTTGGTAGTGGAAATCCTCTATAAGACCTCTTACTACAGAAGATGCACTGTGATCTACTACACACATTTAGTTATTGCCACTGCCGTCTGTTAATTAGCGTCCACCTCACTTCACAAGTGTGATCATAGCGCATCAATTAGCCTGGTCCTCAAACTCTGCTGGAGAGTGAGAGTCAACTCAATTTGACGCCACCGAGTCACATAACCATGTTTTCGGACTGCGACCATTAAGCCTGAAGCACTCAAACACCAGTCGTCAAACATGATCAGACGACGCTGTAAGAATGGTGTGACTTGATTCCCTTCTGACTAATCTGTGTGAAAATCAGAACTAACGAGAATATTGGATCTGTTCTGAAAGCATTTGTTCCTTGAACCAATGATCTTGACCAATCCGATCTCAAGTCATCAAATGATTGCAGGAGAGTTGTTTGAGTAAACTCTGTCCCCAAGGCTTAGTCCATTTGCCTTAAAGTTGCATGCTTTGTTGGATTTAATTTTCTTATAAATACATTAGGATGATCAAAGCAATCTATTGCACTTTTCTTTGAAATAACTATTATCATAAAGGTTTAACTTGGGTGAAAACACACTACATTAATTTTGGTGTGCACACCGAAATGCACGGCATAGACATTGTGCATGTTATTAGCATAGCAGCATAACAGGGGAACCCCAAACTGCAATGAGTGTTTCAACAAGTGCACAATCATCTAAATTAAATATCTGGAATTAAATCAAGGTCAGTGATTTCTTTCATCGGATTATGCGTCTCTAATTCTTACTCAAATCAACAGAGCAGAAATAAACTGCGTTAAGTTAGACTCCGTATGAATTGTTAGATAGATGTCTAAATCAATAATCACCATGGGATTTTATTGCCACATTGGCATTATATTAGTTTGTTGTTGTTTTACATCCTAGCAACATCTAAGGTCATACCGAATTGTGACAGTGCGTACTCATGGCGACTTTATAGTGCTGCCCCACTGGGAGACCAGGCCGCCAGCACCATGACCTGATATCCCACTCAGTCACATTATCCTGACACTGAACAACCAGTCCTTGCCCTATCCTAAGAATGCTGAGTGCCTGGCTAGGAAGCGACAAGTATGAATTTTTAAGTCATTGGTTTGACTAGACCAGGGTTCGAACCCACGATCCCATGGTCTACAAGGTGGAGACTCCACATTTATTTGTTCATATGTACACATTTATTATACTCATATAATGTAGCTTATATCACCAACACAACACTAAGAATACATTCTACTCTGTGATTGGTGGGTGCATGTTCTTGGCTTAGTTCGCACAGAATCCACCAGGCTTTATGAACTTATAAATACACACATTTATATACATATAATGCATCTTATATCTAGCAACTATAGACTACCACACATCCACCCTCACTCTATGATTGGTGGATACATGTTCTTGGACTAGTTCTCTCCTAAGCCACCAGATGGCGGCTCCACATTTACCGGTTCACATGTATCCATTCATATTCGCATAATGCATCCAATATCGATCAATCACAAATGCACTACAACAAATACGCTCGCTACTATAGGTGGCTATAGATGACCTATTTCGTGTAATTATGCCATGACTGAGAACGAGGCTGGGAGTGGGTGAGACATGACCAGGTGAGGGCGGTAATTCAACAGCGCTCAGCTCTGCTCACAGATTGACACCAGGTGGCGCGTGCGCACACCGCACCTGCTCACCCGCCCCCGTCAGCCCGGATGTAGCGAGTGGTGTGGCCAGACATACAACTGAAGGGGTATGTGAGGGGTGGAGGGGTGGGGGGGGGGGCAGGAAGGGTAACTTAGGGAGCTGGAGGGGAGTTGAGGGGGGGGGGGGAGCTGGGTGGAGGGTGGCGTGCATCAGATCGAGGCTGAGAAGGGGCGTCACGCGTGCGCGGGAACCAGCGTTGTGGAAGTGTGTGTGTGTGTGTGGGGGGGGGGGCATGGGGGGGATTGGTTTGTTCGTTGGCTGTTGGAGTTTTACGTGGCTGTTGGAGTTTTATGTCCTGACAACTTCCAAAGTCTCAGCAGGATGGGTACCGACTTGTGACAGTTTGCACTCATGGTGACTTTATAGTACTGAGACCAGGCCATCAGCACCATGACCTGATATCCCACTCAGTCACATTATCCTGATACTGAACCAACCAGTCCTTGCCCTATCCTAATAATGTCTAGCACCTGGCTAGGAAGTGACAAGTATACATTTTTAGGTCATTGGTTGTTTGACGTGACCAGCATTCGAACACGTGCCACGATCTACCAGAATGGGAGGCGGACGCTCAACTCATTCGATCATCGACATCGATCTCAACCAAATATTTGTGTTTTGTTACGTCTTATGGAAAGTATAATAATACAAGGAAATCACTTACCTAAATTTGAAGCTATATATCCAACTAAGATACTAGTGAACTGATTAAGTATTTATTTATTAATTTTTTTCTTGAAGATTTATACTGCCTATTATGGATAAGCCTGAATAGACTTGTTTTCACCATTAGACAGTTTGTCGATAGAAAGTCCGAGCCTACACTTTTACTGACCCAAGGGATTTTTAACCTCCCACACCACATAGACATGGTATGAGAGCAACTGGCCTTTGATAACGCTGTAAGTTATCCACAGCGGTGGAAATCCAAATTGGCAGAGGTGGGGGCATGGGGAATCGAACCACCGACCTTCAGATTAGGAGTCTGACCTAGAAAAAAGGCAGACACTCTAACCACTCCGCCACAGAGAACACCACATTGCTACACAGAAGGGCATAAAGGTCAATTTAATAGAAGCTGTTCTTGTTGAAGCCTATGGGATCAGAGTTTTGACAAGGATGCCCAAATTAATGTTACATGTTTATACTTCAAATATCTCATAAGTCAGTCATGTTAAATCAAAGTTATTCTGAACTAAAGTAATGTAGATTATAATGACCAACCTAATATATATATATATATATATATATATATATATATATATATATATAAATGACAGAAACTCAAACAAAACCATCAGACAGTGCATCTTTGAGGTTCTATAGTCCGATGGTTTTGGGCTTTTGTAATTTTTTCCTGAGATAAACATTAAATTGATTGTTATAATCAACATTACTTTAGCTTGAAGTAACGTTTATTTTAAATGGCTAAATTTGAAGATATTTGAAGTGCAAATATCTCAAATTAATTTTGGCAAGCACGCCAACACTCTGAAACTCTAGGTTTCTGCAGTAACATCTTCTATTATTAAGCTGTAAGTATTCCCCTTCTATGTGACAAAACATGCGATAATATGTGCACCAGTATCTAAGTTAGACATGCAGAATAAATTCTACAAAATTGCTTTGGTTTTGGAAATCTTATGCTTCATCGGACTATGCGGTTTTAACCCCCCCAAAAGAAGGTATTAATAGCGTATCGTTTGAACGTTTTCTCCCTGGTAGCAGATTAGTAAGATCACATCCCGCTAGGAGCGCAGCGGGAGGACACGCCCCCTAGCGGGTGTTGCTGTAATTCTCAGCTCGCTGGTACTAATGGTTGGTCTGACTCATACATAGTTACTTCCGCCGCCCTGCTCCTTTTAGAAAAAGTGTCAGAAGGATGGGTTATGTAATGTATTTTGTGATGTACAGCGCTACATATATAGTTCAAAATTCTTATCTATAATAGCCCGCTATTTTTGAGTGAAGAATTGATGAAATCATGTAAATTATAATTGCATAGTCCGATGGTTTTTAATTTTTGTATTTTTTCTGAGATAAATATATTAGATCGATCACTCGTATCTATCTACTTTACATTAGTTCAAAGTTACTTTTATTTTAAATGGTAATTTTGAGATGCTTGCCAAAACTCTGACACCATAGACTTCTGCAGTAACAGTTTCTGTTAAATTGACTCAGTATTGCCTTCTACACAGAAACAAATGCTTAATAAGTGCATCAGTAGCTAAGTTAGATATGTGAAATTGGTTTGGTTTTGAAAATTTGATATTTCATCGGACTATGCAGCTTTAATACGCTTTGAAAGTTGAATTGAGAGCTTTCTGTGGCAGCCGTCTGGTATTTTTTGTGTTTTCCCATTCTCTTAGAATTTCTCAACTTTAAGGTGGTATAGATAAACATTGTGCACTGGGACCACCACCTCCACAATTAATTCCTATTTGAAGCAGTTTTTGTTTGGATTCAAGCTGGGTTGTCATTCACCATTACTCTGGATACAGCTGAATCTTTTGATCTAACTCGACTTAAAAATTGATACTTGTCGCTTCCTAGCCAGGTGCTTGCCATTATTAGGATAGGGTAAGAACTGGTTGGCTCAGTGTCAGGGTAATGTGACTGAGAGTGATATCAGGTCATGTGGGCTGGCAGCCTGGACTCCCAGTGGGGGTGGGGCGGTGAGGCTCTGAACTATGATGTTGAACCATGCATGATACCCCACTCTGATCTGAAACCACTAATAGCCACCCACATCAAATCCAAATGGCAAAATGAGTGGGATGAAAACGTCAACAAATTGCATGAAATTGAACGGGCTGTGGGAAAACCACAGTCCTTAGCCGCTGCCGTATTGGCCACTCGTGGCTGACACATGTTTTCCTGCTCAAGGGGGACCCTCCCCCTGAATGTATTGGATGTCAGTCCCCACTGACAGTCAAGCACATTTGACTAAACTGTGTTGATTTGATGGCACTGTGCCAACAATTTCACACTGCAAACAGCATGCATGACCTTTTTACTAAAGTAAAACAAGAAGACATTTTAGCCTTTTTGAGGGAAGCTGGTCTGTACCACCTCATATAGTTCATTAAAACAATTTTTATTAATTAATTCTTTCATCTATTTAATTTAATTATATGATTCCGAGCTTTTAAAAATTCATAAGTGTCTATTGACACATAATTCATTGTATGCTTTTACATTATATGTAAAGGCGATGGTTGAATAAAAAACAAACAATTCTCGCAGTGAATATGGCCTATGCGGCCGACACGGCGTAAAGAAACCACTAATAAATCAATCAATCAATCAAACCCAGTGGGGCAGCACTATAAAGTCACCATGAGTGCGCACCATCACAAGTTAGTACCATTTAGCTCAATCTGCATAAGATAAAAATCAAAAAAGGTAAGTCGCTTTTTTCCCCTCCAACTCTGACATATGCACAATATGTAAACCGTCATATGAACATGGATTCTGCTATTATTTTATATTTTCTGCTATCATATGGAATGTTTTCTGGCATTATTTTGGAAGGTTTTCATTTCTGGTTTCCGTATCACAAATGTGGTGCCCAGTTTCAGAGAAAGACCCCTTTTACTAAAGCAAAGTACCGTATATGTCCCGCGCGAGTGCAGACACATTAAAGAATTTCATGAAGAAGTTAAAGAATTTCATGGATTTGTTTTTGTCGTGCCTCTGAAATAAAGTGGGATTGTCTTATTTTATGTGCATTCAGTCTGAATATGATCGTAAATTTGTGCATGCTTTCCATCTTGAAATGGGGTGTGTGACTATTGGGACATATATGGGAGATATCAAAGGAACTCAAAACTGCAGATTTAATATCACCAGTAGGTAAGCTTTTGCTTGTACTTTTCCCACGGTTTTGAGAGCTGGTTTTCGGAGACACTGGGCGTAATCGATTAATCAACTCGGGTCACCCGAGCCACTTTTTGGCGCATGCGCACATCCTACAGACTAGGGTTGAATAAACGAATATGCTTCTCCGTGCTCGGGCTGGAAAAAATGGTGGCTTAATCTAACACCTAATTATTTATTTTAATAACCAATATAAGTACAGCAAAATAGGATTTAAAGTATTTTAGGATCGTATAAGCTGACAATCTGGGTTATTTAAAAAAAAGCATTAAAACAACTTGTAGTGGTAGCTGTTATCCTACAGGTACCAGCTCAGGCGTTCCTAGCAAACCCCAGCCAAGAGGTGGGTTACTGGCGTCGGGTCGTTTTGCACACGGCACCTGTTTTTGTCGACTCCACTCGCGGTGTTCGATTTGAAATTCTGACGACTCGGGTGACCCTAGTCGCCCGGGTCGTGTTAATCGATTACGGCCACTGTGTCACCCACCATGTCACACCCTCCCTGATATGTACAAGGTATGACTGGACACGTCAATGACAGATGCCGTAGTAGGTATTTCTTACAGAGAGCGCAATAGAGCCGCCATCTTGTTTTTCTTTCTTTCCTCTCCTGATTGGCTCGTAAAGTAGTTGCCAACAATCAACCTAACATATCTATCTAAAATAACAGGGACTCAAAACCGTGGCTTTGATATCACTAGAAGGTAAACTTTCGCTTGTGGGGTTGTGCTTTTCCCACGGTTTTGAGAATTGGTTTTCAGCAAGACTGTGCCACTCACCGTATTACACCCTCCCTGATATGTATGAGGTGTGACTGACTGGACATGTCATTGACAGATGCCATAGCGGGTTTTTCTCTTTTTTTCACAGAGCACAATGGATCCGTCATCTTGTTTTTATATCTTTCTTCTGCTTGCGGAGGTTGCTGTTTTGGGTTGTGTCCATACTGACTGGCTCGGTAGTGGTGCTTTCAGTTTTCATTTACAATTTGGAGTTCACATAGTTTCACGAATGTCGTGGTTGTAGTTTTTTTTCTGTCACTTTCTTCCTTCCTCTCTTCCTTTTTTTTGGTCTCAGTCCCCTCCTTTTCTCTCCTCTCCTCCCTTCTCCTCTCCTCCCTTCTCCTCTCCTCACTTCTCCTCTCCTCCCCTCTCCTCTCCTCTCCCCTCCTCACCTCTCCTCTCATCTCCTCTCCTCCAGTCTCCTCCCCTCTCCTTTTCTCTCCTCTCCTCCCTCTCATCTGCTCTCCTCTCCCCCTTCTCATCTGCTCTCCTCTCCTCTCCACCCCTCTCATCCGCTCTCCTCCCCTCTCCTCTGCTCTCCCCTCCTCTCCTCCCCTCATCTCCACTCCTATCCTCATTCCACTCCTCATCCTCCTTCACCCCCTCCCCTTCTCCTTTCTTCTTCTCCTTCTTCTCCCTCTATTTATTCTTCTACTTCTTCTCCCTCTACTTCTTCTTCTCATTCTTCTCCCTCTCTTCTTCTTCTTCTTCTTCTCCTCCTCCCTTTACTTCTTCTTCTCCTTCTTCTCCCTCTACTTCTTCTTCTCCTTCTTCTCCCTCTACTTCTTCCTCTCCTACTTCCTCTTCTCCTTCTCCCTCTACTTCTTCTCTTTCTTCTCCCTCTACTTCTTATTCTTATTCTTCTCCCTCTACTTCTTCTTATCCTTCTTATCCCTCTACTTCTTCTCCTCCTTCTTCTCCCTCTACTTCTTCTTGTCCTTCTACTTCTTCTTGTCCTTCTACTTCTTCTTCTACCTCTACTTCTTCTCCTTCTCCCTCTACTTCTTCTTCTCCTTCTTCTCCTCTACTTCTTTTTCTCCTTCTTCTCCCTCAACTTCTTCTCCTTCTTCTACCTCTACTTCTTCTTCTCCTTCTTCTCCCTCAACTTCTTCTCCTTCTTCTACCTCTACTTCTTTTTCTCCTTCTTCTCCCTCAACTTCTTCCCCTTCTTCTCCCTCTACTTCTTCTTCTCCTTCTTCTACCTCTACTTCTTCGTCCCATACTTCTCCTTCTACTTCTTCTCCTTCTCCATCTACTTCTTCTTCTCCTTCTTCTCCCTCTACTTCTTCTTCTCCTTCTTCTCCCTCTACTTCTTCTTCTCCCCCTACTTCTTCTTCTCCTTCTTCTCCCTCTACTTCTTCTTCTCCTTCTTCTCCCTCTACTTCTTCTTCTCGTTCTCCTCCCCCTACTTCTTCTTCTTCTCCCTCTACTTCTTCTCCTTCTTCTCCCTCTACTTCTTCTCCTTCTTCTCCCTCTACTTCTTTTTCTCCTTCTTCTCCCTCTACGTCTTCTTCTCCTTCTACTTCTTCTTCTACCTCTACTTCTTGTTCTTCTCCTTCTCCCTCTACTTCTTCTTCTCCTTCTTCTCCCTCTAGTTCTTCTTCTCCTTCTTCTCCCTCTACTTCTCCTTCTCCTCATTCTTCTCCCTCTACCTCTTCTTCTCCTTCTTCTCCCTCTACTTCTTCGTCCCATTCTTCTCCCTCTACTTCTTCTCCTTCTCCCTCTACGTCTTCTCTCCTCCTTCTCCCTCTACTTCTTCTTCTCCTTCTTCTCCCTCTACTTCTTCTTCTCCTTCTTCTCCCTCTACTTCTTCTTCTCCTTCTTCTCCCTCTACTTCTTCTCCTTATTCTACCTCTACTTCTTCATCCCATTCTTCTCCCTCTACTTCTTCTCCTTCTTCTTCTCCTTCTTGTCCCTCTACTTCTTCTTCTCCTTCTTCTCCCTCTACTGCTTCTTCTCCTTCTTCTCCCTCTACTTCTTCTTCTTCTCATTCTTCTCCCCTACTTCTCATTCTTCTCCACCTACTTCTTCTTGTCCTTCTTCTCCCCCTACTTCCTCTTCTCCTTCTTCTCCCTCTACTTCTTCTCCTTCTTCTCCCTCAACTTCTTCTACCCTATTTGTTCTTCTCATTCTTCTCCCTCTACTTCTTCTTGTCCTTCTTATCCCTCTATTTCTTCTTCTCCTTCTTCTCCCTTTATTTCTTCATCTCCTTCTTCTCCCTCTACTTCTTCTTCTCCTTCTTCTCCCTCTACTTCTTCTTCTCCTTCTTCTCCCTCTACTACTTCTTCTTCTCCTTCTTCTCCCTCTACGTCTTCTTCTCCTTCTTCTCCCTCTACTCCTTCTCCTTCTTCTCCCCTCTACTTCTTCTTCTCCTTCTTCTTCCTCTACTTCCCCTTCTCCTTCTCCTTCCTTCTCCCCCTCCCCCTCTTCCTCCTCCGCCTTCTCCTTCAATGGAGGTGACTCCTTCTGTTCATGTTAGCGTGGGATGCGTGTGGTGGTGGATGTGGGTGTGAGTAGACGGATGTAGGGGTGGGTATGGGGGTTACTTCCGGTTGAGTCAAACCAACCACTTACAAAATTCATACTTGTCGCTTCCAAGCCTTGCGCTCGCCATTACTAGGATAGGGAAAAGACTAGTTACCTCAGTATCAGGATAATGTGACTGAGTTGGAAATCAGGTCATGGTGCCGGTGGTTTGGTCTCCCAGTGGGGCAGCAATATTAAGTCGCCATGATCGCGCACTGTCACAAGGTCGCTACACATCCTCATATGACCATCGTTGCTTCCAGGACGTAAAACCTGAGTAAGCAAACAAACAACTTGTAAAATATTCCGATAATCGGCAGAGGGGAGAAATGGAAATCCTCTATTATTATTCTGTGTGTCCAGCCAAGAGTGTGTGTATATGTATGTTGTGTATATATATATGGCTTGTCCCATGCTTGAGGGCAGGTAATTATAGACATAGGGATGATTGGCAGGTCTGGGTGAGTGCACTCAGGGCCTTACTCTCTGCTGAGGTAGGCGTCAATACACACAGGGTCAATTGGAGGAACTGGGAATGCTGCATCCCTATTGGTTGGAGTGAATGGCATGATCCTATACCAAGAATCCATGTACTATATATAATAAAACAGACGGGCTTGGACTCTCTCTTACACTCTTACTTTTGCTTTGCTTTCTCTCTTTCTCTCCGTCTGTATTGTTTTTCACTTTAGCCTACCTACATAGCCACAGACTCGAACACCGACTCTACAACCTGTAATAAATTAACTAATCCTTCTTTCTATGCTTCCTTAATTTATTAGTTAATGCACCGTTGTCTAAGTTGGAGGTACTTAAAGTTACATAGTCCGATGGTTTTGAATTTATGCCATTTTTCTGAGATAAATATATTTAATTGGTTGTTATAACCTACCTTACTTTAGTTTGAAGTAACTTTCATTTTGAATGGCTAACTTTTGAGATATTTGAAGTGCAAACATCCTAAATTGATTTTGGCAAGCATGCCAAAACTCCCACCATAGGCTTATGCAGTAAGAGGTTCTGTTAAATTGACTCAGTATGCCCTTCTATGTGGCAACAAATGTTTAATAAGTGCACCAATATCTAAGTTAGATATGTAGAATAAAATCTAGGCGAATGTTTTTGTTTTGAAAATTTGACGCTTCATCGGACTATGCAGCTTTAAGATCAAATGTAAGTAAGTGTTGAGATTTTTTTAAAGCGGAAAAAAGGGGCAAAAGCGGGAATTTTAACTTGTTGTTATTGGACCACACAACTTCAAAGAACAGTCGACCCATATTTTATCATAATATATAAGGGTCGTTCTCAGAAACTGTGTACCACCTTTGTGACATGGAAATCAAAAGTGAAAACATTCCAAATAATAACAGAAAACATTGAAAATAATAGCAGAATCCATGTCCATATGAAAGTTTATGTCGTGTATAGCCATATAGCGATATAGCAAATGGTAGACAGGAAGTGTGAACACTTAATTGTCTCTCATTTTTGTTTGTTTGGTACATTAGTTGTCCCAAGCAGGGGAAATCCCAGTCACAGACGACTGGTCTTCCCCACTCCACTGCTGGTCGATAGAAAGCCCGAGCCTACACTTTTACTGACCCAAGGGATTTTTAACCTCCCATACCACATAGACATGGTATGAGAGCAACCGGCCTTTGATGACACTGTAAGTTATACACAGCAGTGGAAATCCAAATTGGCAGAGCTGGGGGCATGGGGAATCGAACAGCCGACCCTCAGATTAGGAGTCTGACCTAGAAAAAAGTCAGACACTCTAACCACTCCGCCACAGAGAATGCCAATCTATATGTTAGAGTTGAATTTCTTTTCTTCACTTTTTTATTTATATCATATGCAAATGTAGAAAACATTAAAATTAACCATCTAGCCTCCATCCATTGGATAATTTTAACACACATCCATAAAATCATTCATTTACAAACGAGATTGACTAACCTATCTCATGGATAATATAATTGTATGTGTTTACATGTGAAACACCAACCAGCAGCCCAGCTGATCAAACCCACCACAAAGTGGCACTGTGAAATTTACATTACCATGGGGGAGATAGGGAGTGAGACGTCTTAGTATTATAGAGTCTTTGATATCACCAAGACAAACTCCTGAAAAAGGGCAGCGTCTAAAGCCGTACAACTGACAACAGAAATAGAGCCTGTTTTGTGTCAGTAGTAAACGATTTAAAAAATCACATTCCTGTTCAAATGACGTATCGGTCTAATAAACTGAGATTTATGTATTTTCGTTATTAAAATATGGATAATCAAATACATAATGCTGATGATGCATAGCTATCTTTTTTGTCAATAATAGAGTTGACTTGTTATTCTGCGGTTTCCTTATTACTCAGCTGATGGATGAATATGCATCAGGGAGCCGAGGTGGTGCCAGTGGTCCACAACTAGTTCATCAAAGGCTGTGGTATGTGCTGTCCTGTCTGTGGGAATGTGCATATAAAAGACCCCTTGCTGCTTATCAGAAAGTGTAACCTATGTGGCAGCAGCGGGTTTCCCTTCAAGGAAATATGTCAGAATGACCATATGTTTGACGTCCAATAGCTGATGATACAAAAATCAATGTGGTCTAGAGACGTAATTAAATAAAGCAAGCTTTACTCAGAATGACCCATATTTAAAGTGTTGCCGGGTATAAATGGATTTCACAAAATGGAGCCGTCAACTGGCCGGACTGTGGTTACCCAGCCAACATTCCCTGGTGGGCCCTACATAGGTTGTCAATGGGCGAGCTGGGCACAGCTGGGCACAGCTGGGCAGGGCTCCAGGTGGGCTCTGAAGTGGGCATGAGATGGGGCCCACATGGGCTAGATTCCCAGCTTTAAAAAATAAAATCACATTTTGTCTAAAATATAGTGAACATATTCAATAACTGAGATAGGCCCACCTGGGCTAGCCCAGGTGGGGCCCACTTGGAGCCTATGGCCAAATTTAGCTGGGCGCCAGATGGGCTGCCCATGTGGGGCCCACCCAGGGCCCAACTGGGAATACTGGCTGGGTAAGTAGGTTTCAGCTCTCCAGTCAGAACTGTCCGGGAGGAGAGTGAGTGTGAGTTGGCGTGATGTGATTGGTGGAGGAGCCTAATTGGAAGATGTCGAGATGCCATGGTGGGTGGGTGGGGCAGGGGTGAGGGGTGGCGGGGGGCTGTGCTGACTGATCTCTTGGTACCCACAATGCACTCTGAATGAACGCCACTCGTCCCAATCTGTCAATCCCCCAGCGTGACTCTCACATCGGATAGAATAACAATTCCCCACCCTCCCCGGCAGTTCGAATCCTGGCCGACTCAAACTAATGACTTACAATAATTGATACTTGTCGCTTCCTAGCCAGGGGCTCGACATTAATAGGATAGGGCACGGACTGGTTGGCTCAGTGTCAGGATAATGTGACTGAGTGGGATATTGGGTCATGGTGCCATGAGTGTGCACTGCCACAAGTCAGTACTCATCATGATATGACCTTAGATGTTGCCAGCACATAAAACTCCAACAACCAACCCCACCCTCCCACCCACCCAACCTCCCACGCTCCCCCACTCCCACCAGATGGGATGACCGAATGAGTTAGAGCATCCGTCTCCCGTGCTGGTAGATCATGGGGTCGTGGGTTCGAACACTGGTCGAGTCAAACCAATGACTGAAAAATTGATACTTGTCGCTTCCTAGCCAGGCGCTCGGCATCATTAGGATAGGGCAAGGACTGCTGTGCTCAGTGACAGGATAATGTGGCTGAGTCGGATACCAGGTCATGGTGCCGGCGGCCTGGTTTCCCAGTGGGACAGCAGTATAAAGTCGCCATGAGTTGCCACTGTCACAAGTCGGTACCCGTCCTGATATGACCTTAGATGTTGCTAGGACGTAAATCAACAACAAACAATCCCACCCTCCCGGCGCCACCTACAGGGCAGCGCCAACACTCTCAACGCTGGCCGGCCTGTCCGATCACATGCCAGTCACGTGACTCTTTGGTTTGCAAGCTTTTAAACTGGGTGGCGCCCTCATGCGGTTGTTGTAGTCTACACTGACCTCTCAGACAAAGAGCCGCTCAAACAGGTAGGTGTGGATTTGGTGATTGCATCAGGGAGCCTGGATAGACTAATGGTTAGCACGATAGCCCTGACATGGCAAGAAGTGTGGGCTTGAATCCGGCTCTAGGCACAATATTTGCCATTTTCATCACCCACCACGGCACTTGTTGCCATGACCAGGATCCTATACAAGCTACGTGCTGTATGGTTGTTGAACCTACCCTGTGTATGTAAGTGTGTTGCATTGCCTGAAATAACAGGGTGACCTAGTTAGCTCAACCACAAGGACCGCCCGCCAGCTAGTGCACAATACTGAGCCACCCCCGGCGACAGATCCCCGGCGCTCTAGGCGCAATAATTCCCATTTTCATCACCCCCATGACACTGGTTGCCGTGATCAGGATCCTGTACAAGCTTTGCGCTGTATGGTTGTTGAACCTGCCCTGTGTATGTATGTGTTAGTGCATTGCCTGTATGTATGTAATTGTAAGCATTACAAGACTTACAATTCCAGGGGGACGAGTGTGGTGGTCTGCACTGACCTCTCAGGCAAGTAACCACATAGACAGGTAGGCGTGGGTAGTGTGGTGATATCAGGGAGCCTAGGTGGTGTAATGGTTAGCACACTGGCCCGGAATGTAAAGAGATGTGGGTTCGAGTCCCGCTCTAGGCACAATAATTCCCATTTTCATCACCCCCACGACAAGTGCATTGCCTGTAGGTATGTAATCGTAAGCATTAAAGTACCTATGGATGTAAATCATTTTTAAAGACTTACAATTCTGAGGATGACTGTAGTAGTCTGCAGTGACTTCTCAGGCAAGGAGCCACACAGACAGGTAGGGATAAATAGGGTGATTGCATCAGGGAGCCTAGGTGGTGTAATCGTTAGCATGCTAACTCCGGAATGGCAAGAAGCGTGGGTTGGATTCTGGCTCTAGGTGCAATATTTCCTATTTTCATCACTCGCCATGACACTGGTTGCCATGACCTGGATCCCATACAAGCTACATGCTGTAACATTGTTGAACCCCAACCCTGTATATTAGTGCATTGCCTGTATGCATTTAATCATAAGCATTCAATAACTTATGGATGTAAACTATTTAAAAAACATACAATTCAAGGGCGACGAGTGTAGTCGTCTGCACTGAACTCTCAGGCAAGGAGCCACATAGATAAGTATGCAAGGATAGGGTGATTGCATCAGGGAGCCTAGGTAGTTTAATGGTTCGCACCCGAACCTCGGAATGGAAAGAAGTATGGGTTCGAATCCTGCTCTAGGCGCAATATTCCTATTTTCATCACCAGTAGACCAGTCGCGAGTGCGGATGCGAAGTCAGATCGACCTGACCAAGCCGAGGCTGAGACAAAGCAACCACGTGACCAAGCTTTTGGTGGGAGATGGGTGGGAGGAGGGCAGGAGAAGGGCGAAATTATTCATGGCCTACCACCACCATTATTCCTGAAAATTCATAATTCCTGTTTTATCACAATCCTTATTCCCACTAACACACTAATTGTGTTCATATGGTGCATGTTTGATACATAGGATCCATAATATGTACATATATCAGTATGTTATATATATGCTGCATAATAATTATGCGAGTATAATAACCTGGAATATCCCTCCTTTTCCCCCTTCACTCGCTCAGTTTCATAGACTGATGGAGTCTGTCCTAGTCATCTACTGCTCCAGCCTCCCCAACCCCAGCTCCGATGATGGCGCCACCACCCCTGCACACTGTAACCTCCACTCACTGTACCGCTGAATATATACATATGTGATGTATAAGCATTATGCGAGTATAAACCCACGGAAGGGATTTTCTATATGTTTAGTATATTATATTATATTATTCTGATATTATATTATTAGCCAATGGTCTCTCTGCATGTATTTGCTCCTTACTCATACGGGTACTGGTGGCTCCACCACCGCTCGACCATACTTCCGGCGCTAACATTGTCACTTGCCCTCTGAACATATAGATGGCATAACCTTGAGGCCATATCTTACCAAAGACCCTATACTACTAAGACGGCTCACTCAGCCTGTACTGTGTAATCAAAATGATCAAACCCACCACTTGGTGCTCTGGGTGTTATATTTTATTATATGGTGATATATTATATGTAAACAAGTTTTTTGCAGCAGGATGATCAATACGGCGAGAGAGATAGGTGACAAGAACTGCCAGTGGCGGCGCCACCGTAAGCCAGTATGCCGCAGTTAATCAACATTTGTCCATAATTGGACCTTAAATATAATATAAGAAGAATGGTAATAGTAATAGGAAAACCTCATACCGATGATTTATACCCGTATATTTATATACTAACTATATATGAATGTGACAGATGTGTGATGATGATGATGCTGATGATGATGCTGATGCTGATGTGTATTTGTTCATAGCAATTTCATATTGATGTGTATTCATACTTACCTATCTCATGTATAATATAATTGTATGTGTTTACATGTGAAACACCAACCAGCAGCCGGGCTGATCAAACCCACTACAAGGTGGCACTGCAACATTTACATTGTCCATATTGCAGAAAATGGAGCCGTTGGGGGGAGGCGAACGACCACCCTCCCCCGGCCCTACCGCCCCCCCTTTCCTTCCTCCCCCCAGACCACCTCCCACATACCCCTCAACCACCCAGATGGCGCCACCACCTTCCTTCCCTCACTCACCCCACTCCCTCTAGATGCCGCCAACACAACCTCCGCTGGTTCCCCCGCTGGTCCCGCCGCTGGTCCCTCCCCCCCCCCCCCCCCCCCCCCCCCCCTTCCTCCCCTTCCGCCTCTCCATCACCTCGGCCACTTCTCCTCCTGCAACCACACCGATAAGACCTACTCTCACCCGTCCCACCCACCCAGCTACAATCCGATAGGGTTGAGGCCCAGGTCACTTAAGACTCACGATAAATGACTTTGCCTCGATATGATATTTGACATTATGAACATTGACTACCCTATGCATTACACTTACATTGCCTTAATAACCTATGCCACTGAACTTTAATCTACTCACCTCTGATTCAACATGATTACTTGACTCTATACATTACACTGTTCTTCTTGAATAAATTTGCCATACTATGTAGTAGTCCGCCTCCTGTCCTGAATTACCATGGGAGAGATAGGGAGTGAGCCGTCTTAGTATTATAGGGTCTTTGATCTTACACCATCCCAACAGTATCTACTCCAACACCAGGTGGCAGTATTCGTCTGGAGCTGCTCCTATTGTTGATGTAATTGCTCGGGAATTGGGTTAAACCAACACAGTAAATATCGGGGGCTGCCCTCTGCCTTAAGGCCCAGTCACACATACCCGGATCAGGGGCCGGACGAGCCCCGGACTGCCATCCGGGGTGGTCCAGGGCAATCCGGGGTGATCTGTGGCTCATCCGTGGCTCGTCCGTGCCGACACCTCCTGATCTGGTCTGATCCGTGGCTCGTCCGGCGTCGTCCGGGGTCAGCACCGGATGTTTTAAAATGTTTAAAACATCCGGGGTGGTCTGGGGGATTTTGCGATTCGGGCTCAATCCGGCCTGATCCGGCCTGATCCAGGGGTGGTCCGGGTATTTCGGGGGTGGACTGGGCCTGTCCGGGGGGTGTCATTTTGAGCCATGGTTTGGCCCGGACCATCCCCGGACTATCCAGGAGTACCCCCGGCCTAGCCACGGACCACTCCCGGACTGCCCCCATAAGACCAGGGTGATCCCGGATAGTCCAGGGGTGATCCGGGATAGTCCGGGGGTGGTCTGGGGCAGTCTGGGGGTGGTCCGGCCTCATCCGGGGCCGGTCCGGCCCAGTCCGGGGGCAGTCTGGGGGCAGTCCGGGGCTTGTTCGGGGCTCATCCGGGAAAGTGTGACTGCGAGGCAAAAATCGACGAAAACAGTGATTTTATCCATGGCGGTCCGGGACAGTCCGGGTCATTGGTCCGTGGGTGGTCCGGCTCAAAATCCGGGGCTCGTCCGGCTATGTGTGACTGGGGCTTTAACCCTTTGACATACGCTACATTAGTAAATGTTTCTAAATATTTCATCACTGATTCACTAAGTAGTTATCAAACTGAAATGGTTTGTTTTTTCATTCATATGGTTTGACATGATTTATAACCTTGTGACAGACCATGTGTTCTAACACGTATAGCCGGTTCCGAGCTATGTGTAAATTGACATCATATGAAGAGGAGATGAGGAGAGAAATGTAGGCTTCAAGGTTTAGTTCCTTGTTTCGCCACCGCTGCGTCGAAAACCAAGTGACTTGCCTCCTGACTGTGATGTATGTAAAGGACGCGTGTGAACACCTTGAGTTCAGTTGTTAGACTGCCTTTATTGTCTAGCTCATTTGTTGGTCCCCGTGGTGGTCAGGTGGTCACATGACCACCCTGCCCTGCCTTACATTCCTCGCATGTCTTACATGATTCACATGCCTTACATCTTCCTCCTTTTCTTTTCTTTCAAATTTTTTTTTTTAATTGTTATCTTAACAAATATGTAATATAAATACTTTGATGCGCGAAAAGAAGGAAGCAAGGCGGGGGTGGAGAAAGAGACGCTTTATTGGCGCCTCAAGAGATCATACAGGGTAGAACTAGCAAGTCAAATGAGGCTCATAAGGAGCAACATGGTAATTGAGGTAATGAACAAGAGGCATCAAGTAATAAACAAAAGTGGTAAATGAGGTAATGAACAAGAGGCATCAGGTAATAATCAATAATGTAGAAAGGTAATAAAGTTCATGGGGCAGCAGAGTCATTTGGAGTGAGGGGGTGCCGAGGAGCCCTCCACCAGTAGTAGGTGGAGTAGGGTAGTTGTTGGGTGGGTGGGTGGAGGAAAAAGGTGGAGGCTGGGAGACGGCAGGGAGCTGAATGAGGAGGGAGGCTGGCGGGCGGCCTTATAAGGGGGGAAGGGAGGCGGCAGCAGGGGAGGTGCGAATGCTAGCGGCCGGGGAGGGGTGCGAGGTGGCGAGCAGCAGGGGTCGGGTGAGGCGTGAGCGCCGTGCACAAAGGACGGGCGGGGGGAGGTGGCGGTGAGTGAGCGCGGTCGGCCGAGGTGTGGAGGCAGCGCGACACGCGGGGCGGGGGAGGGTCTCCTTCTTTCCTCGCATCAAACGTAATGCTTCGCATTACGACCGATGCGCGAAAAGAAGGAAGCAAGGCGGGGGTGGAGAAAGAGACGCTTTATTGGCGCCTCAAGAGATCATACAGGGTAGAACTAGCAAGTCAAATGAGGCTCATAAGGAGCAACATGGTAATTGAGGTAATGAACAAGAGGCATCAAGTAATAAACAAAAGTGGTAAATGAGGTAATGAACAAGAGGCATCAGGTAATAATCAATAATGTAGAAAGGTAATAAAGTTCATGGGGCAGCAGAGTCATTTGGAGTGAGGGGGTGCCGAGGAGCCCTCCACCAAAACGGCGGAGAGGGCTCGAGGGGCGCCCGAGGGCGCGAGGCGGGGCACGTAGGCGTGGACGGCCGCCGAGGTCCAGGTGCCTTGGGCCATGATCTCGGGGAGGGGCACCCCGGCACGCTGGCAGGCCTGGGCGGCGCCCCGGCGGAGGCTGTGGAGCGTGAAGTCCTCGGGCCTCGGGACCCCTTGGGCGGCGAGGGCCCCTCGTAGCAGCGCGGTGAGGGAGCGGGGGTCGAGGGGCCGGCCGGAGGGCATTATGAAGGCGGGCGCGTCCGGAGCGGCGGGGCAGAGGGCGATGGCACCAAGCCACGCCGCGACGGGGCAGAGGGCGGAGTCCGGGATGGCGGGGACGAAGAGGGCGACCGCGCCCGAGGGTGAAGAGATGGTCTTGGAGCTGCGGATGTGCAGCCGGAGCCCCCCGGGCGCGGGGCGAACGTCGTCGCGGGTGAGGGTGTGGGGGCCGCCCCATCCCTCGGGACTCGGGGCCAGCAGGTTGGACTGGCGCAGCATCCCGAAGTACCCGAGGAGCAGCGCGGCCCGAGGAACGAGCGAGGCGGGCCCTGCTCGGGAGAGGTGATGGATGGCGAGGGCGAGCTGCTGCGGGGAGAGAGGCGGCGCCTGCCGCTGGACGTGGGTAGAGGCCCGCTCCCCTCCTCGGCAGACATCCCTGGGTAGCCGTGCGTCGAAGCCCGAGGTCAGGCCCCCGGCGCCCTCGACCCAGGAGCGGGCGCCCGAGACGGCGTTCTTTACGGAGGCGGGCGCCAGCCCGCGGAGGAAGAGGGCGGCAGTGAAGGCGGCGACATCGAAGGGCGTGGGCGCCAGGGGAGCCACACCTCGGGCCACCGCGAAGGTGACGAAGTCCTCGGCCTGGCGACGGCGGTTCCTCCAGGTCGCCGGGGCGAGGGAGGCGGCACGGAAGCGGGAGACGGCGGCTACCTCCTCGGGCGGGAAACCTAGAGGCCGGGGAAGAAGGGGAAGGCGTCATGGGTGGTGGAGAGCCGAATTCGAGGAGGTCGAGGACGGCCTGGTCGGGATAGTCCCGGAGGCGGGAGCGCCAGGCGTGGATATGGAGGCCTGAGGGGAGGGGAAAGCGGGCGGCCAAAAATTAGGGAGGCCCGCTTTCCGGAGGGTGGTGTAAGGTGGCGGATGTTAGGGTACTGGACCCAGGCCTCACCGGATGTGTGGGGCCAGGCGGCAAGGATAGTGGGACGGTAGGGAGGGGGTGGGGCCGGAGGCGGGGGCTGCGGGGAGGGTAGCCTGGAGGTCGGGGTCGATGACGTCGACGGTGGGCTCGTCTAGGGAGGCGGGGGAGGGGTGGTTCTGAGGGCGGGGGGAGGGGGAGGAGGTGCGGCGGGGGCGGGCGAGGGGGGCGGCGAAGGCGTGGGCGGTGGGGGGAGGGTCGGGGTCGGGGGGGGCGGGCGGGGGGGCCGGGGGGGGAAGAGGGTCAGGGGGGTCAGGGGGCGGGTCAGGGGGCGGGCAGAGGAAGGCAGTGTCTCCTGGGTCGAGGTGGTCTTCAGGGTCGGGGGTGATGGGCGACTGGCGCCGGTTGGCGGTGGGAGCCTTGCTGAGGGGGCGCTGGGGCCCGAGGTTGCCGGAGGGTGCGGCCGTGCCGGGGCGACGGTCAGGCCGCGCCTCGGGCGTAGGGGCAGTGCGGGGGGCACTGTCGAGAGGGCTGATGTCGGGAAGGCTGGGGGAGGGTCGGGGGGCGGCGTCGTGGTTAATGGGCCGGTTAAGGACCTCCGGGCCGGGCTGGAGGTGCCGGCTCTTTAAAAATCCGGGGAGGCGGCTGGGGCAGCTGCGCGCGCGCGCTTGGCAAGGCATGCCTCCTCACTGTGGACGGTGAGCATCTTGCGCACATTCGCGCAGTAGGCGCACGCGTGGCGCAGCTTGGCGGCCCCTTGGCCATGGACCTCCCCCGGGGCAGCCTGGGTGCATGAGGCTGGGTCCCGGTTCCACGCATAACACAACGCCCCGTGGGTGTCCCGGCAATAGGATATGCGGGTGTCGGTGTGGGCGCGGGGCTGGGGCTGGGGCTTGGCAGGGTCGAGGGGTTCCTCGGACTGGGTGGTCGCAGGGGCTGGGACGGGTGCATGGCATAATGCAATCCAGTTCTGTAGGAGGTTTTATTGGCCACACAGAGACTCGTGCCACCGCGTGGGTGATGAGGGTCATGTGCCGTCGTCACCCCACTCCCTCTAGATGCCGCCAACACAACCTCCGCTGGTTCCCCCGCTGGTCCCGCCGCTGGTCCCTCCCCCCCCCCCCCTTCCTCCCTTCCGCCTCTCCATCACCTCGGCCACTTCTCCTCCTGCAACCACACCGATAAGACCTACTCTCACCGTCCCACCCACCCAGCTACAATCCGATAGGGTTGAGGCCCAGGTCACTTAAGACTCACGATAAATGACTTTGCCTCGATATGATATTTGACATTATGAACATTGACTACCCTATGCATTACACTTACATTGCCTTAATAACCTATGCCACTGAACTTTAATCTACTCACCTCTGATTCAACATGATTACTTGACTCTATACATTACACTGTTCTTCTTGAATAAATTTGCCATACTATGTAGTAGTCCGCCTCCTGTCCTGAATTACCATGGGAGAGATAGGGAGTGAGCCGTCTTAGTATTATAGGGTCTTTGATCTTACACCATCCCAACAGTATCTACTCCAACACCAGGTGGCAGTATTCGTCTGGAGCTGCTCCTATTGTTGATGTAATTGCTCGGGATTGGGTTAACCAACACAGTAAATATCGGGGCTGCCCTCTGCCTTAAGCCCCAGTCACACATACCCGGATCAGGGGCCGGACGAGCCCGGACTGCCATCCGGGTGGTCCAGGGCAATCCGGGGTGATCTGTGGCTCATCCGTGGCTCGTCCGTGCCGACACCTCCTGATCTGGTCTGATCCGTGGCTCGTCCGGCGTCGTCCGGGGTCAGCACCGATGTTTTAAAATGTTTAAAACATCCGGGGTGGTCTGGGGGATTTTGCGATTCGGGCTCAATCCGGCCTGATCCGGCTGATCCAGGGGTGGTCCGGGTATTTCGGGGGTGGACTGGGCCTGTCCGGGGGGTGTCATTTTGAGCCATGGTTTGGCCCGGACCATCCCGGACTATCCAGGAGTACCCCGCGCCTAGCCACGGACCACTCCCGGACTGCCCCCATAAGACCGGGTGATCCCGGATAGTCCAGGGGTGATCCGGATAGTCCGGGGTGGTCTGGGGCAGTCTGGGGTGGTCCGGCCTCATCTGGGGCCGGTCCGGCCCAGTCCGGGGGCAGTCTGGGGGCAGTCCGGGGCTTGTTCGGGGCTCATCCGGGAAAGTGTGACTGCGAGGCAAAAATCGACGAAAACAGTGATTTTATCCATGGCGGTCCGGGACAGTCCGGGCAATTGGTCCGTGGGTGGTCCGGCTCAAAATCCGGGGCTTGTCCGGCTATGTGTGACTGGGGCTTTAACCCTTTGACATACGCTACATTAGTAAATGTTTCTAAATATTTCATCACTGATTTACTAAGTAGTTATCAAATGAAATGGTTTGTTTTTTTCATTCATATGGTTTGACATGATTTATAACCTTGTGACAGACCATGTGTTCTAACACGTATAGCCGGTTCCGAGCTATGTGTAAATTGACATCATATGAAGAGGAGATGAGGAGAGAAATGTAGGCTTCAAGGTTTAGTTCCTTGTTTCGCACCGCTGCATCGAAAACCAAGTGACTTGCCTCCTGACTGTGATGTATGTAAAGGACGTGTGTGAACACCTTGAGTTCAGTTGTTAGACTGCCTTTATTGTCTAGCTCATTTGTTGGTCCCAAGGTGGTCAGGTGGTCACATGACCACCCTGCCCTGCCTTACATTCCTCGCATGTCTTACATGATTCACATGCCTTACATCTTCCTCCTTTTCTTTTCTTTCAAATTCTTTTTTTTAGTTGTTATCTTAACAAATATGTAATATAAATACTTTAAAAAAAAATGTTGTGATCCGTTTGTGTTCATTTTAGTTTGTTTTCTGCCGACATTTGGCATGATTTACATTTGGACATGCCCATCTACACACCGAACAAGGATCATATGATTTGGAACAATACTACATGTGACTCTGCCCCATCGCGACAATATACATCTTTGGGTTTAGCTGATAATATTTGTATACAATATTATGTTATTAGTTCCAACCTATACCTTTCCTCGCTGTGTGTAATACCAACAAGTTATCTATCAACATTAATACAATACATTCCCGATCCGTTGTTTACCTGTTCAATTCCCAGTGCTATTCACACATGTATCACGCTTCTTCTTGCACATATTTAATTTAATGACAACATTGTATGACATAATACAGCACACTGTCCGATAACAATGTATACTAACACATCAATTTCTAATAACGCAATGTCATAATCACAAAGCAACCGTGTTGTTGTTTTATTCTGTCCCTCTACCTTACAGCACCTCTACCTACTATATCTTCAACCGATACCCTTGTTGTTGTATGCACCCGACTCTATTACTCAGGCACTAGTACCCTAGTTGGTTTATTGGCCTGGTTACCCTTCCCTACCGCGTGATGTAAACATTTGGCCCTTGCTCTGGTGCCTTGATTGGTAGCACTTGGTGTGTAGTGTTGTTGTGCATGCTCTCACCAAAATCGCCCTAATCGATTGGCGGGAATTTAGTCGGTGTTTTAAATAACTGCACTCGATTTCGTCGCAGTTTATGTTGTTCATTGTTGATTATTTCATAGTCTTGACTGCCGGGGTTGCCTCTTTTTGTGATCGTTCCTTTTCCCCATTGTTCATTGTACGTTCGGTATCGAATTTTGTCTCCTATGTCTAATTCTTTGTGTTTGGTTCCTGCATGTTTCTCAAAATGCTGTTTTTGTTTTTGCTGGATCTGTTTTACTTGTTGTTTTTGCGATGCCTGTGCTTTTCATTTTAGGTGGCTGTCATGCAATGGCAATTTTGACCTTAATCATCTGTTCATTAACAATTGTGCTGGTGATACACCTAACCCGTTGATTGGGGTGTTCCTATAATTTAACAACGCAATGGTACTGTCCTTTTTTTCTAACATTGCTTTTTGATCATTATCTTGATGGTTTGCACGTATCGTTCCACCTGCCCATTGCTTTGCGGGTATAATGGATTAGTGTATCTGGGCTTGAAACCGTACTGTTCTGCAAAAGTTTTGTATTCGGCACTAACAAATTGGGGACCATTGTCTGAAACAACTTTTTTCGGTATTCCATACTGAGCGAACATTTGTTTTAG
The DNA here is from genome assembly GCA_030323885.1 of Branchipolynoe longqiensis. Taxonomy (NCBI): domain Eukaryota; kingdom Metazoa; phylum Annelida; class Polychaeta; order Phyllodocida; family Polynoidae; genus Branchipolynoe; species Branchipolynoe longqiensis. The sequence continues at coordinate 80,548,591 of CM059192.1, forward strand.
CATTCTAATCGTGGCTGCACTAGTTGTGTCTTTCATTTCTACTATTTCTGGGTACTTGCGATAATAGTCGATTATTAATATGAAATGTCTCTGCATTACCTGAAAATAGTCTACTCCTATTTTGTTTAATGGCAATTTTGGGATTTCATGACTAATAAGTGGCTCTGCATGTGGTTTGTTTCTAAATCTTTGGCATATTTCACATCTAGCTATTTTATCTTCTCACTGGCTATTTAAGCCTGGCCAGAAGAAATACTCCCTCACTAACTGCTTACTTTTTACGATGCCCATGTGCAATTCGTGTACTTTGTCTAGTATCATTGGTTGCAGTTGTTTGGGATCATGATGCGATCCCCTTTCATGAGTATCTCAGCTCTGTATGTAAAATACGGTTTAATATCTTGTCATACGATGTGGTTTGTTTCTGGCCACCCTGTTTTGATGTAATTTGCAATTTCTTTGAACGTGCTGTTTGTTTGTGTTGTCTGTGTTATCTGTTTTAACTCATCTTCAACGGTGTTGATGGCAGTTATCGTGATGTCTTTGTCAAAGAGGTTATTGGGCTTCGTGGTTAGCTGAGTGTGTGCGTGACAAGGTGTCTGCAAAATACATGGAAGTTCCCTTTTTATACACAACAGTCAAATTGTAATTTTGTAAACGCATGCGCATACGTTGCATTCTTGCCGACAAAGTGAATAACGGTTTACTCATGATCGCAACCAATGGCTTGTGATCTGTCTCAATGATGGTCTCTTTCCCGAAAATGTATTCATGGAACTTTTGGCACCTGAAACGGATTGCCAACAGATTCCAAATGGTCACAAGGAAGTTGCAGCTACTGCCTAAAGAACCTCCTTGCAACCAAAGTGGTCTCCCACAGGTCGGCGACCATTGCTTTGGTCGCAAGGAGGTCACCAGTGACTGCAGGTGCTTTGGTCCAAAGTGGTAGCAAAGTGGTTGCAAGCAGTCGCAAGCCACAGTGTGACTGGAGCTTTAGAAAAAGATCTCAGTACTTTTTCTGTCCTAATCAAATTTGCCAGGCTTCTCTTTCTTCTTATATTTTGACATTTTTTGTGAGTAAGATTATTTATTTATCAGAACATACATTTTTTTCAGCACCAAAGCATACCGTATATGTCCCAATAGATGCGCACTGCGCGAGTGCAGACACATGGATGCACGTCTATTCAAAGTTAAAGAATTTCAATAAAATAAAGTGGGATTGTCTTATTTGATGTGCATTCAGTCTGAATATGATCGTAAATTTGTGCGTGCTTTCAATCTTGAAACGGGGTGTGTGCTTTTATTGGGTAGCGTGCTTCTATTGGGACATATACGGTAGGTCTTCTGGCTATGTATGTTAAATTGTAGATATCTAGTGGGAATTGAATAGGTTCCTTGGACCTATGTGGGAAGGTAGAGATGCTCGCGTCCTCCACGAGTCTCCCAGTTATCGGTGAAATAGCCGGTGTCAACACAGCATCACTGCGTGGATGTCTTCATGGTATGCATCTATGGGCCAGATGGGTGGAAGGGTTCCTCGAACTCACTGGCCACGTGTTCAACCTGGAGAGTGATGGGCTCCATCAGGTTGTGCTTCACCAAAGATTCACCATGCGATGACAACTTCCCATTCATCAGGTCTGGCCAAAACCATCTTGCAAGGCATAGTGAAAGGAGGAAGAAAACAAGGCGGACAAAGGAAGACGTGGGAAGACAACATCAGGGAATGGAGGTTGGCAAGTCTCAGAGGGCAGCGGAGAATGGAAAAATGGAGAAAACTGGTTGCAAATTCATCTGTGGTGTTCCAAAAAAACACCGCGGTTAAGGAATTGATGATGATTATGATTAGATAGGTGATTCTGCAGGTACCTAGTAGGGTAACCTTGGTAAGGTAACCAAGAGACTATAACCAGCAATGTTCAAACGAGGTAAGCTCTCCATCCTGCCCATACTGGATCATTCCATCCACTGAGAGTGGGCGCCCCCTACTGGAAGTTACGCATTACCAGGCTAAGCAGCTTTAAGGTTACAGGACTTCGCTATTGCGGATTAATATCAAACTAGACTCAGCTGCTATGTGGCTTCATCTGGTGTCATATCAACCCGCGGCGAACAAACCGGACGCGGTGGCCAAATCAGTAGAGCACAGACTTCTCATGCGGAAGGTCAGGAGTTCAAAATGCAGCTCAGTCAAACCGATGACTTATGAAGTTGATACTTGTCACTACCTAGTATGGCACTCGGCATTAATTGAATAGGACAAGGACTGATTAGCACAGTATCAGGATAGTGTGACTATGTGGGATATTGGGTCATGGTGCTGCCAGCCTGGTCTCCCATAAGGGGAGACCAGTGGGGGCAGGACTAGAACCTGACCATGAGTGTGTACTGTCACAAGTCGGTGTCCATCCTGATATGACCATAGATGTTCCTACAATGTAAAACATCAAACAAATGCGACAGACGCAGTTATGTGACCCTAAATTGTGTTAGACCCTTGGTGAATGTACTCCAAGCAAAATCGCTGACTCAGCCTTTCGGTGGATTATTATTGCCGAGTTCATTTTATCCTCACCTACCGACTACTTGACCCGGCCGCCCGTGACTGAGTGGCGCCCCCTGCTGCCGGTAGATGGCAGCAGCAGCGCGGCAGCCTAGAGCTTCACACAGCTGTCGCTAGAGGCGCCCCCGACCCCCCCCCCCTTCACACACCCGCCAAACCCCCTAAGCACACACATTTCACTGGGTGTTTTTTTTTTTTTAGTTTTATATCTTGGCAACATCTAAGGCCATATCATGACTTGTGACAGTGTGCAACCATGGTGACTTTATAGTGTTGCCCCACTGGGAGATTGGGAGATTAGGCCATCAGCACCATGACCTGATATCCCCATTAGTCACATTATCCTAACACTGAACAACCAGTCCTTGCCCTATCCTATTATATCTTGTATCTTATATATTATATAGTATATCTACATTATATATTATATATTATGTTATATATTACACATTACATATTATATCTTAGATATTATATATTATATCAACATTATATATTCCATATTCTATGTTCTATATTCTATATTCTATGTTATATATCATATATCATATATCATATGTTATATATTATATATAAATTATTATATCATCTAATATATAATTATGTAAATTATATATTATATATGTTATGTATCATATATATTACATACATTATGCATTGCATATATTAAATATTTATATAATGATATTATATATATTAAATGCTAATTAGATCCGTAACACACACATTCAACGAATCAAGTTACGTGATGCAGGTGCGGACGGATACTCGGTTTTCCCACCAGGGGGGCGCGCCTACTCGGTCACATGGCTTCGGTAGCGTGGCAACATGCGCATGCGCACACATTACAGGTGTGATGCTGGCTCGGGCTTCCCCCAGCCACAGACGGCGCACCAGCGGCCACTTACCTTCAGAAGGGATGGACTAGCGGTTTGACCGCCCGCCTTCACATACTGGCGGTCTTGGGTTCGATCCCCGACAGAGTCAAGCCAAGGACTTCCCGAGACTGGCTACTTGTGACTGCCTCGTTGTGTAGGATAGTCCAGCGGATTGATTGGTTGGATGGAGTCAGGATAATAATGTGATTGAGTGTGAAAATCGGGTCATGGTTTGCTCAATGGGGCGACCACTATAAAGCCACGCACTGTCGCAAGTCGGTAGGCATAGGCACCCCCCCCCCCTGTCTCGATGTGACCTCAGGTGTTGGTAGGATGTGAAACCCAATAAGCGTTCTATGGCTTACACAGACCGATGGGACTGTCTACATGACCTTACTGTTTCTTCTGCCTTAGATGTTGCAAGGACGTACAACTCCAACAACCAACCAATCTGCCTGAACGGGTGAGTTCTGACATTTACCCTTAATTCTTCTTCTTCTTCTTTTTGTTCGCCTTCAATTACACTTGGAGCCCAGTTCTCATAATAAAATTGACAGTCTTCTGTAGCACATCTGCAGCCCCGTACAGCTTCTCCTGCAAGTCAGTGGGAGCTGGCCATATCTCTTCCCTCAGTGAGTGATGGTTCAAGCAGCTCTGTAGGATATGCTCAGCAGTCTGATCTTCCTCTCCACAGGGGAAGAGGGCAGATGGTACTACACGGAAGTATCTGTGCAGGTGATTGTTAAGCCTGTTATGCCCAGTCCTAAGGTGGAAGATGATCACTTGATGTTGTCTTGACAGTTGATGGTAGCTGTCTCGTGATTCTGGTGATCTATGCAGAGACTTAATGATGGTCTTCATCTCCTTAAAGTCAACACTGTTTTCGTGCTGTTCTGCCGCTGCACCCATCTTTGCCATATGACACTTACCCTTAATTATCTCCGCCATTGCTTCACCTGTAAGTTGCTGACCAGGATATATCGCATGAGCCAGGACACCCGTCTGAAACTGAGTTTGATTATTTGTTTGTTGCTGTTTTATATCCTAGCCACATCTAACGTCATATCAGGATGGGTACCAACTTGTGACAGTGCGCACTCATGGCAACTTTATATTGCTGCCCCACTGGGAGACCAAGCCACCAACAACATGACCTGATATCCCACACTGTCACATTATCCCAATACTGAGTTAACCAGTTCCAAGTCCTATCCTATTAATGGCAAATGCTACGCAAGGTAACGACAAGTATCAATTTGATATGTCTTCGGTTTGACTCTGCTGGGATTCAAAACGTCCTGATATGACCTTAGATGTTGCTAGGACGTAAAACAACAACAAACAAACAAACAATCAAATGAATCGGTAGAGCGCAGTCTTCCCGTGCGGAAGGTCAGAAAGCCTGTGCTCCACTGATAGCGCCACCGTGTCTGGTGTCTGAAACTGTTGGTGTTTCATTGTGCTGCCCCCTAATGTTGAAATAAAACCCCAAAATAACACGAATCAACATCGATGCCTGCCCTTGCTGACCTGGCATTAGATACAAGATTCACCCCTACCCACAGTAAGAGGTAAATTACAGCCTCGTGTAATTCCCAGCTAAAACTGCCTTGGTATGAATCAAGTTGTTGGAGTCGCTGGTTCCAGCACACAATGCTATATATTTTGGTGTAGAGTTGGCACATTGGAAGAGAATGCATAAACAATAAGATGGCTGCCTCCAGAATGCGGTAAATTTGACTTTTAATGTCTATTAATCTACATTATTTCCTAAGGTATTCACTCAAAAATAGCAGGCTGTGATAAGTAAACATTGGAACTAGGGACTATGTATTTAGTATATTAGATGGTAGATTCACCCCGTACTTCCAGTACAGGGGTGAACGACAACGTAGTCTAAATGCGGGCGAAAATAGCTTTAGTATGGAACAAGAAGTAGAATGCCTGGCACCAGTGTCAAATGGTTACTTATATCAGCGCAGAGTTGGTGAAATGGGAGAGAATGCAAAAAGACAAGATGGTGGCCAGAGAACACCATCAATTTCACTTTTAAATTGCATTAAAGTATATGTTTTATTATATTTGCCAACTCAAAAGTAGCGGGTAAATATGAAGACATATACAAAGAATAAATGTTGCTTCTTAGATTGTGAAATTAGGCTCTCATAAACACTTATTTCATTAGCACAGTTTTTCGACCATTTTTATATAAGGCTGGTTTTCACCCATGTACTACAAGTACCGGTGTAGCAGGAAATCGCAAACCCTGTGAATCGCAAACCCCCACTTGTGATTTCCTAGGAAATCACAAACCCCCATGCCATATATGGGCATGGGGGGTTTGCGATTTCCTAGGAAATCACATATCCCCCCTGGAGATCGCAAACCCCCCATGTTAATGATACAGATAGTTGTTCTGGCTTTTCTTATTGATGTAGTCTAGTATCTTTGACAACAAATTGACCTGGTACCCTAGCCTTCTTGTGCGCAGTGAATAATGGCCCTTGCTCTGAGAGGCATGAAATTAAAAATAATCAATTAATCCATCTCATAAGGGATCCCCCTTATATGAAAATAAATGTGGCAGCCTATGTATGTGCAGCCTATGTATGTGCAAAGTGACTGATAGTTTTGTAGGGAATTGGATATTTGTTAGTTCAAAGTGTTTAAAGAAGTTGTGCTGGCTTTTCTTAATGTTGTAGTTTAGTATCTTTGACAAAAATTGATCTGGTCCCTTATCCTTCTTGTGAGTGATCAATAGCAGTGAGAAAGGCCGTTGCTGTGACAGCATGACATCAAAACTAATCAAATAATCCATATTGATCCTCCTTGAATCCATTTTATCCCCCAGATCTGGTGGAAGTTCAAAATCAAACATAGGCCTATAGCTGCCCTGCTTGTGGTGATAAATGCTACAAAGCATGGGGGGGTTTGTAATTTCCAGGGGGGGTTTGTGATTTCCTAGTAAATCGCAAACCCCGGGGTGTGCAATTTCCAGGGGTTTGCGATTTACTGCCACACCAGTTCAATCTTTCAACTAATTAGATGGCTGCCTCTAGAATGCGGTCATTTAGACTTTTAATGTCTATTAATCTACATTATTTCCTAAGTTATTCACTCAAAAATAGCAGGCTGTGATAAGTAAACATTGAAACTAGGGACTATGTATTTAGTATATTAGATTGCAAATCCATGGGGTTACACCCATAACCCAGCCTTCCGACACTTTCTCTAATGAGTTGTTCGGCAGCCCTGCCTCAAAGACAGGACTGCGGGAGTATCCAACCTGGATTTTAATGGCATTGTATATTTGTTTTTGTTCGTTTTCTTGAAGATTTATACTGCCTATCATGGATAAGTCTGAATAGACTTGTTTTCACCATTGGACAGTTTGTCGATAGTAAGCCAGAGCCTACACTTTTACCAACCCAAGGGATTTTTAACCTCCTACATCACATAGACATGGTACGCGACCAACCAGCCTTTGATGACACCATAAGTTATACACAGCAGGGAAATCCAAATTGGCAGAGGTGGGAGCACAGGGAATTGAACCACCAACCTTCAGATTAGGAATCTTAACCTCGTTAGTTACTCCCGCAGCCCTGTTCCTGTGAGAGAGCGTCTAAAGAACCCATTAGAAAAAGTGTCGGGAAACTGGGTTACGCAAATAATGACATCAATTTGCAATCGAATCGGCTAAATATATTGTTCAAATGCATGTTAATCATAGCTCGCTATTATTAACTAACAAATTTATGAAATCATCGAGATTAAAACACTTTGAAAGTTGAATCGATTTCTGTGGCCGCCATCTTGATTTTTTTCTATCCATATAGATAAATGCTGCACATTGGAACCACTTCTTCCACAGATAATTCCTATTTGAAGCAGTTTTTGCTCCCTGAGTCTAGGTTTTGATCTAGACCAAAGTGGACTGCCTCGCTATCACTCTCCAGCTGTATGCTGCCTCTCTGTCTGCGTCACCACATACCAGATTTTGGATAGATATCATATTATGTATAATGTATTATATATTATATTGTGTATTATTTTTTGTTATGTATTATCAATATTATCTATTTTATCTGTATCATCTATATCATTATATATTATGTATATTATGTATTATATATATTATATATATTATATATATTATATATAATATATATATTATATATATTATATATATTATATATATTATATATATTATATATATTCTATATATTATATATTATATATATTATATATATTATATATATTATATATTATATATATTATATATATTATATATATTATATTATATATATATGATATATTATGTATGTAATACAGATAATGCGACTGAGTGGGATATCAGCTCATGGCACTGGTGGCCTGGTCTCCCAGTGGGGCAGCACTTATAAAGTCGCCATGAGTGTTTGTTTGTTGTTGTTTTACGTCCTAGCAACATCTAAGGTCATATCAGGACGGGGCCATGAGTGCCCACTGTCACAAGTCGGTACCCATCCTGATATGACCTTAGATGTTGCCAGGACGTAAACACTCCAACAGCCAACCATCCATATATTACATATATTATATATATTATATATATTATATATATATTACATTCGAAGAAAAACATAATGTATTTTACGCCCACCTATATTTGCATAATTCTTTATACGTCTTATATTATATATACATACATATATATTGTATATTATATTTATTATATACATTGTATATATTACATGTAATATATATGCTATATATTATGTATATTATATATACTATATATGATCTATAGTTCATGTTATATATATATTGGGATATTATACAATTAATATTATCCGAATGAGATTGAAGATGTGAGCGTGTTAAATTTGCATAATCCGACACTTTTAGCTTATTCCCATTTTTTAATGATAAATAGAGTAGCTCGATTGCTCTAATCTACCACATTTTAGCTTGAAATAACTCGTATCATACATTGATCTCTTTGAATATATTTGAAGTGAAAACATGGAAAGTTAACGGTGGTATACATGTTAACATTCTGACACAATATACTTCAGCGGTAAGCGCCTTGATTAAATTAACTTTGTGTTCTATTGTATCCACAGAACGTTAAAGCTGCATGGTCCGATGAAGCGTCAAATTTTCAAAACAAAAACATTCACCTAGATTTTATTCTACATATCTAACTTAGATACTGGTGCACTTATTAAACATTTGTTGCCACATAGAAGGGCATACTGAGTCAATTTAACAGAACCTGTTACTGTATAAGCCTATGGTGAGAGTTTTGGCGTGCTTGCCAATATCAATTTAGGATGTTTGCACTTCAAATATCTCAAAAGTTAGCCATTCAAAATGAAAGCTACTTCAAACTAAAGTAAGGTAGGTTATAACAACCAATTAAATATATTTATCTCAGAAAAATGGCAGAAATTCAAAACCATCGGACTACGCAACTTTAAGACACTGACATTGTGAATCTAGTTCACAAATCAACAGGATGGCCTAAGAATAGCGAAGCTAATTATAATAGCGAAGCTAATTATACTGATTGATTGCTCTCGTTTAACCCTGTGTCAGCAGTAATTGAACAACACGAACACGGATAAATGGAATATATTTGGACTTTTTAATGCACTAGAATGGTAACCGTACATGCATGAGTATAATGAGAGAAGGCCCCGAAATGCTTTAGCCCTATAGTTCTAGTCTCTTATTGTGGGGTGGGCGGGATGGCAGAGTAGAATGACCGTCACCGTCCGCCGCCAAGGTGTAGTGGCAGAGTTCGGGTTTTGCCCACTTTATATAGCAGCTAGCCAGGCTGAAAAGGCAAGAGCGCGCCAAATTCCCGTAACTTTGTATCAGATTTCGTCTACCGACGTCATATTTAATTTACATATGGACGTCCCCCAGTTCTGCGTGGTTACTCGGCGTAGTTCCAAAAGACCCGCTAGGCATGGAAGACATCGATGTACATATTTAATGTTAAAGCTTGAGTATAGGCGGCGCCACCGGGCGTTTGAAAGGTATCCAAATCTTTTTTTGAAAGGTATCCGACTCCGCCTTGTTCGATTACCCATGTTGCAAGCAACATTGACAATGGTGATATTCATGGCAAAACAATAGCGGTTTTAATTTTGTCACTTGTTTACAAAAAAAAAAATCACATGTATATGAGACTGTCTCAAAAGGTGCTAAGCCATATGGGACAAAACTTTGTCCATTGTAACGATCAACATACTATCTACTTATGCATTTTCTCAGGATAAACTGATTTGTTTTTTACATGGTGTTTCATAATCCCAATAGAATACATATTGATTTGAAGCAAATGTCCTTGTGTTTTCAGTTTAACTGTTTCTGTGCTGTTTCGTGTCAATCGTTACAATGGACAAAAAAACGAAGAGTTAGCACTTTTTGAGGCAGGCTCATATGGCTATGTTGAAATGGTCAGATTTGTTTCAAATGGCATCGAAAATGATCTCAGATACAACTTTGATGTGGTTAAATTTGTCTCAAATAACAGCAAAATTTAACCTACAAAACATAGCTTTAAAAAAATCAATACATGATACTGTGAAATTTGTTTGTGCTTGACATTGGTAAAAAAAAAGTCGCATGTGATTTACGTTAAAACATTGTTAGCTCATGGCCATGAAATCTACAGGCTCAAGCAGAATGTGTCTGAGTGTCAGTTCTAATTAGAATACATTGCATTGTATGTAGAATACATGCAATGTATTCTAATTATAAGTCCTAACTTAGTGACAAGTCTAATCTCCACTCATGTAGGACTACCTTTTTTGCACTTAGCCCCGCCATCATCGGCCAGCACATGCAGTTTGGAGTCAGTGAATTATTGGGGTTTTCCACCATAAGAACAAGGAACTAATCTCTAACACCCATCACCTGCTTCCCACCTATAAATAATACTGTAGTAGTCTGCACTCACCTCTCAGGCAAGGAGCCACATAGACAGGTGGGCGTGGATAGGGTGATGGCATCAGGGAACTTAGGTGGTGTAATGGTTAGCACACTAGCATGGAATGCAATTTCCTAGCCAGGCGCTCTGCATTATTAGGACAGGGAAAGGACTGGTTGGTTCTATGTCAGGATAATGCGACTGAGTGGGATATCAGCTGATGACACAAGCGGCATGGTCTCCCAGTGGGGCAGCACTTCTAAAGTCGCTATGAGTGTGCACTGTCACAAGTCGGTACCCGTCCTGATATGACCATAGAATTCACCGGGACGTAAAACTCCAACAACCAACCAACCACAGACCAGCGCTGCGGGAGTAAAGTTGATATGGATCATGCGACTGCTTTAAAAAACCTGTCACGTGATCCCGCTCTTTAAAGCCCAATCGGCGGCGTTCTGTTTGCGCCACCTGTCGGAGGCGTCCGAAACTATGATGAACCGGCGCCAAATGGACCTTGCAGGCAGCCATGTTTGTACAGTGCTCCAAGTCGCAGAAATCCCGCGCTCTCCCCCCCCCCCCCCCCCCCCCCCCTTCCCCCTCCCCCCAAGGGTGCGGTGGGGTTGGGGGAGCCAACTTCCGGTGCCGCGTTCCCGCGATGTCAGGTGGCCCTCACGAGATAAGACGAGATTCGATGACGGCTCGGCTGAGAGCCCATTCACGCGTCTGTCTGTTTGTCCGTCGGTCGTTGGGTTGAGAGAGGATTGTGTTGGTGGTTGTTGGTTGTTGGACTTTTGCGTCCTCGCAACATCGAAGGTAATATCAGGACGTTACCGACTTGTGACAGTGCGCACTCATGGTGGCTTTTTAGCTGGGAAATTAGGCCGCCGGTACCATGACCCGATATCCTACTAAGTCACATTAACCTGACACTGAGGTAATCAGTCCTTGTCCTATCCTATTAATGCCGAGCACCAGGCTAGGAAGCGACAAATATCAATTTCATAAGTCATTTGTTTCGCTCAACCAGGAACCAAACTTCCGATCTCCCACATGCGAGGCCCGCGCTCTACTGATTCAGCCAACGCACCCAGTGGGAGAGGATCATGACAATGAAAGAAGAACAATTAATATTAAGGTTGCATAGTCTGATGTCTTTGAGTTTCTGTCATTCTCCTATATAAACATATTAGGTTGTTCGCTATAATCTATGAAACCTTTAGTTTGATTTTTTAAATATTTTGCATGGCTAACCTAAGATATTCTCAGTGTTGTGACCTACCTCGAAAACATGCCAAATTAATGTTGGCAAGCATGCCAAAAGTCTTGACACCATAGGCTTCTGCAGTAACAGGTTCTATTAAATTACGTAATTGCCTCAGTATTCCCGTCTTCTATGTAATGGCAACTGTTCGATAAGTGCACCAGTATCAAAGTTAGACATGTAGAATCAAATATGGATAATTGTTTTGGTTTTGAAAATTTGATGTTTCATCGGACTATGGAGGTTAAAAAAAATAAAGATCAACTTGGTTTAAATCATCACAATAATACTGGGGGAAAGAATGAAAAAAATGAAAAAACTAAAATGACAAAGCCAGAAAAACAGGGGGGAGATAAAAATGGAGAGAGAAAAAGAAGGATCAATTAAACAAAAATCATCGCAGTGATATTGAAAAAAGGAAAAACGGTGTTAAAAGAAAGAAAAAAAAAAGAAAAAAAGAAAAAGAGAGAACATAAATGGAGAGAGAAAAAAGAAAAAAGTCAAAAAGAAAGTTGCGCATTTGAGGTGATGTGATTCTGAGTGAGTGTGAGTTTTTTGTTTGTTGTTGTTGTTGGTACATTAGTTGTTTAAGCAGGGGAAATTTCAGTCGCAGACGACTGGTCTTCCTCATTCCACTGTTCCTTGCCCTATCCTAGTAATGCCGAGCGTCTGGCTAGGAAGCGACAAGTATCATTCTTTAAGTCAATGGACGTATTCGACTGGGCCTTTCTATATGCATATCAAAATATTTATTTACAAATTCCTATTCGACTGGGACCGGAAGTGGATTTCTATATGTATGAATCAAATATGTCTTGTGGCTCCATCCATAAGATCACATGGTGTATTTCAAGATGGCTGATATGGAAAGGTTGACAGATTCAGTAGCTTCAGCCAATCAGAGCTGTTCTTTTCGATTGCAAATGGCTGCCCTCTATGGGGGCAGCCATTGGCAATGGAAATGAACAGCTCTGATTGGTTCTTTTCGATTGCCAATGGCCACCCCCATACAGGGCAGCCATTTGCAATGGAAGAGAACAGCTTTGATTGGCCGAAACTACTGAAGCCATTAGACTGGTCCTCTTTGCATTCGAAAACCTAGTTCACTGCACAGGTGGGCGGAGCCTAAATCTTGCGGATGGAAAGGTCCCAGTCGAATGCCTCCATTGGTTTGACTCGACCAACATTCGAATCCACGATACCACGATCTACAAACGCGGGATACGGACGCTCTAACTCATTCGGCCATCCTGTCGCACTTTTCAGTCCGCACTCGGTGGCTAACTCCCTATTGATCGAATTCTTGTGTTTCCCTGGTGAGTAATGGAGAGAAGCCTTACGTGGAGGGCTGGTCTCAGTGTTGTGAATATCACTACATGTAAATGAGATGAATCCCTTCTCACAAAGCCACCCCCGGAAAGTATGGCGGGCTTTATTTAGGTGTGTGTGGGTGTGTGTATGTGGGGGGGGGGAAGTTATTATTTGTTATTACATTAAGGTAATGTTATTAATCACACTTGAGGCTTGAGACATGGGCAGACATTCTTGCCTTCTCTCGAATTTTTCTTCTTGCTGTTATTTTCTTCTCTTTTTGTTCTTTCGCCCTCGTTTTTTTCTCGCTCGCTCTCTCTCTTTCTTGATATATATCGCTCTCTCTCACTCTCTCGATCGCAGTGCCACAGTCTAGTAACTGTCTTCTCGTTGTCTCTCACCGCTTCACGTTCTCTTTCGTTCTCTCGTTGAATCTCGTTCTCTTTCATTCTTTCTCGTTGTCTCTCGTTGTCTCTCATTGTCTCTCGTTGTCTCTCGTTGTCTCTCGTTGTCTCTCGTTGTCTCTCGTTGTCTCTCGTTGTCTCTCGTTGTCTCTCGTTGTCTCTCGTTGTCCCTCGTTGTCTCTGGTTCTCTCTGGTTCTTTCTCGTTCTCTCTGGCTCTCTCTCGTTCTCTCTAGTTCTCTCTAGTTCTCTCCCGTTCTCTCCAGTTCTCTCCCGTTCTGTCTCGTTCCCTCTCGTTCTGTCTCGTTCTCTCTCATGATGTCGCGTTCTGTCTCGTTCTGTCTCGTTCTGTCTCATTCTCTCTCATTCTCTCTCATTCTCTCTTGTTCTCTCTCATGCTCTCGCTTTCTCTCTCATTCTCTCGTTCTCTCTCGTTTTCTTTCGGTCTCTCTCGTTTTCTCTCGTTCTCTCTCGTTCTCTCTCGTTATCTCTCATTCTCTCTCATTCTCTCGTTCTCTCTAATTCTCTCTCATTCTCTCTCATTCTCTCTCGTTCACTCTCGTTCACTCTCGTTCACTCTCGTTCTCTCTCATTCTCTCTCGTTCTCTCTCGTTCTCTCTTGTTCTCTCTCGTTCTCTCTTGTTCTCTCTCGTTCTCTCTCAGTCTCCCCCATTCTATCTTGCTCTTTCTCATTGTCGCTTGTTCTCTCTTGTTGTCTTTAATTCTCGTTCTTTCTTTGTATCTCTCTCTTGTATCACTCAATCTCTCTTGGGCTCTCTCATTCTCGCATTCTCTCACATTCCCTCTCCTTCTATATGGCCAACTTCATAGCTATTTGAAGTGAAGGCATGTGCCTACAAGTTCACAACATAATTCTGGAAAGGACCCACAACCTGCAGCTCGTTTTGACCCAAATGACCATTTTGTTATGTCCACATGATAAGCCGTGTTCACACGGGAAAAATGTGAAGCGAAGTAGACAAATCGAATCAGGTGAGTCGAATTAGCGGCCCATTCACACGGGCAGTACTTGGGCCGGAAATCGAAATCTGCGCATGAGCAAGTCGATACTAACCAGCGCCAGTTTCGGTTAGTCGATGTCGCCACGAGAGAGTGTGGGTTCGACCTAGATATGTATGGACTGAATCATATTAGTTTGGAAGGGTCAAAACTTCTGCTGGGCAGTGAAACCCTAAAAATAAATGATGAAAAAAATATCTGTGCACAGCTAGCGGTTTCATAGACTAAATTATATAATATGCGCTTTTGATCGACCGGAAAGTCAACAAAGTAAGCTCTCGACTGCGCATGCGTGTGAGGTGCTTAATCCGCCTCAGTGCGTCCACACGGGCAAAATAAATTGAATCACAGAAATCGGCTTACGTAATCGACCTCCACAGGTGGTTTACAGTATCCGCATCACACAAATCGATTCAGCCCTAATCCGACTCAGACGCCCGTTCACACGAGAAATGTAAGCCAAACTAGGCAAGTCGATTTCTATGAATCGATTTACATTGCCCGTGTGAACACGGCTTTAGAGTGACCTACCTATAACTGTAGGTAGCCTGGTCCCCTAGCCTTTCCTAATGCTCCCCTAGCCTGGTCCCCTACCCTTTTCTCTCTTGTTCTCTCTCGTTCTCTCTCAATTTATGCTGTCCACATGGCAGAGTGACCTTAACTGTAAGTAGCCTGGTCGCCTAGCCTTTTCTACTCGTCCCATAACCTGGTCCCCTATCACTTTATCTCTCGTTTCACTCATTTACGCTCATTCTCTCACGTTCCCTCCCCTTCTTTATGGCCAACTTCGTGGATATTTAAAGTGAAGGCATACAGAATAATGCTGGCAAGAACCAAGTACACACAACCTACATCTCGCTGTGACCCAGATTACTAGTTTGTGATGTCCACACGATAGAGTAACCTAAAACTAGGTAGCCTGGTCCCCCAGCCTTTTCTAATGATGGTGCCACAGAAAGGTGGTTTCAAAATGGACGCGCTGAAACGCCACCAACCGGGCACACTGTGAACCTGTCGGAAGCCGTCATTTGAAGATGGAGCTAGGTCCATGGTGGACTGAATATAATTGTCTTCGTTCATGCAAGAGGAAAGTGTCCTATGTGATATCCATTGAAAATAAACAAGTTACTTCAAGTGTGCAAATAAAAAACCGATTTTAAGTATCTGTGCAATATAAGTTCTTGACACTGACAACATGTAATCAGGTTTCTAAAAGTCAAAACTGTAGATTGCCTGGTCCCCTAGCCTTTTCTCCTGATAGTGCCACAAAAAGGTGGTTTCAAAATGGATGCGCTGAAACGCCACCAACCGGCGACATAATGGGTACAAACCTGTCAACAGCCGCCATTTGAAGACGGAGCTCGGTCTGTGGTGGACTGAATATAACCTGACTAAATGCCTTTTTCCATGCAATAGGAAAGTGTCCTATGTGACATCCATTGAAAATAACCGGGCTGACACAAGTGTTAAATATTGTGCCTAGAGCAGGATTCCTACCTACACTTCTTGCTATTCTGGGGCTAGCGTGCTAACCACTTCACTACCTAGGTTACCTGATTGGGGTGAGGGGGGGGGGGGGGGGATAACCATTTCAGATACAAAACCAGCTTGTTTTGGCATTAGCAATGGGTATCCCCCCCCCCCACTATCATGCCTAAAACCAAAAATAATATTCGAACTCATCTTGCCGTGAATATAGGCTTTGCTGTCGAAACGGTGTAAAACCACCACCAATCAATCAATCAATCAAGGCTAAAACCAATACCATGCAATGGACTATAATATCAATCCATAGTCTCGAATATTTGAATATTTTACACTTTGTTCAGAACACACCAAATAGCCACCATTTCTCCTAGCTGTTTATTCACAAAATACCCAACGGGCGCGGTGGCCGAATCGGTAGAGCGTTGGCCTCGAGTGTCGGGAGATCGGGAGTTTGGTTCCTGGTCGAGTCGAAAACCAATCAATTATAAAAATTGATACTTCTCACTTCCCAGCCTGGCACTCAGCATTAATAGGATAGGGCAAGGACTGGTTAGCTCAGTGTCAGGATAATTTGACTGAGTGGGATATTGGGTCATGGTGCCGGTGGTCTGATTTCCCAGTGGGGCAGCATTATAAAGTCACCATGAGTTTGCACTGTCACAAGTCGGTACCTGCCCTGATATGACCTTAGATGTTGCCAGGACGTAGAAATCCAACAACCAACCAACAAAATTACCAGTTCATGAAATAACCGCGACAGACGCACACTGCCAGCAACCTTTCTGCAGAACCCCTTTACACACACCAATGTGCCACCAGACACACACTGGACATACTGGAATCTGGCTAAGCTACATTATGTGATGCTTGGATTTAGGGCAAGCCTAATGAGAGGTTACAAGATTAACCTTGTTTTGTTGTGATCCTCTCAGTACTACCAGACACGATGGCCGAATGAGTTGAGCGTCCGTCTCCCATCTTGGTAGATCGTGCCCTAGGTCGAGTCAAACCAAGGACTTGAAAATTGATACTCATCGCTTCCTAGCCAGGTGTTCGGCATTATTCGGATAGGGCAAGGACTGTTTGGTTCAGTGTAAGGATAATGTGACTGAGTGGGATATCAGGTCATGATGCTGGGGGCTGGTCTCCCAGTGAGGAAACACTATAAAGTTGCCATGATTGTGGACTGTCACAAGTTGGTACCCGTGTGATATGACCTTAGATGTTGCCAAGATGTAAAGCTCCCCAAACCAACCTATTCTCTCAGTACTTCTGCGAAGGCACCGCCTTCTCAATACATTAATTATTCCTTTAATACACCCACAAAATTCATGCAATGCATCAAATGTAAGTAAGCACTTTGTTTTGAAAAAAAATGAAGTTTTAGTTGACTATGCAACTTTAAATCCAAAATACCCAAACAGCAAGACCATGAATAACTAAATATATCCAGCGACCATCACTGATCATTCAATTAAGTGATGCACTCCAATCAACAATTATTGTTAACCACCACCTGACCCAAAAAGTTTGTTTTACTTAACGATGCCTTTTTATTATTAGCTATTGGACATCAAACATATGGTCATTCTGACATATTTCTTTGGAGGAAACCCACATATACTACCCTTTCCGATAAGCAGCAAGGGTTCTTTTACATGCACTTTCCCACAGACATGACATCACATACCACAGCCTTTGATGAACCAGTTGTGGACCACTGGTTGGAATGGAAAATAGCCCAACATGACAAATGGGTCCACTGAGCAGGATCGATTGGATGATCCACACCTTCAAAGGTGTACACTCTACCGCCTGAGCTACGTCCCGCTCTCACCACCTGACCCTACCATGAGCTACATATCATTATCAAGCAGTTGCACAAGAACCGAAACTAACAATGAGCAACAATGTACTATTAAGTTTGCTTGTTTTGTTTGTTGGGGTTATACATCCTGCCAACATCTACGGTTATATCAGGACAGATACCGACTTATGACAGTGCACATTCATGGCGACTTCATAGTACTACCCCACTGCGAGTCCGGGCCACCAGCACCATGACCTGATATCCCATGCAGTCACATTATCCTAACACGGACCTAAACCAGTCCTTGCCCTATCCTAGTAATACCAACTGCTAGGTAGTGACAAGCATGAATTTTGTACGTCACTGGTTTGACTCGACCGGGAATCAAACTCCCATCCTTCCACATGGGAAGCCTACGCTCTTAGCGATTCGGCCACTGTGCCGTCCTAATATGACCTTAGATGTTGGTAGGACATAAAACAACAACAAACACAAACACACCCGGCCACTGTGTCCGATAGCAATTATTTAGTGCAACCATATCAAAACACACATTCACCGTTCCCTCTAGATAAAGAATTCACCCGGTACTCGCAATACACGGGTGAATACCAACCCTATATAAAAACAGTCAAAAAAGCGGGTTAATGAATTGAGAGCCTAATTTCACAATCTAAGATGCAACAAATATTCTTTACATATGTCTTATTGATAGCCCGCTACCTTTGAGTTGAAAAATCTAATATAATATCTAGTTTAATAAGATCTAAAAGTGAAATCGACGGCGTTCTGCGGCCGCCATCTTGTCTTTTTGCATTCTCTCCCATTTCACCAACTCTGTGCCGATATAAGTAACCATTTGACACTGGAGGCCGGCATTCTACTTGCTGTTCCCTACTAAAGCTATTTTTGCGCGTATTTACAGTACGTTGGTATTCACCCGTGTTCTACAAGTACCGGGTGAATCTTTTATCTACGTTCCCTCCAGCCCCTCATTCTGCTCCATCACCCTCCTTTCCCCCAATCCCTCAACAATATCGCGACCCTCTCTGCTCCTCTCTATCCCTCCATGGCTCAACCGACTTCTACGAACCCACCCACTACTAACCCGCTCAACCACTAATACTCAACCAACATCCGCTTCGCTTCCCACTGAGGAACTTAAATTATAACGACCAATGCACCTGCGTTCACTAACCCACCATGTAGCTTACCTCTGATACATTACCACCAGTTTAGAGTACATAAAGCAAACCATTAAATATGGTAGTCTAAAGTGAGGAAAACAAAATGCATGAAATCAAATCTCTCCACTACTTCCCTCATTCTCATACACACCATCCCATTGTAATCATTTATTGTCAAGACCAAAAAGAATTGAGTGATTAACTGTCACCACTTAAGGGCATTGAAGATTAGTGCTTTGGTGCTGATTACTGAGATGTTCTATTGAATAAAATGTTTTAAATCAATAAAACAGGAAGCCGTCGAGTTACTAACAAATTACACATGTCCAAATGAAACTCCTAAAGGCTGCTGACAAAGTGGCTCAAATATAATTTTGTTGATTGTATTCGTTGATTAAGCGCCAGAAAATTTCAATCGCTGAATGATTGGTCTTCCTCGTTCCACTGCTGCTTGCTGTATCCCAGTAATGCAGAGTTCCAGGCTAGGGAGCGACAAGTAGAATTTTTTAAGTCGTTGGTTTGATTCTGCCATGTGTAAAATATTCCGACTTTCTACACATAGTTACATTATAAAATAGATTCCATGTAAAGTACCCATTTGTTTTATTTCATAGGTAGAAGAATGTGTAACCCATTGCTGAACCCAGACTGATAGGGTGGGAGACAGTCATGTTTGGTATTTAATGTTTAATGTGTATTGGATCAGGAATGAATTTGTATGGAGTGCATCGGCTATGATAGAGGTGTCTGGTCAAGTTGCCATGACCTGGTGGTAGCTGGGATGTGGGAATGAGGGGTGTACCTGAGCTGCACCCATCTCTACTGTCCTGGAATCTCAAGATGGCCACCATAAAGAGTAAAATAACAATATGCCATCGATCAATGACATCATGTACCTTCAATAATATTACATACCTTCAATAATATCATGTACCTTCAATGACATGCCTGTAGGAGTGTTGGAGAGATTAAAAGCCTGGGAGAGCTGGCAGTCACCACTGGGCCTTTCATGTGACAAGAGGTACTTTTGTGTCCATCCTCTATTTTGTGCCATACCAACTGTAGCCACTTCACTATTATAGACAGGCAACTATAGGACTCAGCTACACCACACCATTTCCTATACTACACCCTCTGGTATTTTATGGTATTTTATATATATTTAACTTGCATTTAATTATAGCTCACTTCCATTTATAAAGATCTGGTGACCACCTTTTAAAAGGGATTAGTCCATAGATTACACATGGCTTTAATTACACACGTTTGAATCTCATGATGGGAAGACAGTGTTCAACTCATTTGACCATCCCATCCTGTCCGGTTAATGGGGTGTTAACCCACCCCACCCTACAGCCGTAATCGATTAAGATGACCTGGACGACTCTGGTCATCCGAGTCGTCAGAATTTCAAATCGAACACCGCAAATGGAATCGACAAATACACATGCCGTGTGCAAAATGATTCGACCCCAGTAACCCACCTCTTGGCTGGGGTTGGCTATGAGCGATGACGTCACATTTCCGCTTGTACCATCCTGCAGTATAACAGTACCGGTACCAGTCATACATATTTTCTTTAAAGAATAACCTAGATTAATGAAATGGAAATATAGCTAAACTAGGCCATCATGAAATACTTTAAATCCTATTTTGCTGTAGTTTTATCGGTTATTAAAACAAAAAAAAAGGTTTGGGATTAAGCCATAATTTTGTCCACCCCGAGCGTGGAGAAGCGTATTCGATTATTCGACCCGAGTCTGTAGGATGTGCGCATGCACCAAAAAGTGGCTCGGGTGACCCGAGTTGATTAATCGATTATGCCTGAGGTGACCAATTCCATCAATGTGACATAATAGGGCCTAAGGGCTGTTACACATACACTCAGCAAAACATTTATCATCAATTTAAATAACCCATGCTTAATCAACTTATGAACCTACATATATATTTATATATTAACCAGTCAGGATGACTGAATGAGTTAGAGCGTCCGTCTCCCATGTTGGTAGATCATGGGATCATGGGTTCAAACTCTGGTTGAGTCAAACGAATGACTTAAAAATTGATACTGATCACTTCCTAGCCAGGTGCTTGGCATTATTAGGATAGGGCAAGGAGCAGTGGAATGAAGAAGACCAATAGTCCACAATTGAAATTTCCCCTGCTTCATCAGCTAATGTACCAAAATATATTGATAGTAATAAGCCCCTTATAGCGTGTAATTAGGTCTGTAGTGTAGCCTCCCCCTCCTCCAGGGGTGGGGGTTTTCCCCGGATGCTCTGCTATCACCCCCCCTATATCTTATACATAGATAGATAGATACATAAGTTGGTTGATATAAATATATATTTCAGAAACTCAATACAATTGAATTCTGCAACCTTAACCTGTTTCTCTGTCTATTTTCAGAACGAATCCTCGTTATGGCAGAAAACCGGAAACAGATGTGGACTAATGACACTGGGCACACCTGCTCAGCAGCTGAGGTCATCCTTCCACTCACACACATCTTGGACAATAGCACTCGTATCGTGTGCTTCTCAATGCCTAGGGCTTATCTATTGACGTGATAGTTCACTGCCCAGGGTTGAGAGCAGCTGAGTAAGCATGTTGATGGCATCTCAGTATGCATTGTGAGAACAGCTCAAGGGGCACTGTCATTGCATTTAAGTGAGCATTGTGAATGCATTTAATCAAGCATTTTGAGAGTAGTTCAGTGGACACAGTGAAAGAAGCTCAGTGAAATCTGTGAACTGCACATAAGTAAACATTGTAAGGTCAGCTCAGTTAGCACTATGAGTGCACCTAAGTGAGCATTGGGAGAGTAACTCAGTAAACATTGTGAGAGCAGCTCAGTAAGCATTGTGAGAGCAGCTCAATACGCATTGTGAGTGCAGCTCAGTAAGCATTGTGAGTGCAGCTCAGTAAGCGTTGTGAGAACACTTACGCAATCGTTGTGACTGCACCTAAGTAAGCATTGTGAGAGCAGCTCAGTAAGCATTGTGAGAGCAGCTCAATAAGCATTGTGAGAGCAGCTCAATAAGCATTGTGAGAACACTTCCGCAATCGTTTTGACTGCACCTAAGTAAGCATTGCGAGAGCAGCTCAATAAGCATTCTGGGAGAAGCTCAGTAAGCATTGGAAGTGCACCTAGACATGCATTGTGAGGGCAGTTCAGTGAGCGCTGTGAGTGCACGTAAATAAGCTTTGTAAGAGCTGCTCAGTGACAATCTTGAGAGCAGCTCAATAAGCAATCAGCCTGCACCTAATCAACCACTGTGAGAGCAGCTCAATGAGCGTTGTGAGAGCAGGTCAGTAAGCCCTGTGCCTGCACATATGCAAACATTGTGAGTGCACCTAAGTAAGTATTTTGAGAGCAGCTCAATGAGCACTGCGACCAGCACCAGCTTTCATCACTTTGCCAAGAACAAGCAGCGCAAACCAAATCAACTCATCACCACCGGAAACCGGCGCAAGGCCGTGTCCACAGTGCGCGTGCGCGTGCAGATGGCGCCACCGTCGGAGACGCAGGTGGGGGTGTGAGGTCTGCACATGCGCTGGAGTGAGCCTCATATTCAAGAGTGATTGCCAGCATCCATCGATGAATGAGAGCAATATACCTTATCCACAGAGCAGACTGTACGGTGAGCTGCTCCCGACACCGTTAGTTCTTGCTGCTCTTTCTTGGTGGGAATCGTATAATGTGTGTATATATTATGTAAAATATAAAATGGAGTTTTATATGAATATTATAGTAATGGAACTGGAATAGGTTATCTGCATGAAGGCCTGTGGAAAGTTCTAGAACTATTGGCATTGTGTTGGTTGTGAAATGGATAATACACACTAATTTCAATACATGATCTATATGATATATATGATATATATGCTGTGTAAGAATTATACGAGTATAATAACCCTGAATATCCCTCCTTTTCCCCCATCACTCACTCAGTTCACGGACTAATGGAGTCTGTCCTAGTCATCTACTGCTCCAGCCTCCCCAACCCCTCCTCCGATGGTGGCACCACCACCCCTGCACACTGTAACCACCACTCACTATACCGCTGATATACACATATATCCTTGTGTGTAGAACTGGCCTCAGCACATTACCATTACAAGGCCAAGTGTCATCATCATCATCATCATCATCATCATCATCAGCAGCAGCAGCAATCCCTTAACAACGAGGTCGTTGGAATACAACAGATAACCTTACAACCATTTTCTCCATTGCCAAACTCCAGGCCTGTCCATTCCGTAACGTTGCCCTTCCCATTTCTTCCTTTGTTCACCATTTCTTGCAACAAGGTCAGGTGAATGCCTGTGTAATTCGAAGTCTTCATAACAACGCGTTGCTATGCAATATACTGTTGTGTTGCTACGCAATAAACTGTGAAGGACTCTCAGTGGGAGAGCTTAGTAAGTGCAAGTACTCAGGAACCTCCTCCTCTCCCTCCCGCGCCCTCCTCCCATTCCCACTTGTCCTCCTCTGTCTCACGTCCTCTTCTTCCTGCTGCATTTTCCCGCACGTCTTCTTCTTCCCCTCCTCCTCTTCCTCTTCCCCCATTCTCTTCCACCACTTGTCCTGTTATTCCTCTTCCTCGCCCTCCCGCCTCGTCCCCTTCCTCCTCCTCTTCCTGGATTCCCTCTTCCACTTTTCCCCTCCCCCTCTTTCTCACCTCCCCCTCCCACCTCCTGTTCCACTCTTGCCATCTCCCCCCTCTCCCCCCTCTTCCTTTAAATCACCCCAAATACCATCACCCTTACCTGCCTCCCTTTCCTCCAAGCCTTTTCATCGCTCCTCCTCCTACCCGTCCTCTTCCTCTTCCTCTTCCTCTCACTCCCCCCTCCCCCTTCCCCCTCCCTCGTCCTAAGGACCACAGTAACCATGGCAACGCGTCGGCGTCCCTCACGGCGCGCCTCTTGCCACCACAGCCCGCCCCAACTCCACGGCGGCCAAGCGTATTGGTTCCGTCCACACCGCTAGGCGGCGCGCGCGTCGCTCCTCCATCCAACTAGCCACTCCCCCCTCTCCCCCACTGCCGGGTGTCACGTGACCAACCTGAGTTCCGTGATCTCGACGGACGCGGCCGGCTGGTGGCAGCGGGGCATGAGGGACCCAACCGGAAGCGGAAACAGCCCCGGTGCGGCGAGGCGCGACGAGTTCCGATCGCCTGGGGGCGGCGCCACGGACCACTTCCGGTTGCCAGGAGACGGCCCGACCTGCCACTTCCGGTGGAATGGTGTGATAGCGTCGGCCCGGTGGTGGCACGCCGGGAACTCTGCGACGGTCGGTGGGGATCGCACCAGCGGCACAACCAGTAGCGGCACAACCAGCAGTGGCACAACCAGTAGTGGCACAACCAGCAGCGGCACAACCAGATGCAGCACAACCAACAGCTACACAACCAATAGCGGCACAACCAGCAGTGGCACAACCAGCAGCGGCACAACCAGCCACGGCACAACCAGCCGTGGCACAACAAACAGCAGCACAACCATCGGTGTCACAACCATCAATGGCACAACCAGCAGCGACACAACCAGTAGTGGCACAATCAGCAGCGGCACAATTAATAGCGGCACAACCAGCAGCGGCACAACCAGCGGCGGAAGCAACATCACTAACACCACTAGTAAAAAAGACAACACCATTAGCAACAAAACCAACACAGATAATACAATCAACAACATCAATACCATCACCACCAACATCATCAATACCATAAATGCCATCAATACTATCAACACCATCAATACCACCAACACCTTCAACACCATTAACACCGTCAACGCTATCAACACTCTCGACCATATCAACACCATCAACACCATCAACACCATCAAAACCATAAATACCATCAACACCGAATGCACCAAGACGACCAACAGCACCAACAACACCAAGTACATTAACAACACCAACACCACCAACATCACCAACAACACCAACAACATTAACAACACCAACAACTCCAACAACACCAACAACACCAACACCACCAACAACAGAAACAACACCAGCAGAGTGCCCTACCACCCCCTCCAACAAGGTATCATCCCGTCGACGCCCTCCCTGCCCTCCCTGACTTTCCCGCCGCTTCCCTTACTCTCCCTGATATCCCCCCTGCTGCCCCTACTCTCCCTGCTCTCCCTGCTCTCCCTCCTCTCCCTGGTGCGGCCCGCGCAGGCTGCAGTGACTCTGGTGCCACCGGAAGTTCCGGTCCAGGGCTGGCTCCCTCCCTTCCCCTCCTCCCCATCCTCCTACCCCAACTACCCCAACTACCCCTCCTTCCCCTCCTCCTCCTCCTCCTCTCCAGGCCCCGGCGCCTTACCCGACACCGCTTTACCCGGCAGGCGCCCGGAGAGGCTGGGTCCGGGGCGGGGGGAGCCGGGGCCGGGGCCGTGGAAGACGAGGCCGGGAGAGCAAGGACTGGAGCCGGGGACGCGTTGCCTGCCGCCCCGGGACGCCTCCCATGCCGGGGACACTTACTACCTGGGCTTCCTACACGACAATCGCCTCCTGCCGCGATACCACGTGGGCGCCATCGCCATAGCAACGGACGCGACGAACAGGATGTTGGCCGCCGACGGTCTGCGCGCGCGTCTCGGGTTCTGCTGGGGGCGCACGCGCGGCGGCAAGGTGCGCAGCGTCGAGCTGATGACGTACTTCCGGGAGCAGGTCGGGGTGCGTGGCTTCATCGGGCCGAGTCACACCGAGTGTCTCATTGAGGCGACTGTAGCGACGGCCTGGAACCTGCCCCTCATATCCTACGTGAGTAGTCATTACCCTGGGTGTTATATTGGTGTAAGGGATTACATAGCATGGAACCTGCCACTGATATCCTACATGAGTAGTCATTGCCGGGGGGTGATATTGATGTAAGGGATTACATAGCGTGGAACCTGTCACTGATCTCCTACATGAGTAGTCATTACCGGGGGGTTATATTGATGTAAGGGATTACACAGCATGGAACCTGTCACTCATCTCCTACATGAGTAGTCATTACCGGGGGGCTATATTGATGTAAGGGATCACATAGCGTGGAACCTGCCACTGCTCTCCTACATGAGTAGTCATTACCAGGGGGCTATATTGATGTAAGGGATTACATAGCGTGGAACCTGTCACTCATCTCCTACATGACTAGTCATTACCAGGGGGCTATATTGATGTAAGGGATTACATAGCATGGAACCTGTCACTCATCTCCTATATGAGTAGTCATTACCAGGGGGCTATATTGATGTAAGGGATTACATAGCATGGAACCTGTCACTCATCTCCTATATGAGTAGTCATTACCGGGGGGCTATATTGATGTAAGGGATCACATAGCGTGGAACCTGCCACTGCTCTCCTACATGAGTAGCCATTACCGGGGGTCTATATTGATGTAAGGGATTACATAGCGTGGAACCTGTCACTGATCTCCTACGTGAGTAGTCATCACCGGGGGGTTATATTGATGTAAGGGATTACATAGCGTGGAACCTGTCACTCATCTCCTACATGAGTAGTCATTACCGGGGGGTTATATTGATGTAAGGGATTACACAGCATGGAACCTGCCCCTCATCTCCTATGTCAGTAGTCATTACCGGGGGGCTATATTGATGTAAGGGATTACATAGCGTGGAACCTGTCACTGATCTCCTACGTGAGTAGTCATCACCGGGGGGTTATATTGATGTAAGGGATTACATAGCATGGAACCTGTCACTCATCTCCTACATGAGTAGTCATTACCGGGGGGCTATATTGATGTAAGGGATCACATAGCGTGGAACCTGCCACTGCTCTCCTACATGAGTAGTCATTACCAGGGGGCTATATTGATGTAAGGGATTACATAGCGTGGAACCTGTCACTCATCTCCTACATGACTAGTCATTACCAGGGGGCTATATTGATGTAAGGGATTACATAGCATGGAACCTGTCACTCATCTCCTATATGAGTAGTCATTACCGGGGGGCTATATTGATGTAATGGATCACATAGCGTGGAACCTGCCACTGCTCTCCTACATGAGTAGCCATTACCGGGGGTCTATATTGATGTAAGGGATTACATAGCATGGAACCTGTCACTGATCTCCTAAGTGAGTAGTCATCACCCGGGGGGTTATATTGATGTAAGGGTGTACATAGCTGGACTGTACTGACTCTGTGAGTAGCCACCCGGTTAATGATGTAAGGTTACAGTGACCTGTATGATCTCAGTGACTAGTCATACGGTTAATGAGTAGGTGACATGCCGGTACTGACACTGTGCTGCCACTACTAGAAGTGGATTAGTGGAGCACTTGATGTAAGTAGTGACACGTCGTGACAGTGTATGACTCTACGATTAGTGACACTGTGTGCAGTTAGATCGAATGACATGTTAGGAGTTTGCAAGCTAGGTAGTGATAGTGCATGTAATGGCCTTGTGGTTACTGACACTGTGGTTAGTGACACTGCATGTATTGACAGTACATGTAGTGACAGTGCATGCAGTGACAGTGCATGTAGTGACCCTGTGGTTACTGACTCTGGTAAGTGACGATACATGTAGTGACATTGCATGTAGTGACAGTGCATGTAATGGCCTTGTGGTTACTGACACTTCGGTTAGTGACACTGCATGTATTGACAGTACATGTAGTGACAGTGCGTGCAGTGACAGTGCATGTAGTGACCCTGTGGTTACTGACTCTGTGGTAAGTGACGATACATGTAGTGACAGTGCATGTAGTGACAGTGCATGTAATGGCCTCGTGATTACTGACACTGTGGTTAGTGACACTGCATGTATTGACAGTGCATGTAGTGACAGTGCATGCAGTGACAGTGCATGTAGTGACACTGTGGTTACTGACTCTGTGGTTAGTGATGATACATGTAGTGACAGTGCATGTAGTGACAGTGCATATACTGGCCTCGTGATTACTGACACTGTGGTTAGTGACACTGCATGTATTGACAGTACATGTAGTGAAAGTGTATGTAGTGACAGTGCATGTAGTGACAGTGCATGTAGTGACAGTGCATACAGTGACAT
This sequence comes from Branchipolynoe longqiensis, assembly GCA_030323885.1. NCBI lineage: Eukaryota > Metazoa > Annelida > Polychaeta > Phyllodocida > Polynoidae > Branchipolynoe > Branchipolynoe longqiensis. Next base: position 80,576,497 of record CM059192.1, read on the forward strand.
TACATGCAGTGCCAGTGCTTGTAGTGACAGTGCATGTAGTGACAGTGCATGTAGTGACAGTGCATGTATTGACAGTACATGTATCGACAGTACATGTAGTGACAGTGCATGTAGTGACAGTGCATACAGTGACATTACATGCAGTGTCAGTGCGTGTAGTGACAGTGCATGTAGTGACAGTGCATATAGTGACAGTGCATGTAGTGTCAGTGCATGTAGTGACAGTGCATGTAGTGACAGTGCATGTAGTGACAGTGCATACAGTGACATTACATGCAGGGTCAGTGCTTGTGGTGACAGTGCATGTAGTGACAGTGTATGTAGTGGTAGTGCATGTAGTGACAGTGCATGTGGTGACAGTGCATGTAGTGACAGTGCATGTAGTGACAGTGCCTGTAATGAAGGTACATATAGTGACCCTACGCTTACCGTGCTCAGCGATACCTTACCTACTGACACCGCGCATATTGACGCTGACAGCCGGTATCCTCTCTCTGCAGCACTGTCAGGACACCATCGTGCTGGACGTGAGGCCGACCTTCATCCGCACCTTCCCGCCCACCATGAAGGTCGTGCAGTACATTCGCAGCGTCCTCGCCCACTACGGGTGAGACTCACACCCACAAATTTTGTTCTTAATTAAAGCTGCATAGTCCGATGAAAATATCAAATTGTCAAAACCAAAACAATTATCAAAATTTGATTCTACATATCTAACTTAGATACTGGTGCACTTATTAAACATTTGTCACCACACAGAAGGGAATACTGAGGAAATTGAATAGAACCTGTTACTGCAGAAGCCTATAGGGTCAGAGTTTTGACAAGCTTGCCAACATTAATTTGGCATGTTTCCACTTCAAATATCTCAAAAGTTAGCAATTTAAAATAAAAGTTACTTCAAGCTAAAGTAAGGTACATAATAATGATCAGCCTAATGTGTTTATCTCAGAAAATTTCAGAGACTCAAAACCATCGGACTGTGCAACTTTAAAGTTGCATATTCCGATGGTTTTGAGTTTTTTGTTATTTTCTCAGATAAATATATTAGGATGATCATTGTACTTTACTTTAGGTTGAAGTAACTTTTAATTAAAATCGCTGACTTTTGATATATTTGAAGTGCAAACATGCATCATTAATTTTGGGAATCATGCCAAAACTCTGACACCATAGGTTTCCGTAGTAACAGGTTCTATTCAATAGCCGTAGTATTCCCTTCTATGTGGCAATAAATGCCTGATAATTGCATCAGTATCTAAGGTAGATATGTAGAATCAAATCTAGGTTGGTGACCATAACTTTAATTTAAGTGGCTAACATTGGAGATATCTGGAGTGAAAACATAACAAATTAATTCTGGCAAGCTTGCAAAAACTCTGATACCATAAGCTTCCGCAGTAATGAGTTCTATTAAACTGGCTAGTACCTCCACTTACATGTAGACCAAATGATTAATAAGAGCACCAGTATATATATATATAAGTTCCGTATACAGGATAAAATCTAGGTGAGTGTTTTGGTTTAGAAAATTTGGTGTTTTCATCTGACTCTGCAGCTTTAACTGCATTTGGGTCATTGTCAGAAGTTGTGTACCAATACTGTGACATCGGTACCACAAAATCAAAATGCTGTCAAAGTCCTATATACAAGCTTCCTCAATGTGTATGTCCTTTTGCATCTTAATAATTGAAAATAAACATATTCTGACATTTTTAAGTAGGTCAAATGATGCCCACACCCAGTAAATAGCAGTATAGCATGGAAACCAATCTGACTCAAAAATCAAATATTTTCAACACAAAGCTTGACATTTTTAGGACATTTTGCATTTCACTTGTTTTATAAACAGTAGTAATAATAATTTGAAACCTCATTGCTATGGTTTTGTCTTATTTGTGATGATTAAAGAGAAAAGCAGAAAAATATTAGCATGGTAACAGTCTAAGTGGAATCAACAATTTTACACAAATGTTCAGCTCAAATTTCAACGTTATGGGGCAATTTCAGGATTGATCTTTTACTATACCATAACCATGCATAGAGTGTCAAATGGTGAAAGTAGTTCCTGTACTGTATCTGTACTCAGTGTTTGATACAGAGTTTCATAGTACTTGCAAGTGGAAATGAAATGTTACGATGTTAATGACTCCAGAAAAGGTTAGCTATTTCATAATTTTTTAAAGAAATACATGTTTTCAACTTAATGAAGACATTGTATATGACCATTCGAAGTGAAATGTGCTGTTGTTCAGAGGTTTTCATTAAGTTTGTGACACTTTATTTTCAATGCTGTTGACAATGTCACAAATTAGTAATGTAATTTTCTATTTATTTAGCTACACCCATCCGAATAAGATACATAATACACAATATTAACATTTACTTTTGATCTAAAATATCTCCCACATTATTGGGCTAAATGATGAAATCTAAATATTGACACTCCAATAATGTTTAAAAAAAACAAAACATTTCAAGTAAACTACGTCAAGTGGTACACAGTTTCTGAGAACGACCCATTTGGATGGTTTGTGTTCAATTATTACTACTTGTGATACTTACCTACTGAAGGTTTGTTTATTTGTTGAGGTTTTACATCCTGGCAACATCTAAGGTAATATCAGGATGGGCACCGACTTGTGACAGTGCACACTCATGGCGACTTTACAGTGCTGCGCCACTGGGAAATCAGGCCACTGGTACCATGACCCGATTTCCCAATACATTGCCACATTATTCTGACACTGAGCTAACCAGTCCTTGCCCTGTCTGAGTATGCGTCTTTAAAAGGAATGTTATTTGGAAATGCTTGGAGAGAAACCTAAGAATTGACCTCTCAAGCAAGGATCCACATAGACAGGTAGGCATGGATAGGGTGATTGCATTAGGGAGCTTAGGTAGTGTGATCATTAGCACGTTAGCCCAGGAATGGCAAGAAGTGTCGGTTCGAATTCTGCTCTAGGGGCAATATTTCACATTGTCATCACCTCACACAATACTCATTTCCATGACTAGGATCCTATACAAGCTACATCCTTTTCTGTTTTTGAACATACTCTGTGTATGTGCGTAAGTAAGCACATTGCCTGTATATATATATATATATATAATCGTAAGAATGAAATAACTTACAGACGTTAACCATTTAAAAGACTTACAATTTCAGGTGTACAAGTGTAGTAATCTTCACTGCTCATTCAGGCAAGGGCCGACATAGACAGGCAGGCGTTGATAGGGTGATTGCATCAGGGAGCCTAGGTAGTGTAATGGTCACACACTAGCCGCGGGATGGCAAGAAATGTGGGTTCGAATTCCTGCTCTAGGCGCAATATTTCCTCTTTCCATCACCCTCAGGACATGCTCTGAGAGATAGCAATCAGTAATGGTTCGATATGGTAATCAAAAATGTAATTACATTCACAGATAACTGATTGTTATAGGAAGGTAGGCGTGTGTTAAAATGACGATGATGGCGGGCTGGTGGGTGGGTGGGTGGGTGGGGAGGGGGTCGTGTGTGCGGGGAGGGGGGGGGGCTCACATGGATTTAAAATGGTTTACAGGTTGGACCTTTTTTTTTTTAAAGAAGAAGGGAGAAGTGGTCATCGATGGGAAATTAGAAATTAGTTGGCTATTGCCGTGGATTTGATTGGTTAGTTGATAATAACAGTGTTTTTAGTTTGTGGAGTGTGTGTGTGTGTGTGTGTGTGTAGAGGGCAGGGAGTAGGGGTGGTGAGGATGGAGTAGAGATTGAGAAGTGGAAAGTGAGAGGTGGAGAGGAGGGTGGAATGTGAGGGTGGAGAGTGAGAGTGAAGAGTGAAGGGTGGAGAGTAAGGGGTGCACAGTGAGGGTGGAATGTGAGGGTGGAGAGTGAGAGTGAAGAGTGAAGAGTGGAGAGTGAGGGCTGGAGAGTGAGGGGTGGTGAGTAAGATTGGAGTGTTAGGGGGGAAGAGTGAGGGTGGAGATTAAGGGGTGGAGAGTGAGGTGGAGAGTGAGGGGTGGAGAGTGAGGGTGGAGAGTGTAGTGGGGAGTGAGGGGTGGTGAGTAAGTTTGGAGTGTTAGGGGGGAAGAGTGAGGGTGGAGATTAAGGGGTGGATAGTGAGGTGGAGAGTGAGGGGTGGAGAGTGAGGGTGGAGAGTGTAGTGGAGAGTGAGGTGTGGTGAGTAAGATTGGAGAGTGAGGGGGAAGAGTGAGGGTGGAGATTGAGGGGGTAGAGAATGAGGTGGAGAATGAGGGGTGGAGAATGATTGTGGAGAGTGTAGTGGAGAGTGAGGTGTGGTGAGTAAGATTGGAGAGTGAGAGGAAAAGTGAGGGTGGAGATTGAGGGGGTAGAGAATGAGGTGGAGAATGAGGGGTGGAGAATGAGGGTGGAGAGTGTAGTGGAGAGTGAGGTGTGGTGAGTAAGATTGGAGAGTGAGGGGGGAAGAGTGAGAGTGGAGATTGAGGGGCTAGAGAATGAGGTGGAGAATGAGGGGTGGAGAATGATGGTGGAGAGTGTAGTGGAGAGTGAGGTGTGGTGAGTAAGTTTGGAGTGTTAGGGGGGAAGAGTGAGGGTGGAGATTAAGGGGTGGATAGTGAGGTGGAGAATGAGGGGTGGAGAGTGAGGGTGGAGAGTGTAGTGGAGAGTGAGGTGTGGTGAGTAAGATTGGAGAGTGAGGGTGAAGAGTGAGGGTGGAGATTGAGGGGTGGAGAATGAGGTGGAGAATGAGGAGTGGAGAGTGAGGGTGGTGAGTAAGGAGTGGAGAGTGGGGGTGGATAGGTGGAGAGGTGTGAAATGTGGGTGGATAGTGCGGGTGGAGAGTGAAAACTGAGTCAGGGTGGAGATTGAAGGTGGAGAGTAGGGGTGGAGAATGTCGGGTGATTGTTGCTACGTGGGTCCCAGCAGTAATAACCAATCAGCAGTCTCCATTTGCCACCTCCCAAAACCCGTGGTGGTGGCCTAATCGGCAAGAGCACCCGCTTCCCATATGGAAGGACGTGGGTTCAAGCCCGCCAGGGTTAAACAATTGGCATACTAAATTGACAATTGTCGCTACCTAGCCTAGCGCTCGGTATTAATAAGATAAGGCCAGGACTGGTTAGCTCTGTATCAGCATAATGTGACTGAGTGGGATATCAGGGCATGGTGCTCGCGGCCTGATTTCTCAGTGTGGCAGCACTATAAAGTTGCCATGAGCAGGGGGGGGGGTGAAACGGTACATGCCGGGGATCTCCCCACCCACAGGATAGGGGTGGGGGGGGGAAGGGGAGGGGGAAGCAATACATAGCTTATCAAATGGAATTACGGGTTTATCACTATCCATATATGTATATATATATATATATATATATATTGCTAAAAGAAAATTCTTTAACAGTGTTGCTTGCATGAATAGTTGCTATTTGTTTTACATTCTAAAAATATACTACATTATTGCTCTCATGTCCTGTGACTGGTCCTCCGAGCTAATAATAATAATATATTTATTTCCACATGATCAATTTGCACACAAGTTGATATTTATATCAGTAATTATTTCACATTAAAAAGGGAGAAAGTGGAAGTAAAGTACAATACTTATGAGGCGTTTCCCCCATTTTAAACTAACACATATACATTACTAATAACAAAAAAAAAACAGTGTTATATATATGCCTTTGCCACCAGGTGGAATCGGACGGTGATCTTCTACGGAGGCCGGCAGGTGGCGCCAGGCTCGAGCGGCCAGGCGCGCAAGCGCAGCATGTGGGTGGAGACCGTGGCGGCGCTGGCGTCGGGCGGGCTGGAAGTGGTGGCCACCATGGTGCTGCCCATAGTCTACTTCCCACAGCGGGACCGCGCAGATCTCCAGCGTATGTTCGACATCGCCAAGGACAAGGCTCGAGGTGAGAGTGGATCAGTGGGATAGTAGGTCATTGGGTCAGTGGGTCACTGGAGTATTGGGTCAGTGGGTGAGCGCGCAGACCTCCAGCGTATGTTCGACATTGCCAAGGACAAGGCACGAGGTGAAAGTGGGTCAGTGGGTTAGTAGGTCATTCGGTCAATGGGTCACTGGAGTATTGGGTCAGTGGGTGACCACGCAGATCTCCAGCGTATGCTCGACATCGCCAAGGAAAAGGCTCGAGGTGAGAGTGGATCAGTGGGATAGTAGGTCATTGGGTCAGTGGGTCACTGGAGTATTGGGTCAGTGGGTGACCACGCAGATCTCCAGCGTATGCTCGACATCGCCAAGGAAAAGGCTCGAGGTGAGAGTGGATCAGTGGGATAGTAGGTCATTGGGTCAGTGGGTCACTGGAGTATTGGGTCAGCGGGTGAACGCGCAGATCTCCAGCGTATGTTTGACATCGCCAAGGACAAGGCTCGAGGTGAGAGTGGGTCAGTGGGATAGTAGGTCATTGGGTCAGTGTGTCAGTGGGTGACCATACAGACATCCAGTGTATGTTTGACATTGCCAAGGACAAGGCGTGAGGTGAGAGTGGGTTAGTGGGACAGTGGGTGAGTGGGTGAGTGGATAAGTGGGGGAGTGGTTGTGTGGGGTAGTGGGTGTGTGGGTGAGTGGGGAAGTGAGTCAGTAGGTCAGTAGGTCCACCCAGTATTCACCTCCTTCTGTCCCCCCAGTATTTACCTCCTTCTGTCCACCCAGTATTCACCTCCTTCTGCCCCCCCCCAGTATTCACCTCCTTCTGTCCACCCAGTATTTACCTCCTTCTGTCCACCCAGTATTCACCTCCTTCTGCCCCCCCAGTATTCACCTCCTTCTCTCCCCCCAGTATTCACTTCCTTCTGTCCACCCAGTATTCGCCTCCTTCTGTCCCCCCAGTATTGACCTTCTGTCCCCCCCCCCAGTGTTCACCTCCTTCTGTCCCCCCAGTATTCACCTCCTTCTTGTCCCCCCAGTATTGACCTTCTGTCCCACCCCCCAGTATTCACCTCCTTCTGTCCCCCCAGTATTCACCTCCTTCTGTCCCCCAAGTATTGACCTTCTGCCCCCCCCCCCCAGTATTCAGCTTCATCTGCCCCCCCCCCCCCAGTATTCACCTCCTTCTGTCCCCCCAGTATTGACCTTCTGTCCCCTCCCCCCAGTATTCACCTCCTTCTGTCCCCCCAGTATTCACCTCCTTCTGTCCACCCAGTATTCACCTTCTATTCCATCAGTATTCACCTCCTTCTAACCACCAAGTATTCACCTCCTTCTGTCCATCCACTATTCACCTCCTTCTGTCCACCCAGTATTCACATCCTTCTGTCCCCCCAGTATTCACCTTCTATCCCAGCAGAATTCACCTCATTCTGTCCATCCAGTATTCACCTCCTTCTGTCCATCCACTATTCACCTCCTTCTGTCCACCCAGTATTCACCTCCTTCTGACCCCCCAGTATTCACCTTCTATCCCAGCAGTATTCACCTCCTTCTAACCATCCAGTATTCACCTCCTTCTGTCCACCCAGTATTCACCTCCTTCTGTCCCCCCAGTATTCACCTTCTATCCCAGCAGTATTCACCTCCTTCTGTCCACCCAGTATTCACCTCCTTCTGTCCCCCCAGTATTCACCTCCTTCTGTCCCCCCAGTATTCACCTCATTCTGTCCATCCAGTATTCACCTCCTTCTGTCCATCCACTATTCACCTCCTTCTGTCCCCCCAGTATTTACCTCCTTCTGTCCACCCAGTATTCACCTCCTTCTGCCCCCCCCAGTATTCACCTCCTTCTGTCCACCCAGTATTTACCTCCTTATGTCCACCCAGTATTCACCTCCTTCTGCCCCCCAGTATCACCTCCTTCTCCCCCCAGTATTCACTTCCTTCTGTCAACCCAGTATTCACCTCCTTCTGTCCCCCCAGTATTGACCTTCTGTCCCCCCCCAGTGTTCACCTCCTTCTGTCCCCCCAGTATTCACCTCCTTCTTGTCCCCCAGTATTGACCTTCTGTCCCACCCCCAGTATTCACTTCCTTCTGTCCCCCCAGTATTCACCTCCTTCTGTCCCCCAAGTATTGACCTTCTGTCCCCCCCAGTATTCAGCTTCTTCTGCCCCCCCAGTATTCACCTCCTTCTGTCCCCCCAGTATTGACCTTCTGTCCCCCCCAGTATTCACCTCCTTCTGTCCCCCCAGTATTCACCTCCTTCTGTCCCCCAGTATTCACCTTCTATCCCATCAGTATTTACCTCCTTCTAACCACCAAGTATTCACCTCCTTCTGTCCATCCACTATTCACCTCCTTCTGTCCACCCAGTATTCACATCCTTCTGTCCCCCCAGTATTCACCTTCTATCCCAGCAGTATTCACCTCATTCTGTCCATCCAGTATTCACCTCCTTCTGCCATCCACTATTCACTTCCTTCTGTCCACCCAGTATTCACCTCCTTCTGACCCCCCAGTATTCACCTTCTATCCCAGCAGTATTCACCTCCTTCTAACCATCCAGTATTCACCTCCTTCTGTCCACCCAGTATTCACCTCCTTCTGTCCCCCCAGTATTCACCTTCTATCCCAGCAGTATTCACCTCCTTGTGTCCACCCAGTATTCACCTCCTTCTGTCCCCCCAGTATTCACCTCCTTCTGTCCCCCCAGTATTCACCTTCTATCCCAGCAGTATTCACCTCATTCTGTCCATCCAGTATTCACCTCCTTCTGTCCATCCACTATTCACCTCCTTCTGTCCACCCAGTATTCACCTCCTTCTGTCCACCCAGTATTCACATCCTTCTGCTCCCCCTAGTATTCACCTCCTTCTGTCCACCCAGTTTTCACCTTCTATCCCGCCAGTATTCACCTCCTTCTGTCCACCCAGTATTCACATCCTTCTGTCCACCCAGTATTCACCTCCTTCTGACCACCCAGTATTCACATCCTTCTGTTCCCCCAGTATTCACCTCCTTCTGTCCCCCCCAGTATTCACCTCCTTCTGTCCCCCCAGTATTCACCTCCTTCTGTCCCCCCAGTATTGACCTTCTGTCCCCCCCAGTATTCGCATCCTTCTGTTCCCCCAGTATTCACCTCCTTCTGTCCCCCCCAGTATTCACCTCCTTCTGTCCCCCCAGTATTCACCTCCTTCTGTCCCCCCAGTATTCACCTCCTTCTCTCCCCCCCAGTATTCACCTCCTTCCTTCCATCCACCCAGTAGTGACCTCCTTCTGTCCACCCAGTATTCACCTTCTATCCCGTCAGTATTCACCTCCTTCTGTCCACCCAGTATTCACCTTCTATCCCAGCAGTATTCACCTCCTTCTGTCCACCCAGTATTCACCTCCTTTTGTCCCCCCAGTATTCACCTTCTATCCCAGCAGTATTCACCTCCTTCTGTCCACCCAGTATTCACCTCCTTCTGTCCACCCAGTATTCACCTTCTATCCCACCAGTATTCACCTCCTTCTGTCCACCCAGTATTCACCTCCTTCTGTCCACCCAGTATTCACCTTCTATCCCGCCAGTATTCACCTCCTTCTGTCCACCCAGTAGTCACCTCCTTCTGTCCCCCCCTCCAGTATTCACCTCCCTCCCTCCTTCCTTCTGTACACCCAGTATTCACGTTCCCTCCATCTGTCCGTCCACTGTTCACCTCTGTCCTTCTGTCCACCAGTCTTCATCTTCCTAGCGGACCACGCCGCCCTCGTCGACTTCGTGCGCTACAAACACCAGGTGCTGCACCAGGAGGGGCGGGAGGCGGAGTACGTCATCCTGGCCGTCACCGACAAACCGGAAGCGCCCCGCCCCGGCGAACACAGTCACGTGTACATCAAGTGTGAGTATCGTAGTGACCCAGCGGACACAGTCATGTGTACCTCAAGTGTGAGTATCGTAGTGACCCAGCGAACACAGTCACGTGTACATCAAGTGTGAGTATTGTAGTGACCCAGCGAACACAGTCAGGTGTACCTCAAGTGTGAGGATCGTAGTGACCCAGCAAACACACTCATGTGTACATCAAGTGTGAGTATCGTAGTGACCCAGCGAACACAGTCACGTGTACATCAAGCGTGAGTATCATAGTGACCCAGCGAACACAGTCACGTGTACATCAAGTGTGAGTATTGTAGTGACCCAGCGAACACAGTCAGGTGTACCTCAAGTGTGAGGATCGTAGTGACCCAGCAAACACAGTCACGTGTACATCAAGTGTGAGTATCGTAGTGACCCTGCGAACACAGTCATGTCTACATCAAGAGTGAGTATTGTAGTGACCCAGCGAACACAGTCAGGTGTACCTCAAGTGTGAGTATCGTGATGACCCAGCGAACACAGTCATGTGTACCTCAAGTGTAAGTATTGTGATGACCCAGCGAACAGAGTCACCTCTACCTCAAATTTGGTTATCTTGATGACCCAGCAAACACAGTCACATGTACTTCAAAGGTGAGTATCGTAGTGACCCAGCAAGCAGATTCACATGTGCCTCAAGTGTGAGTATCGTGATGACCCAGCGAACACAGTCACGTGTACCTCAAGTTTGAGTATCGTAGTGACCCAGCGAACACAGTCACATGTACATCAAGTGCGAGTATCGTAGTGACCCAGCAAACACAGTCACATGCACCTCAAGTGTGAGTATCGTAGTGACCCAGCGGATGAATTCACATGTACCTCAAGTGTGAGTATCGTGATGACCCAGCGAACACAGTCACGTGTACCTCAAGTGGGAGTATCATAGTAACCCAGCAAACAGATTCACATGTACCTCAAGTGTGAGTATCGTAGTGACCCAGCGAACACAGTCATGTGTACCTCAAGTGTAAGTACTGTGATGACCCAGCGAACAGAGTCACCTCTACCTCAAATGTGGTTATCTTGATGACCCAGCAAACACAGTCACGTGTACTTCAAATGTGAGTATCGTAGTGACCCAGCAAACAGATTCACATGTACCTCAAGTCTGACCCAGCAAACACAGTCACGGGTGCTTCTGGTGTAAGTATCCTGATAACCCAGTAAACACGTTCACGTGATATGGGGCTGTCACACTACGACGTAACGACGTCGGCGTAGGGAGAACGTGAAGAACGTTGAACTTCTCGGCGTGGTATACAAATTTGGGCACAAGTTGAACGTGGATGCAGCGTAGTGGACGAGAGAGTAACGGTGGTAAAGCGTAGTGATATCGTCATTCAACGAGAGAGGACAACGTAATGACGCTCACGGAACGTTATGAACGTTATTCCCTCGCCAGAAGAACGTTATGTGACGTTATATACGTCATGAGACGTTGAACGTACGTTGAATGCATGTTCTCCTGACGTTCTCCTGACGTTCTCCTGACATTCTCCTGACGTTCTCCTGACGTTCTCCTGACGTTCCCATTATGCCGCATGGACATTTCCACTGGTTTTAATGTGGGTCAACGAGTGGAACGTAGTGAGGAACGTTTGACAAACGTCCGTTTAATGTCATTGACATTCGCCGAACGTGTACAGAACGTACGGCGAACATAAACCCTTACGTTTGCATCACGTCGAAAGTTTTGAACAGGTTCAAAACCTTGACGCACGCCTACGTAATATGACGTAACGTGACGTAGCTCGACGTCATTCTGACGTCATCATAACGTAATCCAACGTAGGTCAACGTAATGACGAAACGTGATCACGTCAGGCTTACGTTTGCTCGTTACGTCGTAATGTGACAGGGGTATAACTAATGTATCAGTAACGTGATGACCCAGCGAACACAATCATGTGTACTTCAAATGTAAGTATCGTGATGACCTGGCGATCAATCGTGCATACCTGAAATGTAAGTATTTTGTTGGACTGCGTCCTAATGTGATCACAGTGAAGAAGGCTGAGTAACCTTCAAATCTCGTTTTAAACCGCCTCAGTTCAGATTCGGTGAAAAAGTAACATATCATACCAGGTTATTATCATGTCTAGTAGATTGAAGTGTGCGATAAGTACAGAGAGTTATGTCATGTCTAGTAGATTGAAGTGTGCGATAAGTACAGAGCGTTATGTCATGTCTAGTAGATTAAACTGTGTGATAAGTACAGAGCATTATGTCATGTCTAGGAGATTAAGCTTTGCGATAAGTACATAGCATTACGTCATGCCTAGTAGATTAAACTGTGTGATAAGTACATAGCGTTACGTCATGTCTAGTAGATTAAACTCTGCAATAAGTACAGAGCATTATATCATTTCTAGTAAATTAAGCTGTGCGATAAATACAGAAAGCTATGTCATTTCTAGTAGATTAAACTGTGCGATAAGTACACATCGCTATGTCATTCTAGTAGATTAAAATGTGCGATAAGTACATAACGTGTTGTCATTTCTAGTAGATTAAACTGTGCGATAAGTACATAACGTGTTGTCATTTCTAGTAGATTAAACTGTGCCATAAATACACATCGTTATATCATGTCTAGTAGATTAAACTGTGCGATAAGTACATAGCGTTATGTCATTTCTAGTAGATTAAACTGTGCCATAAATACACATCGTTATATCATGTCTAGTAGATTAAACTGTGCGATAAGTACAGAGCATTGTCCCGTTCTCACGTCATCCAAATCCAAATCCAATTCCGGTTCCTGTCACATGGCGCTTGTTGCAGTGGAGGAGCGGGGTAAGGACCGCGTTACGCAGGCGCACCGGAAGCCGTTCCGCAACGTGCTGCTCATGTACTTCACGGCGCCCCCTAACGAGCAGAAATACCGGGAGTTCATGACGGAGGCGACCAACAAGTCCATCGACATCTTCAACGTCTTTAATATCTACTCGTATGGCGGCTATAAGTTCAACAAGCTGGTGAGTGGGGGAGGAGTAGTGTGGGGAAGGGGGTGATGGAGGGAGTGATGGGAGGAGTGGGGGAGTGAGGGGTGAAGGAGTGGGGAGTGAGTGAGGGCGTGAGGGTATGAGGGATTGAGTGGAGGAGTGGGGGAGTGAGGGATGGAGGAGTGGGGAGTGAGTGATGGTGTGAGTGAGTGAGGGGAAGGGTGAGGGAGGGAGGGATGGAGGAGTGGGGAGTGAGTGAGGGTGTGAGGGAGTGATGGGAGGAGTGGGGGAGTGAGGGATAGAGGATTGGGGAGTGAGGGATGGAGTGATGGTGTGAGGGAGTGAGGGAGCGAGTAAGGGAGTAATGAGGGGAGTAAGAGATGGTGTGAGGAAGGGAGGGGGTGAGGGGAAGAGAGGGAGTGAGGGATAGAAGTGAGTGAGGGATATGAGTGAGGGGGGAAAGAGAGAAGGAGTGGGAAAGTGAGGGAGTGAGGGAGGAGTGGGGGAGGAGTGGGGCAGGGAGTGAGGGAGGGACTGGGGAGTGAGTGATGGATGGAGTAAGGGAGTGATGGACGAGGGGAAAGAGAGTGAGTACTAAGTAAAGTGATTGGAAACGTGACTGAGTGAGAAAGAGAGTGAGCGAGGGAGGAAGTGAGTGAGGAAAGGAGGAGTGAATGAGTTGGGAAGTGAATGAGGGGGAAGAAAATGAGGGGGAAATAGAGTGAGTGAGGGAGTGAGTGAGGTAATGAGTTAGCAGGGAAATAGAGTGAGTGAGGGAGTGAGTGAGGTAATGAGTTAGCGGAGAAATAGAGTGAGTGAGGGAGTGAGGTAATGAGTTAGCAGGGAAATAGAGTGGTGAGGGAGGGAGTGAGGTAATGAGTTAGCAGGGAAATAGAGTGAGTGAGGGAGTGAGTGAGGTAATGAGTTAGTGGGGAAATATAGTGACTGAGGGAGTGAGTGAGGTAATGAGTTAGCAGGGAAATAGAGTGAGTGAGGGAGGGAGTGAGGTAATGAGTTAGCGTGGAAATAGAGTGAGTGGGGGAGGGAGTGAGGTAATGAGTTAGCAGGGAAATAGAGTGAGTGAGGGAGTGAGTGAGGTGATGAGTTATGGTGAAATAGAGTGAGTGAGGGAGTGAATGAGGTGATGAGTTAGCGTGGAAATAGAGTGAGTGAGGGAGTGAGTGAGGTGATGAGTTATGGTGAAATAGAGTGAGTGAGGGAGTGAATGAGGTGATGAGTTAGCGTGGAAATAGAGTGAGTGAGGGAGTGAGTGAGATGATGAGTTATGGTGAAATATAGTGAGTGAGGGAGTGAGTGAGGAAATGAGTTAGCGTGGAAATAGAGTGAGGGAGTTAGTGATGTAATGAGTTAACGGGGAAATAGAGTGAGTGAGGGAGTGAGGAAATGAGTTAGCAGGAAATATAGTGAGTGAGGGAGTGAGTGAGCGGAAATAGAGCGAGTGTGGGAGTGATGGGGAAACAGTGAATTACTGGGAAAGTGAGTGAGAGGGAAAGAATGAGTGAGGGAGTGAGTGAGGAGGAAGGACAGTGAGTGAGGAGGAACGTGAGTGAGTAAGTGAGTGAGTAATTAGTGAGAAAGTGAATGATTGAGGAAATAAGCCGGAGATTGAGTGAGTGAATGAGGGAGTGATTGATTGATAATGTGATTGCTTGAGTGCTTGAGTGTGTTCGAGTGTTTGAGAGTTCAAGTCTTTGAGTGTTTGAGTGTTCGAATGTGAGAGTGTGAGAGTGTGAGAGGGCGTAAGTAAGGGGGTGAATGGGAGAGTGAGTGTGAAAGTGTGTGATTATTTTCTATTGTGGGTTTAATTAAAGCTGCATAGTCCGATGAAAACATAAAATTTTCAAAACCAAAACATTTATCTAGATTTGATTCTACATATCTACCTTAGATACTGATTCACTTATTAAACATTTACCAGCACATAGAAGGGACTACTGAGTCAAATAATAGAACCTGTTACTGCAGAAGCCTATGGTGATAGAGTTTTGGCAAACTTGCCAACATTAATTTAGGATGTTTCCATTTCAAATATCACAAAAGTTTACGATTTAAAATAAAAGTTACTTCAAACTAAAGTAAGGTAGATTATAATTAACAACCTAATACGTATATCTCAGAAAATGAGAGAAACTCAAAACCATCAGACTATGCAACTTTAATGATAACCATTTTACCCAAGCTTATCTCAAGCAGCTCTGGTCAGGTAAATGTATGAAAAATTACCACCCTGCCCCAAAAATATTGCTAGAAAAGGTTTTTCAACTTTTCTGATAGGATTCAATGTGGAGAGCATCATACTAAATATCTACCAAAATCAACCTACTGGAAAGTTGTTAAATCCAAGATGGCGTCCAAGATGGCCATCAATACCTTAAAATAGCTAGAACTTCCTTACTATTCATCCTAGAATGGTAATTAAGGTATCTACTCCTAGGTTATAGGGTCAATGAACACACTGAAACCAGTCAAATCACTATTGGACAATCAGAACACCAGAGAATCCAAGATAGCACCTAAAATGGACATTGATATCCAAAATTTCATGCACATGACGTATGAGAAACCATCATATCACCACCACCTTTCCCAAACCCTCTTCACCTCTTCATAAAATCATGGATTTGTCCCTGCATTTAAAACTTAATGTATGACATTTCAATCAACTAGTTAATTACAGTGTAGAACACTGTAACATTTCAGTCAACAAGTTTGTCTGCACTGATGGCATTAAACAAGTTAATACCCAATGTAGCACATATGCTACTTGGCAATTCAACCTGTATTACAAAAGTCATTCAGTTGTATATGATAAAAGGAACAGAACATTATATTCATATATTGATAGTGATGCCATCTATATTAAGTGGTAGACTAACCCACGTGACATTATGAATTTGTTAGATGGGAGTAAAGGTGAAACAACATCACTGAAGAGAAGTGCATGGGTATCCATAGGACCCTCAATCGTGGGGATTAAATGAAAGAATTTTAGTATTTTCACGAAAGCATTTACTGCTTAGAATATTTACATTAAACAACTATAATAATATAAAATGCATATAATTTTGCTAACCGTTGATTTCTTGTCCATGTGATTTTGTACGTTGTTATTAGTTGGTGACGACATCATTTTCCCCAATTTCTTTTTTGGAAAGTACACAATGGTCTTCCCACTCAGATGTGTGCTTAGCTAATTAACGCACCTGTTACTTTTGCTACGTGTTCTATTGTTCTGGCAGTACTGGTCCTTCCGGTATAGACTATATTGTTCCTCACCATAATGAGCATATTATAATGCAATAACATATCCTGGAAATTATAAATAAACTGTAGATATTGAATGCCTTTGTGCTCTGTAATGTAGGTGCTGTTATAGCGGTGGTGTTCTGCTCAGATTTATGGTTCACATTGTTCCGCCTCAGCGCTATTCAGGTAGTCTGCCTGACTCTCAGCAAGTACCACTAGACAGGCTGGGGTGTATGTATCAGGGAGCCTGGGGTGAGGTTAGCACACTGCCCGGATGCAAGGAGTGGGTCGACCCGCTCAGGCGCGTATTTCCATTTTCATCACCCCCGACACTGTGCGTGACCGGATCCGTCAAGCTGCGCGAGGTTGAACCTACCTGTGTGTATGTGTTAGTGCATGCCTGTATGTATGTATCATTACAAGACTTACAATTCAGGGACGAGTGTGTGTCGCCTGACTCTAGCAAGTAACACTAGACAGGAGGCTTGGGAGTGTATGATATCGGGACCTAGTGGTGTATGGTAGCACACTGCCGGAGCAAAGAGTGGGGTTCGCTCCCGCTCTAGGGCGATTTCCCATTTTCACCCCCGACAAAGTATGTATAGATAAGCATGTGCAACATTCCATTCACGAGCAAGTACGAAGCAATCATACTCAAAGAAATTGAGGAATGCATTGAACCTATATAAACAAGAAGGCCTTCATGTTATAGTCACCATGAAATAAAAAAAAACTTTCAAATTCTTCAATCGTATTTCAATGGTGGTGAGGAGAGTGATGAGGAATCCCCGAAAAAAGCAATCATCGAAATTGCTCTTGGACTTATCAAAAGTGGCATACAAACTGAAGCTTCCTCTGTTACTCACAGTACCCAGGTACAGATATGCCAAAACTTGATACTGCATTGCAATATCTTCCAGGCAGTCTTCGTACAATACTTGATTTTCTGTTTACGGGGAAGGATAAACAGAGAAAGGTAGCTGGAATTGGCCAGGCAGTCTGGCCACGGGCTGTCCTTGTGCCATTAAAGAGACATCGCTTGCTCTCCGGTGGGTTTTTCCCCCGTACCACCCACCCCAATGGGCCCCCCTCCCCTGCCACCACCCGTAACCATGATCATGAACAAACCATCAACACACCGAACATCCTACACAACTATCAATCTGTTTAAAACACATCAAACATTATATAAGACAGGCAAAAATGTCTTGTCAACTCTGAACTTAACTTGTTTTATAAGAAAAAAAAAAAATGTAACCCACAACGATTATTTGAGTTGCCCCGAGTATACACCTTCTACTCGGTGCTGCTCCTCATTTTTGCATGAACTACAGTGACTGTTGCTGTACATTATACAGCAGGAGCCACTCCCATAATTCTACAGGATCGGTGCTGTAACTAATACAGCACTGATCAAACTTATTCTAATACTAGTAATAGTAAGATGGCCGGAAGACCAGTGCCCCGGCGCTGACAAATGTCATGTTCAGATGAATAAATACTTTACCAAAAAAAAAAAAGGTTATACCATGCAGATACATCAAGGGTCATTGTAGATTCTCTGTATCAAATGGGGTTTCCTCATCCTATAAGAAAGTTCTCAGATTCAAAAAGAATGCAGATAATGCTAAGGCTTCAGTTGAAGCATCCTGTTACCATTTACTACTTTAGTAGGGGAAGACATAGATAAAAGATTCACCCGTTGTAGTACACGGGTGAAGACCAGCCTTATATAAATACGGGGGGAAATGGCATTAATATGAAAGTGAGGCTCCAGTATGTAGCCCCAGTATCAAATGGCTACCCATGTTATGCATATAGGCACAGAGTTGGTGAAATCGGAGAGACTGCAAAAAAGACAAGATGGCGGCCGCAGAACGCCGTCGATTTCACTTTTAAATCTTATTAAACTAGATATTATATTATATTTTTCAACCCAAAAGTAGCGGGTAAATAATAAAACATACATAAAGAAGAACTGTTGCTTGTTAGATTGTTAAATTAGGCTCTCAATTCTTCGACCCGTTTTTTCGCCAGCTTTTACATAGGGCTGGTATGCACCCCTCCTGTGGCTACTGCAGCAGTACGGGGTGAATCTTGTATCTAGGGAAGACACTGACCTATTACAACACTGTATAACATCAATAGTCTTATGTCAGCCCTAGGAAATAGCTTGCATTCCCAATTGCTTTTCCTTTACACCATCACTGGATGTGATAGTACATCTCGGATCTTTGGTGTTGGGAAGAAGTCAGTCTTTCAAAAGCTTGTGAAAGGTTATCCTGTAATTTTTTTTTCTTGAAAATGTATACTGCCTAGCATGGATATGTCTGAATAGACTTGTTTTCACCATTAGACAGTTTGTCGATAGAAAGCCTGAGCCTACACTTTTACCGACCCAAGGGATTTTTAACCTCCCACACCACATAGACATGATATGAGAGCAACTGGCCTTTGATGATGCTGTAAGTTATACACAGCGGTGGAAATCCAAATTGGCAGAGGTGGGGGGCACGGGGAATCGAACCACCGACCTTCAGATTAGGAGTCCGACCTAGAAAAAAGTAAAACACTCTAACCACTCCACCACAGAGAACACCATAACAGTGTGAGAGTGTTCGAATTTTCTATTGCCATCTGGTGCTGATCAATTCCTCTCTCCAAGTCAGGAGAGAGAATTGATTGAAGACATTGGAACACAGGCAATGGCTGTCATGTTTGGCAAGAAGTGTATTGAGTCACTGGCATCTTTGTGTCACAATACCTTGGCTACGAGAATAATATCAACATTGATTGTGACACCTGAATGTCTACTCCCTACTGCACCCTCCACTAAACTTCACTGTCTCAGAGTTTACTATCGGATAATGGTCTAGATTTTGAAGGATGGTGGCATTGATGTGTTGATGTGGGGTTGGAAGGTGGAAGATAATCAATTGATTCCAATAATGTCAGATAAGAATGCTGCCCCTGACAAGCTCCTGAAGATGATTAATTGAAAATGCAAATCTGCCTGCAGAACACCACCCTGTACCTGCAGGGTGTATGGGATACCATGGACACCTGTTTGTGGAGAATGTCAGTTAGCAGAATTGGTTAGAAACGTGTGACAATCCATACAACCAAGCTACATTCATTGAAGAGGACGATGAGTAGGGGCAAGAGTGTAATTGACAATATGTATTTATTCGTTGAACAATATTAATTTTTTAAGTCAGAGTATTTTTGCCATAATAATACTGTTGATGAACTGATTATTTAATTCACCGCATTCCTAGGTCTCTAAAACCAAGGGATTGGAACAAAAAATACACCTCTAATGTGAGTAGGAATTGATTTATAGCAATATTAGGGTTTCCGTGGCCATTTTGAACACCATCTTGGATTTCCTCACATCCTGATTGTTTAATGGTAATTTGACTGTTCTCAGTGTGTTTGACCCCTATAACCTGGGAGTAGACACCTTAATTACCATTCTAGTCTGAATAGTAAGGAAGTTATGGCTATTTTAAGATATTGGTGACCATTTTGGATGCCATCTTGGATTTAACAACTTTCTGGGAGGCTGATTTTGGTAGATTTTTAGTATGATATTTTCCACATCCAATACTATCAGAAACAGTTGAAAAACCTTTTCTAGCAATTTGTTTGGGGTCAAACTGTATTTCTACCTGACTACTCGTTTAAATAAAGTCTATCACACTATAATCAAGGAAACACAAATCATTTACCTTTACCTAAATATGTATTTGCTAGCATTCATTTAATCAGCAAAGAGAAATTTCAATCACAAAAAATGTATCTTCCTCATTCAACTGCACCATGTTGTCCTATCCCAGTACTGCTCAGTGCCAGGTTAAGGCCCTGTCACACTATGATGTAACAACGTCAGCATAGGGAGAACGTGAAAAACGTTGAACTTCTCTGCGTAGTATGCAAATTTGGGCACAAGTTGAACGTGGATGCAGCGTAGTTGATGAGAGCGTAACGTCGGTAAAGCATAGTGATAGCGTCATTCAACGAGAGAGGACAACGTAATTACACTCACAGAACGTTATTTACGTTATTCCATCGCCAGAATTATGCTGCGTTACATTACGTGACGTTACATACGTCATGACACGGTGGCGAAACGCTGAACGTACATTGGACGTATGTTCGGTGTATGTTCTCCTGACGTTCCCATTACACCGGGTGGACATTTCAACCGGCTTTAATGTGGGTCAATGTAGTGGAACATAGTGGAACGTAGTGGAATATTGTGAGCAGCATTTGACTAACATCTGTTTAACATCATTGTCGTTCGCCGAACGTGTACAGAACGTATGGTGAACGTAAACCCTTACGTTCGAGTTACGTCGAAAGTTTTGAACAGGTTCAAAACCTTGATGCGCGCCGACGTAACATGATGTAACGTGACGTAGCTCGACGTCAGTCTAACGTCATTCTGATGTCATCATAACGTAACCCAACGTATGCCAACGTAATGATGAAACGTGAGCATGTCAGGCTTACGTTGGCTCGTTACGTCATAGTGTGACAGGGGTATAAGGTAACGACGAGTATAAATCTTTTACGTCAGTTGTTCGACTTGCCCTGTGCTAACCTGCGACGTGGGAATGGAGCGCTCAACTCATTTGACCATCTGTTCAAACTTAGTATAATGCTGCATCCTCATTGCGCCCCTTACCAGATGGGAGGGCCCATTATTAGGAGAAGGGAAGGACTGGTTGGCTCAGTGTCAGGATAATTTAACTGAGTGGGATATCAGGTCATGGTGATTGCTGGTGGCCTGGTCTCCCAGTGGGACAACACCTAATACCCCTGTCACACTACGACGTAATGAGCCAATGTAAGCCTGATGTGCTCACGTTTCGTCATTACATTGACGTACGTTGGGTTATGTTATGATGATGTCAGAATGACGTTAGACTGATGTCGAGCTACGTCACATTACGTCGTGTTATGTTGTGTTACGTCGGCGCGCTGAAAGGTTTTGAACATGTTCAAAACCTTCGACGTAACTCCAACGTAAGGGTTTAAGTTTGCCGTATGTTCTGTACACGTTCGGCGAACGTCAATGACATTAGACGGACCTTAGTCAAACGCTGCTCACTACATTGCACTACATTGCACTATGTTGACCCACATTAAAGCCGGTGGAAACATCCACGTGGCGTAATGGGAACGTCAGGAGAACGTACGCCGAACGTATGTCCAACGTACATTCAGCGTTTCACCACCATGTCATGACGTATGTAACGTCACATAATGTAACGCAACGCAACGTAGTTCTGGCGATGGAATAACGTACATAACGTTCCGTAAGCGTAATTACGTTGTCCTCTCTCGTTGAATGATGCTATCACTACGCTTTACCAACGTTACGCTCTCATCAACTATGCTGCATCCACTTTCAACTTGTGCCCAAATTTGCATACTACGCCGAGAAGTTTGACGTTTTTCACGTTCTCCCTACGCTGACGTCGTTACGTCATAGTGTGACAGGGCCTGTAGAGAGCGCAGGCAACGAGGAGGACAGAGGGTGGATACAGCATTTTATTCATAAACACAACCGTTATATAATGAATCACCGTATCTGGCTGGGCAAGGGACCCTACCGATTTTATGTAAAATACAAATAAAAATAAAAATAAATCGGAGAAGCCAAGTGGTTCAGGCAGCAACCGGGGTGGAAGTGAGGTTGTCCGGGAGGTCGGAAGGGCGAGCAGGGGAGGGCACCGGGGCGCCACCTGATGGATTCGAACCCAAACGCTAGTCACATTCAACAGTACTACCTGACAACACCAGGGGGGGGGGGTAACTGCACTCCAACTACACCGGTGTCAGAGTTTCATTTCCCACCAGTTGAAATTCCCAAATGTCGCTTCTGCGCATGCATGGATTCGAGTGACGAATGCAAACTGCAGAGTGTCAGAGTTTCATTTCCCACCAGTTGAAGTTCCCAAATGTCGCTTCGTAAGTATGTAAATCTTCGCTATACTCTGACAAATATATATGATCTGCTTTTAAGGAACCTGGGAACTACACATATAATGAGTATATTATATGGAATAATTCTTTTGATAACACAACAAAACATTGTTATATATGAAGAAGATGGAAAACATTTTATTTGTGATGGTACATGAGTTACGGTGTCACAAATTAAATTAGTTTTTTTTGTGATCAGTGTTTAATGTAGATACTGCACTTTGTGCTTTAAAAGTTATCTTTCCTGTTGTACTTCAACATCCCATACCAATAATCTGGTCAACATTTGTGATACTGTACTTAAATGATGGTGAGCACTTGATAGCATTGAATAGATTTGGGCCTAATATATAGCCGCTGATTCGGCGGCGGCTGCGATTTGTTTACTTTACATTCGTTGATTCGACAATATGACATTGGGATTTGAAACTGGTTCATTTTTGACGCATGCACAGACGACGCTGTTGGATTCTGACGCATGCGCAGAAGCGATATTTGGGAATTTCAACTGGTGGGAAATGAAACTCTGACACCGGCATATCCACGATATAAGTACGCATTAAGCCGAAGGCAGTGTGGTGGATACAGTTTTTATTACTAAAGTCAATATGGTAGTATCTGGCTGGGCTACAAATGGGCTATAAGGTATAAAAATAAAATATAAATATAAATATAAAACAAGAATAAATAGTACATCTGTGTATGGGATTTCCGGCAGCAAGCGAGTGAGCAGCCGGTGGAATCAGTGGGGTATATATCACAGGTAGGTAGGCTGGTGGAATAGCCAAACCCCTCCCGGCGGGTTCGTCGAACCGGCAGGAGGGGGCAGCACCATGCGATTCCTACATCCGCATATACTTAGTATATACGTTGGTATTCGCGTGTATAAAATTGCTATGAGTGCATACACTCACAAGTCGGTACCCGTCCTGATATTACTTTAGGTGTTGCCAGGACGTAAAACTCCAACAACCAACCAACCATTACGCCCTGTTAGTCCCCACTGACTGTTGACACTCAAACACATTTTTATTAAGTTTTGGCAATGTTTTGGCCCTGCGCCAACAATTTTACAATGGGGAGCAACATTCATGACCTTTTCACTAAAGTAAAACAAGAACATTCTTTAGCGTTTTTGTGGGTAACTGGTCTGTACCACCTAATATACTCTATCTAACCCATTTAAAAAAAAATCAATTAATGACCTTTAACTGCTAATCTAAGAATTTTATTTACCTGAGCCACAAATTGAAGAGTTCAAGCGCAAAACCATATGAATGGCAATTCAAAAAGTTTTTCTTTTTACTTTTTGAGGTTTTGATTCCAATGATTGGATTGGCGTCTACGTGGTTTTGCACCAAAACTCTTCAATTATAAAACTGTGAGATTTTAAAATTCACAGTGTCTATTGACACATAATTAATTGTATGCTTTTGCACTCTGTAAAAGCGATGGTTGAATAAAAAACTATTTTTTTTTGTTCGGCATGAATATGGCCTATGCTGCCGATATGGCATAGCGAAACAATCAATCAATCAATCCTTTCGCACCCTGCAGATGTCGGAGGCCTCGTACCTGTACGACGCTGTGTCGCTGTACGGCCGCACCCTACACGAGGCATTAACGAAGGGCTCAGCTGACGTCAACAATGGGAGCAGCATGACGGAATGCATGAAGAACCGGCAGTACACCAGTGAGTCTGCACCGTGCTGCACTGTGTTACAGTGTGCTGAACTGTGATGCGTTGTGCTG
Organism: Branchipolynoe longqiensis; assembly: GCA_030323885.1. Lineage (NCBI taxonomy): Eukaryota > Metazoa > Annelida > Polychaeta > Phyllodocida > Polynoidae > Branchipolynoe > Branchipolynoe longqiensis. The sequence continues at coordinate 80,600,200 of CM059192.1, forward strand.
CTCTGTGCTGCACTATGCTGTACCGTGCTGCACCGTGCTACACCGTGCTGCACTGTGTTACAGTGTGCTGAACTGTGATGAGTTGTGCTGCACTGTGCTGCACTATGCTGTACCGTGCTGCACCGTGCTACAACCGTGCTGCACTGTGTTACAGTGTGCTGAACTGTGATGAGTTGTGCTGCCTCTGTGCTGCACTATGCTGCACTATGCTGCAACCGTGCTACACCGTGCTGCACTGTGTTACAGTGTGCTGACCTGTGATGCGTTGGTGCTGCACTGTGCTGCACTATGCTGTACCGTGCTGCAACACGTGCTACACCGTGCTGCACTGTGTTACAGTGTGCTGAACTGTGATGCGTTGTGCTGCACTGTGCTGCACTATGCTGCACCGTGCTGCACTGTGTTACAGTGTGCTGAACTGTGATGCGTTGTGCTGCACTGTGCTGCACTATGCTGTACCGTGCTGCACCGTGCTACACCGTGCTGCACTGTGTTACAGTGTGCTGAACTGTGATGCGTTGTGCTGCACTGTGCTGCACTATGCTGTACCGTGCTGCACCGTGCTACACCGTGCTGCACTGTGTTACAGTGTGCTGAACTGTGATGAGTTGTGCTGCACTGTGCTGCACTATGCTGTACCGTGCTGCACCGTGCTACACCGTGCTGCACTGTGTTACAGTGTGCTGAACTGTGATACGTTGTGCTGCACTGTGCTGCACTATGCTGTACCGTGCTGCACCGTGCTACACCGTGCTGCACTGTGTTACAGTGTGCTGAACTGTGATGAGTTGTGCTGCACTGTGCTGCACTATGCTGTACCGTGCTGCACCGTGCTGCACCGTGCTGCACTGTGTTACAGTGTGCTGAACTGTAATGCGTTGTGCTGCTCTGTGCTGCACTATGCTGTACCGTGCTGCACCGTGCTGCACCGTGCTGCACTGTGTTACAGTGTGCTGAACTGTGATACGTTGTGCTGCTCTGTGCTGCACTATGCTGCACCGTGCTGCACCGTGCTACACCGTGCTGCACTGTGTTACAGTGTGCTGAACTGTGATACGTTGTGCTGCTCTGTGCTGCACTATGCTGCACCGTGCTGCACCGTGCTGCACCGTGCTGCACTGTGTTACAGTGTGCTGAACTGTAATGCGTTGTGCTGCTCTGTGCTGCACTATGCTGTACCGTGCTGCACCGTGCTGAATCGTGCTACACTGTGTAACAGTGTGCTGAACTGTGATGCGTTGTGCTGCACTGTGCTGCACTATGCTGTACCGTGCTGCACCGTGCTACACCGTGCTGCACTGTGTTACAGTGTGCTGAACTGTGATGAGTTGTGCTGCTCTGTGCTGCACTATGCTGCACCGTGCTGCACCGTGCTACACCGTCCTGCACTGTGTTACAGTGTGCTGAACTGTGATGAGTTGTGCTGCACTGTGCTGCACTATGCTGCACCGTGCTGCACCGTGCTACACCGTGCTGCACTGTGTTACAGTGTGCTGAACTGTGATGAGTTGTGCTGCACTGTGCTGCACTATGCTGTACCGTGCTGCACCGTGCTGAATCGTGCTACACTGTGCTGCACCGTGCTACACTGTGCTACACTGTGCTGCACTAAGCTGCACCGTGCTACACTGTGTTACACTGTGTTACATTGCGCTGCATTATGCTATATTCTGCTGCATTGTACTACACGTTAATGCACTGACTTGCATTGTGATGTACTTTACTGCACTGTACTGCGCTTTGCTGCACATTTCTGCACTTTGTTGCACTTTGCCGCACTTTGCTGCACTTTGCTGCACATTGCTGCACTTTGTTGCACTTTGTTGCACTTTGCCGCACTTTGCTGCACTCTCCAGAACTCTGGGAAATATTCTAGCACTGTCTAGCACTGTCTAGCACTGTCTAACACTCTCCAGCACTCTTTAGCAATCTCTAGCACTGTCTAACACTGTCTAGCACTCTGTAGCACTTTATATCACTCTCTAGCACTCTCTAAAACACTCTGGCACTCTCTAGCACTTTAGCACTATGCTGTACTCTCCAGCACTCTGCTGCACCTTGCTGCACTTTGCTGCACTTTGTTGCACTCTCCAGCACTCTCTAGCACTCTCCAGCACGTTCTAGCAGTTTCTAGCACTCTCTAGCACTCTGCTGCCTCTAAATAAAAGATTCCCCCCTATCCAGAGTATGGCTAATTGGCAACCCTGAAGCAATAGCAAAATTTGGCATCAATACCTTCTTGTAATAGGTTCAATGAAATGGACTTACTATGCCCTTATTTATGACATCAAATAATTAATAAGTGCACCAGTATCTAAGTTCGCTATGTAGGTTCAGACTTAGATAAGCATTTTGCTTTCGGAAATCTTTTCTTTTCTTTTTTCTTGAAGATTTATACTGCCTCTCATGGATAAGTCTGAATAGACCTGTTTTCACCATTAGACAGTTTGTCGATAGAAAGCCCGAGCCTACACTACCGACCCAAGGGATTTTTAAGCTCCCACACCACATAGACATCGTATGAGAACAACTGGCCTTTGATAACACTGTAAGTTATACACACCGGTGGAAATCCAAATTGGCAGACGTGGAGGCATGGGCAATCGAACCACTGACCTTCAGATTAGGAGTCTGACCTAGAAAAAAGTCAGATACTCTAACCATTCCCGCAACAGAGAATGCCACTTTTTTTAAGGGTTGGAATTATTTTGTACAATATTATTTTTAGATGTAAAACCCCAGCAAACAACAAACAAACAACACGTTTTTACCGTACACTCTTTATTGATTTTTCTCCCAACTGAAAATGAACCCTACTTCGCACGGCACCTGTGTCATTTGATGGAGCAGATTTCAACCCAGGTATCAAAGTTGCGCGTGTGCAACCATATAGAATACAACGTCCCCCCCCACCACCTGCACCACGATATGCCGTGCACTGCATGTGTATATGGGTCATTCTCAAAAACTGGTTGTTATGGGTTCGAATCTCCCGATCTCCCAAAACAGGAGACGGACACTCTACTCATTCGGCCAACCCATATGGTCTCAAAAACTGTGTACCACTTTTGTGACATGGACACAAAATGTGAAAACCTTCCAAATAATAGCAGAATCCATATTGACATGAAGCTTTATAATTATGTTATCCATATGTCAGAGTATGCAGGTATTGCAGGTATTGCAATACCTCAGGGAGTTTGACGCCCCTGCCCTGCAGAGTTGTAAACCACTGCCTTGTGGTACAGGTTCTTGACAGAACCGAAGGCTAAGGGAGCAAACCCTAAACAGAAAACCATGTCACTGTGGCAGCATTAAGAGCGGTTGATGTATTGAACTCCCAACATCTCCCAACCAGCCATTGCAGGGACAAATAGTTTTGCACCTGTCTGGACATGTTCTTGCCGGTGTGAAACCTCTATTTGCTCCCGGAGAGAGTGCCCGCCGCTGGTAACTTGCAAAAGCCAGCAGCACTTCAACACTTTTGCAGGCAGCTTTCATGAAATGTACAACCGCACAAAACACCATACCGGCTCGGTCGTCGCCCGGGTTACCAAGGACCACGCTGGTCGAGCTCATCTTCCGTTGACAGCAGAAAATCAGCTAGGAGGAACACAACGCAACACAACACAACTACTGACAATTAAGACCGACTCATGGACATCACTCTCACAGCAGAGAGCTAAATGGAGAGTGGCAGTCAAGTAAAGAAAGCAGTCTTTGTCGCATCGCGACCGACAGCATGATGATGGTAATGACGTCAGAGTTTAATTTTTTTGTCTTCACTTTTTGATTTTAATCTTATACAAATTGAGAAACCTGTTAAAATAAACCGTGGAACATCCATCCATGGCATCATTTTTATACATATCCGTAACACACAACAAATTCAATAAAGATTTGATTGATTACACTTAAAGTTGTATGGTCCGATGGCATTTGAATTTTTGTTTTATTTTTTAAATAAATATATCAAATTGATCGTTATAACCTACTAATCATTAGTCCTGAGTAATTTTGATGAAGACTCTCTAATTTTGAAGCAATTTGAGCTGAAAGAACCCAAAATACTTATGACAAGCTTTCCAAAAGTCCTCTAGCTATGACGTGTATTGACGTCTCGCGATGACCATGTGATGTAGGATGACCTAATTCAAATGTAGCCTGGTATCCTGGTATTTTCCACTGATGGCTAATGAGGCCACGAGATTGACCTAATTGGTTAATGGTGTTCTTCCTTTTATGGCTGTGGCAAAGTAAGTATCCAAGGGGATGGGGTAATAAATTCACTGATTATACTGTATTTGCTGTCACAAATCCTTAGCTAATGCACCAGTATCTAAGATATATAGAATACAATCTAGATAAGTGTCTTGGTCTTGAAAAAAAAAATATTTTATTTGACCATGCAACTTTAAGCCAAAAGAATTGCTTCTTACAAGTAAAATGTTGTAAAAAAGTGATGTCCATAAGTAAATTTTCATATTTTCATTTTAGCATGAAATCATTCAAGCATATTTGTTTAATACATTTTGTGTGCTAGATTAAGGACACATAGTATTGCTAACATACTTAATACACAGATTCAACAATAACTAATTGACTTACTACCCCCAAAAAAGGACGCCACATTATTAACGATGTAACATGGAAACCAAAAATGTGGTACAGTTTCTGAGAATGACCCAGATAAAGAATGAGCCTTGTTTGACTCTGCTCAGGTATCCAAGGTTACTCGATCAACATAGATGGGATGGGCGACTCGATGGCCAACTACTCGGTCTACTCCGTCATCGTCGACAACCGGAAGTTGACGGACTCCGAGCTAAACATGACCAAGATCGTGCAGTTTGTTCTCTCAGCGAACAACTCTCCGGTAAGTCGATTGGTTGGTTGGTTCGTTGTTGGAATTTTTACATCCTGGCAACATCTAAGGTTGTATCAGGACGCGTGTACTGACTTGTGACTGTGCGCACTCGTGTCGACTTGATATAATATAATGCCCCACTGGGAAATCAAGCGGCCAAGCACCATGACCAGGTATCCCACTCAGTCACATTATCCTGACACTGAGCTAACCAGTTCTTGTGCTATCCTATTAATGCCAAGCACCAGGCTAAGAAGTGACAAGTATCAATTTTATAAGTCATTGGTTTGACTCGACCGGGAACCAAACTCCCGATCTCCCGTATGCAAGGCCAGCGCTCTACCGATTCGGACACTGCGGCTCGGTGTCGGTACGTCGAAGGTCTGACCCCAACACAGTTTCTCAAACAGGATCATAAATATATGGAATAGTCTCCCACAAAATGTTATAGATGCCGGCTCAATAAATTCATTCAAGAACAGATTAGAAAAAGCATGGGCTGATGATCCAGGCAAATTTGACCACTTATTCACCACATGCTACTAATTTATTCCTTGTGTTGCTAATTACTTGCACTCAAGCAAAAATGAGAGACAAATAAGTGTTCACACTTCCTGTCTACCAATCGCTATATCGCTAAGCACCTGTATCCACTTTCCCCGCCAGCAACTTAGATCATAATGAGACATGTGTCTACGTCAATTAACCCACCATCCAGATTATCTCTGCTGCGTTATCACCAGTTTAGTGTATGTAGCGCAAACAACAGACGAGATCACGGTTCTGAGTGCGCATGCGCTGAAAACGGCATTGGGAGCAAAGCAAAGGTGTACAGCCATTGAGTTTGCCGATACGTGTAGGGCAAAACTTCCATTTTATTCAAAATTAATAGAAATAGATAACAATTTGGCACAAACATGGACGGAATGATGCAATATAATAATATAATGAATATGTTTAAGACACAACTCTCCATAATTAAGCAGTTTGAGCTAAGAAACATACAATTTCAGTCACTTTACAGGCTGATGTTTACATCACCATTGATTAGCCATAAGTAATTCTTATTCTAAATATCAAAATGTCAAATGTGTCAACAAAAACTTGTTTCAAAGAAATATATAACCAATATCTGATTAACCATATTCATTTTCTATTTCTACATATGTCATTGACCATAGGATATCAATAAAAACATGAATAAAATAAGTAAAACTGACTCTGGCTATGGCTCTAACACTAGTCTGAGTGCCCAGATTTGTCTAAATCTAAATGCACATGGCATAAGATATGCTGATTATATTGATTTAAATGAAATGCTGTATAAAAGATTAATATCTTAATTTATTATATATATTTTTTTAGTTAGTGTTCTATGTTTCAAACAAGAGCTCAGATGAGATGAAACTAGCACATTTCATAACTGCACCCAGTGTATTAGCATGTGCCATGTACTTCTCGCGGGTTTGTTTTGCTCTGACGCATCCCACAATGCACCGCACAGCTGGAACGGTGATGTAGTCTATTGCCAGACTATGTACCTTCAATAGATTAACATAGAAAATGCAAAGCATAATGCCGTTACCATTCTCTCATACACCATCCCATTACTAACAATTGTCATCAAAGAACTGTAACCGCAGCCATCTGATATACCAGTGATTCAATGCTTACAAATGATGTTTTGCAGAAGTTCGAGCTGACAGTGCCCGACGAACTGATCTGGATCGCCGGGACTCCCCCCCGACCCGTCCCACCCTGCGGCTGGGACAGTACCGAGTGTGACAAGGGTGAGTCCCTCTCCCCCTCCCCCTCCCTCACCTCTCCCATCACCTCCCCCTCCACATCCCCCTCCCCCACATCTCCCATCACCTCCTCATCCACAACCCATCCCCCCTACCCCTCCTCCACACCCCCACCTCCCCCCACATCATCCTCCACATCCCCCTGCCTCACATTCACTTCCTCACCTCCTCCTCCACATCCCCCGACCCCACCTCTCCCATCACCTCCTCCCCCTCCCCTCCCCCTCCTCTCCAATCACCTCCCCTCCCCTCCTCCCCCACCTCCCCACACCTCCTCCTCCACATCCCCCTCCCCACCTCTCCCATCACCTCCTCCTCCTATCCCCTCCCCCACCTCTCCCATCACCTCCTCCTCCACATCCCCCTCCCCCACCTCTCCCCATCACCTCCTCCTCCACATCCCCCTCCCCCACCTCTCCCATCACCTCCTCCTCATCATCCCCCTCCCTCACCTCTCCCATCACCTCCCCCTCCACATCCCCCTCCCCCACATCTCCCATCACCTCCTCATCCACAACCCATCCCCCCTACCCCTCCTACACCGCAACCTCCCCCACATCATCCTCCACATCCCTCTGCCTCACATTCACTTCCTTCTGTTCCTCCTCTCCATCCCCCGACTCCACCTTCTCTTCCTCATCATCATCCCCACCCCCTTCCTCCTCCTCCTCCTCCACATCCCCTTCCCCCACCTCTCCCATCACCTCCTCCTCCACAGCCCCTCCCCACTACCCCTCATACACCCCAACCTCCCCCACGACCTCCTCTTCCTCCTCTACATACCCATCCTCCACCTCCTCCTCCTCATCTCCACCCCTTTCATCACCTCCATCACCTCCTCCTCCTCTCCCTCCACCTCCTTCCCCCTCTAGCTCACACCATCCTCCTCCACACCCTTATAACCCACCTCCATCACCCCCTCTTCCTCCTCTCGATTCCCCTCTTCCAGCAAGTCCTCCTTTCCATCTTCTCACCCCCTTTACCCATCCTCAACCTCCTCCTCTTCCTCGCCCGTTCTCGTCCCTCGTCCCCCCTCCCACACCTCCTCCTGCCCATAGCTGCCCTTCTCGTCCCTCGTCCCCCCTCCCACACCTCCTCCTGCCAATGCCCGCCCGTTATCGTCCCTCGTCCCCCCTCCCACACCTCCTCCTGCCAATGCCCGCCCGTTATCGTCCCTCGTCCCCCCTCCCACACCTCCTCCTGCCAATGCCCGCCCGTTCTCGTCCCTCGTCCCCCCTCCCACACCTCCTCCTGCCCATAGCTGCCCCTTCTCGTCCCTCCTCCCCCCACACCTCTCCTCCTGCCCATCCCGCCTCTACTCCCTCCATAACCCCTTATCTTCCTCGCCCCTTCTCCTCCCTCCTCCCTTCTCCCTCCTCCCTCCTCCCTCCTCCCTCCTCCTTCCTCCTCACTCCTCACTTCTCACTCCTCCTTCCTCACTTCTCACTCCTCACTTCTCACTCCTCACTTCTCACGCCTCACTCCTCCATCCTCCACCCTCCCTCCTCCCTCCTCCCTCCTCCCACACCCCTCTTACCCATCCCTGCCCCTTCTCCTCCCTCCTCCCCCTCCCATACCTCCTCCTGCGCCCGCCCCCCTCCCCCTCCTGAACCACTCCTCTTCCCGCCTGCTCTTCCTCAACCTTCTCCCTCCAACTTCCCCTCCTCCCCTCCAGCTACCCCTCCTTCTCCTCATCTCCACGTCCTCCTCCCTCTACTGCACCCCTAACTCCCCTCTCTACCTGCTCACCCCTCCTTCTCTCCCCTCCGCCACCCTCCCCTCCTCCCCCCCCCCCCCCCTTCCCCCACCCGATCTACGTCTGGATGCGCTTGCACACAGCAGATAGATGCTCATGTTTCTCAGAGAATCATCCAACACATTTCTATACAGAGGGAAGCAAAATTCATAATACAGTACAACCCCGTTAAACCAAGCTAGGTTAAACCAAACGATCGGTTAATCCAAACTTCTTTTTCGGCGGCCCGGCAAAATACTACCATTTATCATGTAAAAAAGTTGGTTAAACCAAAGTCGGTGAATCCAAAGTATCGGTTATTCCAAACAAAATTGTCGGCCTCAGGCCACTTCCGGTACGATTAAACCAAACTTTCATGTGGTCTTAAGGTCATCTGAGACTTTTTTATATGATAAATGGTAGTATTTTGCCAGGTCGCCGAAAAAAGTTTGGATTAACCGATCGTTTGATTTAACCGAGGTTGGTTTAATGGGGTTAAACTGTATATACATAAAAAAACAATAATCATTGTGTTCACATATATTGTATATTCATAATGCACCCCAGTTTTTGCCAAAGCCAAGTAAAAGTCAAAGCTTGGTTAAACCAATGATCGGTTAATCTAAACAAATTTCTAGGGTCCCTTCAAGTTTGGTTTAACGGGGTTATACTGTACTACAATCAATTAATTTTTTTTTTATATTTTGTTATTGAGGCTGTATTTATACTGTCCATAGCATGTAAGCCTGGGTACCCAGGCTTATTTTCAATGCTGGCCAGCTGTAGTGTTGGTGTTGTCTTACCAAGAAGTAACTGCTGATAAGTTATTTGATTATCCTCATTTCAGTAGCAGATAGATGATAGTCTGTTGGTACATTTAGTAGCCTATGTTAGATTTGTTGGGCCCTCTTGGCATTGTATTTTTGTTCTATTCTTATTACTATGTTAGTTGTTTTCTAAAGGTTCTATATTAGTGTTTTGGCGTTTTCTTGGGAAGAGTTTTCCGCTTTTTTCTACTTAATTCTATACTAGCCTATTTTATTTACATGTCCATAGGCCTGCAGCTGGGACAGTACTGAGTGTGACAAGGGTGAGTCCCCCTCCCCCCCCCCTCCCCCACCTATCCCACCACCTCCTCCTCCACAACCCCTCCCCCCTACCCCTCCTACACCCCTACCTCTCCCACAACCTCCTCCACATCCCCCTACCCCACCTTCACTGTGAAGGTGAGGTAGGGGGATGTGGAGGAGGATGTGGGAGAGGTTGGGGTGTAGGAGGGGTAGGGGGCAGGGGTTGTGGAGGAGGAGATGATGGGATAGGTGGGGAGGGGGGGAGGGGGACTCAACCTTGTCACACTCGGTACTGTCCCAGCCGCAGGCCTTTGGACATGTAAAGCCATACAGAACTGCAACACTGCAACCAAAATTATACCGGTGATGCGGATTCCGAGGGACACCAGTTTGCCAGGGACACTTCCATTCAAATGCATTGCTAACAGCCGTGAGCAAATCTTCATACAGAAGAAGTCAAATATCTCTCAAATTACACCATCTAGAAACAAATCGCTTCGTATACATATAGAAAACATCTTTACCATGAAGACTATATTAAATTTATAAGGTTAGGGTTCTATATTTCTATTAATTTTGAATAAAACTAACGTTTTGCACTGCGCATACCGTCAAACTCAAGGCATTGTCAATGGTCGTGAGCAATGTTCATACAGAAAATACAGAAGAAATCAAATATCTCTCAAATTACACCATCTAGAAACAAATCGTTTGGTACACATATAGAAAACATCTTTACCAAAAACATTATATTAAATTTATAAGGTTAGTGACGATGCTGTTCGATTTTGACGCATGTGCAGAAGCGATGTGTCCCTCGCAAACTGGTGTCCCTGGGAAACCGCAACACCGGCATAATGAATTAGTCACATTGTTTGCACTGTGCGTGATTCAGCAGGAATGACATGCCTTTGATACCCCCAACACCCCCACACACACACGCTTGCCCGCCCCGCTTTGGACTCTTCCTCTGCTGTGGATGGATAAATGCACTATCCATCCACACGATTGGCCAGTGACCGTTCACGCCTTTTCCTCCGCCATCACAGCCCCACTATTTCCCCTTCACTTATTTGCAAGCCAGCAAAGCCGATTAGTGACTGATCTTTTCCACCCACCCACCTACCTACCTACCCACCCTTCTACAGCGCATCACATATCCTTAGCGCTGGTTTCCGGGCGGGTTTCCGTCCACTCACAATAAACACTTTTACCTGCGCTACCTTGCCATGTCATTCCTGTCAGAATCATGCGGTACATGACAATCAACTTATTATACTCATTCTACAAAATATGGAAAAATCCGAACAAATTAATGGGTTATATCATTTTAAGCTCCTTTAAAGCTGCATAGTCCAATGAAAAATCAAAATTTCAAAACCAAAGCAATAAACTAGATTTGATTCTACGTATCTAACTTAGATACTGGTGCACTTATTAAATATTTCTCGCCACACAGAAGGGAATACTGAGGCAATTTAATAGAACCTGTTGCTGCAGAAGTCTATGGTGCCCAAGTTTTGACGTGCTTGCCAAAATTAACTTTGCATGGTTACACATCAAATATCTCAAAAGTTAGCCATTTAAAATAAAAGTTTCTTCGAGCTAAAATAAGGTAGATTATAACGATCAACCTAATATATCATTCTCAGAAAATTACACAAATTTAAAGCCATCTGACTGTGCAACTTTGGCGTTTTGACCTGTATTTTGCATAACCGGAAGTGTTACTTGTGCTACTTCCTGTTTAGACTACACGGTCCACGTGCTTTTAACCATCGGGGTGCTGGCTACACTATTGACCGTTGCAGGTGTCTTCCTCTGCAGGTGAGTAAGGAATTTGTTGTTTGTTATCCCAGCAGCATTTAAGGGGACTTCGTTTGTTTGTTTGTTGGGGTTTCATGTCCTAGCAACATCAGGATGGCAGTGACATCGGGAACGAAACCATACATATTCATGGTCGAATATTGGTTGGTTGCTGGAGTTTTACATCCTGGCAACATCTAAGGTCATATAAGGACTGGTACCGACTCGTGACAGCGCACACTCATGGTGACTTTATAGTGCTGCCCCACTGGGAAACCAGGCTGCCAGCACCATGACCAAATATCCCACTCGCTCATATTATGCTGACACTGAGCTAACTGGTCCTTTTCCTATCCTATTAATGCCGAGTGCCAGGATAGGTAGCGACAAATATCAATTTTGTAAGTCATTGGCTTGACTCTGCTGGGATTCGAACTCCCGACCTTCTGCACGAGAAGCCTTCGCTCTATCGATTCTACCATGGCGTCCGCTCCACATTTTAAGCTTGAAGGGGCTGGTGACATCAGGAATGCAACAGCTTTCTTTACTTTACTTATTTAGAATTATAATTGAATAAAGGCGACACCTGCATGTTATATATTGGCATTTATCGTGGCCTTGTTTAAGCGGCTGTCACACATCACCAGATTGAGAAACGGACAGAATTGTCTAGTCCGGTGGTGTTCGGGCATGATAAGTATCAAAATGTATTAAAATGTGTCAAAATGTTGCGATATCGGGTCAAAGGCCGCTGGACAAACGGACATGAAAAGGACATGAAACGTACATGAACAGATAACCAACGGACAGTAAGCAGACTAAATGGACTCAAACCGGACAAGAACCATAGATGTCAATCCAGCGGCATCCGTTCCAAGTTTTGTGCATCTTCAAAACTTGTACCGGATCGGGCCGGATATCAATGGATATCAACGGATATGCAATGGATTTGCAATGGATGCAAACCGGACTTTGCCGGATATAAACAGGCTTTATTTGGTTTCTTTCTGTTTCCCCAATCCGGTGATGTGTGAAAGCCGCTTTAGTCAGAGTTACACTTACAGTCAGGTTCAAAATGTTCCCAGGTTCACAGACACTTAACCCTATGAGTTTATCATAAAAGATTGGGTGGGTGGGACGGCAAATTTTGGGGGCCAGAATGATATGTGGAAAAGGTCTTATATATATGATTTCCAACGCCAATCTGCCCTCTGATGGCAATGACAAGAACCAATGTGGGTAGCAATTCACTAGGATGGTCTGACGAAAGAGCCTTATAGATGATTTCCACCACCTCTGATGCCAGTGGTAAGAACTAATGTTGTTGCATGCTGTGACAAAAGAGCCTTATAGATGATTTGCACCACCAACCCACCCTCTGATGGCAGTGGCAAGAACTAATGCTGTGAGCAAAATAAGCTCTCTGCGCATGCTCTGTGAAAAAGGTCTATTCATCCAGGGTCCTAATTCCTCATCCCATTTCAGACATTACCGCTACGAGCAGCGCCTCGCCTCACTTCTGTGGAAGATCGATTTCAAGGACCTGAAGTTTACAGCCACTGATTTGGCGGATCCAATGATGTCAGACAAGCCAAAGGTAATACACATGGTTTTTTAATTTGTACTAAAATGTAGTTTTTTCAGTGAATAATGCCTTTTGTCAGCGCCAGAGCACTGGTGTTCCAGCCGTTCAGTGCAATTTGTTGGTACATAAATGAAACTATCAGTTGCAATAATAACCACATGCAATCCCTCTTCAACTCTGAACTCTTATCGCCATTGATTTTTTTTTCCCCCTGGCAAATATTTTATTCATCACAACACATCATTTGTCAGTTCCGAAGCGCTGGTCTTCCAGCCGTCCATGGTTACAGTTATCAAAGACCCTATAATACTAAGATGGCTCACTCAGCCTGTACTGTGTAATCAAAATGATCAAACCCACCACTTGGTGCGCTGGCTGTTCTCTTGGTTAAGCAGTTGCTATATTATATGTATAAATGTATATATGAATGTGAAAGATGTATGATGATGGTGATGATGATGATGCTGATGATGATGTGTATTTGTTCATAGCAATTTCATATTGATGTGTATTCATACTTACCTATCTCATGTATAATATAATTGTATGTGTTTACATGTGAAACACCAACCAGCAGCTGGGCTGATCAAACCCACCACAAGGTGGCACTGCGGAATTTACATTACCATGGGAGAGATAGGGAGTGAGCCGTCTTAGTACTATAGGGTCTTTGCAGTTATTTACCCAGTTCGTTCATGATGACAATTGTTAGTAACGAGATGGTGTATGAGAATGGGGACAGTGCTCTGTTTTTGCATCCATCTATTTAAGGTACATATATACATAATCTGGTAATTGTTTGTGCTGCGTACTCTATACTGCCGATAATGCAGCCGAGCTAATCTGGATGGTGGGTTAATTAATGTAGGTGGATGCGTTATTATGATTTGAGTTGCTCGGCTGGTAAAGGGAGCTACATATCTTTTTCTAACATGTGTTTGTTTCCTCAAAGAGCAGTCTATAAGTTATCTGTATATCAGCTAGAGGGCTCGTGATTTTGTCTCACATATTATTTGTCTATAACGAGCAGTGGGAAGACAACCATTAATAGTTACACTGTTCCTACAATTGTTATTGCCAACAGGTTAGTTTATGTTTGTAGAATATGCATGGAAATACAAAATGTCTGTCTGTCTGGTGTGCGTGTGCGTGTGCGTGCGCGTCTGTGCATGTGCGTGTGCGTGCGCGCGTGTGCGTGTGCGTGTGCGTGTGCGTGTGCGTGTGCGTGTGCGTGTGCGTGTGCGTGTGCGTGTGCGTGTGCGTGTGCGTGTGCGTGTGCGTGTGCGTGTGCGTGTGCGTGTGCGTGTGCGTGTGCGTGTGCGTGTGCGTGTGCGTGTGCGTGTGCGTGTGCGTGTGCGCGTGCGTGTGCGCGTGCGTGTGCGTGTGCGTGTGCGTGTGCGTGCGCGTGTGCGTGCGCGTGCACGTGCGCGTGCGCGTGCGCGTGCGCGTGCGCGTGCGCGTGTGCGTGTGCGTGTGCGTGTGCGTGTGCGTGTGCGTGTGCGTGTGCGTGTGCGTGTGCGTGTGCGTGCACGTGTGCGTGCACGTGCGCGTGTGCGTGTGCGTGTGCGTGTGCGTGTGCGTGTGCGTGTGCGTGTGCGTGTGCGTGTGCGTGTGCGTGTGCATGTGCGTGTGCGTGTGTGTGTGGAAGCCTCATTGTGGTGCATGCGCAGTGTATATATAATTAGACTGTGTGCCTATTTCCATCACATGCCGCCCAGGATCTCACAGTGCAGGACGTTATTGACATACTGCCACAGGTATTTTGTATAACATTGGTTTCTATACAAAATAACACATTAGGAGTTCAGGAGCAAAACCCCATAAACACCAATCCAAAAATTGAAATAAATATTAGAGTCAAACCTTGAAAAGGTTATAATTGTTTGCGTTGATATTTTATTGTTCATTGTTTCCTCATTCGCTCAATCGGCAGCAAAGGAAGCAGAACAGAAGCAGATGTAACTTTGAAAGATTTAATCAGATTTAGAAATCAGAATTAGAATTCATAGCGGGGCCTGGCATGCAGGCTATCAAGCGGGTGACTGGGACCCTTCAGTTCCGTATCAGGTGGAGCAGGTGCCGACATGGGCAAAGTCTCAGTAGCGGTAGGCAGGAGAGATCAGCGCTCACCCCCCCAGAACGAGGGTGGGAGGATGGGACAGCGAAGTATACAGAGCGAGGTGCCGAGACAGAGTGGCATTACAGGGTGAGGTACAAAGTGAGGAAAGCGAGGAAAGCTCTAGCCTTGTTCGCAAATTACACATGTTAGCCTCCGCCAACATGCTCAACCATTTTATAACCAGAAACGTTGAAAAGGTTATAATTGTTTGCGTTCATATTTTATTATTCATTGTTTCATAACCATTTTATAACCAGAGACGTGGAATTAGTGAGAATTAAAATTGCCCTCAGGTAAAAATCGTTTAGTTTAATTCAATTTTTGCTTTGGTGTTTACAGCGTTTTACACCTGAACTCTTCATATATATATGTGAGGAATAATGAATTATATGAGTATAAACCCAGGGCATGTCAGCCATAAGTTATTGCCGTCCTGTCCACTCCTTTCCCGCCTCTCTCCTCCTCTCTGTCTCTCTATCTCTCTGTCTCTCTGTCTCTCTCTCTCTCTCTCTCTATATATATATATATATATCTGTGTGTGTGTATGTGTGTAAGTAGTGACAGCTAATGAACACAATTAATGGCGGGTAATAATAATAATAAGCGATATACAAAGAATTGGTTTGGCTGATTTACTTCAACAAAATACTGATACACTTATTCAGCATGTATTGCCACGTAGAAGAGCATACTGAGGCAATTTAACAAACCTGTTACTGCTGAAGCCTCTAGCTTCAGAGGTTGTATGTGCTTGCCCAAATTTATTTGGAACGCTCACACTTCAAATATCTCAAAAGTTAACCATTTAAAATAAAAGTTACTTCTAACTAACTATAATGGCCCTGTCACACTACGACGTGACTACGTCAGCGTAGGCAGAACGTGAAAATAATTATATTACGTCGACGTTATGGGCGTAATATGCAAATTGTGGACGTGAGCGTAACGTGAAAGTAACGTCGGTGTACGTCGTGACGTTAGCTGTAACGTGACAACGTTAGAGGGGAGGGGTAATTGGCGACGTGACCGGGCGTTAGTGTAACGTGAGCGTAACATCGCCGTAACGGGTGCGACGTGGACGTAACGTGACCGTAACGCCACGGTAACATGACCGTAACGTGACCGTAACGTGACCGTAACGTGACCGTAACCGTGACCGTAACGTGACCGTAACGTGACCGTAACGTGACCGTAACGTGACCGTAACGTGCAAAACGCTGCCCACACGTTGCTCCAACCCCGGCCGTCGGTCTGATGTGACATAACGTGACTCTAACGTCATTTACGCTGCTATAACGATCGCGAAACGTCTACCTAACGTCATTGTCACGTCATCCCGACGTAACGGCTTCACGTCGAGATACGTCGAAAGTTTTGAACAGGTTCAAAACCTTGACGCGTGCCGACGTAACACGACGTAACATGACGTAGCTCGACGTCACTCTAACGTCATTATGACGTCATCATAACGTAACCCAACGTACGGCAACGTAATGACGAAAAATCATCACGTTAGGCTCACATTGGCTCGTTACGTCGTAGTGTGACAGGGGTATCAGGTAGATTATAACAATCAACCTAATATGTCTATCTCAGAAAATGACAGAAACTCAAAACCACCGGACTATGCAACTTTAAATTATATTATAAAATCAAATCAGTCGTGGACAAGGGATGTGTACAGTAAAACCTCTCTAACCGCTCATCTCCACAGATCGACCACTCCCTTATATCGATCGCCTTACTTGGGTCGCAAACGATCGCCCAGAAAATATCATCGTAGCGATTTAAAAAGACTCCCTAAACCGACCACCTCTCTAAATGGACCATTTAAAGTCGGTCCCATGGTCAGTCGATTTAGAGAGGTTTTACTGTATAATAATCTCTCTCTTCCCCTTCCACCGGGCACGGTGGCCTAATCAGCAGAGCGCGGGGCTCGCCTACGGAAGGTCGGGAGTTTGGTCCCCGAGCGAGTCAAACCAATGACTTTAAAATTGATACATGTAGCTACCTAGCCTGGCGGTCGGCATTAATAGGCATTACAAGGATAGGACAAGGACTGGTTAGCTCAGTGTCAGGATAATGCAACTGTGTAGGATATCGGGTCATGGGGGCCGGCAGCCTGATTTCCCAGTGGGGCAGCACTATAAAGTCACCAAGAGTGCGCACTGTCACAAGTCGGTAGATACCCGTCCTAATATGAGCTGAGATGTTGTCAGGATGTAAAACACCAACAACCAATGAACCAATCAAGCATTCCTTCCTCTCTCTTTCCAACCATTGGTCCATCAAAGGCTGTGGTATGTGCTGTCTAGTCAGCGGGAAAGTGCATATAAAACACCCCTTGATGCTTATCGGAAAGAGTATGGTATCCTATGTGGCGGCAGCAGATTTCGTCCAAAGAAATATGTCAGAACGACCATATGTTTGATGTCCAATACCTGATGAAAACAATAAATGTGCTCTACAGTCGTCGTTAAATAAAACAAACCCTCCCTCCCCCCTCCCTCCCTCCCGCCTCTCTCTCACTTTCTATCAATCCTCAGCGGCGAATCAAAACACAGGAAGTTCTATTCGCTGACAACGCCAACGCCGACGAGAATCCCTGGCGGGAGGAAAGCGCGAGCGCGACTACAGCGACACCACCGCCAACACCGCCCTCACCGGCGGTGGAACCACTGCCGGGCATCCATGTCGCCACCTACCGGGGCTCGTTGGTGGCGGTACGGCGACTGAAGCGCCGCCACGTGGAGGTGACGCGTACTATGCGGCAGGAGCTGTACCTGCTGAAAGAGCTGCAGCACGACAACATCAACAGGTTCGTCGGCGCCTGCGTCGACGCGCCTAATGATTGCATCGTCACGCTCTACTGCTCCCGGGGCAGCCTCAAGGTGCGCGCACGCCGCCAGTCATGCGCATCGGGTTGATTTATATTTATTCATTTCATTTATTCATTTATTTTATTTTTCTGTTCTTTCTTTCTTTGTTTTTCTTTCTTTCTCATTTGTTTTTCTTCATATATTTTGTGTTTGCATATTTATTTGTTACTTTTCTTTCTTTCTTTTTTTTATTTGCATATGTATTTGTTACTTGTCTTTATTTATTATTTTTAATTATTTATTTACTGTCTTCCTTTCTTTATTATTATTATTATTATTATTATTATTATTATTATTATTATTATCTTTGTATTATTATTTTTTTATTCATTTAGTATTTTATTTATTTGTTATTTTTATTTATTCATTATTTATATTTTATTTTTATTAATTTATTATTCCTTTATTCATATTGTTTCAATATTTGTATTTGTTCATTATTTGTATTAATCTTTTTTTAATTTGTTTTATTTTTCCATTATTTTTATTTATTTATTATTTGTATGTAGGTTATTCATTTTTTAAATAGTTTTGTTCATTTATTACATTTTTATTTGATATCTTTATTGTTGTTTTTGGAGGGTTATTTTGTGTGCTTTTTGCGTTATATATATATGTCATTATACATATCGGAAGTTTGTGTAAGTGCAAGATGCCCCAGAAATATTAGTGAATTATATATATATATATATATATATATAATTTTAGTTGTGAGGTTTGTGGGTTTTTTTTGGTACAGTTTTTAAATCGTTGAATTCTACAATCGCAGACAATCAGTTTTGCTCATTCCACCGCTCTTTTCCCCTATGCTAGTAATCAAGTAGTTCCGAACTCCAGGCTTTGGTAGTAAGAATTATCGATCTTTAAGTGCTTGGTTTGATTTCACCCAGGTGGACCTTATTATGGAGAAAGATCTAGTTCCTTTATCAACAATCAGTTGGTACTTGTGTGAAATAACAGTACTGTTAAAGTCACCCAGTGGCCATGCCATGGCCATGTTGAAGCCAGACCGAGGTCACATACGCATCTGCGAGGTGCCGCTCTGCATTTGTGCGTAGATGACTATTGGTGGTGTGATATTAATAACCGACTGATGTTTATCGGTGGTGTGATATTAATCCACTGATGGTTATAGGTGGTGTGATATTAATTCACTGATGACGTGAATAGCTCATACCCTTTAACTACAATGTTGACTTCAAGTGACAGACGTGCATAGTTATGGTGGTATCACACACCATGCAACACTGTCAGCATAGTTATTTGTGTAATGCAGTTAAGCAACTAGTCTTAGTAGTTACAAATTAATAAAAGCTTTAAAAGGGTTATATATATTAAGAAATATATATATAAATTAAGAAAGTTGTGAAATTTTGAATTTAAGAAAAATCGGCGACCAGGGTGAGCGACTTTGTTGACATCGGCTACTGTTTATCCTCAAAATGCATCTGATCATCACTCAATCGTCATGAAAATTGACCAATAGATAGAAAAAAGGTATGCGAAAATGAATATGTTAGGTTCAAAAGTGAATATCTTCAAATTTTACTCCTTTAATTTCTCTCATACACATCAGCACACAGTGTCTTACTGCCATTTCCAATACCCAATGTGTACTCAGCCTCGTTCTGACGCCTAATTAGGTCACCAGTGAATAGTGTGACTAGTCCACTGAGATGATAAACATACTCCGAATGTAAAGTATAAATGACAGCATGGGTGGGATTCCCCTTAAAGGGGTTCCCCACAAACCACGGAACCCTTTTTTTTGCTTTGAAGCATCCCATTAGTAGAGAATGCAAAACGCCAAGGAAATCCCACCAGTGACATCATTCATGCATTAAATGGGAGCGTAGACCTTAATACGCTCCACATATATCTTTGGTTGCATAAACTGAAAAACTAAGCAGAGACGTACTTGGAGAGCATTTGTCAGAGTACAGCTCCAGTCTCAAGGCCCGGTCACATATACGTTAGTGGACGTAGTTGAACGTAGTTGAGGCTAACGTAGTTGAATGTAGTTGAAAGTAGTTGAACATAGTTGAACATAGTTGAACATAGTTGAACGTAGTTGAACGTAGTTGAATGTAGTTGAATGTACTGGCATCCATACTTCTCCAGTACGTTCAACTATGTTCAACTATGTTCAACTACATTCAACTACGTTCAACTATGTTCAACTACGTTCAACTACATTCAACTACGTTCAACTACATTCAGCTACATTCAGCTACATTCAGCTACATTCAGCTACGTTCAGCTACGTTCAGCTATGTTCAGCTACGTTCAACTACGTTCGCCTCAACTATGTTCAACTACATCCACTAACGTGTATGTGACCAGGCCTTCAGTGGCCTATACCAGATTTCAATAACGGTGGACATTTGCACAGATATCACGCATAGCACTTAGCTTTCTTGCAGTGTTATCTCAATTACCTCAAATTCAATCTTCCTATTTATGCAGGACTTGCTTGAAAATAATAACCTACGTCTGGACGATATCTTCATTGCTTCGCTAATTGTCGATCTGATTCGCGTAAGTACATACACAGTGATACAAGGGTCTTTAATATCTTACATCAATTACTAAAGTTAGTTGTGTTCTTTTCAGTGAGAGTTATATCATCCAATGAGTTTGACATATTTTTCCTGTATATAAATATATTAGGTCAATCCTTATGATCTATTTTGATTTATTTTGAGGTAACTTTTATTTTAAAGGGTTAACGGTGTTGATATCTTATCGGAATTGTTAAAGTTCTGTTTGTCCTTGTCATTGAGAGTTGCTACGTAATCAAATATATTTAGTTAATCCTTATGATCTATTTTCCTTTAGTTTGAGGTAACTTTTACTTTAAAACATTAACCTTCTTCAGGTCTGACAGAAATTGCTAAAGTTCTGTTTACCCTTTTCATTGTGATTTACTACATAATTCGACGAGTTTGTCATTTTTTTTCTGTAGATAAATATATTAGTGTAGTAGTCTGTCCATGAGCCCCACTACCATGCGGTGGCGGCAAACACTACACCCCACACCTACGCAGTTACACTGAACTTCGCTAGGTGGCGGCAGGCTAGCCACAGGGCAGACCCCAACTGGGCTGCCCTCTACTGCGTTTGGCTGGCACACCCCCCACCCACCTATAGAGGCGACGTGGGACCTGGCGAGTTAGGGGGCGGGTCAATTGATTGTTGACGCCGCGGAGAGCACAGAGGTTTTGTAATAAACCAGGTTGAAGCGTACTGATACTGAATCTTGGCGTTCTTCCGTGACTGTGTGGGGAAGACCGTGGGCCATTACATTAGGTTGATCCATATGATCTATTTTCCATTAGTTTGAGGAAATTTTACTTTAAACGTTTAACCATAGTCATGTCTTACAGGAATTGTTAAAGTTCTATTGATCTTTTTCATTGAGAGTTATTACATAATCCGATGAGTTTGCAAGATTTCTTGTGTAGTTAAATATATTACGTTGATTGTTATGATCTACTTTCCTTTGGTTAGAGTTAACTTTTACTTTCAGAAATTTTAAAAATTGTGTTTGTCCTTTTCATTTAGGGTTACTACATAGTCCGATGAGTTTGCCATATTTTTTTGGTAGATGAATATATTAGATTTATCCTTATCACTGCTTATGATCTATTTTCATTTGAGAAATGGTCAAAGTTGTGTCTGTCCTTTTCACTTAAAGCTACAAAATATTATGGGTTTTCTATATTTGTTTAGATAAATATTTTTGCTTAATCCTTATTATCTACTTTCCTATAGTGTCAAGTAAATTTATCTCGAAAAGAATTAACATTGGAGATATTTGAAAATGTGAAAAATTAATTCCGGCCCATATATGAATATTTACGAGCATATAAACATTGATGAAAAGTACACTAAGCACACCATTGCAGGATCATTCCATGCATGACAATCGCTACCTACTAATACTATATACATATTATTTGTGTGTGTGTGATGAATTTATTTACCCTGCTCATAACGGATAAGTATGCTAACGCTAGTCTTGTTTTCACCGCCGGGCAAGAGTAGGCCAATTTGATTAAAATCTGTCAAATTCTGTCTTAGCAATACTTTTGATTTCTTACTTCTTGTTTATGGCATGCAACTGTTATGTATAGGCCTATGTCTTCTCCTCCAGGGCATGACCTTCCTTCATGACAGCGAGATCGGTTCCCATGGCAACCTCAAGTCGACGAACTGCGTGGTCGACTCGCGCTTCGTCCTGCAGATTGCAGACTTTGGCATTCACGAGTTGCGGGGGTGTGAGATGCTCGGAGGAGTAGATGAGCAGACCTACTACAACCGTAAGTAGGTGAAAGGTCACGCCAACTCACTGCTTCCCAGGCATTCACAAGTTGCAGGGGTGTCACCTGCTCAGAGCAGTGGACAAGCAGACCTACTACAACCGTAAGTAGGTCAAAGGTCACGCCAACTCACTGCTTCCCAGGCATTCACAAGTTGCAGGGGTGTCACCTGCTCAGAGCAGTAGACAAGCAGACCTACTACAACCCTAAGTAGGCCAAAGGTCACGCCAACTCACTGCTTCCCAGGCATTCACGAGTTGTGGAGGTGTGAGCTTTTCAGAGCAGTAGACAAGCATACCTACTACAACCGTAAGTAGGTCAAAGGTCATCCCAACTCACTGCTTCCCAGGCATTCACGAGTAGCTGGTGTGTGAGCTTATCGGAGCAGTAGACGAGCAGACCTACTACAACTGTAAGTAGGTCAAAGGTCACGCTAACTCACTGCTAGTATCTGCTCACTTCCCCGTCATGATATATGACCTTAGATGTTGCTAGGACGTAAAACAACAACAAACAAACAATCTACCCGTTTCTTCGCTGTATCAGAAAGTTGCATAGTGATGGTGATTTATTTTGAATTTCTGTGATTTTTTTTTCTGAGATGAATCTATCTATTAGGTTGTTCGGTTTTGTAATCTACCGACCGCCCTAAACTAGTGGCTGAATAGGTTATGAGCGGTACGAATTCTCGTATGGAAGGTTGGGAGTTTGGAGACCGGCTGAGTCAAACCAATGACTTATGAAATTGATACTTGTCGCTACCTAGCTTGCCGCTCAGCGTTAATAGGGTAGAGCAAGGTATGGTTACCTCTGTGTCAGAATAATGTGACTGGGTGGGATATTGGGTCATGGTGCTGGTTTAGCGATGTCCCAGTGGGGGAGCATTATAAAGTCGTTTTGAGGTGGTAGTGTATCCACCTGTGAAGGTGTGGGTCCTGCTCAATGGACACATTTGCAGTTTGGGCTATTTTCCATTCCAACCTGTGGTTTACAACTGGTTCATCAAAGGCTGTGGTATGTGTTGTACTGTCTGTGGGAAAGTGCATATAAAAGACCCGTTGCTGCTTATCGGAAAGAGTAGACTATGTGGTGCCAGCGGGTTTCCTCCAAAAGAAAGATGTCAGAATGATCATATGTTTGTCGTCCAATAGTCGAAGATAAAAATCGATATGCTCTAGAAGCGTCGTTAAATATAACAAACTTTGAATAAAGTCGCCATGAGTGCACACTGTCGTAAGTTGGTACTAGTCCTGATAAGACCTTAGATGTGCCAGCACGTAAAATCTCAACAACTTCTCCTCTTCCCACCTCTCCTTTCCTGTCCTGTTCCCTCCTTCCCCCCACCTCTACCCTCCACTCCCCTCCTTCCCCCTCTCTCCTCTCCCTCGTTCCTCTCCTGCCCTATCCGCCATCCCTTCCCGCCTCCGTTCCCACTCCCCTTGTCTCGTCTCCCCCTTCCCCTCTCCTCCCCATCTCTCCCCTCGCCGCCTCTCCCCTCCCCTCCTCTCCCCTCCCCTCCCTCCCCTCCACTCCTTTTCCGTCCCTTCCCTCCTCTCCCCTCCTCTCCCCTCCTTTCCCCTCCTCTCCCCTCCTCTCCCCCCTCTCCCCTCCTCTCCCTTCCCTTCACATCCCCTCCCCTTCCCTCCCCTCCCTTCACCTCCCCTCCCCTCACCTCCCCTCCACTCCCCTCCCCTCCCACCCACTCACCTCTCCTCCTCTCCCGTCCTCTCCCCTCCCCTCCCCTCCCTCCTCTCCCCTCCCCTCCCTCCTCTCCCCTCCCTCCCCTCTCATCGCCTCCACTGCCCTCCCCTCCTCTCCCTTTCCCGTTCTCTCCGCTTTCCTCTCCTCCCCTACCCTTCCTCCCCCTCCACTCTCTCCCCTTGCCTCCCTCGCATCCCCTCCGCTCCCCCCTCCCCCTCACACAGCCACTTACCCCATTAAACAATCCCTACCACACAGCCTCTCAGCCTCTTCCCATCTGACGTGGCGTCACGTGGTGTTTCAGGCCTGCTGTGGCGCGCCCCTGAGCTGCTGCGGATGGCGGTGGCGCCACCTGGTGGAACTCAACGCGCCGACGTGTACAGCTTCGGTATAATCCTGTATGAGGTTCTAGGCCGGGAGGGTCCTTGGGGCAAGACCAGCTATACGTCCAAAGGTGAGTCGACTCCGTAGTGGTGTTTATTTCTTGCTCCACAGAAATCGTCGAGAGGGTGAAACTGCCACCAGATCTTGCAGGCGGACACTTTAAAGTCGCCGGTTATACCTCACCCAGATACAAACGAATCCAGCATCAAAAGCTCTCCAAACATACCTTTGCTTAGTTTGTTCAGTTCATGCCACTGAACATGTGTGAGGAGAGTTGAGTTCTGTGATGTATGAATGACATCATAGGTGGGATTCCCTCATCACATGACCTAGAGGGGTTCCCCACACACAGGGGAAGCCATGGCAACTACCAAGATGGCAGCCACAGAAAGCTCTCAATTCAACTTTTAAAGTCTATTAATCTACATGATTTAATCAATTATTCACACAAAAAGTAGCTGATTATGATAAATAAACATTTGAAGTTTATAGTTATCATTTTAGATTGCAAATTCTAAATTTTTTTTCTCTATATGGTTGTCTAAAAGTGTCAGCGCTGCTGGACTAAATAAAACACAACAGAAGCAACCAATGTCAGCACTCTCCCCCCACATATGTAGTTGCATAAACTGAAAACTGGCAAACGTATGCTTGGAGACCATTTGTCGGAGTACGGGTAGTGTCTCAGCGACCTATACCTGGTCCCTTTAAATAAATTATAAATGGGTCGTTCCACAGCCTTGTCTCAGAGACAGTGCTGCAGGAGGTAACAAATCTAACTAACTAGCCATGGCGGTGTTTCTTTGTGCCTCTGCAGAAATCGTTGAGAGTGTGAAACTGTCACTAGAGGATGCCATCTTGTGTGCTATGATAAACAAGCAATATACCTATATATTTACGACACTAGATTGTAACTTCATGGGTGTTATATCCATAACCAAGCCTTTCGACGTGCTTTTGTTTTTAAAAAGGGGTCGTTCAGCAGCCCTGTCTCAAAGACACGGCTGCGGGGGTTAAAGTTGCATAGTCCGATGGTTTTGAATTTCTGTATTTTTTCTGAGATAAATATATTCGATCGATCACTAATATCTCCTTTACATTAGTTCAAAGTTACTTTTATTTCAAATGGTAAACTTTTGAGATATTTTGAGTGCAAAAGTGGAAAATTAGTTTTGGCAAGCTTGCCAAAACTCTGACACCATATACTTCTGCAGTAACAGGTTCTGTTAAATTGACTCAGTATTGCATTCTACGCAGAAACAAATGCTTAATAAGTACATCAATATCTAAGGTAGATATGTAAAATCAAATCTAGATAATTGGTTCGGTTTTGAAGATTTGATATTTCATCATACTATGCAGCTTTAACTAAACTAACTAACTCCATGGCAGCGTTTATTTCTTGGTCCGCAGAAATCGTCGAGAGGGTGAAGCTTCCGCCAGAGGGCACCCTCTTGCGGCCAGACACATCGCAGCTCAAGTGCAAGGGATTCGTGGTGACGTGTATGAAGGAGACCTGGCGGGACAGCCCTGAGATGCGACCCGACTTTAAGGCTATCCGCCTCATGCTCAAGCCAATGCACAGTGGCCTGTGAGCACACCTTCTCTCCACACCCCCATCCCCCAGGTGGCGGATTTATGGGAGGGGCTGAGGGGAGACGCATGCCCCGCACCCCCCCCCCCCCCCCCCCCCCCCCCCATGGCAGCTACACAAAAAGTGCATTTTCTAGTGAAGTAGTCTCTAATAAACTATTTTGTCTGCATTGCGAGTAGGTCTGGTAAATTAGAGCGCCAACTGAGGCTCGAACCCACAACCTTCGCCATTCGAGTCCAGCTTGCTAATCACTAGGCTACCACGACTCCTCACTGTAATGAGTACTGATAATAAATGCACAATGTATATAATATAGGTTGCCATGCATAAATTACTGTCCTTGTGAGCTTGCGCTCCGGTAGAGCTAAAACTTGACAACATTGACAACACATCGATTATACCTAAAACATTGCTCTCAGGTGCCATGAAATCGCTTCATTTTGGATGTCTGTTTTCGACAAACTTTTTCCTGAGGGAGGGGATATCCCTTTCCACCCCCACCCGCTATGTGGCGCTTTGCGCCTCGTTCACTGTGCCACCCCATTAGTCCGATCCCTGGATCCGTCCCTGCCCCTCCCACTCAACCCCACCCACACTCATTTTTGCGTGTACGGGATGTGGTGGCCGAATCATTGGAGCGCAGGCTTCCCGTGTGGAAGGTCCGGGATTCTAATCCTGGCCGAGTCAAACCAATGACTTACAAAATTTGATACTTGTCGCTACCCTCGCCTGGTGCTCGTCATTAATTGGATAGGACATGGACTGGTTAGTTCAGTGTCAGGATAATGTGACTGTGTGGGATATTGGATCATGGTGCTGGCGGCCTGGTTTCTCAGTGGGGCGGCACAATAAAGTCGCTATGAGTGCGCACTGTCACAAGTCGCTACCCATCCTGATATGATCTGAGATGTTGCTAGGTACTTGTGTTCATCACTGTTTCCCAAAAATCAACCACCCTCATTTTTGTGTTCATCAAATACGACTCCCAAAGACATCTTCGTAATGATCATTGTTTAGTCTTAAAACTGTTTTCGTAATTATTTACATTTGCACAATTACTTATTTTTATAGTGCTATGAGATTTCTATTTCAGCCATAACTATCTTTTTATGTAATTTAATTGTTTCCTTCAATAAAAAATTGTAACACAAAAAAGTATGTTTTAAAACCATGTAGAGGATTGATTTTTTTTCTCAGGTCCATGTCACTGGTGTCAGAACCATAACTATACGGTTTTCTTTAGGAGATTTGTATTTCTTTTTGGTCAGAATGATCAAGATTAATGCTTTTCTTGTGTTTGACAACAACGATTAAGAAGCCTTCTCTACTTCCAGTAAAAACAACATCTTTGACAACATGATGTTGATGATGGAGAAGTACGCGGAGAACCTGGAGGCTCTTGTCGCAGCCCGCACGGATGAACTTTTCGAAGAGAAGAAGAAGACGGAAACCCTTCTACTCAGGATGCTTCCAAAGTAGGTTCAGCAACTGCGCAGAACAGATTCACAGTTCTGGTAATGGGAGGCTTTACGGTAGCAGAGAGAACTGTAGATAAAAGATTCACCCCATCCTAGTAATGCTGAGTGCCGGTGTAACGATCTCAAGTTCCCCTGGGGAATCCGAAAGCGTTTTTAATTTCCCTCTGGTGAAATTGAAAATGTATTCAGCGATGGAAATTAAAAACAGTTTTCAGATTCCTCCCCCTATTTTCAAATTCCCTCCTCCGGGAATGTAAAATCGTTTTAAAATTCAGACCTATAATATTTTTTTCTTAGTCATCTTGGATACTTTTTGTGTCATTTGGGGTGAAATATGTTTTGTTGTACTATTAATAATTTCCATTATACTATTGTCTGTGTATTAATATATTTGTCATGAACAATAACAACAAATAACAAAAATAAAGAAAATTCCCCCAAAACGGTGGGGAGGGAAAGTTAAAACGAGGGAGGGAAAATGAAAACTTTTTCAAATTCCTGTGGCATGATTTTGAAAACGTTTTCAAGTTCCCATGGGGGAACTTCAATCAGGGGGGAAATTGAAATCTTTACACCGGGCTAGGTAGCGATATGCATAAACATTTAAATCGCTATTACTTTTGTTATCCAATTCATTGGTTAAGCCAGGGAAATTTCAATGGCGGACAATTGGTCTTCCTCAGTCCAAGGCTTCTTGCCCTATGCTAACAAATTCTGAGTGCCATGCTAGGTAGCGACACATATTATAAACATTCAAATCACATTTTGTTATCAAATTCATTGATTAAACAGGGGAATTTCAATCGCCGACAATTGGTCTTCCTCATTCCCCTGCTCCTTGCCCTATCCTACTAATGCTGAACACAAGACTAAGTACTGACAAGTATAAACATTTAAATCGTCGCTTTGTCTCAGCCAGGGTTACAAATTATGCGACCTGGATTGTGGCCCTGCTATGCTTTGCTACCCACATAAACTATAACCATCGGACTTTGTATGTAATTTTTCAAGATTCGTGGCCGAGGAGTTGAAACGAGGCAACGCAGTGGTGCCCGAGCACTTTAACTCGGTGACCATCTACTTCTCGGATGTCGTGGACTTCACCGCCATATCCGCTGAGAGCACCCCACTTGAGGTAATCATTGACATGGTCAGGAAGGATCTCATCGCTGCACAGTGTGACAAAAGTGGCAAATCTTAAAAAAAATCGCTTACTTTAGATCTGGTCCTACATATCTAACTTAGATCAGACTGAATGGCCGAATAAGTTAAGCGTCCATCTCCCGTTTTGGTAGATCGAGGGATTCGAACCGATGGGTTCGGATTCGAACCCATTGGCTCAAACCCTGGTCGAGTCAACGCAATGACTTAAAAAATTGATACTTATCATTTTCTAGCCTGGCGCTCGGCATTATTAGGATAAGTTGGCTCAGAGTCAGGATAATGTGACTGAGTGGGATATCGGGTCATGGTGCCAGCGGCCTGGTCTTCCAGTGGGGGCAGCACTATAAAGTTGCTATGAGTGTGCACTGTCACAAGTTGGCACCTGTCCTGATATGACCGTATATGTTACCAGGACGTAAAAGTCCAACAACGAACAAACATATCTAACTTAGATACGGAGTACACATAAGATAGTTGTTGTGTAGAAGGAAATGCAAAGTCAATTTGGTGCTACTGCAAATACTTTAGCATGCGGGCTACTCTAGTGACTGTATTCTTCACTGTTAAATGACCTGATCTGTCTCCCCAGACCTCAGCTGGTTTGATGACCTTTCTTGGTATGAATTTATTACCCGTCAGGGGCGTAGCTAGGCGTACGCGCTTACGCCAAAACGTCCACATCGTTTTGTCCAAAAATGATCAAATTAAAAAATAATAAAGAAAGAGAGAGAGAGAGGAGGCATGTAGTAGTCCGGAGTGTCGAAAACTCAAGTCTAAAATGTGTAAAATCCGCCAGCTTAAGCTTAAGTGGCCCCCTAAACCCCCTGCTGAAATTAGGAGTACACATCGTTAAAGGTCTAGCTACGCCCCTGCCCGTGCTTACCCTTTTCCATTACCCTTTTGACCCGAGTGTTCCTGACCATACTTACACTTTTTACCATTTTGACTTGAGTGCTCCTTACCGTACTTACCTTTTTTGTTACGCTTTTGTGTTCCTGACTGCTTACCTTTTAAAAAACCCTTTCTAGCTGAATGCTATTGACTATGCTTACATTTTTTACCCTTTTGACATTAGTGCTCCTGGCCATGCTTACCTTTTTTTTAAAACCCTTTTGACCTAGATGCTGCGAACCATGCTGACCGTTTTAAACCATTTTGACCTGAGTTATCCAGACTGTGCCTACATTTATATTTTTTACTATAGTGCTCCTGACCATGGTTACCTTTAAAAAAAAACCTTTTCTTACATAAATGCTCCTGACCCTGCTTACTTTTTTAACCCTTTTGATCTGAGTGTTCCTGACCATGCTTGACTTAATCTTTGTTTACCCTTTTGACTTGAGTGCTCCTCACTGGTCTATATAAAAGGGCAATCAACAAAGACCAACATCAGTATCCTCCTCCAAATTGAAGGTTAGGGGTTAGAGTTAGAGGTTAGAGTTAGAGTTAGAGTTAGGGATAGGGGTTAAGGGTTAAGGGCTAAGGGCTAAGGGTTAAAGGTTAGAGTTAGTGGTTAGGGGTTAGAGTTAGGTTTCAAGTGCAGGTTGATCGCGCTCTAAAGTGTAAATGGCCAGGTAGACTGAACGCCAAAGTGGCACCATCAGTTTAACAGGACCTATTATTACTGCCAAAGTAGCACCATCAGTTTAACAGGACCTATTATTACTGCCAAAGTAGCACCATCAGTTTAACAGGACCTATTATTACTGCCAAAGTGGCACCATCAGTTTAACAGGACCCATTATTACTGCCAAAGTGGCACCATCAGTTTAACAGGACACATTATTACTGCCAAAGTGGCACCATCAGTTTTACAGGAGCCATTATTACTGCCAAAGTGGCACCATCAGTTTAACAGGACCTATTATAACTGCCAAAGTGGCACCATCAGTTTAACAGGACCTATTATTACTGCCAAAGTGGCACCATCAGTTTAACAGGACCTATTATTACTGCCAAACTGGCACCATCAGTTTAACAGGATCTATTATTACTGCCAAAGTGGCACCATCAGTTTAAGAGGACCTATTATGACTGCCAAAATGGCACCATCAGTTTAACAGGACCTATTAGTACTGCCAAAGTGGCACCATCAGTTTAACAGGACCCATTATTACTGCCAAAGTGGCACCATCAGTTTAACAGGACCTATTATAACTTCCAAAGTGGCACCATCAGTTTAACAGGACCTATTATAACTTCCAAAGTGGCACCATCAGTTTAACAGGACCAATTATTACTGCCAAAGTGGCACCATCAGTTTAACAGGACACATTACTACTGCCAAAGTGGCACCATCAGTTTAACAGTACCCATTATTACTGCCAAAGTGGCACCATCAGTTTACCAGGACCTATTATTACTGCCAAAGTGGCACCATCAGTTTAACAGGACCTATTACTACTGCCAAGGTGGCACCATCAGTTTAACAGGACCTATTATAACTGCCAAGGTGGCACCATCAGTTTAACAGGACCTATTATAACTTCCAAAGTGGCACCATCAGTTTAACAGGACCTATTATACCTTCCAAAGTGGCACCATCAGTTTAACAGGACCCATTATTACTGCCAAAGTGGCACCATCAGTTTAACAGGACCTATTATTACTGCCAAAGTTGCACCATCAGTTTAACAGGACCCATTATAACTGCCAAAGTGGCACCATCAGTTTAACAGGACCTATTATAACTGCCAAAGTGGCACCATCAGTTTACCAGGACCTATTATTACTGCCAAAGTGGCACCATCAGTTTAACAGGACCTATTATTACTGCCAAAGTGGCACCATCAGTTTAACAGGACCTATTATTACTGCCAAAGTGGCACCATCAGTTTAACAGGACCTATTATTACTGTCAAAGTGGCACCATTAGTTTAACAGGACCTATTATTACTGCCGAAAGTCACAATCCTAAAATTCGATTAACAAGGTTCCTTTGTTGCTCACTTGTTAGCTTTGAAGAATTTTTAGTTGCATTACCGCGCTGAAGGCTGCAAATCTGCAGCACTGTATGGGCACCACCGCAGATAGTCCCATGTGGCAAGGAGTTGGCTTCCAGTGGGTCATATTCGGAGACATCGGGGAGGGGGCTAGCGGGTGGGTGGGAGGGGGCTAGCGGGTGGGTGGTATGGGGCTAGGGGGTGGGTGTGAGGGCTGGCAGGAAGGGGGTGGGTGGTAGGGGGTTAGGGGGTGGGTGGTAGGGGGCTAGGGGGTGGTTGGGAGGGGGCTAGGGGGTGGGTGGGGGATAGGGGTGGGTGGGAGGGGGCTAGGGGGTCGGTGGTAAGGGGCTAGTGAAGGTAGGATTAGTTAGGTGGTGGGTGAGGTTATTCATTAGTTATTCATTAGTTATTAGTGAAGATTAGTTGTGATTAGTACTGTCGTGGCAGTGATGGAAATGGGAAATGTTGCACCTAGAGCGGGACTCGAACCCACATCTCTTTGCAATTCAGGCCTTCCGGGCCAGTGTGGTAACCATTACACTATATAGGCTTCCAGATGTCACCACATTACACATGCATACTTGTCTATGTGGCTCCTTGCCTAAGAGGTCAGTGTAGACCATTACAGTACTAATAACAGTGCCAGGTCCGATATGGGGACGAGGCTGAGGGCTATTAGTCCTTGGTGTCAGTTTCGGTGTCATAGTCTGCGTGATCGACAGTGTTGCTAGCGTCCACATTCTGGTGGTAGAAGTGGGCGGGCGGGTTCCAGGATGACTTGGACATCCTGCAGAGGATGGCCAGGGTGGCCATGTTGTCACTGAGTTGGCAGTCGGAGTCCTCCATGAAGTCACTGATGGTTGTCATTTTTCTTCTTCATCCAGGTTGTAGACATGCTGAACGACCTGTACACATGCTTTGATTCCATCATTGGGGAATATGACGTGTATAAAGTGGAGACGATTGGAGATGCCTACATGGTGGTCTCAGGGCTGCCGATACGCAATGGTGACAACCACGCCGGGGAGATTGCCTCCATGTCGTTACATCTCCTCAGTGCCATTGCGCACTTTCGGATGCGACACCGGCCAGGCGAGAGACTGAGCCTCAGAATCGGGCTTCACACCGGTAAGTTCAGGATGCAAGCATTGCGCTGAGCAATATCAAGTGTTTCTGGAGAAACTCATAATAATAATAAGTAAATATATTCTCATCTATTGGGATAAAATATAATATGGTGGTGGCTATCCTAAGAGGTCTTCTAATGTGAATAGCTTATAATAGTGAAGGGTGTAAATAATGTTTGTATGTCAATGAGTGTGGGAAAGTAAGTCAGTCAGGCTGTGTGTAGTATAGGAAGTAGGTCGCTGTATGTCAGTAGTATCTGGAAAGTAGGTCAGTGTAAGTCAGTAGTATTGGGAAACTAGGTTAGTGTATGTCAGTAGTATAAGGGAAAGCAGTTGAGCACATGTCAGTAGATACAGGGAAGTAGGTCAGTGTATGTCAGTGATATAAGGAAGTAGGTAAGTGCATGTCAGTAGTATCTGTAAACTAGGTCAGTGTATGTCAATAGTATCGGGAAACTTGGTCAGTGTATGTCAGTATTATCCGGAAACTAGGTTAGTGTATGTCAGTAGTATAAGGGAAAGTAGTTGAGCACATGTCAGTAGATAAAGGGAAGTAGGTCAGTGTATGCCAGTGATATAAGGAAGTAGGTAAGTGCATGTCAGTAGTATCTGGAAACTAGGTCAGTGTATGTCAATATTATCGGAAACTAGGTCAGTGTATGTCAGTAGTGTGGGGGAAAGTAGATGAGCACATGTCAGTAGATTAAGGGAAGTGAGTCAGTGTATGTCAGTAGAATGAGGAAGTGGGTCAGTGTATGTCAGTAGTATCTGGAAACTAGGTTAGTGTTTGGTAGTGCTATCTGGAAACTAGGTCAGTGAATGTCAGCAGTGTAGTGTAGGGGAACGTAGGTCAGCACCTGTCAGTATTATCTGGAAAGTAGGTCAGTGTATGTCAGTATTATCTGGAAAGTAGGGCAGTGTATGTCCGTACTAACGTGAAACTAGGTTAATGTATGTAAGTAGTATACTTGTCACTACCTAGCCTAGCGCTCAGCTTTACTAGGTTTGGGCAAGGAGCAGCGGAATGAGGAAGATCAATTGTTTGTGATTGAAATTCCCATTGCTCAATTAACCAATGTAATAAAACAAAATTCATTTGATAAACTCTTTCCGTTCGCAGGTTCGGTGGTGACTGGTGTTGTCGGGTTGAAGATGCCCCGTTACTGTCTGTTTGGGGATACTGTCAACACTGCATCGCGAATGGAGTCCAATGGAGAGCGTGAGTTGAACCGCCATGAATCGCTTCTACTCGATATCTTATCGTACTTATGTGCTATATAAATGCTGACATTGAATGAGCGGGGATGCTCATTAACTGTCATTGCTGGGGCACAGGGAACCGCGAAGCATCCTACCTGCCACTCAAACAACCTTAGCTCCCCCCACCCCCCCTAGGTTACGTATAGGTTACGTATAGGTTACGCATATGCTCAAAAAGATACCGCAGTGCACAAAGGTCACCATACGACGACCTGCAATGAAAACCGCCTACGCTGGCATACGCTAACGCCATACACCGTAGTGTGACAGGGCCATAAGTACGTACTTACAAGCATTAAATGACTTATGAACATAAGTTATGTAAAAGAATTGCAATTCCAGGGGACGAGAATAGCACTCTGTACCAACCTCTCAGGCAAGGATCCACAGAGACAGGTGGGAGTAGTTAGGGTGATGACATCAGGGGGCCTAGGTAGCATTAAGGTTATCATGCTAGCCTGGAATGCTTGAGGTGTTGGTTCGATTCCTGCTCTAGGTGCAATATTTCCCATTTTCATCACTCCCCCAACACCATTGATTGCCGTGACCTGAATCCAGTACAAGTTGGTTGAGGCACTTCCAAGCGACCTGGAAAACTGCTCACCTGCATGCATTTAGGTCAACTTCCTCCAGTGACCAGCACAGTGTGCATATAGTTGTGTTGATATTCTTCTTGTGGACTGATTTCAGCCATGAAAATCCACAGCAGCAAATCGTGCAGGGACCTTTTGGTCAAGCTTGGAGGCTACATCCTAAATGAACGAGGCTATGTGAATATGAAGGTAGGTAAACTGAACATATGTACTGTACACATTGTGATGCCACAATTAATGTGGAATCACAGCATTATTCCTTTTTTTGGTACATTAGTTGGTTAAGCACGGGAAAATTCAATCACGGACGCTTAGTCTTCCTCATTCCACTGCTCCTTTCCCTATCCTATTAGTAATGCTGAGTGCCAGTCTAGGTAGTGACAAGTATACATTGTTAAGTCATTAGTTTGACTCGACCCGGTTTCGAATCCCATGACCAACCAGAAAGGTAGGCGGATGCTCAACTCATTCGGCGATCATGTCTGGCTAACCTACTCCTTCTGTCATTGCAGCAAACCAAGTCCAATTGTCTTTGATTGCTTAAAGTTGCATGGTTTTGAGTTTCTCTCATTTTCTGAGATAAACATGTTAGGTTGTTCATTATAATCTATCTGACTTTAGTTTGAAGTAACTTTTATTTTAAATCGCAAACTTTTGAGATATTTGAAATGGAAACTGCTAAATTAATTTTGGCAAGCTTGCCAAAACTCTATCACCATAGGCTTCTGCAGCAACAGGTTCTATTAATTGACTCAGTAGTCCCTTCTATGTGCCGGTAAATGTTTAATAAGTGCATTAGTATCTAAGGTAGATATGTAGAATCAAATCTAGATAATTGTTTTGGTTTTGAAAATTTGATGTTTTCATTGGACTATGCAGCTTTAATCAACAATCACTTGAACAAAGAAAACAAAAATAGAAGAAATTATGTGACCTGCTGTCAGCATGTCACATGTCAGCCATGAGTATGACTGCTAATATGATATCTGACATTAAATATGACCATTGTTGACAATGTCACATTAAACCTCCATCATCTGCCCGTCTATATATTAGAGTAAAGGTTTATATGATGCAATATATCATGATTAGTTCATATCTTTGGTTATTTCTCAATATCTAACTATAGAATTTTGATTCTAAGACAAGTGTCTATCAGAACAGACCAGTTCCGCAGTGACTGATTCTATAATACATGCACGACAATATTATAAGCAAAATAAAATTTCTTTATTTTAATGCAATTTCAATTGAATTGTGGACACTACAAACATCTGTTTAAATCGTTTCTAATGATATATTTTGTTAGGTTCTCTATTCAATATTAAACAAGTTCTAGACTGAACAGGTCAGCCCACTTTCTTTATGAAAACTGACTTGGTTTGTCAATACACCTAGAGAAACTGAGACAACTTGAAAACCCAGTTGTATTCCCTACCTGTCTATCATCATCAACATCATCTTTCACATGACAGGGCAAAGGTCAGATGTTCACCTACTTTCTCAGCGGCGAGGACAAGTCACACCGACTGCGACGGATCTCAGTTGAGACGCGACCTGCTTCATTCGAAGCCAACTCGGCCCAAGACACGAAGAAGAAGCCGCAGCAGATGCTACAGCGAACTGAAAGTGCGTGTTCACTTTTGCTGGAAGATACCTGCTGTGCAGTGCCATCGACTGAGCAGCTCTGCCTCCTCAATGGTGGCGTGAACCAGCCGAAAGTGCTGAGTCACGATGCAAGCGCAGGTGGCGCTGAGCCATAATGAGCAGAAGTAGGAGGAACATGTGCCACTGCAGCAGCAACGCTGTCTGTGTGATTGATTGGCAACTGGCTGTGATTGGTGATTGACAGAGCATACAGATGCATCTGTATGACATCACAATGTGTGGTGACTGCTGTGGTGACGTTGCAGCGCAATGCCGTGTGGACAATTTTCTTGCGTTTCGAAAGCAATGCAGTTGTAGTACAATGCGTTGAAGACAATGTTGTTGCATTGCAGTGCATTAAAAGCAATGCAGTTGCATTAGAGTGCATTAAAGCCAATGCAGTTGCAGAATAATGCTTTGAATACAATGTTGTTGCATTACAATAAATGTAGTTGCAGCAACAGTGCACTGCAAACAATGTTGTTGCATTACAGTGCATTAGAAGCAATGCAGTTGCAGTACAATGCATTGAAGGCAATGGGGTTAGATCACCATGCATTAAACGCAATGCAGTTGCAGCACAATGCATTGAAGACTAAGTTGTTGCATTGCGGTGCATTACAAGTAATGCATTTACAGCACAGTGCATCGAAGACTATGTTGTAGCCTTCCAGTACAATAAAATAAACGTAGTTGCAGCACAATGTATTGCAGACAATGCTATTGCAGTAGAGTGCATTCAATGCAATCAATTGCAGAACAATGACAATATTGCATCTCAAAGCAATCTCTTTTCTATGGAGGAATACTAGACACAATCTCACCATCTGCTGAAATGCTTCTATTTACTGACTAATAGTGTTTGTTATGAACTGGCAGTGTTGCATTGTGGTCACTGCGATTCGCTCAGTGGTGATAGAACACAAATTAAAGGCTTTACTCTGTCTGCATAAAGTGCCGAAGGCAGTTGTCTGACACTCCCCCTGGTCTTTCAAACCCCTGCTGGTCTGACCTAACTATTTCATTTTTATAGAATGATGCATTCTTTCATCTTGGTAATAAGCATGTGTTTATAAAAATCAAGTACACTAAACTGATGATGTGATGGGGAAATATGTATATTGCCTAATGCTTATATAAATCATAGTTGTATATAATTTCAATCCCTAAAGTCAGAACTGTTACACCCAGTGGTTGACAGGTCAGTCACCATGCCAACTATTTCCTCGCCATTTTGTAAATAGACACCAGATGGCCACAAACCACAGACGACAAGGTCCCACAAACGACAAGGTATTAGCGACCAGACGGGATGGCCGAATGAGTTATAGCATCCGTCTCCCGTGTTGGTAGATCGTGGGCTCGTGGGTTCGAACCCATGTCTAGTCAAACCAATGACTTAAAAATTGATACTTGTCGCTTCCTAGCCTGGCGCTCGGCATTATTAGGATAGGGCAAGGACTGGTTGGCTCAGTGTCAGGATAATGTGACTGAGTGGGATATCAGGTCATGGTGCTGGCGGCCTGGTCTTCTATTGGGCAGCACTATAAAGTTGCCATGAGTGTGGACTGTCACAAGTCGGTACCCGTCCTGATATTACCTTAGATGTTGCTAGGACATAAAACAACAACAAACAAACAGGTATCAGCGTCAGCCCCGATTTGTTGCAAATATTGGCACAGCTATGAACAGCATCGCTGGAAGCGGAAACCATGTGACCTTGTCAAGTAGGCCAAGTGATGTGAAATAAGACGCTGCATGCGATTGGAGCAAAGTTTTTAAATGACCAGTTTGTCGCTCGGCTGAGAGTCTGAATGCGCGTCTATGAGTAAGTGGGCGGGAGAAACGGCAGGACCGTTGTTGTACACAATAAGTGTTATAATTTAAACATTAAGTGCCTGTCACACTATGCCGGATTGAGCAACGGACAGAATATTCTAGTCCATTGGTCTTCGGGCGTGATAAGTATCAAAATGTATTAAAAATGTGTGAAAATGTTGCGATATCGGGTCAAAGTCGGCCGGATGAACGGACATGAAACAGACATGAAACGGACATGAAACATACAAGAACGGATAGCCAACGGACGATAAGCGGACTAAACAAACTCAAACCGGACAAGAACCATAGACGTCAATCCAGCGGCATCTGTTCCAAGTTTTGTGCAATCTCAAAACTTGTAACGGAATGGATATCAACGGATATCAATGGATATCAACTTATATCAACAGATATCAATGGATACGGAACGGACACAAACCAGACTTTGGCGGATATCAACAGACTTTGTTCGGTTTCTTTCCATTTCCCCAATCCGGTGATGTGTGACAGCGCCTTTACAAGCATAGTGTGATAGCAGACTAGAGCCACCGCACAGGGGGCACAGCTTGCGCATGCCTGCAGCCTCGGTGTGAACTACAACAATGATTATCATCATCTCCATCCTGCTGATCAGTCATCGAGAGGATGCAACTCTAAACCTCGCATTCCATAGACACAACTTCATACACGGTGTACAATGTATGTTATGATATGCGTAAACAAAAATATCAAAACAGCCCTGGATCTATGGGCGTCATTCGATGGATCCAAATTTGTTCCGTGGACAAAATGTAGGTCAAATCAAATCGGTTCACGTAGCCGTCAGTGCATTTTCACGCATGAATTTGTGTAAGTTGCACATACAATTACTGTTTGAAAGCAGGAGGTGAAACTTTGTCGGATATACATAAATACGTCAAATATATATCATCAATCGTTATCTATTGAATGTCATATTTGAATATGCGACATGTGTGTCATATATCATTACGATCTTTGTTGTGTCTATGGAATGTTAGCTTTGTACTACACACCTCACTGCATATGTGAGTTTATATACATATATATATATATATACTACCTAGTGGCGAAGTTTGATGTTATTTATTATTTACAGATTTATGTTCCGTTTGTGAACCTCGCCTTGTTTACATCAGCCGATAACGAGCTGGAGAAATTCATATACTTACAAGACAATCAGTAACTTGGCAAAATGTTGATTAATAAATGGTCGTTCCTTTAAAATGCCACGTTCTCTTTTTTCTATTGTGATATTTCTAAACAGATTGGGCATCATGCCATATTGTCTCATTATATCATGCTGTGAGTAGCAATAAGTCTGATATGGCAATAAGCAATAAGCAATAAGCAATAAGCAATAAGACTGATAGGCAGTATAAATCTTCAAGGAAAAAAAAGGAAAGAAAAAACACCCAATAACAGGCATAAATAAGTGTGACCCACTGAAAACAAAGGGCCGATTGGTTGTGGAAATCATCTATAAGACCTTTTCCACAGAGCACGAGCAAACGGGATGGCCGAAAGAGTTAGAGCATCCGTCTGCCATGTTGGTAGATCATGGGATCGTGGATTCGAATCCTGGTCGAGTCAAACTAATGACTTAAAAATTGATACTTGTCGCTTCCTAGCCAGGCTTTCGGCATTGTTAGGATAGGGCAAGGAGCAGTGGATTGAGGAAGACCAGTCGTCTGCGACTGAAATTTTCCCTGCTTAAACAACTAATGTAAAAAAAAAAAAAACAATACCTTGACCAGGCCGAATGGCTGAATGAGTTGAGCGTCCATCTCCTGTTTTGGGAGATCGGGGGATCCGAACCCATGGGTTTGTGGTTTCGAACCCTGGTCGAGTCAAACCAATGACTTAAGCATTGTTGCTTGCTGGCCTGACGCTTGGTATTATTAGGATAGGGCAGGGATTTGTTGGTTCAGTGTCAGAATAATGTGACTGAGTGGGATATCAGGTCATGGCGCGGGGGCAGCACTATAAAGTCACCATGAGTGCGCACTGTCACAAGTCGATACCCATCCTGATATAACCTTACATGTTGCTAGGACGTAAAGCAACTATCAAACAAACACAAACAAAGAAACAAATAGTGTACTTTGCTACCTACACTAGATCTTCTACTGCAATCAGATCGTGGGTTGGTTGTGGAAATGCTCTCTAAGGCCGTAATTGATTAACACAACCCGGGCGACTCGGGTCACCCGAGTCGTCAGAATTTCAAATAGAACACCGTGAGTGGAGTCGACAAATACATGTGCCATGTGCAAAACAACCCGACCCCAGTAACCCACCTCTTGGCTGGGGTTTGCAAGGAGCGATGACGTCACATTTGCGCTGGTACCGTCCTGCAGCATAACAGCCACCGATACCAAACATACATTTTTGTTGTTGGTAATAGCATAGATTAATGAAATGGAAATATCACTAAACTATGCCATCATAAAAATAGCTAAATCATATTTTGCTGTAATTATATCGGCTACTAAAAAAACAAATAAAACGGCCACCATTTGTGTTACCCGA
Organism: Branchipolynoe longqiensis; assembly: GCA_030323885.1. Classification (NCBI taxonomy): domain Eukaryota; kingdom Metazoa; phylum Annelida; class Polychaeta; order Phyllodocida; family Polynoidae; genus Branchipolynoe; species Branchipolynoe longqiensis. The sequence goes on from CM059192.1 coordinate 80,640,649, forward strand.
GCGTGGAGAAGCTTATTCGATTATTCGACCCGAGTCTGCAGGATGTGCGCATGCGCCAAAAAGTGGCTCGGGTGACCAGAGTCAATTAATCGATTACGCGATTACGCCCTAAGACTTCCCACCTCCACCGCCTATCGGTTGCTGGATAGTGAGCTGCTACCTACAACATTAATTTTTCCACTGACATCAGAGGGTGGGTTGGTGGTGGAAATCGTTTATAAGAACTTTTCCAGAGCAGGATGTAGCTCAGACAGTAGAGTGTCCACCTCTGAAAGTGTCGATCATCCGTTTGATCCTGTTCAGTGGACGCATTTTCAGTTTGGGCTATTTTTCGCTCCAGCCAGTGATCCACAACTGGTTCATCAAAGGCTGTGGTATGTGCTGTCCTGTCTGTGGGAAAGTGCATATTAAAGACCCCTTGCTGCTTATCGGAATGAGTAGCCTATGTTGCAGCAGTGGCTTTCCTCCAATGAAATAGGTCAGAATGATCATATGTTTGCCGCCAATAGCTGATGATAAAAATCAATGTGCTCTTGAGGCGTCGTTAAATATAACAAGCTTTACTTTCATTTCCTTATCTAAATCCTACATATCAAATTTAGAAGTTAGACACTAGCGAATTACTAAGCATTAAGGCCCGTTTACACTTTTGACTACGCAACATGGCGCTAGACGGTACAAGCGCCCATTTAGACTTTACGTCAACGCTTGATGGTGTTAGACGATGCAACACGGCGCAAGTGTTGACCAGAGTTCAACTATGTTGAACTTTCAAGGTCAGTGCTTCCATACATCAGCAGTTCAGACTGACACTCAGAATATCCCAACTTTCACTATTATCTCTGCTTTTGAATCCTTTCAAAGGAAATCGCTCTTAGGTTAAATTAAATATTTCAGATCTTCCTCTTCAATTGTGCATTAAGATCTTTTTAATCGACCCAATGAAAGCTTATACATTTATCTTGCAAAAATAAATGCTCCGCATAGACATAACATTGCTGCAGCACAAATTTGTTAACTACATTTACATTGAGAATAGGTCGACATTGACGACCGTGTGCGTCAAAGCATTCAGACTTTCATGGCCACGTTCACTCCCCACCGTTTTGCCCCGTCACACGGCGCCAACAGGCGTAAAGTTGACGTCGTATGACACCATCAAATCTGTAAAAGGGCCTTAAGTCGTTGCACAAAAGGGGCATATTAAGTCAACTTATGGTGCTGTCACATTACGACGCTTCTAGCCAATGCGCGTCCACTTTTGTCATTTTTTGGCACAACGTCGGGAAACGTCAGGAAGCGCTACGCGTGCATTAGGTGCACGTTGGTATTTGTTGATGGACGGCGATGGTTGACAAGGGTCGGTGATGCGCATCATCGGATCGGCAAAGTTTTGTGCTTGCACAAACCTTTCGATGACCGACAACGCATGACAATGCGCAGGTGCCAACATTATGGCAATGTCAGAAGCATGTCGACATCGCTGGAATAACGTTATGCGAACGCTAGGCACACACCACGCGTGCGTGAGGGTCGTTCCAACACATTTTGTCAAACAGTTGCTTTTTGTTGTTTTACATCCTACCAACATCTAAGGTCATATCAAGATGGCGCGCCAAACTTTTACCACAACGTCAGCCGCACGCTGCCAATATGTTGCACTGATGCCGAAAAGTTTGTCGTATCTCGACGATTAACAGTGATTTTGCGCGTTGGCAGTGCGCCGGCGAGACATGTTGTAATGTGACAGGGCCATTAATAGAAGGCTTTACAGCTTAAGCCAATTGTGTACGCCAACATTAATTTGATGAACTTTAGCTTCAAATACTTCCAAAGTTAGTCATTTATAATAAAAATTACTTCAAACAAAACTAAGGTACGTTCTAGCAATCAAGCTAATATATGTATGTTTAAAAAAAAGCCAACAACTCAAAACCATCGGACTATGCAACTTTAACACTTTAATAATACAGTACAACCCCGTTAAACCAAGCTCGGTTAAACCAAACGATCGGTTAATCCAAACTTTGTTCGGTGGCCCGGCAAAATACTACCATTTATCATATAAAAAAGTTGGTTAAACCAAAGTCGGTCAATCCAAAGTATCGGTTAATCCAAACAAAATTGTCGGCCCCAGGCCACTTCCGTTACAGTTAAACCAAACTTTCATGTGGTTTTAAGGTCATCTGAGACTTTTTTATATGATAAATGGTAGTATTTTGACAGGTCACCGAAAAAAAGTTTGGATTAACCGATCGTTTGATTTAGCTGAGGTTGGTTTAATGGGTTAAACTGTATTTACATAAAAAACAATAATCACAGTGTCCACATACATTGTACATTCATAATGCACCCCCGTTTTTGCCAAACCAAGTCAAAGTCAAAGCTCGGTTAAACCAATGATCGGTTAATCCAAACAAATTTCTAGCAACATCTGAGGTCATATCAGGATGGATACCAACTTGTGACAGTGCGCACTCATGGTGAATTTATTGTGCTGCCCCACTGGGAAACCAGGCCACCAGGATCAGGACCTTATATCACACTCAGTCACATTATCCTGACACTGAGCCAACCAGTCATTAACCTATCCTAATAATGCAGAGTGCCAGGCTAGGAAGCGACAAGTATACATTTTTAAGTCATCGGTTTGACTCGACCAGGATTTGAACCCACAAACTCATGGGTTCGGATCTCCCAATCTCCCAAAACAGGAGACGGATGCTCTACTCATTCGGCCACCCCGTCTGGTATATGAGTGGGAGAGAATTCAAGTATGTAGGAATCTCTTAACAGGGTTCACCTGTAGGATGTGACGCACATACTTGCTAAAGATTGTTTTACTTTTTTTAACAAATGTTTACTTTTTAAACGTCAGACATTATGTGTTTAACAGCAAGGAACAACAAATAACACAGAAAAGTATGTCAGGACCTGGACAGCAAAGCATGGTGCTGCCCCCTGGTGGATTGAAGCAACACTTGTCAATAGCTAATACTCTTGGTGCTGCCATCTGGTGGATTGAGCCAACACTTGTCAATAGCACCCATGGTGCTGCCATCTAGTATGTTAAAGTTGCATAGTCCGATGGTTTCGAATTTCTGTATTTTTTCTGAGATAAATATATTAGATCGATCACTAGTATTTACTTCACATTATTTCAAAGTTACTTTTATTTTAAATGGTACACTTTTGAGATATTTTGAGAGCATCCATGGACAACTAGTTTTGGAAAGCTTGCCAAAACTCTGACACCATAGACTTCTGCACTAACAGGTTCTGTTAAATTGACTCAGTATTGAATTTCTACCCAGAAACAAATGCTTAATAAGTGCATCAGTATCTAAGTTAGATATGTAAAATCAAATCTAGATAATTGATTTGGTTTTGAAAATTTGATATTTCATCGGATTATGCAGCTTTAAGCTTTCATCACATTGCAAGTTTGGCCACTTTGGTGAAGGCCACTGGTGAGCTACCTGTCTGCACATTACAGGTAGGACCAGTTTCTCAATAGACATAGAGACAGACTAGTATATCAAGTTGGAGAAACACCTGCAAGGAGAGTCTGTTGGTACAATCTGTATCTTTGATGTAGTTCAGTATGTTAATTGGTATGCTTTACTATAGGAAAATGTGTTATCACATATAACCAGTGAACCTGTTTTAACTGGCAATACATATTTATATTACTAGAAAGAGGCAAATTTGCCGCACCAATTAAATGACTATCAGCCACATTTGGTGTTTCATTTAAGAGTAATTTAGGATTGAATTTACATTAAAAAGAAGGATTTGTATGTCTTAAGGCCCTGTCACATTACGATGTAACGACATCAGTGTAGGGAGAACGTGAAAAACGTCGAACTTCTGGGTGTAGTATGCAAATTTTGGCACAAGGTGAACGTGGATGCAGCGTAGTTGACCAGAGCGTAACGTCGGTAAAGCGTAGTGATAGCGACGTTCAATGAGAGAGGACAACGTAATTATGTTGATGGTACGTTATTAATGTTATTCGATCACCAGAACTACGTTGCTTTACGTTACCTTACGTTACTTATGTCATGAAACATTGGCGAAATGCTGAATGTACGTTAGACGTACATTTGGCATACGTTCTCCTGACGTTCCCATTATGCCGCATGGACGTTTCCACCGGCTTTAATGGGGGTCAACGTAGTGATCAGCATTTTAATAACGTCCGTCTAACATCATTGACATTCGCCGAACGTGTACAGAACGTACGGCGAACATACGGCGAACGTAAACCCTTACATTGGAGTTACGTCGAAAGTTTTAACATGTTCAAAACCTTGACGACGTAACACGACGTAACGTGACGTATTTCGACGTCGGTCTAACATCATTCTGACGTCATCATAATGTAACCCAACGTACCTCAACGTAATGACCAAAAGTGACCTACGCCAGGCTTACGTTGGCTCTTATGTCGTAGTGTGACAGGGGTATTACATCTCATATCATGGTGGTTTTGTTCAACTGGCAAATAAAATGTTGTGGTTGCCATTTTTATTTTTATTTCCATTTTGCGTCACCTTCTTCATCTCATTCCTCGGTCCGTCCGTGTCTGTTCAGATGCCATCCATTTAATACATACTCGCTTAACGTAAAAGCAGAGTAGGGAGATCTCCCTAATACTACATTACTAATATCGAGAAATAGCATGGCTGAAAGGGAGAGAGGGTGGAGGAGGACGGATCACCCCCTTCCACACAGGGGAAGGGAGCCGGGGGTGTTTGGGGGGGGGGGGCTCCCTTGAAAAGTTAAGAGAACCAAACTGATACTAATTGGTGCATTCTGTTGCATTTTGATATTAAAATATGCTTCACATTCTTAAAAGAACTACATTGATTCTTTGGATAAAAATTTCAAATTAAAAGCATGAATTCGGGACATTGGTGTTATTTTACTATATTTTATTTTTAGCAAGATCTCCCGCCAAATCTGGAGACTTGGCACCTCTGTAAAAGAGAAGGAACTGAATATTGATTGGCAGCATTGTGTTGTTCTATATGTCATTTGCTCGGTTCAATGTATCCATCACACATAATAACATACCTATCTGTACACTCAGGGGCCTAGCTTCCATATACCAAAGACCCTATAAATACTAAGACGGTTCAGTCAGCCTATACTGTGTAATCAAAATGATCAAACCCACCACTTGGTGCGCTGGCTGTTCTCTTGGTTAAACAGTTGCTGTATTATATGTATAAATGTATATATGAATGTGAAAGATGTGTGATGATGGTGATGCTGATGATGATGCTGATGATGATGTGTATTTGTTCATAGCAATTTCATATTGATGTGTATTCATACTTACTTATCTCATGTATAATATAATTGTATGTGTTTACATGTGAAACACCAACCAGCAGCTGGGCTGATCAAACCCACCACAAGGTGGCACTGCAAAATTTACATTACCATGGGAGAGATAGGGAGTGAGCCATCTTAGTATTATAGGGTCTTTGCATATACGCAGGTACGCCGCTGCATACCACCTGCGTAGCACCTGAGATTACAAATATTTAGTTATTATCATGATTATTAGAATGTATTATGTTTTATGGTGTTTATTTAACCGCGTTTTATTCCAATATTATTTTATTCCATCGCCGAAAAAGTCTGCATACCACATGCAAATCCCAAGCTGGGCCCCTGATACTGTTGATTCAAACATGGTCATGGTTACCGGAAATCAGTGGGAATTGTTGGAAGCTCTGATTATGTGGCAGACGATCATATACCGTATTCAACCGAACACACGAACATGAGAGTAGTGTGAAGCAGAACAAATCCCCTAAATCGGCACTGATTCGAATACTGTTTGAGATATTTGCCTAGCGCTAAACCCTTAATGTCATACTTAGATAATCCGATGAATTTAAAGTTGCACAGTCTGATGGTTTTGAATTTCTGTATGTTTTCTTAGATAAATATATTAGATCGATCACTACTATCTACTTTACATTAGTTCAAAGTTACTTTTATTTTAAATGGTAAACTTTTGAGATATTTTGAGTGCAAATGTGGAAAATTAGTTTTGGCAAGCTTGCCAAAACTCTGACACTATAGACTTCTGCAGTAACAGGTTCTGTTAAATTGACTCAGTATTGCCTTCTACACAGAAACAAATGCTTAATAAGTGCATCAGTATCTAAGTTAGATATGTAAAATCAAATCTAGATAATTGGTTTGGTTTTGAAAATTTGATATTTCATCGGACTATGCAGCTTTAAGTTTCTGGGATATACATTTTAAATATAAATATTGATCAATAATATATTATCATTATTGTCTGTCACACGTGGTACCTCCTCGAGAGGACATTCACCAAAACGAGGCCAGTATTGAGCAACACAAACTAACTATGACATGTGACCCGATCAATGATTATAAACACACAGCTACCACCTGCCTTCAAAGGACAACTCTGCATCCAGACCAATGTTGTCCGGACATACCAGATGTCCTATCATTGGCGAGAGTGTCAAACGAGTTAAAAACTGGTTGGATATCGAAAACTTGTTCGCATATGGCAAGGGTCCGCTGATTACAAGGGTCGTTGAAGACAGGTCCTACTGTAGCTTTGTCCATTGTATCTTTCAGGTTTAGATAAGATCTGATAACGATATACACTCTGTGATAAGGTGGTTAACACGCGCACTGCACACTATTCTTGCCAGGCCAGGGCCTTGGTTCGCGACCACGGAGGGACGAACACATGAGCTGTTATATACCTATATATAATACAGTAATACCCGCCTTCAAAAGGACAACTCTGTATCCAAACGAATGTTGTCCTGACATTGCCTGATTGCAGGTGACCTGTCATCAATGGGGATTGTCATATGAGACAAAAAATAGTCGTTTGTTTGTTGGAGTTTTACGTTCTGGCAACATCTGAGGTCATATCAGGACGGGTGCTGACTTGTGACAGTGCGCACTTATGGCGACTTTATAGTGCTGCCAAATTGGGAGACTAGGCAGCCAGCACCATGACCCAATTTTTCACTCAGTCCCATTATCCTGATACTGAGCTAACCAGTCCTTGCCATATCCTAGTAATGCTGAGCGCCAGGCTAGGTAGCGACAAGTATCAACTTTGTAAGTCATTGGTTTGACTCGAGCAGGAATCAAAGGACTAACCTTCTGCACGGGAAGCAAGCCTGCGCTCTACCGATTCGGCCACCATGTCTGTTCAAAAATAATTTGTACATTGTAAAATTGTTTGCACTTTGCAGGAGTTCTCTGATCACAGGGGTCGCTGAAGACAGGTACTACTGTATGTTGTATTGGAATGGCAGTGTGCCAACTTCCAACTGGCCGCCATCTTGTGTTATACACAACGTGAGCGGCCCCACCCGGGGGCCCCACGCAGCACTGTGTAATAATATTACTAATATTAACAACAACAACGATAATGCACCAGTGGTTTTTACACTTCCTCACACTGGCGCGGCAAGGCATTCACTGCGCCCCCTATATGGTCCTCCAGTTTGTCGCCGGCCGCCGTGACGTCCCTGGTGGGAATCTCGTCAACTAAGCTGCAATGTTGGGGTAGGTCAGTCAGTGCGGGCGGTGTGTCTGAGCTGGGGTATGTTGATTCGAGCAGGCTGTCAGTCTCCTGGGGAGTCTTGGACGACAACTCGCCGATGTCGGCAGCGTCATCCCTGTTCGTCTCGTCCACCACGATGGTCGGCAGTGCCACGTAGTCCCCACTGCCACCGCCGCCACCGCCGTCAGGGGGCATGTTAATGGTGGTGGCACCACCTGTCGGAAAACTCTGTAACTGCAGCTCACCTCCTCCTGTGTCCGTGGGACAAACAGACGACATTTTCGGGGCGTCGTCATCAGGCTGCGCACGCACCGCACTCCCATTGGCCGTAGTGGAAGTCTGCAGCGGGATGTCACAGCTGCAGTGCCGCTCTGCGGAAGCAGAGCGACGCAACCGGAAGCTGACCCCGCGCTGCCCCCTGACGGCCAGCTTGCTCTCCTTGTCCTTGTCCTCGGTGTCGCACGCCATTAGCTTGTAGAATGAGTGCGGCACCTGGTGGCAGTCGTCCGAGACGCTCGTCCTGCGAGAGTTCCCGGGTGAGGAGGAGTCGCCCTCTTGGGGCATGATGCGACTCGTTGCACGAAGCTGCGTGTCACAACAACTCCTGGTGCGACTTAGCGATTCATTTTTTTCAACAAATGCTGGTGCCAGGCGTTTGTTGATGAAGGCGTACATTCTGTTCTCGCGCACCGACCTGACCTCATCAAGCAGCCAATAGGTGAACACCTCGCCTTTCCCCTAATAACACCAACAACAGCAACATGTAAGTGATAAAGCACATATCGTTAAAGTTGGAAAGTTTGTAGTTTCTATCATTTTCCGAGATAAATATATTGGGTTAATCACAATAATCGACTCTACTTTAGTTTGAAGCAACATTGCTTAAACCGACTAACTGAGGATACATTTGAAATGTAAAGATGGTAAATTAATGTTGGCATGGTATTTAAAGCTCGGACCCCACCCCATAGGCTTCAACAGAGATAGACTCTATTACGCAGTTAACTGGCTTAGTATGCCCTTCTATGCAGGAAGGTTTGTTTGTTGTTGTTTTACGTCCTAGCAACATCGAAAGTCATATCAGGACGGGTACCGACTTGTGACAGTGCACACTCTTGCGACTTTATAGTGCTGCCCCAGTGGGAAACCATGCCGCCAGCACGATGACCTGATATCACACTCGGTCACATTATCCTGACACTGAGCCAACCAGTCCTTGCCCTATCCTAATAATGCTGAGCGCCAGGCTAGGAAGCAACAAGTATACATTTTGACGTCATTGGTTTGGCTCGACCAGGATTCGAACCCACAAACTCATGGGTTCGGATCTCCTGATCTCCCAAAACAGGAGACAGACGCTCTACTCATTCGGCCACCCAGTCTGGTATATGCAGGAAGGAATGCCTAACACGTTCACCAGTATGTAATTTGGATATGTAGGTTCAAATTGAGAAAAGTTTGACAATTTTATGTTTTTATCAGGCTATGCAATTTTAGAGTTGCATAATTCAATGGTTACCAGTTCCTGCCTTATATTTTAGATTAATATACAAACCTCACATTAGTTTGAACTAACTGATATTTTAAAAGGTAAACTTTTTGAGATATCTGAAGTGAAACCAGACGGGATGGCCGGATGAGTTAGAACGTCCATCTCCCGTGTTGGTAGATCGTGTGATCGTGGGTTCGAATCCTGGTCGAGTCAAACCAATGACTTAAAAATTGATACTTGTCGCTTCCTAGCCAGATGCTCGGCATTACTAGGATAGGGCAAGGAGCAGTGGAATGAGGAAGACCAGTCGTCTGCGACTGAAATATCCCCTGCTTAAACAACTAATGTACAAAAAAAACACCATAAAAACATTTAATTTGACATGCACATCAAAATGCTAGACGGCATAGGGTTCAGCACTGGAGGATTCTATTAAATTGACTTAGTACACCTTCTAGGTAGTGACACCAGTTTAATAGCTGCACCAGCATTTACCTAAATTGGGTTGGTTGGTTAGTTGGTGGAGTTTTACATCCTGGCAACATCTAAGGTCATATCAGGATGGGCACTGACTTATGACAGTGCGCACTCATGGCGACTTTATAGTGCTGCCCCACTGGGAGACCAAGCTGCCAGCACAATGACCAGATATCCCACTCAGTCACATTATCCTGACACCAAGCCAACCAGTCCTGGTCCTATCCTAATGATGCCAAACGCCAGGCTAGGAAGCGACAAGTATCAATTTTTAAGTCATTGGTTTCACTCGACCAGGGTTCGAACCCGACGATCTACCAAAACGGCCATCCCGTCTGGTATCTAAACTGGGTATGTAAGCTCAAGTCTAGCTAAGCGTTTCGGTTCAGAAAATGAGATGCTTTAGTCAGACTATACATCTTTAAAGGCCCAGTCACACCCTACCGGACTGGGGAACCGGACGAGAACCGGACACTGTCCGGTACTCTACGGCGATGTCTGGTACATGTCCGGTACCCATCCGGCGGTGTCCGGTGGTGTCCAGCGGTGTCCGGTACAAGTTTTGAACATGCACAAAACTTCTACCGGACATCGCCGGACTGAGGTGTCCGGGTGGTGTCCGGTTTGTCCGGGACATGTCTGGTACCCATCCATACATGTCCGGTACCCATCCGATGGTGTCCGGTTTGTCTGTTTTGTCTGGTACATTTCCGGTACCCATCCGTTACGTGTCCGATTCTCATCCGGTTCTCGTCTGGTTCTCGTCCGGGACATGTGCGGTACATGTACGGTACTTATCCGGTTTTCCGGCAGCAATTGACCCAATTGCACTCCATTTCGATACATTTTGTGTACCGGAGAGCACCGGACTAGACAATTCTTTTTCCGATGGTGTCCGGTACTCAGTCCGGTAAGGTGTGACAGGTGCATAAGGGTCCAATAAAAGTTAAACCACAGTTTGACCTATTTAAAATCTGGTTTTGCAGAAATTTCAGTTCCCAGAGAAAATACCCCTGAACAGTTGCTTTTAATTGGCGGATATTTAACATTTTATCCAGAGACGCTCCATTTCCTACCTCCTCTGGCAACCTATTCCATATTCCATAAAGTAAGGCCTGCCGCACAACTGGCACAATCGTCGCTATATAGCTGTATTCACACAGGCGAGTTAAAACGCCTCACGCAAAACTTTTTGCGTAGTTCGACTCACATTTGCCGTGTGAACGCGACGCTGAGACGTTTTAGGGCTGAATCGATTCATATAAATCGTTTATTGTAAAATGCTTCATGAGGTGGTCTACAGGAACCGATCTATGTTGAAACGTTTTATCTTGCCCGTGTGAACGCATATGAAGCGATTTATGACGTCACACGCATGCGCAGTCGAGACCTTGGTTTGTTGACTTTCTGGTCGATCAAAAGCACATATTATATAATTTAGTCTATGAAACCACTAGCTGCGCACATATATTTGTTTCATCATTTATTTTTAGGGTTTCACTGCCCAGCAGAAGTTTTGACCGTTCCAAACCAATACGATTCAGTCAATACATATCTAGGTCGAACCCACACTCTCTCGTGCCGGCGTCGATGAACCCAAAATGGCGCTGGTTAGTCTGGACTTGCTCATCCGCAGATATCGATTTCCGGCCCAAGTACTGCCCGTGTGAACGTGCATCTAAATCGCTTCTTATGATTCGCCTTGTCTAGATCGCTTTAGATTTTGCCCGTGTGAATACAGCTTAAGACTCGTGTCAACACACAGGGACATGTAATACTATCTGACTGGCTGATCTGAGAGTTTGCGATGACTGTCTGATAGATGGAGAGATTACACAGGACCGGAAGTGAAGGCAGCCACTGGGGTCACTTCCGTTATTCTTTGTGCGCAGTCGCCTGGCTCGTCTGAGATTTAATCTATTTACCGGACGCGATGGCCGAATCGGTAGAGCGCAGGCCTCTCGTGTGGAAGGTTGGGAGTTCAATTCCCGGTCGAGTCAAGCCAATGACTTATAAAATAAAATTGATATTTGTCGATTCATAGCCTGGCACTCGGCATTATTAGGATAGGGCAAAGACCGGTTTTGCTCAGTGTCAGGATAAGGTGACTGAGAGGGATATCAGATCATGGTGGTGGCGGCCTGGTCTCCCAGTGGGGCAGCACTATAAAATCGCCATGAGTGCGCACTGTCACAATACGGTACTCATCCTGATATGACCTTAGATGTTTTCAGGACGTAAAACTCCAACAACTAGCCAACCACTTAGTCTATCAGTAGTGAGGTGCCTCATACACAGGTAGATGTGGGTAGGGTGAAGGAATCTAGTCTAATGTTTGTTTGTTGTTGTTTTACGTCCTAGCAACATCTAAGATCATATCAGGACGGATCTAGTCTAATGTTTAGTATATGACCAGACGGGATGGCCGAATGAGTTAGAGCATCCGTCTCCTGTGCTGGTAGATCGTGCGGTCATGGGATAGAACCCTGGTTGAGTCAAAGCAATGACTTAAAAATTGATACTTGTCGCTTCCTAGCCAGGCACTCACCATTATTAGGACAAGGCAAGGACTGGTGTGCTCAGTGTCAGGATAATGTGACTGAGTGGGATACCAGGTCATGGTGCCAGCGGCATGGTTTCCCAGTGGGACAGCACTATAAAGTCGCCATGAGTGCGCACTGTCACAAGACGGTACCGATCCTGATATGACCTTAGATGTTGCTAGGACATAAAACAACAAAAACAAACTAATGTTCAGGATGCTAGCCACAGACTGACACCAGTGTGGTTTTGAGTCCTGCTCTCGGTGCAATGCTTCCTTCCAATTGGTTACAATCCTTCCGAGATTCATTATATGTTTAGTTTGTTTGTTTGTTGTTGTTTTACGTCCTAGCAACATCTAAGATCATATCATGACGCATACCGATTTGTGACATGCCAACTTTATAGTGCAACCCAACTAGGAGACCAGGCTGCTAGTGCTATCACCATGACCTGATATCCCACTCAGTCACATTATCCTGACACTGACCCAACCAATCCTTGCCCTATCCTAATAATGCCGAGCGTCTGTCCAGGAAGCGACAAGTATACATTTTTTATGTCATTGGTTTGACTCGACCAGCGTTTTTAAACCACAAACCCATTGGTTCGGATCCCCCCCTCCCCCTGATCTCCCAAAACAAGAGCTGGACGCTCAACTCAATTCGGCCATCCCGTTTGGTCTATATCTTTTTAGTGATCACATATGAATGCTAACTGTGTCACTTACTCAATGAATAAATGAATACCTTCATAACAATCAAGCACTAAATCACTAAATCTAAAAAACCTCAATCCACAACCGTAAAATCTCTTAAATAGGGCGTTGTAATATTCCACAACGGGAAACCTCCCCCCCCACCGACCTTACCGCCGTGACGTCACTGCCCGGCTGGTCACGTGACGGCTCACCTTCATGGCGACCTTGCCGCGCGCCTGTGTTGTGTATCCTCCGAGCTTGGTGAGGAGATGCTGACAGTCTGCGCTCACATGGGTGCGGAGAGCTGTGTGGTAATTATGAAGAGTTCAGGCGCAAAACCCCATAAGCGCCAATTCAAAAATTGCTATAAACATTGGAATCAAACCTTCAAAAAGTTAATTTTGTTTACATTCCTACTTTTTTGTTCATTGCTCCATAATCACTGCTCCCTGAATGTATTGGGTGTCAGTCCCCGCTGACACTCAAACCCATTTGACTAAGTTGTGTTGATTCTTTTGCCCTGCGCCAACAGTTCTTCTACACTGCATGACCTTTTTACTAAGGTAAAACAGGAAAACATTTTAGCCTTTTTGAGGGCAGCTGGACTGTACCACCTCATATAGTTTACTAAATAGATTCTATCAATTATTAATTTTCTTTTTCTATGGGAATTTGTTTCCCTTGACCACAAATATATGATTGTGAGCTTTCTAATTTAATGAGTGTCTATTGACACATAATTGATTGTCTGCTTTTACATATAAAAGCGATGGTTTGAACAAAAAACAAATATTTCTTGCCGTGAATATGGCCTATGCTGCCGACACGGCATAAAGCAACCACTGATCAATTAATGAAACCATAATCATGTCAACATAAAAAAAGTGGAACTAGTTAGAATTACAATTATTTTCAGATACAAATCTGTTATTTAAAATGCATTTTTGGATTGGCGTTTCCAGGGTTTTGCGCCTGAACTCTTCATATGTTTATTCTGCTGAATAATTTCTTTTGTCAGAATCGAAGCACTGGTCTTCCAGCCAATTTTTTAATTCAGGATTATTTACACAAAAATGGGATATAGACTATAGATTAAGATATACAATAACTGTACAATACACAATTTGCAGCATATAATGCCATGACATTCTGTAACCCACAAGTTCCACCGCGAAATATGGCAAGACTAGATCAATATTAGTCAGATCGATGTGAATATTTACATGGTATTCAGAATATAAGCAGACTTTATCGGCTGTATTCATCTGATAAAGTTGTTGGTAAGTTTTAACGTTGGGTCTGGTCAGTTGGAATTAGACAAGCGATGATTATATAAAAGTCAGTTTGCTAAGAATATTCTAGTGTTACGATTCTATTTGTAGAATGATTGACACATTTGCCAAATTGGCGGTGTGAGTTAGGAGGGCTGGGAGATGGACCTACGTTCTCCATTTGATTCCATTCGCGAAGCGGTGTTGACAGCATCTCCGAACAGGCAGAAGCGAGGCATGGTCAGTCCTACCACGCCAGCCACCACCGAACCTGCAAGATGTAGTCAAGCAAACCCCAAAATGAAAAGAATGCCACAACATTGCTCAAAGGGAACCGGGAACAAGGACGCCAGAGAGTGGGGAAAACAAGCCTTTATTCAAACCCAGCAGGGAGCGTGGCTCGCTGGGTCACGTGATTCCTGGTCACGTAAGGCCATGGACGTCAACCTGCTGACACTTACAGAGAAGGTAGTCTTTGTCGATGAACAAAACAAACTTCCGAGTGAGTGGAGTGTCTAGCCGCGCACAGGAGGTGGAGTGGAACAAGAACAAGACAATCAAAATTACTACTAAGCCAAAATTCAAAACATTTGAATCAAGCGCTGCCTAGTGATGAAAACAAGTCTTAGCACACTTATCAATTATAGGTAGGGTAAATATATTCATCACAAAAAAAGATGTTACCAGGTGACTAAAACAACATCGAAATCAGATTGAAATTTCTTTTTTTTAAATGGTCCACATCATAGTATTGACTAGATAAAAGATTCACCCGGTACTTGTACTTTTTGTAGTTGTAGTACATGGGTGAAGGACAACATAGTGTAAATACGGGCGAAAATAGGTTTAGTATGGAACATGAACTAGAAATTTTGGCTCCAGTATCAAATGGCTACTCATATAGGCACAGAGTTGGTGAAATGGGCGAGAATGCAAGAAGACAAGATGGTGGCCAGAGAATGCCGTCGATTTCACTTTTAAATTGCATTAAGGTATATGTTTTATTATATTTTCCAACTCAAAAGTAGCAGGTAAACATGAAGACATATACAAAGAATAAATGTTGCTTCTTAGATTGAGAAATTAGGCTCTCATAAAGACTCATTTCATTAGCCCGATTTTTCAACCGTTTTTATATAAGGCTGATCTTCACCCGTGTACTACAAGTACCGGGTGAATCTTTTATCTAAGTATTGACTGACTGCCATTGATATTGATCTTTTAGGCTGCATTAACATGGTTTATTTTCCTTAAAAACAATTATGATGGAAAAGAAACCCTGGACATTGAAATACAGACTTACTTGGGAAGAACAAAGGTGGGGAGGGGGGGGGGGTAATCTTGACTGGAGGGGCATAGTCTGGGCTAGGGCAAAATAAACCCCGGGATATAAACCAATACGGGCTCTGGAGGGGGGTGGGGGGTTAATCTGGCCTGTTACACTGGGTCCAGAGGAGACTGGCCCGAACGGCGGGCAGCCGGGGCTTTTAAGGCGGAAGGAGGACCAGGTGACAGGGTCACTAGCTCACTCAAGATGGCAGAAGGAGGAGGCGTGAGGTGTGCGTGTCAGATGTGGCGAGGTGCCGAAGCAGGTGAGAAACAATAAGAGCTTCGCTGGCCTCTACACCTGGCAATGACAGCGAATGAGCGCTTGCACTCATTGAACCCAATTACAAGTTTGCATAATGTTATTTGTTTAGCAAAGAATGTCTTTGGTTGTTGGAGTTTTACATCCTGGCAACATCTAAGGTCATATCAAGACGGATACCGACTTGTGACTGTACGCACTCAGGGCCACTTTATAGTGTTGCCCCAATGGGAAATCAGGCCGCTGGCACCATGACCTCAGTCACATTATCCTGACACTGAAGTAACCAGTCCTTGCCCTATCCTAATAATGCCGAGTGGCAGGCTAGGTACCGACAAGTACCAAGTTTGTATGTTATTAGTTTGACTCGACCGGGAAGCGAACTTCCGATCTTTCACACAGGAAGCCTGCACTGTACCGACCCAGCCACCGCATCCGGTCATATAGTAAAATATTCCGATATTCAGCATAGGGGGAATGCAAATGTTCTATTACTGATCGGTGTACGTGACCAGGCCCATGTATCTCTCTCTCTCTCTATATATATATATATATATATATATATATGGGTTGGTGGTGCATGAGTGGGATGTAAATAGACAGTGGTGCTGGCAGGTCTGGGTGTGAGTGCACTCAGGGCCTACCCCCTCTGCTGGGATAGTGATCACCACACTCAAAGGTCAAGGTTGGTAGTGGTCATGGGGCCATACAGCTTGTGGTGGTGGGCAGACCACTGGTATCCATGGGGACAAGGAATACTGGATCCCTATTGCCAGGGCCAAGAATGCTTGTTTCCCATTGGGGGAAAGGGTGGGGTGAAACTCTACAATGAACCCATGTAACCATATAACTAATAACCCAGAGGGCTGGACTCTCTTCTTCTTCACACTTTATACTCTTCCTTTTTCTTTGTCTGTATTGAGTTCACCATAGCCTGCCTACACAGCCACAGATTCGAGCATTGGACTTTACAAAACTGGCGACCACGACGAGTTTATTAGTCGATTAGACTTTACAATATGTTGTCTTTTTTTTTTTTTTCTTTTTACTAAGAGAAAGAAATATATATGATTAAATTGTAAATCAGACCTGTATTTGTTTCTTCGGATAACCATAATATAGTTATTTAACAAATATCGTAGAACTCAATATAATGCTTATTTAATATTTTTTAAATTAGAGTATTTCGTTAAAGCAGCATACTCTAAGAAAGCATAACATATTTTCAACCAAAACAGTCAACCTAACTGTTACCTTATATATCTGTGATGGCCCACGGTCTTCCCCCACACCATCACACACTCACGGAAGAACGCCAAGATTCAGTATCAGTAGGCTTCAACCTGGTTTATTACAAAACCTCTCTGCTCTCCGCGGCATCAACAGTCGAATGACCCGCCCCCCCTAACTCACCAGGTCCCACGTCACCTCTATAGGTGGGTGTGGGGGGTGAGCTAGCCACACGCAGTAGAGGGCAGCCCCGTCGGGGGTCTGCCTGGTGGCTAGCCTGCCACCACCTAGCGCAGTTCAGTGTAACTGCGTAGGTGTGTGGCGTAGTGTCTGCCGCCACCGCGTGGTAGTGGGGCTCATGTACAGACTACTACATATCTAACTTGGCTACCTGGGGACTCATGTTAACAATTTATCGCTGCATAGAAGGGAATATTAAGTCAAGCCAAGAGAACCTGTCACTGTTGGAGCCTATATTGTCCCATATTCCGTTGTGCATGCCAAAAGTATTTTGGCATGTTGTCACTTGAAATATCTGCAAAGTTAGCAATACATTATCAAAGTTACTTCCGACTAAAGTTAGGTAGATGATTATAATGATCCATGCAATACATTTATCTAAAAAGATGGAGACAACTCAAAACCATCAGGGTTATGAAACTCTAGGACTCATCGAATGTTCATTTAAAGAATACATGCTAAAATCAGGTTAGTGGATTTTTAATTACTGCCTAGCAACCATCACCGCCTTGGCAACCAGCAGGTTAATTGCACCTCAGGCGCCAACAGAGGATCACACCCCTGAGCATGGACAGTGACAATGTGACACTGGTTGATTGGTTGTTTTACATCCTGGCAACATCTAAAGTCATATCGGGATGGGTACTGACTTGTGACACTGTGGACTCATGGTAACTTTATAGTGCTGCCCCACTGGGAAATAATCAGGCTGCCGGCACCATTACCCGATATCCCACTCAGTCACATTATCCTGATATTGAGCTAGCCAGTATTCTTGCCTTATCCCATTAATGCCAGCGCCATGCTAGGAAGCGACAAGAATAAATTTGATAAGTCATTGGCTTGACTCAATCGGGAACACAACTCCTAATCTCCCACACGTGAGACCCGCACCTTACAGATTCGGCCACCGTGCCTAGTCTTAAAACACAGAAAAATTAGCGACAGTTCCCAATACATGTGGGAACCAGCTTTAGCGCAAACAGGTAATGATGACACTAGGGGTGTAATCAATTAACATGACCCGGGCGACTTGAGTCGCCCGAGTTGCTAGAATTTCAAATCGAACACCGCGCCTGGAGTTGACAAAAACATGTGCTGTGTGCAAAACGACCCGACCCCAGTAACCCACCTCTTGGCTGGGGTTTGCTAGGAACGATGACGTCACATTTGTGCTGGTACTGTTCTGCAGGATAATAGCTAATAGTGCCAGTCCAACATGTTTTTTTTTGGTAATAACACAGATTAATGAAATTGAAATATAACTAAACTATGCAATCATATAATACTTTAAATCCTATTTTGCTGTAGTTATATTGGTTATTAAAAAAAGAAAAGTCTTCAATTAAGCCATAATTTTTTCCACCCTCGAGCGTGGAGAAGCGTATTCGATTATTCGACCCGAGTCTGTAGGATGTGCGCATGCGCCAAAAGGTGGCTTGGGTGACCCGAGTTGATTAATCGATTACGCCCTAGATGGCATTGGAGTTAACGGGTAGGGCATCCGCTTCTTTTAAATGGGTTTGATTTCCACCCCCACCCTCACTCTCCCAACCCACCAACTGCAAAACCAAGTGAAATTTATTAGCTGCATAGTCAAATATTCTAAACCAAAAACACTTATCTCAATGTGGTCCATCATATCCAACTTAGACACTTGGACACTCATTTAAGCCGTGTTCACACAGGCAATGTAAATCGATTCGTAGAAATCGACTTGTATAGTTCGGGTTACATTTCGCGTGTGAACGCGTGGCTGAGTCGGATTAGGGCTGAATCGATTCGTGTGATCTGGATACTGTAAACCACTTGTCGAGGTAGTGTACGTGAATCGATTTCTGTGAACCGATTTATTTTGCCCGTGTGAACGCAACTGACTTACTTGAGGTGGATTAAGGACGTGACAGTCGAGACCTGAGTGTGTTGACTTTCCGGTAAATTTGCTCTATGAAACTGCTAGCTGTGCACAGATATTTTTTTCATCATTTATTTTTAGGCTTTCACTGCCCAGCAGAAGTTTTGACCGTTCCAAAACAATATGATTCAGTCGAAACAGATCTAGGTCGAACCAACACTCTCTCGTGCCGACGTCGACTAACCGAAACTGGCGCTGGTTAGTCTGGACTTGCTCATGCGCAGATATCCACTTCCGCCTTAAACCGACTCAAAGCACTGCCCGTGTGAACGCGAAACACTTTCAAACTAAATCGATTCATATGATTCACCTTGTCTAAATCGCTTTAAACTTTTCCCGTGTGAACACGGCTTTAGTGTTTATACCGGACGCGGTGGCTGAATCGGTAATACAAACGCAGACTTCCCATGCGGACACAGGGCTTTGAATCCCAGTCAAGTCAAAGCGATAACTTACTAAATTGATACTTGTCACTTTCACACCTGGCATTGAAAGGATAGGGCAAGGACTGGTTTGGTCAGTGTCAGGATAATGTGACTGAGTGGGATATTGGGTCATGGTGCCAGTGACCTGGTCTTCCAGTGAAGTCTCAAACCCAGGAGCTTGGTTTTCTCAGGAAGGAGACGGACATGGTTTCAAAGGTCTGGTTAATTAAAGGAGACATTCATTGCGTTTTCTGTACCCTAATTAAAGTTGCATAGCCCGATAAAAGCGTAGCAAAATACTTACCTAGATTTGATCCTACATATCTAACTTAGATACTGGTAAATTTATTAAGTATTTCCTGCTACATAAAAGGGCATGCAAAGTCAATTTCATAGAACCTGTTACTGATGAAGCCTATATATTCAGAGTTTTGACAAACACGCCAACATTAATTTAGCATGTTTAGACTTCAATATCCAGACGGGATGGCCGAATGAGTTAGAGCGTCTGTCTCCCTTGTTAGTAGATCGTGGGATCGTGGGATCGTGGGTTCGAATCCTGGTCGAGTCAAACCAATGACTTAAAAATTGATACTTCCCGCTTCCTAGCCAGATGCTCTGCATTATTAGGATAGGGCAAGGAGCAGTGGAATGAGGAAGACCAATCGTCCGCGATTGAAATTTGCCCTGCTTAAAAAACTAATGAACCCCGCGCCCAAAAAACAAAAGAAATCTCCAATGTTAGTCATTTTAAAGCTAAGGTACTTCAAAACTAAATTAAGGTGGACTATAGCGACCACCCTAATGTATTATTCTAAAAAAATGACAGAAAGTCAAAACCATCAGACTATGCAACCTAAAGAACGTTAAAAGTAAGACATGGACAACCCGGTATTTTCCATGCCCTAACTGAGAAAATAAAAAAAAAGAGAGACATGTCCAGGTGTTTTCTATAATCTAATTGAGAAGATAAAAACCAAAGATGGATATACAAACCAAAGATGGTTTTCTGTAGCATAATTCAGAAAATAAAAACAAAGAGCCACATATCCTGGCATTTTCTGTAACATAATTAAGAACATTAAAACAAAGATGGATATTATCCAGGTGTTTTCTGTAAACTAATTAGGAAGATAAAAATAAAGACGGACATATCCTGGTGTTTTCTGTAACCTAATTAACAACAAGAAAACAAAGATTTACATATCCACGTGTTTTCTGTAACATAATTAAGAACATTAACACAAATATGGATATTATCAAGGTGTTTTCTATAAACTAATTGAGAAGATAAAAATAAAGACGGACATATCCTGGTGTTTTCTGTAACCTAATTAAGAACATTAAAACAAAGATGGATATTATCCAGATGTTTTCTGTAACCTAATTGAGAAGATAAAAATAAACACTGACATATCCGGGTGATTTCTGTAACCTAATTAACAACATGAAAACAAAGATTGACATATCCACATGTTTTCTGTACGATAATTAAGAACCGTATCAGTCAGTCTGGCCTGTTCTGGACTCTGCCTACTGTCAAGCTGTTCTTACTTACCAGTGTGAATTCCTATTCTTAACTTCAGAACCTCCTCCGGCAAGTGGCGGATATGGAAGCTCTTAATCGCCCTGAGGAGATGTAACGACATGGAGGCGATCTCCCCAGCATGGTTGTCGCCATTGCGTATCGGCAGCCCCGAGACAACCATGTAGGCATCTCCAATTGTCTCCACTTTGTACACGTCATAGTTGCGGATGATGGAGTCAAATAATGTGTATAGGTCGTTCAGCAGGTCTACCACCTGTGCACAGAAAGAAAGCAGTTTAAGGTAATATTTATCACTTAGGCCAGATGAAAAAGAAATATTTGTTTAGCATCCCAGCCCGACCTGAGAAATGCTGCCATCCTCCAAATATTATATTTTTCAACATACCCTTCAAATAAAATATTAAAACTCAAAGCAATGCTTTCCCACCTATTATAGAGTCAGTGGTCAGTCAAGTTCCACCTGAAATGGGACAAAGTACAATCAACACAAGTTCTGTTCTGTTTACACATTTCTCATTACATTGTCACATTAAATACATGTAGTTGAGCTTTTAGTTGAATAAAGATTTGATAGAAATGTTAAAGTTTTGCTGTTCAATTTCTAGCTAGAAAGTGTCTCTGGCCTTCTCTACCTTCCTATCATGCTTTCTGACGATGAATACCATGGTTAGTTTTCGTCTTCCTGCACACCGTCATTCTACATACAAAATACAAAATATTTGTTGTTTATTTGTTTTTGTTGTTGTTTTTATTGTTGTTTCTTATTTATGGGTTGTAACTGAACTTCCAATTTTTTTCTTGAGCTAAAATATGAGTGGTAGGGGTCAATCCATGCTGAACTCATCATAGATAGGCCTTCGAAAAAAAGTAGATCGCCTACTTGCTGGACATCCTGGTTGCAGACACTCAAAACCGCTTCTCCATAGTGGTTGTCAGGTCAATGATTATAACAACTGTCTCTTCAGGTGTTTGTAAATAACCACCACCACATGATGACAAGTACTTTGCATCATTTAGTAAGCGTCCTGATTGGTGGGCACAGCCCAGGCTATAAACCACAACACTGATGGCAGCACCGTTCAAGCGACCTCCTGACGAAGGACACCTGCCCTAAATAAATGCAAGCTTAACTGGCAATCGATTGCTTCATCCTGCCACTGAGAGGCCAGCCTTTAATATAAGCTGATTCATAGAGTGTTGTCGTGCGGGTGATGCAAACAAAGCGTATGTTGCGCCTAGTGCAGGATTTTAAATTTATACTTCTCATCGTTCCAGTGCTGACGTGCTAACCATTACACTATCTAGGGTCCCTGATGCTATCACCCTATCCACGCCGACCTGTCTATGTGACTCCTGCCCTCAGAGGACAGTGCAGACTACAACAGTGTCATGACGCCCTTAACAAAAGTTAAGTGAATTTGAAACCCTTTGCCTATTGCCCATTTGCTTATTGCCAATTTCCTATTAGCCATTGCCTATTGCCATTTCCTTATTGCCCATTGCACATTGCTTATTGCCAATTGCTTATTTCCCATTGTATGTCACTTATTGCCCATTGCTTATTGCCTATTGCATATTGCTTGTTGCCTATTGCATATTGCTTATTGCCTACTGACCATTCCATATTGCCTATTGCATATTGCTTATTAACTGTAACTGTTGGTAAGTGTATTTAGGGCATAAGGACGCCCTCAGATCTTCCTGTTTGTATACCCTTGGAATAGGATGTATTGACTGTAGGATAAAAAAAAAACCAAAAGTGCTATTGCACAGAACATATTCTGAGGCGTCGGGCAGGTGGGGGGGGGGGTCATTTTATCCTAATATCAAATGGGATAATATTAATTTGTGCAATCACTAATTAGACGGAGACCAGACGGGATGGCCAAATGAGTTGAGTGTCTGTTTCCTGTTTTGGGAGATCAGGAGATCTAAACCAATGGGTTTGTGGGTTCAAATCCTGGTCAGGTCAAACCGATGACTTAATAATTGATTCTTCTTGCTTCCTAGCCAGGCGCTTGGCATTATTAGGATAGGGCACGGACTGGTTGGATAATGTCAGGATAATGTGCTGAGTGGGATATCAGGTCATAGTGTTGGTGGCCTGATCTCCCAGTGAGGCAGCACTATAAAATCACCATGTGTATGCACTGTCACAAGTCGGTACCAGTCCTGATATGATCATATGAGATGTTGCTAGGACGTAAACCAACAACAAACAAACAAAACTAATTAGACGGTGTGAGATTATGGCCCAGCGATGATTATAAGGAGCCTGGAAAGCGGAAGCAGGGCCGGCTGGTCAAATGAGTGTGAACTATTTTTATCAAGAAAATAATGTCGCAGAGATGGAGTTTAATAACTGAACCAACATCACAAATTAATGGAAATGTGGGGTTGTGGAACAGCTTCCCGATTTAAAGACGCACTCACATGACTGAGATAACTTGTCTATATTATAGCTGCATAGTCTGATGAAGACATCAAATTTTAAAAACCTAACCAATTATGTAGATTTGATTCCAGGCCTACAAATCTAACTCAGATACTGATGCACTTATTAAACATTTGTCTTCACATATTATATAAGGGAATACTATATAGCTATCTAAAAGACTTAGGGAGGACGAGTGTAGTAGTCTAGTTGTGCATAATATTGTTTGTTTGTTGTTTTACATCCTAGCAACATCTGAGGTCATATCAGAACGGGGGAAAGGCGATAAGGTATGCAGGTATTGCAGGTATAGCAATACCTCAGGGAGTTTGACGCCCCTGCCTTGCAGAGTTGTAAACCACTGCCTTGTGGTACAGGTTCTTGACAGAACCGAAGACTAAGGGAGCAAACCCTAATCAGAAAACCATGTCACTGTGGCAGCATTAAGGGCAGTTGATGTATGGAACTCCCAACATCTCCCAACCAGCCACTTCAGGGACAAATAGTTTTGCGCCTGTCATGACATGTTCTTGCCGGTGTGAAACCTCTATTTGCTCCCCGAGAGAGTGCCGCTGGTAACTTGCAAAAGCCAGCAGCACTTCAACACTTTTGCAGGCAGCTTTCATGAAATGTTCAGAGAGCTAAATGGAGAGCGGCAGTCAAGTAATGAAAGCAGTCTTTGTCGCATCGCGACCGACAGCATGATGATGATGATGATGTGTGTTTGAAAATCTGCTATAGGCGCAATATTTCCCATTTTCTTTATCCTCCCTCTAGGAGGCGCCACCAGAGCCATGGGTGTTAGATTTGTTTGTTTGTTGTTGTTTTACATCCTAGCAACATCTAAGGTCATATCAGGACGGGTACCAACTTGTGACAGTGCGCACTCATGGTGACTTTATAGTGCTGCCCCACTGGAAGACCAGGCCATCAGCACCATGACCTGATATCCCACTCAGTCACATTATCCTGACACTGAGCCAACCAGTCCTTGCCCTATCCTAATAATGCCGAGCGCCAGGCTAGGAATCAACAAGTATACATTTTTAAGTCATTGGTTTGACTCGACCAGGGTTCGAAACCCACGACCCCATGATCTACCAACACGAGAGACGGACGCTCTAACTCATTTGGCCATCCCGTCTGGTCAGAAGGAAGAGGCGGTGCTTTAGGGAATTGATTGACATGAATGATTGACATCTACGCCGATGAAGTCTGCATTCCAGGATGCTTTGAGTGTGGTCATAATTGCTTCATGGCATAGCAAGCGAGCCCCCCCCCCCCCCCCCCCCCAATGATGTCGGATTTGTGATGGTCAACCTCTACCAACAGTAAGACCAACAAAATATTCGGACATGGGTGATTGGTTGTTGGAGTTTTACATCCTGGCAACATCTAAGCTCAAATCAGGATGGGTACCAACTTGTGACAGGGCACACTGATGGCGACTTAATAGTGCTGTCCCACTAGGATACCACTAGGAGACCAGGCTGCCAGCACCATGCCCTGATATCCCACTCAGTCAGATTATCCGGACACTGAGCCAATCAGTCCTTTCCCTATCCTAATTAGGGTAGGAAGCAACAACTATCAATTTCTAAGTCATAAATATTCAAACAAGACATCGGTGAATATAGAGCGTTGTCCTGCACATTAGACATTTTAGACATTTTTTATTCACAATTTGCATACATATTCTACAAACATAGACTAACTTCTTGACAATAGAAATTGTAGGAACAGTGTAACCATTAATGGTTGTCTTTGCATGGCCCCTTATGAACAAAATAATAAGTTAAGCAAAATCATGAGCTCTGGAGCTAATATACAAATAACCTACAGACTGATCTTTAAGCAAACAATCACATGTTAGAAAAAGATACAATGAGATCAGGACATATTCATCGCTAGACAAATTTTGTGGTTTAAATTGAAAATATTTTAGCCTTATTCATTAGGTCTATATGGCCTCGGGTAGGAATCACAACACAATGGTTGTTCGAGTTTACTGTATCTGCATATTGACTTAATAGGATAGATTTTATCCTGTATTTAAAACATGACCATGAGACGTTCACCACAACGACGGGGTACCATGCATTCCATAAAGTGGGATATGCGTACAATGGGAGTGGTTTAAATTGAAAATATTTTAGCCTTATTCATTAGGTCTATATGGCCTCGGGTAGGAATCACAACACAATGGTTGTTCGAGTTTACTGTATCTGCATATTGACTTAATAGGATAGATTTTATCCTGTATTTAAAACATGACCATGAGACGTTCACCACAACGACGGGGTACCATGCATTCCATAAAGTGGGATATGCGTACAATGGGAGTTTGTCAACAAACTTAGATTTTGTTGCCACTTAATAAAATAAGTCTGCTTGTCTTCCTTCATTTAAACCATTGATATCAGGATTATAGCAAAACAGATTTGAAAATGACATTGGCAGTCTATAGTGCACAAAATCATGCATAAGTAATAACACTTCCTGCTTATATTGGTCTGACATCTCCAAAATTCTAGACTGCTTGATTAATGGATCTGTGTGGTTGTTATAAAATTAACTACATATTGTCCGAATTGCTCGTTTCTGCAGAATTTCTGTCCTAAGAGCGGTGGTGTTAGTGTACCGTTAAAGGCCCTGTCACACTACGACGGATGGCAGCGGAGTATGCGTAACATGGCGAAATAATTTGAAAATCATAATAGGTCGAGATTCGGGGACTTTTTTGCACTGCGGGAGGTCCCAGTGATGTATGAAGCGTACGCGTAGCCTATGCCTGGTGTACGTCTACCGTATCCCTACCATATGCAAAGCATATGACGACGTATACTCAGCATATTGCGACGTATTTTGATGGTTGGAGGTAACAGGACCAGCGTATGAGTAACCCATGCCGACATATACCGAACGTGCTCCTAACATATCCCGATGTACCACTGACATACACGTAGCGTATGAGGAACGTATGAGCCACACGTCGACACACTTTGTCAATTTTGAATATGCACACAAATCTTTTCGGAGCCTCGACGCACACCGAGATAAGATGACATATAATGCCGTATGCAAAGCATACCCGATGTATGGCCAATGTATACGTATCGCATGACGCCATACGCCGACGTGTTGGTCGAAAATCACATACGTTGGCATAGGCTAAGGCTATACGTCGTAGTGTGACATCACTTTTACATAACATTGTGAGTACATTATATACGTGGAGGGCGCAGGTTCAACGTATGGCTAACCTATGCCAACCTACCTCTAACGTGTGCATAACATACGCCGTGTATGCCCAGGGTACGTCTAGCATGACAACAATTTTTCGGCAGCTGGACCTATGCCGACCTATGACGACCTATGAAAAGCATATACGACCTATGCCCAACCTATGCGTAACCTATGACGGCCTATGGGGACGTGTTGGTCGAAAAGCGCATAGGTCGGCATACGCTAATGCCATAGGTCGTAGTGTGACAGGCCCTTAACGATCCCACCATCTGTCTAAGATTAGCGGGAATTGATTAAGCCACTTGAACGCGACTAAATCAATGTCAATAACAAACCTAAGAAGTCCGCCATCTTTCCCAAGACAAATCATGAAGGGATTAATCAGCAAATCTATCAGCTAACATCTGCGAAGTAATCATAGCCCGCGCAAATTACAACACCTCCTCCTCCCCAGGATTCATAGCTTGCTTCTTTGTTAGAGTTTTATATCCTAGGAACATGAAAGGTCACATCAGAACATCCCTGACTTGTGTTGTGACAGTGCGCGCTCATGGAGACTTTCCAGTGCTGCCACACTGGGAGATGGGACCTGCCGCCACCATGACCCGATAACCCACTGTCCTGATACTGAGCAAACCAGTCCTTGACCTATCCTATTACTGCTGAGTGCCAGGCTAGGTAGCGACAAGTATCAATTTTGTAAGTCATCGGTTTGATTCGGCCAGCATTTGAACCCGATTACCTCCCACATGGGAAGCCAGCCAGTGATCTTTCCGCTTCTGTCAACTGCTATTTGCAAATGTAAGTATCAGACTTAGGCCTACAACTCACTGAGGTGATGACCAGATGCTGTGGCTGAATCGGTAGAGCACAGGCTTCCCGTGCGGAAGGTCGGGAGTTTGGTTCCCGGTCGAGTCAAACCAATGACTTATAAAATCGATACTTGTCGCTACCTAGCCTGGCGCTTGGCATTAAGGCCTACTATGATAGGGCAAGGAGCAGTGGAATGAGGAAGATCAACAAAAAACCAAGGGGATGAGTGTAGCGAGGTGCACTGACCTCATCATGTGAAATGCCACATCCACGGGTAGGTGTGAGTAGGTGAATTACATCAGGGAGCCGAGATAGGGTTATGGTTGGGATGCTAGCCCCCGGAATGGCAGAAGTGTGGTTTGAATCCTGCTCTGGACTTGTTCTTCACCCTGCTCTATTTGCACGATGACTTTATTCTTTATTATAATTCATGTGCTACAGCATACCCATAATACTGTCGTGAGGGTGATGAAAATGGGAAATATTGCGTCTAGAGCGGGATTCAAACCCATATATCTTTGCATTCCGGGCCAGTGCGCTAACCATTACACCACCTAGGCTCCCTGATATCACCACACTACCCACGCATACCTGTCTATGTGGTTACTTGCCTGAGAGGTCAGTGCAGACCACTACATTTGTCCCCCTGGAATAGTAAGTATTTTAATGCTTACAATTACATACATACAGGCAATGCACTAACACATACATACACAGGATAGGTTCAACAACCATACAGCATGTACCTTGTACAGGGTCATGGTCACAGCAACCAGTTTCATGGGGGCGATGAAAATGGGAAATATTGTGCCTAGAGCGGGACTCAAACCCACATCTCTTTGCATTCCGGGCCAGTGTGCTAACCATTACACCACCTAGGCTCCCTGATATCACCACACTACCCACGCCTACCTGTCTATGTGGATACTTGCCTGAGAGGTCAGTGCAGACTACTACAATACTAATAGCAGCAGAGTTTTTGCAGCGACCCACCATTAGTAGCCCATAATACTGAACTTATTATGGCTAACTCACTAACACACTACCGGCTGTCATTATCTACTAATATGCCCTACCTAAGTACCGGCTGATCGACCTATTTACAATGTAATGTAAACGACTGGAAGAACAGTGCCTCGGCGCTGAAAAAAATGCATGTTCTGATGAATAAACTGGAACACACAAAATAATAAAACAAATTAAATAAAAATCCTGACCTGCATAGGCGTACTGTTGGCAGACAGAGCGGTGAAGCTGCAGATATCAGAGAAATAGATGGTGGTCTTCTCAAAGGCTTCTGGCTTCACAGGTTTACCCCGAATCAGCTGATCTGCCACGGACCTATAATAATAATGGTGTCAATTTAATGCAGCACTCTGACAAACAGTAGTCATGAGTAGTCATGCGAAGTCTTCACATGGTAAAACTATGCTATATATCTACAACTTGGTTAAAAATTGCGCAACGAACAATAAAAGTGCAATACATCATATTCATAATCTTGTTATAAATGAATCAAATGGGCACTGTACAATGAATTCACAATTCAACACTTGTTATAGAAGCAGATGGTGCCATAGATGCACTGTGATTTAAAAAATTTGATTTATTTTATTGATACGGTATTTATTCTGCCCATAGTGTGTAAGCTCCCACGAGGGTGCTTGTTTTCAATGCCTGACAGCAGTGAGGATTATTATGGTGTATGCCCGGGTTCCATTTCCGGGTTGGTATCCGGGACATCCAACAGCATTTATTTAAGCAGTTTTTTTGGGGGGAGGGGGGGGGGTATAACTTCCTATCATATAACTAATATAGTCGTCTAGTATGTACATCTAGTGAGATGATAATAGGCTTGTGGATGAGGACGTGTTCTCAGAATTTGTTTGTTTGTTTTGTTTGCAGCTTTCTTTTCACTTGTGCCATGTCCCTAGTTAGTGCCTAGATGTGCCAAAACACATCCAGGTGTTAAATTGTTAACCATAGTTCTAACGGCATAGTCCCTGAATTTTGGTTTTACCACCTTCCTTTCACCTGTACCCTGTCCCTAGTTGGTACCCGGGTGCACCAGAACACACCCGTACCATCCGGGACTGCGACCTGGCGGTGGCTTGTGGTATTTTCTCATCCGATAGTGTATTATAGGTTTGGTTCGGTGAGCATGGTTGGTCTGTCTGTACCTTTCGTGATTTATGCCAGAACACATACCAAGGTGGACTATGGCCTCATTTCTTCCAACCCTCCCAGTACTTCAGATGGCTGTGTATTTATAGGTTTGATGTGCACCCTCTTCTGTGGCCTGTCCTTGGCATGTGTGCTCTTTCACAGTTTGCCTTGACTGCACTCGGTCAGGTGTTATTTGGTGCCCATATGATGGTGTATGGTTTTTATTTGTTCTTTTTTAGGAATTGTTTATAGAGCTCCAATTTCTGGATTTCTGTGACTGGAGGTCGTTGTTTGTTGCAGGGTTGCGAGGCCATGACTAACACACTTCTCTCATGTATTTTATTAATGCTTATGGTTTCTTTTAGCACCGGTGCACCTGTATGTCTGGTGTTTCTACCAGCAGTCACTGTGAGACCTTGTTGTGTGGTGTAGTGGTGTGCAAGTAGCTTGAGGTGTAGTTCTCTTCTATCTGTTAGTAGTTTTGTGTCGCATTTAATGGGGAGTTCCATCGTTGGAAATATTTTGTGGACCTGGAGGCATATCTTTAGTGCTCTGTTCTGTAGCACTTGTAATTTATTTAACAGGTTTGCATTCCCTCCCATGTAGATGACATCACCATAGTCAAAGTAAGGTAGGATCATACCTTTGTATATTTCTATTGCCATGCTTTCTGTCATGTAGTATCTTAGTTTTGCTAGCAGCCATATTTAGGTTTTTGGTGTGCCTGGTACCGAACAGTACCGTTTTTGATTTACTTTAATTTATTGTTATTTTGTTTATTTGGCACCATTCGTTTAACTTCAATATTGTTTTATTTAGGGTTGCTTCTAGTTCCTCGGGTGATATACTAGCCATGCAGACCACTGTGTCATCAGCATATAAAAGAAGGTGTTCTGTTTCTAACCAATTATTGAGGTCATTTATGTAAATTAGGAACAGGAGGGGGCCCAACATGGACCCCTGCAGTACTCCATAGTGTAAGTATTCTTCCCCTGATGTTACCCCATTCGCTATAGTGCATTATTTCTGGTTTAGCAGGTAGTCACTTACTCAGTCTCCTGTTTTCCCTTTTATCTCCATTCGGGTTAATTAATTTTTTAATGTTGTGTGGTCCACCGTGTCAAAGGGTTTGCTAAAATCTATGAATGCTACCCCCACCATGTTCTTTTGATTGATATTGCTTGCAATGTCATTACTTAACTTAGCTATGGTTTTAGTTGTTGAGTGATTTTGTCTAAACCCACCTTGTTTGTTATTTAGGATTTGGTGCTCGTTTAGGTAATTCGTTATGTGTCTATGCATTACCTTCTCCATTAACTTGCCCGGTACTGGTAGGATAGAAATAGTTGTGCTGCACACAATGCAACACATTCCACTTCCACTATGTATAGATGAAATGCGACAACTCCAACGGCTGGAAGACCAGTGCCCCAGCGCTGACAAAATATATATTCAGATGAATAAAAATATTTACCAAAAAAAAAAAAAAAAAAGGCCTGTAGTATGTGCTGAGGATGGAAAGGAACTCAGTAACACAGAAATAGCTGAATCCATGAATAAACATTTTTCGACCATAGGGGGCAAACTGTCAGAAAATTCCAATACAAACTGGGACATGAAAGCACCAGAACTACACACAGCAATTGACACATGCTCAACCACAATACAATAAATAAGCGACCTAATAACAAATATTCCCTGCAGCAAGCCATCAGGCATTGACCACCTCTCCAGCACAATACTGAAGGAAGCACTTGGCTGCATCCCAAATATCCTTCTGGCTTTGGTTTCTCGATTTGTGGTAATTATCTATATCTGTGTGAAGCCCGCTTTCTTTGGCTAATTTCCTGTTATTGTATTTCATCATGATTATGATTATCAGTTCCGGTGTAACCTATGGTTCTTGGTTTGATTATATTTATTTATTTATTTATTGGACAGCTGTTGTCCAGATGTATTCGTATTTCACCAGGATGGTGACCCATTGATTGTTTATATTCTGATCAGTTGGGGGAAGTGGTTCTATATTGGCTTTTAGGTGAGCTTCTAATGCTTCTTTTGTGTAGTTCTTGTAAGATCTACCTATCCGATACATGGTTTTGGTAATGGTTTAGATTTGTTTTCAGGTGACATATATTAGCTCGTGGTCACTAATACCCCAGTTTCTGGTTCCTGATTTGTGGACATGGTTTGAGTTAGTTATAATAAGGTCTATAGTAGAACTGTTTTCCCCTAGTCTAGTTAGTTCACCAATTTTTTGCACCAAACCTTTACCTTTAATGAGATTTTCTAAGGTATTTTATTTTTGTTATTTGTTTTATAGTTTATATTGAAGTCGCCAAGTAGGAATATCTCCTCTGTGGCAAGTTTTGGTATATTGTCTAAGATGGCCTCCAGTTCCATAATGAATTGCTCCACGTTTCCACCTGGGGGTCTGTATAGGCTCCCTACTGCGATGTCAGCTTGTTTTTCATTTTTGATTACTGTTCATTTTAATTCTTGGTTATTGTTTGATCTGTTTGCTTCTTGTAGCAGATTGTTATTAATGTTAAGGGATTTTCTTGTATAGATTGCAACCCCTGTTCATTTTTTGATTGTTTTCAGGTTGTTTAGCACCTTTCTGTCCTCTCTCACAAGCCTATACCTCTCAACCTCTCCTGACTGATCACTGTGCAATTTGTGAAACCAGGTTTCCGATAGAGTCACTATGTCAAATCTGCATGCAGATATATCACAATATGACAGTCACTGTGGAAAAATGCGGTGCGGCACTCAGACTGTGATTTACACGTTAATATATCACAATACAACACTCACTGTGGCAACATGTGGTGCAGAAATCCCACTGTGATTTGCATGTGGATATATCACAATACAACACCATGCCATGCAGCAGTCCCACTGCGGTGTAGATGTGGATATCTCACAATACGACACTCGTTGTGGCAAAATATAGTGCGGCACTCCCACTGTGATTTACATGTGGATATATCACAATATAACATTTACTGTGGCAACATACGCTGTGGCAGTCTAACTATGGTTTACATACAGATATATCACAATACAACACTCACTGTGGCAACATGCTGCGCAGAAACCCCACTGTGATTTGCATGTGGATATATCACAATACGACACTCGCTGTGGCAACATACAGTGCAGCACTCCCACTGTGATTTACATGTGGATATATCACAATACAACATTTACTGTGGAAATATATGGTGTGGCAGTTTAACTATGGTTTACATGCAGATATATCACAATAGAACACTCATTATATCAACATGCCGTGTAGCAGTGCCACTGTGACTTACGTGCAGATATATCACAATACCACACACACTGTGCCAATATGCCAGGCCACAGTCCCACTGTGATTTACATGTGGATATATCACAATGTGACACTCATTGTGGAAACATGAGCTGACACAGTACCACTGTGATTTACACATGGATATATGAGAATGTGGATATATCACAATATGACACACACTGTGGGAACATGCGGTGTAGCAGTTCCACTGTGATTTAAATGTGGATATATCACAATATGACACACTATCTTGCAACATGCGGTGTGGCA
This sequence comes from Branchipolynoe longqiensis, assembly GCA_030323885.1. NCBI lineage: Eukaryota > Metazoa > Annelida > Polychaeta > Phyllodocida > Polynoidae > Branchipolynoe > Branchipolynoe longqiensis. Next base: position 80,673,912 of record CM059192.1, read on the forward strand.
GTCCCACTATGATTTACATGCGGATATATCACAATACAACACTCCCTCTGGCAACATGCCGTCCAGCATTTCCACTGTGATTTACATGTGGATATATCACAATGCAACACTCATTCTGGCAATATGCCATGTATCACTCCCACTGTGATTTACACATGGATATATCACAATGCCGATATATCACAATGCAACACTGACTGTGACAACATGTGGTGTAGATATCCAACTGTGACTTACATGTGGATATATCACAATGAGGATATATCAAAATATGACACTCACTGTGGCAACATGCGGTGTAGCAGACCCTCCGTCTTGCGCTTCTCTTCTATGAGCTGCACAGTGCGGGCGGCCACCAGGTCCTCCAGGTGAAGCTGATACTTCTCCATCATCTCGATCATGTTGTCCATGATGGACTTTCTGCACACATGCAGTCGAAACAGATCAACGACACTTAGTTACATTTAGACAGACCTATTTTGATACAGGCACATCTTATTCTGGTATACTCCAATAATGTGTGCAGAGTGCGTTTGCGTTCTGTATTTGATATGGGATGCTGTCAGATTTCAGGTGCATCTACTGTAATTAACAATCACTTATCTGGCAAAATCACTTATCCAGCACCCGACAGGTCCCAATGATGTCAGATTTGTGATGGTCAACCTCTACCAACAATAAAAACAACAAACTATTCGGTGTAGCATACACCTACATTCATAGTTATACAAGGAACAGTTGATAAGGAAGCTAATACATAGTCTCAGATTAGTATGGTATATGCAGTGTTTCTAAGGTAGGACTCTGTAAGCCAATGCTCACAGCCATGAACACATATGTTCTGGCTTCCTTATCGACTGTTCCGTGTACGACTGTGAATGTGGGTGTATGTATTTCTTTGAGCTGAGGTGTTCAAGATTATAAGACTAGAACCTACCTAGGCCTTAGGCATGTATTAATTGTGCTGTCCTGACCTTCGACTATGTTCTGGCTTCCTTTTTAATGGTTCCTTGTATAAATATGGATATATGTGTATCCTATTAAGTGTTCATGGTTATGAATATGAGCATAGGCTTACCTAGTCCGGTGTAGGAAGGTCATTGCATTCAGCATCCTGAACTTAGACTGTATTAGCTTCCTTATCAACTGTTCCTTGTATAATTATGACTGTAGGTGTACCCCTTTAAGTTCAGGTATTCATGATTACGAATATAGGCTTACCTAGTCCTGCCATGGAAACACACTGCATGTACCATCCTGATATTGGACTACATATTAGCTTCAGTATCAACTGTTCATATCAAAGTGTTCATGATTATGTATGTGGGCTTATCTAGTCCTACCTTAGACACATACTGTCTATGCCCTCCTGATACTGCACTGTGTTCTGACTTCCTTGTCGACTGTTCTTTGTGTAATTGAATGTCGGTCTATTCCTTGAGCTTGGGTGTTCATGATTATAGTAATAGGCCTACCTAGTCCCGCCTTAGGCACATATTGCTTATGCCATCCACACCTTAGACTGAGTTCTTGCTTTCCTCCCAATGGTTCCTTGTATAACCATGAGTATATGTGTATCCCATTATGTGTTCATGTCTGGGAGCATTGGCTTACGGAGTCCTATCTTAGAAACACTGCGTATACCATACTAATCTTAGACTATGTATTAGCTTCCTTATCAACTGTTCCTTGTATAACTATGAATGTAGGTGTATACCTTTAAGTTTAAGTATTCATTATTATTGGTATGGGCTTATCTATTCATGCCTTAGAAACACACTGCATATATACCATCCTGATCTTAGACTATGTATTAGCTCCCTGGTCAACTGTTCCTTGTATAACTATGAACTTTGAGCTTAGGTGTTCATGATTATAGGAATAGGCCTACTTAGTCCGATCTTAGGCACATATTACTTATGCCGTCCCGACTGTAGACTATGTTCTCATGATTTTTGCTGATGGTTCTTTCTATAACTGTGGGTATCCCATTAAGTGTCCAGTGTTCATGGTTATGAGCATAGGCTTACCTAGTCCTGCATTGGAGGTTCACTGCATACACTGTCCTGAACTTAGACTGTATTAGTTTCCTTATGAACTGTTCCTTGTATAACTATGAGTGTAGGTGTACCCCTTTAAGTTTAAGTATTCATGATTTTGTATATAGGCTTACCTAGTCCTGCCTTAGAAACACACTGCATATACTATCCTGATATTGGACTACATACTAGCTTCCTTTAAGTTTAGGTGTTCATGATTATGTGTATGGGTTTACCTAGTCCTGCCTTAGACACACACTGCCTGTGTATTTTTTTATAGCTTTGTGTGTGATGTGGTTGGGTTCATGTCTATGTCTATAGATGCTCATTTAGTCTGTCACTAAACTTGTTACAGCTCTTTATTGTTTCCCTTCCATCTCTCAAATAGCCATCTTGACAGATACACAGACACAGACAATTGTACCACTACCCACTATCTAATTTAGGACCAGCTGCTATCTCTGGTTATTCAATGAGACTCTCCTGTAGCACATCACAATAGTTAAGGCATTGAAATCAACTAATCCACAGATTTATAAACCAGGCAATACCCTTACACTAAATTGCATGGCATATAGTTGACACCCTGCTACCCATTGCAATCTTCTTGCTAACCAATACCTAGAACCTACAGAGACACATGATAATATCCAAACTGAAGACTCTAGCCAACCCCTTGAAAAATCATAGGAAGGCAAATACTGGTGCCAAAGCCATCTCAACACATATCAGCTTAAATAAGCTATTTATCTTCACAGAAACATTTTTGAGGATTTGATTTGTGTTCTTCTTTTTGTGTGTTTAAAAAATATATATATATATATATATAAATTGGTTTGATTATTTTATTCATATAACTTTTAAAGTTTAATAGAATGACTGGAACAATGCGGAGGGGGGACCTGGGTACCGGGGGACAGTGTGCAGGGGATATGAGCATGGGACAAGTGGCTGGGCGGGCTTCCTCTGAACGAACTGAAGTGTCTGCCACGTTTCAAAATAGCACACCTGAATGTACGTAGTCTCACACATAAAATAGAGCAATTAAGAATTGATCTGCCAGGATCAGGACTTGATATTTTCCCAGTATCAGAAACATGGCTCAATAGCCTTATAGAAAAGAAAACTAACTTCAATAACAAACTACACCTTCCTCAGATATGATCGAAAAGCAAAACATCTAAATGGGCAAGCCAAAGCTGGAGGTGGACTAGGAATTTACTGCCAACATTCTCTGCAAGTAGATCCTAATAGATATGCAGATACAAATATTTCAAATGCTATGCTGGAACTGCAATGGGTGGTTGTAACAAGGCCTTAATCAAAGAAGATCCTAATTGGAAATGTGTACAGACCACCAGATGGAAGTGTTAAACAGGCCTTTGAGGAATTGAGTAATAGATGACATATACAAGTATGAGACCCTACTGATAGGTGAATTCAATGCAGACTGTAGTACTAAGAGAAAGCTACCAGCCATAATCATAAATCAATTTGCTTCAGATCATGAGGTCCAGCAGCTGATAGATAAACCAACTAGGTCAACTAGAACTACCGCAACCACAATCGATTTAGCCTTTACTAATATCAAGTATTGCACTCAAGCAGGAGTCCTTAACTACAACATCAGTCACCATAAGCCAGTCTATATTATCAAAAAAAACCCAGAAACAACCAAAACACCACTGCATTCTGGGGAAGGACATATAACAATTGTTCAACTGATGCAGTAGCAACAATCTTGCAGAGTTAGAACCCCACTGAAATATTTGAAGAGCAGGATCCCAACAAATGTTGGGATATTTGAGAAGATATGATTAACCATGCAGCATATAAACTTTGTCTGATCTCACCAAAGACCCAGGAGACCAGTTTATAGCAAAATGCTTAACAAGCAAAGCCAGAACAGAGGTGACGAAAGTGAAATCTATGTAGTACATTGATCAAGCCATGAAGCACAACCAGAATCCTCAGAAATTCCGGTATGAACTAAGTCAAATTCAATCAGAAGCCAAACCACAGATAAACATCATAATAGACAACATCACATGGGGGAGAGTACCTGATGGTCAGTTAGCTGAAGTAATAAACAACTATTTTGTACACATTGGGGCAAACCTCACCAAAAATATAAATCATCTGGTATGATGAATATAAATGCAGCCTTCATTAAGACTGCATTAGCATCCTAATAAACAAATGTACGCATCTCTACAACCTTGTCATTGAAACAGGTGTATTCCCAGATAAATCGAAAATAGCTACTGTCACACCAATACCAAAGATAAGTAATCCTAAATCATGCAATGAACTGCGACCAATATCAATACTGCCCCTCCCTGGCAAAGTCATCGAACAAATAATCCATGATCAAATAAAAACCTTCCTAGAAGACACCAACTACCTTGCCAAACAGCAAAATGGCTTCAGAAAATAGAAATCAACTACAATAGCCCTAGCCACTCTATTAGATGAACTGCTGACTAACATGGATAGAGGAGATCTGACAATAACTGTTTTTCTTGATTTCAAGAAAGCTTTTGACACAATAAACCATGATATTTTACTCTGGAAAATTGAAAGGGCGGGACTTGGTCCTAAATCTTGTACATTTATAGCCAACTATCTATCAAATAGACAACAAGTTACGAAAATAAACGGTACTAAGTCAACAGAGAGATCAATTACAACTAGAGTACCCCAGGGTTCCACACTTGGGCCACTACTCTTCCTCATATTTATCAATGACTTGCCCATGGTAACAAATGAGGCCATGTTCACACTGTTTGCTGATGACGTGGCCCTCACAGTCCATAACTCAAGCATTGAATCTGCAGCAGAGGTGGTTGAGAGTGTACTAGCTAAGGTTAACATCTGGTGTAAGGAAAATAAACTGACAATTAATGCAAAGAAATTTGAATACATCATTTTTGCGCCCAAAGTAAAAAAATCCAGAGCACAACCTATTAATTTATATTTGAGTGATGCAGTATTGAATGAGGAAGACACATACACATATTTAGGGACCACACTCGATTCCGCACTAATGGTAATCGACAACTCTCAAGACTTAATCAAATGATAGCCATACAAATGACAACTTTCAGAAAAATCAGGTACTACATGAGCGAGAATACAGCCCTGTTACTATATAAAGCCACTATTCTTCCAATAATTGACTACAATGATTTAATATATGGATTGCTGACAAAACAACAAGATAACAAATTACAGAGGATTCAAAACAGGGCACTTAGAATTGTCTACAGAGGAAAAAGCATGTCTGTAAAGGAAATGCATGCTAAAGCACAAGTCAACCACCTTAGCCAAAGGAGGGACACACATCTCCTCAGTCTCATGTATAAAAGATCCAATGATGAACAATATGTTGACCATACAAACAGAGTAACCAGACAGAGCGATGCTACACTTCTAAAAATACCCAAGCCACTAACAAACAAGCTGACTAAAGCACCAATTTACAGAGGTGGCACATTATGGAATGAACTCCCAGTGAGGACAAGATGGTCCACAAGTCTCCTTGAATTAAAAATCTTATTGAAAATACAACAGGCCTGTCAGACCGCTACACAGTTATAGGTATTCTAAAGGCCATCCTTGCCCTGACCCTTGTACATACATATATATATAAATGTTCTCAAATGCACTACACAGCCCTGCATGCTGATCCCCTTCCCACCCATACCCCACCCTACTACACCTTCTTTTAAAACTTATTACCTAACATTTTCCTTGAAATTGACATAAAACCTGTCTGATGTAAGTCCCCACTGCAATTTCAGACTTCCGATCCCGTCATTAGGCCACACAATACAAAACACTTGTGATGGGATCCAACAATGAGCAGGTTTCTCACATCTGGTATTGGTGACTGGATCCACTGATTTGCATATTTACAATATAATATATATATGTGTATTGGACATATGTTATATCTTTTTGAAAAAAGAACAGAGAAAGACAAAGGAAGAAAGAAGTGTTTAAAGACAATTCTAGAATCATGCAATACCATGTGATGCATACTCACCAAGTGCATAATACATATGTTGAACTGGAATTGTATGCAGTTACTATTACAACTAATAGTTAGTTTTTTTTGGTAAATATTTTTATTCATCTGAATACATATTTTGTCAGCGCCGGGGCACTGGTCTTCCAGCCGTTGGAGTGGTCGCATTTTATCTGTACATAGTGGAAGTGGAATGTGTTGCATTGTGTGCAGCACAACCCATTCTGAACATAAAAGAAAGTGGGGGAGCAGCCTATGCTGCATAGTGTACAGCATAGGTACTCAACATAGTGCAAGGTATATGCATCAAGATAGTGTGTGCAGTAATGTACACTAGTGGTTAAATCATATGCTGTGTTTGTATATCAGTTAGATTTGGTTTTAATAACGGTTAGTCTTTAAATAGTGCCATGTTGTGCATGTATTGTGGTTTATATTGTGTGCATTGCTGGTTGAAGATGTAGTTATTCAGTGGTGACAATGGGTCTAAAGTAGGGGTAGCGGGTCTCGAGTCATTGAGTTATAATAGTTGTTTGTCAAATCTGGATGGGGGGGGAGGGGTACATGGGCAGGGGGGGGGGGGCGGACACGCAGGGAGAGAGCAGGCATGAGAGAGGGCGAAGTCAATGGGTCGTTCAGCAGGTCGTATTATATATTTGCAGTGCCAGGTTTTGGGCCTGAATAACCAGGTGAGCTATGTATGCATTTTTAAAGGCAAGGATCGAACCCAGTTCATTTATATTATGCTTCTATTATCGCACAGGATTTTCATGTGGTTATTATTGCAACTGATATTGTCATTTATGTACCAATAAATTGTACTGAACGGCCGGAAGACCAGTGCTCTGGCGCTGGTAAAAGACATTATTCGCCAAATAAAATGCAAAAAAGTGTTGTGAAGAGTTAAATCCCTATTGCTATCATATAGATCCCCAATTGTTAACAGCTAGATCCCTATGGCTAACAGCAAGATTTCATTTTGATAACATATAGATCCACTATTGCTAACAGCTAGATTCCTATTGTGAAGAGCTATATCCCTATTTCTAACAGCTAGATTCCTAATTTAACAGCTAGATCACTATTGCAAATAGCTAGATCCCTATTGATAACATATACCCTTTTTGTGAAGAGCTAAATCCCTATTGCCAACAGCTAGATCCATATTGAGAATAGCTAGATCCCTATTGCGAACAACAGCTAGATCCACAATTTGTAACTGCCAGATCCCCTATGGCTAACAGCTAGATCCCTTATTGCTAACAGCTAGATCCATATTGTGAAGAGCTAAATCCATATTGCTAACAGCTAGATCCCAATTGCTAATAGTTAGATCCCTATTGATAACAACTAGATCCCCTATTTTGAATAGCTAGATCCTTATAGCTAACAACTAGATCCCTATTACTAACAGCTAGATCCCTATTGCTAACACATACATCCTCTAGTGTTAACAGCTACACTCACATGCCTTTCCGCATAGGCTTCAAGTGCGTCCGAATGGACCGGAAGTCTGGCCGCAGTTCCGGAACCTCAGCCCAGCAGACCTCAAGACATTGCTTCAGCCAGTCCTGGCACTCCAGCTGCTGAGTCTGTGGCCGGAAGTAGCTTCCTGATTCAGGGGGTGTAATCACACGGCTGATGATATCTGAGGGAACAAGCGAAGGCAATCTGAGTGAAGGAAATCTGTCGTCAAGAAGACATATTCAGGAACATTCAATTTTGCTAATGTAGTTTACGCCTTCATAAGACTGTTGTTCCCTTGTATCCTGTTCCCTTATTCCGTGTTCGCTTGTGATGTTGTGACATTCTAATGTGCCACACAGACAATGAAATGAAACTGCGTTTTGCTTAGTGGCCATTCCCATAGGTTAGACACAGGATTTGTATGGCCTTGTGCACGGCACATGTGACATACTGAGTGGGAACATAGAGAATGAAAATCTTCACCATCTGTATGGAACAGAATAAGGTCACAAGAGAATATGGAACAAGGGAACATGCCACTAAGGAACATTCTATAGATACACAGCCTTAAAGTTGCCATAGTCTGATGGTTTTGAGTTTCCTTCATTTCCTTAGATCAATATATCATGTTAGTCGTTATAATCAACGTTACTTTAGTTTGAAGTAACTATTATTTGAAATGGCATACTTTTGAGATATTTGAAGTGCAAACATGCAAAATGAATGTTGGGAAGCATGCCAAAACTCTGACACCATAATCTGCAGCAGTAACAGGTTCTATTACATTGATTCACTATTCCCTTCTATGTGGCAAGAAATGCTTAATAAATGCTTCAGTATCTATAGTCCTGCAGACCAACAACATATTTCTGCTTGACCTCGTTTTTGAGTCTAAAGGTTTTTTTATTGTTGATTATTGATGTTTAGGGCATATATATTCAGAAACTTATGGGTAACATCATGTCATTATTGAGTAATTTGTGCTAGTATGCTAAATCCAAGATGGCCACCACTAAGTCAGAGAAAATCTATTTTCCTCATATCTTCGCAACTAGATAAGGTCGAAACATGAATTAAAGATTGTTTTCTATGTTTCAGACATAAGGAATCGAATGCCACTATGATTTTCCCAATAAAATGCAAAAGAAATCAAGATGGCCACCATATTTAATTAATTGTAGTACCTTCTCAAGAAGCTATCACTATATCACATTTTAAGTGGCATTTGATTCCTTATGCCTGAAAACATAGAGAACAACCTTTCATTCATGTTTCTATCTTATCTAGTTGCGAAGATATGAGGAAAATCGATTTTCTCTGACTTAGCGGTGGCCTATCTTGGATTTAGCATCCTAGCCCAAATTGCTCAAGGATGACATGATGTCACCCATCAGTTTCCAAATATATATGCCCTAAACATCAATAATCAACAATAACAAAAACTGTAGACTCAAAAACGAGGTTGCGTGGTACTTCTGCCAGGTTACTAAGTTAGATATGTACAATCAAATATCAATAATTGAGTTGATTTTGAAAATGTGATACTTTATCGGACTATGCAGCTTTAAATCAACATTATTATTATTATTATTATTATTTCAAGCTGCAGTGAGCGACAAGAATATAAATATGTCACACGTCTGAGTAGCTCAACATGCCACCTAATCAGGTCCCCTGGCCCTCTCTAATGGGTGGTTAGAAAACCAACCTGACAATGGAGTGTGCATACTCCACATGGTTTTTAACAGAAATGACCAGTTAGCGTCTATTACTGAACAGTAGCATAATAACCCAATCAGAACTACAAAACTAATTTTTCATCATTGTGGGAGCATATCATTCAAAATGAAATTGTGTCACTCTCTAAAACTGGGCACCAAAGTGAAAAGATTCCAAATAATAACAGAAAACATTCCAAATAATAGTGGTGCCCATGTTCATATGAAGGTTTACATTTTTGTTCATAAGTAAATCTTAGTAGTTGCAAAAAGAACAACCTATTTCACTCCAGAATATCATTTAAACATCGACAACAAATTCAAAGAAGATGTTATTGATCATTGTTAAGCAAAAAACATTATCATCTTAAAAGAACAACATTGAAAAAGGTTAAAAAAAGCTTGGGTAAATGCATGGTGTTGACCATTAAATTTTCTCATTTGCACTTTAGAAGACAATAATATAGGGATAATTTTGATACAGTTTGTTGCATAAATTAAATAGATGTACTCTTGCTAACATACTTAACACACAGAGGCAACGATAACTATTTGACCTGCTACCAACAAATAGATAGAAGGAATTAATTATCACCATTGTAACTTGGAAACCAAATATATAGTAGCCAGTTTCAGAGAACGACCCAGTTATTAAAGCTGCGTAGTCCGATGAAAACATAAAATTGTCAAGACCAAAACAATTATTTAGATTTGATTCTACATATCTAATTTAGATGCTAGTGCACTTATTAAACATTTGTCATCACATATAAGGGGATACGGAGTCAATTAATAGAACCTGTTTCTGCAGAAGCCTATGGTGATAGAGTTTTGGCAAGCTTGCATATATTAATTTAGCATGTTTCCATTTAAAATATCTCAAAAGTTAGCAATTTAAAATAAAAGTTACTTCAAATTAAAGAAAGGTAGATTATAATGAACAACCTAATATGTTTATCTCAGAAAATGAGAGAATCTCAAAACCATCGGACTATGCAACTTTAATTTATCTGGGAATTTCAAATTTAGAGGCCCAGTACAGGATTGCAAAGTCACTCCTAGAATGCACCGCCATCTGGCGGGCTGACTGCGGAACTACTTTTAGTGGTGGTGCAGGAAGCAGAGGTAATTGGTCAACTCCAATATGTGACAGAACTGAACGTAATGGCCGAATCGGTAGAGCGCGGGCCTCGTGTGCGGGAGATTGGGAGTTTGGTTCCCGGGCGAGTCAAACCAATGACTTACACAATTGATACTTGTCACTTCCTAGCCTGGCGCTGGACATAATAGGATAGGGCACGGACTGGTTAGCTTAGTGTCAGGATAATGTGACTGAGTGGAATATCGGACCATTGTGCCGGGAGCCTGATTTCCCAGTGGGGCAGCACTATGAAGTCTCCATGAGTGCACACCATCACTAGTCGGTACCCGTCCTGATATGACCTTAGATGTTGCCAGGACATAAAACTCCAACAACCAAGCAACCAATATGTGACATCTTCGCTAATGCTTAAGGAGCCTGCAGATGAGGCCTGAGGGAAACTCGGTTGACAGTGGCTTGACGTGTCTGTCAAAAAAAAAACTGATTAACCTGAACTCAGGCCCGTAATTCATGTCGCGGTTTGATTCGTTGATTAAACCCTTTGAGTACGCTACCTGCATGAATGCATCCTCACAGCAGGACACAACCTGCATTAATGCATCCTCACAGCAGGACACCACCCGCATTAATGCATCTTCACAGCAGGACACCACCTGCATTAATGCATCCTCACGGCAGGACACCATCTGCATTAATGTATCTTCACAGCAGGACACCACCTGCATTAATGCATCCTCACAGTAGGACACCACCTGCATTAATGCATCCTCACAGCAGGACACCACCTGCATTAATGCATCTTCACAGCAGGACACCACTTGCATTAATGCATCCCCATAGCAATACATTATTTGCATATCCGTGTTACAGAGCTATTAGGTCAACAATTAACAAATTACAGGATTTAAGAAATCAACTAAAAAATAGTTCAATAACAATATAGCAGAAAACTAAGTGAATAACTATGGAAACACACATAATCTCTGCATAGGGCAATAGCAAAATTCTGTAGAAAATTGAAGGTAAGATTTAATATAAATATATATATATATGACACAGTTTCAGCATTGCAGCCAGGCTGTGCCCCACCTACAGCTAGGTTGTTGTTGTTGGAAGAAGTTTTACATCCTTGCAACATCCAAGGTCATATCAGGACGAACACCGACTTGTGACAGCACAGACTCATGGCAACTTTATAAGTGCTGCCCCACTGACAGACCAAGCCACCAGCGCCATTAGCTAATATCCCACTCAGTCACATTATCCTGATACTGAGCTAACCAGTCCTTGCCCTATCCTATTAATGCCAAGTGCCAGGCACCAAGCTCGGAAGCCACAAGTATCAATTTCTGTAAGTCATCGGCTTATTTGACTCGAGCAGGAATTTAACTCATGACCTTCTGCACGGGAAACCTAGTGTAGAATCTGTGGCTGTGTACATAGACTATAAGGAAAACAATACCGACAAAGAGAAAGGAAGAAAGTAAAGTATAATAGAAGAGAAGAGAGTCCAGTCCTCTGGTTTATTGCTTATATAGTTACATGGGTTCATTGTATAGTATCACACCACCTCCTTCCTCCAATTGTAATTTAGCATTCTTGGCCCTACCAATAGGGATCCTACATTCCTGGTCTCCATGGATACCAGTGGTCTGCCCACCACCAGTAGCTGTATGGCCCCAAGGCCACCACCAACCTTGACCTTTTGAGTGTGGTGACCCCCTACCCCAGCAGAAGGGCTAGGCCCTGAGTGAAATCACACTCAGACCTGCCATCACCACTATGTCTATTTACATCCCACTCAGGCACCACCAACCCATATATATAAATATAGATATCCACTCGGTCACGTACACCGATCAGTAATAGAACATTTGCATTTCCCCCTTGCCGAATATCGGAATATTTTACACTAGCGCTCTACCAAACTCGGTCGCGGCATCTGGTTCTTACCTCTAGGTGATAGCTCCGTGTTTCCATAGGGTCCAGCCCTTCCAATGATTTCGTAGAGAACTATGGCGAAGGCGAACACATCGCCCTTCTGTGTGCCCCGCAGAGGCGGCGTCTTGGTGCGCATCAACTCAGGCGCAGACCACAGCTTGTCTGAAAGCAACAAATCAGAGGTCAAGTCACATGACAGAAACAGGTCATTCATGAGCTAAGTAGTAAAATGAACCCCTCATAAACTTTTTTCTCTCTGCATAGCTTGATGAAGCATACATTTTTCAAAACCAAAAAAACTTTGACCTAAATTTGATTCTACATAATTAATAGTTTTGATGTTTTTGTTTTCAGTTCCCTGGAATGCACATCGACCTTACCTTCACCTTGAGCAACACCAATCCGTGTTATTTTCTCTATATCATATTAGGTATTAACTGGTTAATATTATTACCTTGATGCCAAGCTCATTCCGAAAACACACTGAAACACCTACTTCCACAGAAACACTCAAGTTTTTAGTTTAAACATTCATTTCGTTGAGTGAATGTCACAACAACAACAACAAACAAACAACACAAATCAGCAAGTATAAAAAGAAGTTCCATCTCGCTGAAACCTGTGGCACAGCCTGATACGGATTGAGACGAATTAAGATTTTGATTTAATTGAAAAATGAATTACTTGACAGTGTTGGAAGACAAACAAAGGTAAGCCGTTCACTTGTTGTTGTGGACATCAAAAGCTGCATAGTCCGATGAAAGCTTAACATTTTCTAAGCCAAAACAACGTGCCTAGATTTTTTTTTTAGTACATTAGTTGTTTAAGCAGGGTAACTTTCAATCGCGGACGATTGGTCTTCCTCATTCCACTGCTCCTTGCCCTAATAATGCAGAGCACCTGGCTAGGAAGCGACAAGTATACATTTTTAAGTCATTGGTTTGACTCGACCAGGATTCGAACCCACGACCCCATGATCTACTAACTCGGGGGATTTGATCCAACATATCCAACATACATAATGGTGAACTCATTAAACATTTATTGCAGTTTGGTGCTTCACCACGATGCGGCCATGATCGAAAATATGTCAATAGAACTCATGTCCAAAATTTTGGTGTGCACACCAAAATAAATTTCGTTAAATTATGCAGTAGTAGGCGTGGCTCTTCCTCCTCCCTCCCTTCCCCCGCCCCCTGTACTACTCATTGTTGTAGTAGTGGTGGCTCTTCCCCCTCCCCTCCATACTCATCGTGGTAGTCGCCGCCCCGCGTGCCCCGCAATGACCCAGAATGAGCACACGCTCATTCCCCACCATGGCTGTTCCCCCTCCCTCCCCCCGTACACTCACTGCGGTAGTAGGCGTGCTCGTCGCCGTCGCCCCGCGCGCCGCGCAGCTCGTGCAGCGCGTAGTCCGCCACCTGCAGTGTCCAGCGCGAGTTGACGACGCAGTTGGACGACTTGAGGCTGCCGTGGGTGTGCAGCTCACTGTCGTGCAGGAAGATCATGCCCTGCAAGCCAGCATGTACATGGCCGCTCAGTGGGTGGGTGTGGGTGTGCGAGTATGTGGGTGTGTAGGCATGTGTGTTGGTGTGTGTGTTGGTGTGTGTGTGTGTGTCGAGGTGGCATGACAAGCTATGAAGTTCTGGTTATTGTACAGCCCCAGTCACACCTACCCGATGTCGCAGTTTCAGCGCCCGGTCAGTTTCAGCGCCCGGTCAGTTTCATGCGCATGCATCAAAATCTAACATCATCGTCACTAACCTTATAAATTTAATATAATGTTTTTGGTAAAGATGTTTTCTACAAGTGTACAAAGCGATTTGTTTCTAGGTGGTTTGCTTTTAGAGATATATCACTTTTCCTGGATTTTCTGTATGAACATTGCTTACCACCATTGACAATGCCTTGAGTTTGACGGTACGCGCAGTGCAAAACCTTAGTTTTATTCAAAATTAATACAAATCAAGAACCCTAACCTTATAAATTTAATACAGTCTTTTTGGTACAGATGTTTTCTATATGTGTACCAAGCGATTTGTTAATAGGTGGTGTAGTTTTAGAGATATTTCACTTTTGCTGTATTTTCTGTATGAAGATTGCTCACGACCATTGATAATGCCTTGAGTTTGAGTCTATACGGGCCGTTGAAACTGACCGGGCGCTGAAACCGCCACACCGGGTCAGGGGACGGACGAGCCCCAGACCGTGATCTGGCATGGTCTGTGGGTCCGCCCCGGATGTTTTAAAATGTTTAAAACATCTAGGGCGGTCCTGGGCATTTTGCGAACCGGGCTCGATCCGGCATCATCCGGGATGATCTGGGGGTAATCCGGGGGTGGTCTGGGTAGTCTGGGGGTGCTCCGGGGGTAGTCTGTGGACCATCCAGGGCCACGGTTTAACCCGGACCAGCCCCAGACTAGCCCCAACATAGCCACGGACCACTCCCGGACTGCCAGGATAAGACCCGGACAAGCCGGATGAGCACGGATTAGCCACAGATCACCATGGATAGCATGGTTTACCACGGATCAGTCCAGGATGAGCCCAGTTTTTGTATATATATAGCAGGAGCTAGTCCACTTCAAGTCCGGGACTACTCTGTGATCACACCGGGTAGTCCGGTGGTGGTCCGGCTAAAAATCCGGGGCTCGTCTGGGTAGGTGTGACTGGGGCTTGACATTACCATGTTTCCTTTGTTTCTGAATTTGGTATGATTATATTACCATGCTTCACATATTATTAGTATTGTTACTGGACCGCATCTAATAGATATTATTTAGTAAACCCTCATTAGAATGAGATCAGTACAAGTTAAGGATTCCCCTTACTCTACGTAGATAGCAATCACCTCACACATGACTGCTAGTGACAGTCCAATAGAACACAACACACATACCTGACAACACAGCATCTTAGTAGAGAATCAACCAATCCTTTAATTATCATCAGTTTGGTAATATATAGTAGTACAACAATATCTGCTTGGAGAGTATAGGAGAGCCTGCTTCTGATAGTCTGTCCTCCCATTGGCTGTAGGGTTCCTCACATATATGATTGACAGCCCCAGATAGAGATGGGAGAGACATCCCCCAACACCCCCACCCACCCACACATACTGGCCTGTGTGCTGGCTGGATATATCCTTATCTGCCTGTGTTAACCATCTGCCTGCTGTGCCCCTGTAGTTCCCACAACCCTCTTGCCTTATAATCAGAGAATTTTACAAAGTGAACAGCAACCAGCAACTGGTCAATTGGAAACCAGCAATTGGTTAACATGCAACCAGCAATTGGTTAACAGGCAACCTGCAATTGGTTAACAGGCAACCTGCAACTGGTTAACAGGCAACCATCAACTGGTTAACCAGCAACTTGCAACTGGCAGCTAGCAACTGACAACCAGCAACTGGTCAACTGGCAACCAACAACTGGTCAACTGGCAACCAACAACTGGTCAACCGGCAACCAGCAACTGGCCAACTGGCAACCAATAACTGACCACCGGCTACCAGCAACTGGTCAACTGGGAAAGGTAACCAGCAACTGGTTAACATGCAACCAGAAGCTGGTGAACTAACACCAGCAACTGGTTAACAGGCAACCAGCAACTGGTACGTTTTTCCGGCAATCAGCAACAGTTACTGGCAATTGACAAGCGGCAACCAGCAACCATCGAAAGACAGTGGAGCAACTGGGGATATTGTTAGCCGAGGATGTTGTTTGCCGAGAATGTCGTTGGCAGAGGATGTTGTTGGCAGAGGATTTTGTTGGCAGAGGATGTTGTTGGCAGAGGATATAGCAGGATTTGGGACATAGTAGATTGGGCACATCGTAAGTTTGGAACATGACAGCTTCGGGTCATGACAGTTCGGGGGCAATGACAGGTTAGGGACATGACAGGTTTGGGGCATGATAGGTTGGGACAAGACAGGTTTGGGACAGGACAGGTTGGGGACATGACAGGTTGGGGGCATGACAAGTTGGGGACATGTCAGGTTTGGGACATGATAGCTTTGGGACATAACAATTTGGGGACATGACAGGTTGTGGACGTGAGAGGGTAAATACATAAGAGGTTGAGACATAGAAGGTTGGGGACATGATAATTTGGGAACATTACATGTTGGGGACATGATGGGTTAGGGACATAAGTTGGGGACATGACAGTTTGGGGAGATGGCAGATTGGGGACATGACAGGTTAAATACATAACAGATTGGGACATGATAAATCAGGGACATGGCAGTTTGGGGACATGACACATGGTAGGTTCGGGACATGGAAGGTTGGGGAACATGACAGCTTGGGTGCATGACAGGTTCATGAAAGATTAGGGACTTGAACTTATTTATTATATATTTCGCACTCTCTCCCAGTTCATCAACTTAAGTTCAATATAGATAAGCACTAAATGCTGGAACCAGGATCTCCATTTCTTATTTATAGCTGATTCATACCAAAGCAGGTGTTACTTAGATTTATACATAGTTGTCAACCTCTGGGTTAGGGTGGGTATTTTCTCTAATTAACCACTTATAGGGGAAAACATTAAATCAAGTAATAGAACCTGTCACTGCCGAAGTAAATGACATCCCAGTATATTGCTGTGCATGTGGAATACATTTGACATCTTTTCATTTTCATCTCCAAAGTTATACCTCTAAAATAAAAGTTACTTCAAACTAAAGTAAACTAGATTTTAACAAATAAAATTACCAAAAACTGAAAACCATTAGATTACTTCAAAAAGCAATACATATTTGTGTGTGTCCAAGTTGTCTATTAATCAACGACGGATGTTGAATGGAATCTTACCTTTATAATATCCATAACAAATGAAGCTATGAACATGGAGTCTAGCTTCAAGTCGTCATTTTCAAGAATGTCCTGCGAGAAAGAAAATAAAAACATCGGTCAATAGAAGCAAATGAGGGGGTTAAACCTAAGTGTACCAGAGTGCTGGTGATAGCTGTATGGTTTATTTAATTACGTATGTTGCGGAGGCAACATGGTTAATTCGCGAACGAGGCAAAGTGATCCCGTGGAGCACGTGACCCCACACCCTCCCCCACCCTCACTTCTCGTCTGACACTAGCTCTGGCCACTTCTCTCCCACCCACACACCCTTTTTCTAAGGGGGTAAGTGCTGATGCTCTTTTCCTTCTCTATCTCTCCATTATGACATTGTACTTATCTACTTTATCTACTTGTACAGAATTATCGGCATCATCTTGACGCCCACTCATCCTTCACTGCTTACTATGTTCGGAAGCCAGCCTTCCTCGATTACCCACACCCGGTGCACGAATTGCTGAGCCTGACTCATGCCGATCTCACCCGAGGTCATGATTACATATACGCTGATTACATGTTTGATGAACATACGATTGTTGATAACATAACTGCTGATTACTTGATTGATGCTTTAAATGATTACTGAATTGATGATATATATTGATGATTTATATAACCATATATATCATTATCTATATATTCTTGAATAAAATATTGTCTCTAAACATTTTATCTCTTTACTTTGTCCGAGTGATGCGAATTATGTATAAGTGTGTATTAAGGGGGGGGGCATAGACCATATATGTGCTTAGTTAATGATGTGTTATGGAGGAAGGATCTAAAAATGTTGGAGAAGGAGAGAAAGGAAAACAAATTAACATGGTTTTAGGATGGTTAAATCTAGGATAAGTATAATAAAACAATATGTATTTCCACATGGTCATTGTACATACAAGTTGATATTTATATCAGTAATGTTTCAGATCAAAAAGGAGAAAGCAGAAGTACAATACTTATGAGGTGCTTTCCCCAGTTACAAATAACACACATACAGTATTAATACTATGAAAATAATAAATAATAAATAATAACAAATACAAAAATAGATGTAAAGAAGTATATTAAAATTACTTTTCATACTGTAAATGGCAGATATTACAATAATGGTAACTAAAATACAGCAGAATAACCCCAATCTCCTGATTTCGCGCTTTTAATCTGTAATCTCCTGTCCAAGAATCATTTTAGCTCGCTTAATTTTTGTTTTTAAAAGAATATTTGATGCATATTTTCCATCAAACGTCAAAGCGCACCAGAATGCACCATTTCGTATCACTCTTTACCAAATTTTCCCGGGGAGAACCCCCCCCCCCCATCCCATTAGCAGGGGCGACCCCCTTCCTGCCCCGTCCCCCCTTTCGGCTACACTAATTCTCCCTATTTACAATTTGTGTATTACGGAGATCTCCCTACTCACACTCTTATCTACTTGGCAACTCTGCAACTATAACGCATTACTGAGTAACTATCCCACTTCTAAGACCACGTGACGTAGGCGGAAGGAAGTACCATGGGCGCATCACCGTGCGGCAGACGCCGTGACGTCACTGACGCCGCCGTGACGTCACTCACCTGCAGGGAGCCCTTGGAGCAGTACTCTGTCACGACGATGAAGTCAGGTGGGTCGACACATGCGCCAATAAACGCGTTCACGTTGTCATGGTGAATGTCGCGCATCTGTAGGAGCGGGAAAGAAACAGCTTGTTCATTGGGGTTTTACATCTTAGCAACATCCAGAGTCATATCAGGGCCGCATTCAAGGTACGCCTCGGAGGCGACTCGGAGAAATTGCTGATGTCACACTAGTAGCAGTCAGTGCCTCGAAAATGGCCACCCCCGATAGGGGGCAGCCATTTGCAATGGAAAAGAAGAGCTCTGATTGGCTGAAACCACTGAATTTGGTGGCAATTTTTGAGGCACTTGTCTCCTGTCTAAAAAGGGAGACGTCAAAAAGACGTCACAGAGACATCTCAGAGTCGACTCGGAGGTGTGCGCTGAACGCGGCCCAGGAAAGGAAACCGATTTGTGACAGTGCGCACTCGTGGCGACTTTATCGTGCTGCCCCATTGGGAGGCTGGGTCGCTGGAACCATCATGTGCCGACATGCCAGGAAATAAGGGTCTAACAAAACAGACAAACTTATCATTTATGTTTGACAGTTATTTGAATACAAAAACAAGCAGAAATACATATTTCACATATTAAGGCAGCCATATTGGATGTATACATCTACAAAAACACAGGGAAATAAGCGAGCTACAAAATCACAGAGAAATAAGCAAGCAGTTCTAAATGATTCATTTGACTCCAAAATGAAGTCTCTAGCTCTATTACTTCAGAAGATATAACATTTTCAACAAATGACAGTGGCCATATCGGATTTTCTGGTTTTATGAACATTGCTCAAGGGTGAGAGCTCCACATCCGTCTGGACGTTGCTATGGGGGTGCCAGACATGAATTATCAGCAGAGGAAAAAAACTGTATCAGACAAAACAAGGTTCACCCACATGGCTGCCAAACTATATCGGACTGGTACGAATATAACCATTGCATTAATTTGCAGTGGTGGTTTATATACATATAATAAGTTATATAACAGATAAATATGTGATGGATTGGTTTCTGCAGCACTTAGAGAAGATGACAATTAGAGTTGCTTCAGACATCGGGATCCTACATTGGTTTATTCCACCGAGGTCAGAAGAGAAGTGGCCTGCCACTGCCCGGCTGGGTCATATATAAAGGCTCTGTCACTACTCGCCGGATTGGGGAAACGGAAAGAAACCGAACAAAGTCTGTTGATATCCAACAAAGTCCGGTTTGTGTCCATTGCATATCCGTTGATATCCATTGATATCCAGCCCAATCCGTTACAAGTTTTGAGCATGCACAAAACTTGTAACGGATTGTGCCGGACTGACATATGCAGTTATTATCCGTTACCGTCCATTCCCCGTCCGTTCCCCGTCCGTTCCCCGTCCGTTCCCCGTCCGTTCCCCGTCCGTTCCCCGTCCATTCCCTGTCCGTTCCCCGTGCATTCCCCATCTGTTCCTCATCCGTTTCCCGTCTGTTCCCCGTCCGTTTCCATCCGTTACCCGTCCATTCCTGTCCGTTACATATCCATTTCACATCCGTTGCCATTCGTTATAGTTCTTTTTGTATACTGAATTATCCATTGATCGTTAGATACGTTATCAACCGTTACCATCCCTTACCATCTGTTACCCGTCCGTTACCCATCCATTACCATCCATTACATAAGCGATACACTTAATGTCTGAATCACACCAGACTAGAATATTTTTGTCCGGCTCTATCCGTTTCCTCAATCCGGCGAGGTGTGACGTGGGCTTAACTTCTGGCAGGGGTTGGCTGCCAGCCATGGGCGGAGCTGTCCACCATTGGGACCACTCCTGCTAGTCTGCTGCCATGTGCCGATACTTCTGACTAGAAAGGGTCAATGCAGTCTAGACTGCCCATGTATCGTAGTGGGGCTCGTTATGGACTCCCACATATGTAGGTATATAAATAGTTGACCCCTGGTAAACAGAACAACAAAAGACTGAAGTGGTTGAGAAGAGTATATATACGACATTTATATTAATAGACTATATTAGGAATTTAAAGTCTGACCGTCCGAGCAGGTATGGAGGCGGTAGTGACCAGACAGCTGATATCAGGGTGGCCAGGAGCAACTCACAGGTGGCATCATAGTGGCAGAATCAGGAACTAAAAAAGTTTGTTTTATTTAATGACGCCTTTAGAGCGCATTGGTTTTTATCATCGGCTATTGGACGTAAAACATTTGGTCATTCTGAAACATTTCTTTAGAGGTAATCTGCTGCCACCACATAGGCTCCTCTTTCTGATAAGCAGCAAGGGGTCTTTTATATGCACATTCCCACAGACAGGACAGCACATACTGCAGCCTTTGATGAATCAGTTGTGGACCACCTGTTGGAACGGAAAATAGCCCAAACTGCAAATTGGGTTCACTGAGCAGATTCGATCGGATGACCCACACCTA
Source organism: Branchipolynoe longqiensis (assembly GCA_030323885.1). NCBI lineage: Eukaryota > Metazoa > Annelida > Polychaeta > Phyllodocida > Polynoidae > Branchipolynoe > Branchipolynoe longqiensis. Next base: position 80,695,094 of record CM059192.1, read on the forward strand.
CACAGCTGGACACGCTACCATCTGAGTTACGTCAAGCTCCGAAGCAAGAACTAACTCCTGACAGTAGGATAGTAGGTAATAACCAATATATAGAAGAGAACTGATAAGTGGTAGTGTCCTAGTTTTTATATTACCATAATAGATTATAGAGCACATAACTTACAAACTTCATCTCCTTCTTCATGCTGGAGGTGAGATCAAAGTTGCGCTTGGTGTACTTTTTCAGGGCGACCAGGATGCCTTTGTAACTTCCGGTATCGGTGAAGATTTGCACCTGGGAGCCGCGGGAGTCGAGCGAACCCTGCGTCGTCAGCGTCTCCTGGGGGAAGAACATGGAACTAACTGAGGCAGCGCTAAAAAGATGCTTACTAACAACTTCTAAGGTTAGCACTGGTGAGGTATTGCATTATCTGTGCAATACCCATGGCACTATTTGGGCAATAACGATGCCGTTCCCCGTCCGTTGAGGCAGCACTAAAAAGATGTTTTTTACTAACACCCTATAAGATTAGCGATGGAAAGGTATAACTATATCTGCACAATGATAATGTAACTATCTGAGGCAGCGCGAAAAAGATCTGTACTGCCTGCTTATAAGGCTATTAACGGTAGCGTATCACAATATCTGTGCAATAAGCATGGAACTATCTGAGGCAGCACTAACAAGATATTTTCTAAGACCTTAGAAGCTATCAATGGAAAGGCATTGCTATATCTGTGCAATAACCATGGAACTATCTGAGGCAGCACTGAAAAGATTGTGCTAGCAAATGTTAAGGCTATCAATGGTAAGGTATCACAATATCTGCGCAATAACGATGGAATTCTCTGTTGCAGCACTAACTAGATTTGTTCTAACAACAATTAAGACTATCCAGGGTAGAGGATCATAATATGTGTGCAATAATCACAGAACTCTCTGGGGCAGCACTAACAAGATTTGTTTTACTCACCATTGATAAGGCTGGCAATGGTAAGGTATCACAATATGTGCTAAAAAAACATGTAACTGTCTGAGGAAGCCTAACAGGAGTTTTACTGACAATTCATAAGACTTTCAATGGTACAGTACCACACTATCTATGAAATAAGCATAGAACACTCTGAGGCAGCGCTATAAAGAATTGTGCTAACAACTGATAAGGCTATCAATGGTAAGATACCACAGTGTGTGCAATAATCACAGAACCATCTGAGGCAGTGGTAACAATATTTGTACTAACAACCTACTGTATATGTCCCAATAGAAGCACGCTACCCAATAGAAGCACATCCCCTATTTCAAGATTGAAAGCGTGCACAAATTTATGATCATATTTAGACTGAATGCACATAAAATAAGACAATACCACTTTATTTGAGTGGCACGACAAAAGCAAATCCATAAAATTCTTTAACTTTGAATAGACGCGCATCTCTGGCCGTAATCGATTATCACGACCCCGGCGACTCGGGTCACCCGAGTCGTCAGAATTTCAAATCGAACACTGCGAGTGGAGTCGAGAAATACAAGGGCAGTGTGCAAAACAACCCGACCCGAGTAACCCACCTCTTGGCAGGGGTTTGCTAGGAGCGATGATGTCACATGTGTGCTGGTACCTGCAGAATAACAGGTACCCGTACAGGACCTACATGTTATTTTAATGCTTTTTTTAAATAACCCAGATTGTCAGCTTCTACAATCATAAAATACTTTATGTTTAAATCCTATTTTGCTGTACTTATATCGGTTATTGAAAAAAAATATTAAGTTTTAGATTAAGCCACCATTTTTTTCACCCCGAGCGTATTCGTTTATTCAACCCAAGTCTAGGATGTGTGCATGCGCCAAAAAGTGGCTCTGGTGACCAAAGTTGATTAATTGATTACGCCCTTATATGTCTGCACTCGTGCAGTGCACGTCTATTGGAACATATGCGGTATGCATAGCTATACAGTTCAGTTACCTAATCAAGGAGAGAGATGATAAGGGGGATGGGTTGACTGAAAACTTTAATAACAGTCTAGCTAGCATTAAATACCTAGCCGATTAAAATCGGGGCAACAAGTGAACAAGTGAGTGTCAAACCCGCCGAGGCGTAGTTGTCGCTGTAGCTGTCGCTGCAGTCGCGCGCAGTTTCGCGCACCGAGACCAGCGATTAGCCAATAACCAATAATAATACATTTAATCATCCTGACACAGCATTGGCCAATATACAACCTGACAAATAATAATAATAATAAATAACGTTATCTTCTCTATAAACGCAGCTGGTTACAATGTTCATTAATGAAAACACTCTGAGTAATCATAATAGTTCCCGGAGAGCAGTCGGTTTCCGGTGACACCGGAAGTGCGAGAAGACAACTTGACAACGAAGGCGCCGGGCGCGGTGGCTGAATTGGTAGAATGCAGGCCTCGCATGCGGGAGATCAGGAGTTCGGTTCCTGGGCGAGTCAAACCAGTGACTTATAAAATTGATACTTGTCGCTTCCTGGCTTGGTGCTCGGCATTAATAGGACAGGGCAAGGACTGGTTTAGCTCAGTGCCAGGATAATATGACTGAGTGGGATTTCAGGTCATGGTACCGGCGGCCTGATTTCCCAGTGGGGCAGTACTAATAAAGTTGCCATGAGTGTGCACTGTCACAAGTCGGTACCCATCCTGATATGACCTGAGATATTGCAAGGATGTAAAACAAGCAAGCGACAAACAAGGCGCCTTACCCGACTGCCATGGGCGGCCGCTTCCCCCGAGTTGAGACCCTGGATATCCTCCACCTGGATCTTCCACAGCAACCCCTCGATCTCCTGGTTCAGGCGCCACTGTCTGTGGAGAGGAAGGCAGCCATGAGCTTAGTCTACGATTGGAGACAGAGGGTGTAAGGAAGAGAGGAAACCATGAGCTTCATCTACGATTGGAGACAGTGGGTGTAAGGAAGAGAGGAATCCATGAGCTTCATCTACGATTGGAGACAGTGGGTGTAAAGGCCCTGTCACACTACGACGTTTCTCACCAACGCGCTTCGACGCGTGCCGACGGGTTGGGTTTTTGTTCAAAACGTCGGTACACGTCCGGTACGTTACCGGCGCGTTACCGGCGCGTTGCCGGCGCGTTACCGGCGCGTCGGTACATAGCAACGTGTGAATGGACACGTCGGCGCGCGTCGAGCCGCGTCAAGGTTTTGTGCTTGCCCAAAACTTTCGACGGGCCACAACGCGCGGCAGCGTGTTGGCGGGTGCGTTACGGACACGTTAGCAACACGTTGACACACGTTGGTGGCGCGCCGGCAGAACGCTGGCAGACCGTTGATCAACGTCAGTTAACATTGGCTTTTTTTCCCCCAAAATGTGACCATTCTGTTGGCGCGTCCGTAACGTCCCATCGACGGGTAGTGGGCGCGCTATTGGCGTTGCTCCAGTGTATCTCGGTGCGTTGGATGTGTTGCCGGCGTGCCTGGACGCATTGGCCGCGCGGTGTGGAAGCGCTGCGGGCGCGTCCTAACGTATTGCTGGCGGGTATGTACGCGTTGACACGGTACTAACGCGACACCAATGCGCCGGCAACGCGCCGACAGTGTGCCGACAGCGCGCCGACAACACGCCGATGGCACGCTGGAAACCCGCTGGTGGGACGTTGACATGTTGTTCTGCCACACGTCGAAACGCGTTGGCCGCGCGCTTATAGCATGCTACTAACACGCTGCACCGTGTCAAACTTTCTCCCAAAGCGCCGAAGAGTTGGACGCGTGCCGACGGGTTGCAAATATTTTGGGCGTTGCCGGCGCGCCGGCGGAAACGTCGTAGTGTGACAGGGCCTTTAGGAAGAGAGGAAACCATGAGCTTCATCTACGATTGGAGACAGTGGGTGTAAGGAAGAGAGGAAACCATGAGCCCTGCCCACCAATTACCCCGACAGCTGGGGTTTCGGGGCGGAGGGGGGGGGGGGGGGGGCACTACCAATGCGCCAAGGAGGAATAGATATATACAATATATGTTCCCCTTGCATTTATACTCGTATTATGCGTTATCATCATATATATATATATCTATGGATAGTGATAAACCCTTTATCATGAGTAATAAGTTGTCCTACCCTCCCCACCCCGGCTGGGTGGGGGTGGGGGTGGTGGGTGGGTACCAGCATGCACCTCACTCGGTAGTTATATATCGGGTGATATCAGAGAAGATTACGGCCATTAGAGGAAATCTGATTAGGAGCAGCAGGAAGAAGGACCAGGACAAGGATACATAGGTACCAGGAGAAAATGAGGCAAGCATAACACAATGCCTAATGGACTACATCGCCATTCCAATGGCGTGGTGCATTGTGGGATGCGTCAAAGCAAAACAAACCCACGAGAAGCACATGGCACATGCTAATACACTGGGTGCAGCTATGAAATGTGCTAGTTTCAGCTCATCTCAGCTCTTGTTTCAAACAAAGAACACTAACTAAAAACATATATATAATAAATTAAGATATTAATCTTTTATCCAGCATTGCATTTACATCAATATAATCAGCACATCCTATGCCATGTGCATTTAGATTTAGACAAATCTGGACACACAGACTAGTGCTAGAGCTGTAGCCAGAGTCAGTTTTACTTATTTTATTAATGTTTTTATTTATATCCTATGATTAATGACATATGTAGAAATAGAAAATGAGTAGGGTTAATCAGATATTGGTTATATATTTCTTTTAGACAAGTTTTTGTTCACACATTTGATATTTTAATATTTAGAACAAGAATTACTTATGTCTAATTAATGGTGATGTAAACATCAGCCTGTAAAGTGACTGAAATTGTATGTTTCTTAGGTCAAAATGCTTAATTATGGAGAGTTGTGTCTTAAACATATTCATTATATTATAATATTGCATCCTTCCATCCATGTTTGTGCCAAATTGTTATGTATTTTTATTAATCTGGAATAAAATCGCGTATCGGCAAACTCAATGGCTGAACACCTTTGCTTTGCCCCCCACACAGTTTTCAGCGCATGCGCAGTCGGAACAGTGATCTGGTCTATTACCTGTAAACTCCAAGCACAATGGAGGCGCAGACAAACGCAATGCCTCCCAGCACTCCAAGCACTATCTCCAGCGTGTAGTCTGAAAGAGACAGAGAGCAGGCAAGGTTTGTCAACACCTGGATTAGATCCAGTGCACATCTTACTTTATCTTTCCTTTTGTAATGTATTACAGCTGCCTAGTCCGATGAAGGATCAATCTATCAAAAACAAAGCAATTATCTACATTTGATTCTACATATCTAACTTATATACTCATGCATTTACTAAGCATTTGATGTCAGATATCGGGAATACTGAGTCAATTTAATAAAACCTATTACTGTTGAAGCCTATGGTGTCAGAGTTTTGGCATGCCTGCCAAAATTAATTTTGCACGTTTGAACTTCAAATATCTCAAAAGTTAGCGAGTTAAAATAAAAGTTACGTCATCGATCAATTTAATATATTTATCTCAGAAAAATGACAGTAACTCAAAACCATCGAACTACGCAACTTTAAGTAGTACACTAATTTGATATTTGAGAAAATGACAAACATTTGAGTTATACGCTGAGTGAGCTGCACATCATACTGCTGCGTTTCACACTGCCATGATAATAGAGAGTTGTGCAGCACGCTACTGCACTGAGTGAGTTACACCTCACACTGTTCCACCTCATACTGCTGCACCTCACACTGCAGCACATCACACTGCTGTATCCCAAACTGCTGCACCTCACACTGCACATGCTGCGCCATTACGATGCTGCGCCTCACACTACTGCTGCATGTCACACTGTTGCACCTCACACTGCTGGACCTCACACTGTTGCACTTCATGCTGTTGCACTTCACACTGCAGCACCTCACACTGCTGCACCTCACACTGCAGCACATCACTGCTGCACCTCGCAATGCAGCACCTCACAATGAAGTACCTCACATTGCATCACCTCACACTGCTGCACCTCACACTACAGCACTTCACACTGCAGCACTTCACACTGCAGCACCTCACACTACAGTACCTCACACCACAGACACCTCACAATACAACACCTCACACTGTAGCACCTCACACTGCAGCACCTCACACTGCAGCACATCACACTGCAGCAGCTCACACTGCAGTAGCTCACACTGCAGCACCTCACACTGCAGCAGCTCACACTGCAGCACCTCACATTGCTGCACCTCACACTGCAGCACATCACTGCTGCACCTCGCAATGCAGCACCTCACAATGAAGCACCTCACACTGCATCACCTCACACTGCTGCACCTCACACTACAGCACTTCACACTGCAGCACTTCACACTGCAGCACCTCACACTACAGTACCTCACACCGCAGACACCTCACAATACAACACCTCACACTGCATCACCTCACACTGCATCACCTCACACTGCAGCACCTCAGAGTGCTGCACATTATACTACAGCACTTCACTGCAGCACCTCACACCTCACACTGCAGCATGTCACACAACAGAACCTTACACTGCAGCACCTCACACAACATCACCTCACACTGCAGCACCCCAGACTGCCTGGCTGACAGAGACACAGTAGCTGTGTCTCCATTGGTCCGGACTAACCTGATCAGCCCTCTATCAAACCAGCGCCTCCTACACCTCACACTGCATCACCTCACACTGCTTCATCTCACACTGCTGCACATCACACTGCAGTACGTCACACTGCAGCACCTCACACTGCTGAATCTCACACTGCTGCAGATCATACTACACCACTTCACACTGCAGTACCTCACACCTCACACAACATCACCTCACACTGCAGCACCCCAGACTGCCTGGCTCACAGAGACACATTAGCTGCGTCTCCATTGGTCCGGACTAACCTGATCAGCCCTCTATCAAACCAGCGCCCCCCCCCCCTCCCTCTCTCCCCCGAGCAGCCAATCTCACCCCGCTAGAACCAACAAGCTCCAGGGCTACTGGGGTCATTACTCCGTAATAGCAAAAACGCCTAAATCACCACCACCCTTTGGCGACCACTACGGTGTGGGAGCATTCAGGGCCCGCCGCCCCTAGCGGTGACTGAGGGCGTAAAGTGGGTACCAGTCTGAAGCCTTCCATAGGCCTTAGGATGCCGGGAAGCAGTCTGAGCTAATTAGGTGATAAAATAATGACGCTAATCTCTGTGGTAAATAATGCGTTCAAGCTGCATAGCATAATAGTCCGATGAAAGTGGAAAGTGTTCTAATGCTACGGTCATAAATGCGTTACGGCACGCTTGCGGCGACCATAACTCGCTGCATCGGCCAGACTGTACGGCGACCGTACGGTGGGTTATGGTCACCGCATGGTGACCGTATTGTATTTTTGCTCACCGCAAGTGGTTGCGGTTATTTTAACTCGAAGTTAGCTTAACTTGGGAAAATCGCAATGCTGCAGGTGCCAATCCTGGCAATCCAGACTCGACAACACTGTATGATCACCTTTGTTGACATCAATGAAAAGATTGTAAAATTAATATCAATATGGTACAAAAGTCATGTTTGTGTGATCAATATTACATACATGTATAAATTCAACACAAACCATATGATTTGTGAAGAGATCAACTGTAGGCAGCAACGCCATAACATTTGCATAAACCGCAAGACACACTGCAGACCACAGCACCGTATGGCGCATGCAGCATTTGTGACCTAAGCATAAACCAAGATGCTCACATAGATTTTGATCCTGCATGTCATATTTAAATACTGGTAGACTTATTAAAGTTGCATAGTCCGATGTTTTCTTACTTTCTGTAATACCGTCCAAGTGGGTCTCGAGGCGATAACGACCAGGCATAGCTGGCATACAAGCGATGAAGCATATGACTAGTGGCTCAGGTGTGGCCGAATCTGGAACTACATCCAGCATGCAGTAGAGCATAGATAAATAGTATATAATAATAGAGCAAACTGAAGAAAGTTAGTGTCATTGTTTATACTCCCATAATAGATTATAGAGCACATATATCTAATGGCTATAATCTAACTTACTTCATTTAGTTTGAAGCAACTTTCATTATAAATGGCTAACTTTGGAGATATTTGAAGCGCAAACATGCAAAATTAACATTAGCGAGGGTTCTGAAACTTTGACACCATTTAAGCTTCAGCAGTAACAGACTATAATAAAATGATTCAGCATTCCCTTCGATGTTGCGACAGATACTTAATAAGTGCATCGGTGTCTAAGTTAGATATGTAGGATCGAATATAGATAATTTACTTTGGGTTTGAAAGGATGATGCTTTTTTAGCGGACAATGCAGTTTTAAACATATATTGCAGTTCGGTGTTTATTGAAGACAATTTCTGCTCAATAGACGGGATGGCCAAATGAGTTAGAGCATCTGTCTCCTGTTTGGTAGATCGTGGGGTCGTGGGTTCGACTCCTGGTCGAGTCAAACCATGACTTAAAAATTGACACTTGTCGCGTCCTAGCCAGGCGCTCGGCATTATTAGGATAGGGCAAGGAGCATTGGAATGAGGAAGACCAATCGCTTGCGACTGAAATTTCCCCTGCTTAAACAACTAATGTACACAAAAAAAATAAAATAAATAGAAGGGCGTGCTGAGTAGAGTTGAGTTATATTTAACCACAGACATGTAGTAAGGTCAGGGTATGGCTTCCCCAAGGGGTACCATCCACACTCCATACCCCCCTCCACACTCCACACCCACACACCCGTCCACACCCGCACCCATCCCACCACCCCCCACACCCCACCCACCACCCACACACCCATCCACACCCACCACCCACACACCCCCACCCATACCACCCACACCCATCCACACCCACACACCCATCCACACCCACACACCCCATCCACACCCACCACCCACCCACCCCCCCACACCCACACACCCATCCACACCCACCACCCATCCACACCCACACACCCATCCCACACCCACCACCCATCCCACCCACACACCCACCACACCCACACACACCCATCCACACCCACACACCCATCCACACCCACCCCACCCACCCACCACCCATCCACACCCCCCACACCCCACCACCACCCACCACACCCACCACACCCCCACCCACACCCTCCACACCCACACACCCCATCCACACCCACACCCCCCACCACACCCACACCCACCACACCCCCACCCACACCCCCCCCACACCCACCCCACCACACCCCACCCACCCACCCCCACCCCACCCACCACCCATCCACACCCACACACCCACCCACCCCCACACCCCACCACACCCACCACCCACCCACACCCACCCACCCACCACACCCCCCCCCCATCCACACCCACACACCCACCCCCACCCCCACCCACCCCCCCCCACACCCCCACCCACACCCCACACCCACCACCCCCACCCATCCACCCCCACACCCCCCCCCACACCCACCACCCACCACCCCCACCCACCCACCCACCCCCCACCCACCCACCCACCACACACCCCCCCCACCCCACCCCACCCCCTCCACCCCACACCCCCCACCCACCACCCACCCACACCCACACCCCCACCCACACCCACACACCCCCCACCCACACCCACCACCCACCCCCCCCACCCACACCCCCACACCCCACCACACCCACCACCCACCCCCCCCACACCTCCACACACCCACCCCACACCCACACACCCATCCACACCCACGCACCCATCCACACCCACACACCCATCCACACCCACACACCCATCCACACCCACGCACCCATCCACACCCACACACCCATCCACACCCACACACCCATCCACACCCACGCACCCATCCACACCCACACACCCATCCACACCCACACACCCATCCACACCCACGCACCCATCCACACTCCACACCCACACACCCATCCACACCCACACACCCATCCAAACCCACACACCCATCCACACCCACACACCCATCCACACCCACACACCCATCCACACCCAAACACCCATCCATACCCACACACCCATCCACACCCACACACTCCATCCCCTCATCCACACTCCACACCCACACTCCATCCCCCTCCACATTCCACACCCACACTCCATACCCCCTCCACACTCCACACCAACACTCCATACCCCCCCACACCCCCCACACACACCCCACACCCACCTCTGTGCTATACCAGAACCAACTAGGCCTATTCCTATCGTCTGTAAGAATAATTAACAGTTAGGCTGCTCTTCTTCCCAACATTTAATCGCTCTTAAATTACCTATTAAGCAACCAACGTCAACCTGCTAAAGAGAAAACACACAAAACGTAAAACTTGTTTTAATTAACAACACGTCTAGAGCACATTGATTTTTATCATGGGCTATTGGACATCAAACATATGGTCATTTTAACATATTTCTTTTTAGGAAAATTGCTGCAGCCACATAGGCTACTTTTTCCGATAATCAGCAAGGGTTCTTTTATATTCGCTTTCCAATAGACAGGACAGCACATACCACAGCCTTTGATGAACGAGTTGTGGACCACTGGGTGGAACGGAAAATAGCCAAAGCTGCAAATGGGTCCACTGAGCAGGATCGGTAGGATGACAAACACCTTCGGAGGTGGACACGCTACTGCCTGAGCTACATCCCCCTCCGCCTATGAGAACACACATGCATACTATTTACCGGTTTGTTCAAACTACATAATAACTAATATAATGCTATACAAATATTGCAGCCCTGATGTGAACGACTTGGTCAGCATTATTTAACGCTTACAATTACATAAAGGCTGTGCACTTACATATATGCAGGGTAGGTTAACGAACCATACAGGGCACAGCTTGTACAGGATCATGATCCTGGCAACCAGTGTCATGGGCGTGATGAAAATATGAAATATTGCACATAGAGCAGGATTCGAACCCACACTTCTTGCCATTCTGGGGCTAGCTTGCTAACCATTACACTACCCAAGCTCCCTGATGCAATCACCCATTCCATGTCTACCTGTCTAAATAGTTCCTTACCTGAGATGTCAATGCAGACTACTATACTCACCCCCCTGGAATTGCAAGTCTGTTACATGGTTTATGTCCATTAATTGCTTAATGATTACAATTACATAATACATTACACGTGGTAGGTTTAACAATCATACAGCACATTGCTTGTATAGGATCCAGGTCATGTCAACCAGTGTCGTGGGGGTGATGAAAATGGGAAATAGTGCCGAATTCAAATCAACGCCTCTTGCCATTCTGGGGCTAGCTTGATAACCATTACGCTACCTATGCTCCCTGATGCTGATTGATTGAATGATTGGTGGTTGCTTTATGCCATGTCGGCAGCATAGGCCATATTCACGGCAAGAAATGTTTGTTTTTTGTTCAAACCATCGCTTTTACATGCAAAAGCAGACAATCAATTATGTGCCAATAGACACTCATTAAATTAGAAAGCTCACAATCATATATTTGTGGTCAAGGGAAACAAATTCCCATAGAAAAAGAAAAGTTTGATTAATAATTGATAGAATATATTTAGTAAACTATATGAGGTGGTACAGTTCAGCTGCCCTAAAAAAGGCTAAAATGTTTTCGTGTTTTACCTTAGTAAAAAGGTCATGCATACTGTCTGCAGTGTAGAACTGTTGGCGCAGGGCCAACAAAATCAACGCAACTTAGTAAAATGTGTTTGAGTGTCAGCGGGGACTGACACCCAATACATTCAGGGGGAGGTTCCCCCTTGAGCAGAAAAGCATGTGTAAGCCATGAGTGGCCAATATGGCAGCAGCTAAGGACCACTTGGTCCCGGTGACCTCCCGCATGAGTCTGCGGTGGTTTTCCCACAGATGGTTCAATTTCTTTAAGTTTATTAATGGTATTTGCTCCCTGATGCAATCACCCTATCCACACCCACCTGTCTGTGTGGCTCCTTACAGATTCGGCCACCGCCTTCGGTCCTCTACTTTTATTCCAGCATTGCCCCCCGCCCCCGTCTGACACACACCCATCATCATCATCATCATCATGCTGTTGGTTGCAATGTGACAAAGACTGCTTTCATTAATTATCCACTGCTCTATTGTGCACGGCTGTGCATTTAATAAAAGCTGCTTGCAAAGTGTGGAAGTGCAGCTGGCTTTTGCAAGTTACTAGTGGCACTCTCTCGGGAAGCAAATAGAGGTCTCACACTGGCAAGAACATGTCAAGACAGGCACAAACTATTTGTCCCTACAGTACCTGGTCAGGAGATGTTGGGAGTTCCATTCATCAACCGCCCTTAATGCTGCCATGGTAACATGTTTTTCTGTTAGGGTTTGCTCCCTTAGGCTTTCGTTCTATCCATTCATCACCGCCCTTAATGCTGACAGGGTAACATGTTTTTTTGTCAGGGTTTGCTCCCTTAGCCTTTGGTTCTATCAAGAACCTGTACCACAAGGCAGTGCTTTAGAACTTTGCAAGCCAGGGGCGTCAAACTGCGTGCGGTATTTTAGCAGATAGCGATCAGAGGTACTGCAATACACACACACACCTACTTTAATCAGACAAATGGGCAAGGAAAACAAGAGCATGGCCTCATCAAAGTGGACCCAGTTCTAACAAGGCCACCTTACTAATGTAAGGCACACACCATTTCCGGTCCAATCCACCGCTATTGACCCCTTTAAGTCCTTGATCTGGAAACAGATTTAAAGCTGCATAATCCGATGAAAAACACCATTTTCTAAACCAAAGCATTCACCTTGATTCGAAACTATATATCCATTGCTGATACTAGTGCTCTAATTAATAATTTAATATGACATCGAAGGGTATTAATCATTATAATCGTATTGATCGTTATAATCTACCTTACTTTAGTTTGAAGTAACTTTTACTTTAATTGAGATATTGGAAGTGCAATTGTGCAAAATTAATTTAGGCAAGCACGACAACATTCTGACACCATAGGCTTCTGCAGGAACATGTTCTATTAAATTGGCTCGCTATTCCATTCTATGTGACGAAAAATGTCCGATAAGTGCACCAATATTTAAGTTAGATATGTACAATCAAATCTAGATCCCTGATTCGGTATTGAAAATTTGAAGTTTTCATCGGATTATGCAGTTTTAATTTAATAGAATTTATCACTGCTGAAGCCTACGGTCTTCCCCACTTTGGTGTTAAAGCAGCATAGTCCGATGAAATATCAAATTTTCAATACCAAACCAATTATCTAGATTAGATTCTACATATCTAACTTAAGGGGCTGTCACATTAAGGTTTTTTGCGGGAGCGTATGGCGGCGTAGGCGCGTTACGTCATATACATCGGCATACACATAAGCCATCATGTGCTGGCCTATGCTGGCTTACGCCGTTGTACGCCGCCATACGCTTTCTCCCATCCGTCCGTCCAAATTTGTTTGTGCATGCTCAAAAAATCTCGACCTATGGGAGCGTATGGTTCATACGCTACTCATATGCTTCTCATACACCAGCATACGCTCCTCGTACGCTAGGGGTATGCCGGCATATGCTATGGGTAAGCCGGCGTACACTACTCTTACGCTCAACTTGCATCACAGGCATATCTCTGGCATATGAAGCATACCCAGAACCTACAAGTTGTGTATGGGAGCGTATGCGTAGCGTATGCAAAGCGTATGAGTAGCCTATGGTGGCATATCCCCAACCTATGGTCTCGGTATATAAAGGTGACGCACTATATACCCAGGAGCCACCAGGTGGCGGACCGAGGAGAGATAACATAGGTCTCGCATACGCTTCGCATACGCTCCTCATACGCTCCTCATACACTCCTCATACGCTCCTCATACGCTCCACATGCCAATCAAAACCGTCAAAAAATGTAACAGTACGCTCGCATATGCTCCTCATACGCTCCTCATAGGTTACGCATATGCTCAAAAACACCCGAGAGGTCACCAAAGGTCACGATACGTCATCCCGCGCAGTTTTTTTCCCATTTTCGACGTAGGTTTTCAATACGCTCCCGCCATACGCCATAATGTGACAGGGCCTTTAGATACTGAGGGACTTATTAAGCATTTGTTTCTGCGTAGAAGGCAATACTGAGTCAATTTAGAAGAACCTGTTACTGCAGAAGTCTATGGTGTCAGAGTTTTTGGCAAGCTTGCCAAAACTAATTTTCCATGTTTGCACTTAAAATATCTCAAAAGTTTACCATTTAAAATAAAAGTAACTTTGAACTAATGTAAAGTAGGTACTAGTGATCGATCTAATATATTTATCTCATATAAAAAAAATACAGAAACTCAAAACCATCGGACTAAGCAACTTTAATACTGACGTGAATTGTGCTCGGTTGCACTTGAAACATCTCCAAAGTTCACACCAAGTTTGCTATTGAAATTGTTGCTTATGTTACTTCATACCATGAACAATAGACTATAGGAATTAACCAAATACGGTTATCCAACACAATTCACACAATTCACGCCGCGGCCATGTTGAAACCAGACCGAGGCCATGTACGCGTCTGCGAGGTGCTGCTGTATGAAAAGTCATGCAAATAATTTGTTGTCGACCAATACCTCTCGAAATGACTCAAATTTGAGGGTATTCATTTTTTAAACTACCATATTCATCTTTGCATACCTGTTTTCTATCTATTGGCCAATTTTCACAAAGATTGGGTGACCCTTGATTGGTGATTTTCCCATTCTTTAACTACAATGTGACCATCAACTTCAAGTCTGCATAGTTATGGTGGTATCATGTAATGCAGCACTGTCAGCGTAGTTATCTGTGCAACACAGTTAAACAACTAGTCTTAGTAATTACAAATTAATTAAAGCTTTAAAAGGGGTAAAATATATTTGTTAAATATATATATATATTAAGAAATTTATGAAATTTTGAATTTAAGAAAAGATTGGCAGCCAAGGTGAGCGACTTTGTTGACATTGCCTACTGAAATGCATCTGATCATCACTCAATCTTCATGAAAATTGACCAATAAATAGAACAAAGGTATGCAAAAATGAATATGATAGTGTAGTGGTCTGCACTGACCTCTCAGGCAAGTAACCACATAGACAGGTAGGCGTGGGGAGTGTGTTGATATCAGGGAGCCTAGGTGGTGTAATGGTTAGCACACTGGCCCAGAGTGCAAAGAGATGTGGGTTCGAGTCCCGCTCTAGGTGCAGTATTTCCCATTTTCATCACCCCCATGACACTGGTTGCCGTGATCAGGATCCTGTACAAGCTTTGCACTGTATGGTTGTTGAACCTACCCTGTGTATGTATGTGTTAGTGCATTGCCTGTATGTATGTAATTGTAAGCATTACAAGACTTACAATTCCAGGGGGACGAGTGTAGTGGTCTGCACTGACCTCTCAGGCAAGTAACCACATAGACAGGTAGGCGTGGGGAGTGTGTTGATATCAGGGAGCCTAGGTGGTGTAATGGTTAGCACACTGGCCCGGAGTGCAAAGAGATGTGGGTTCGAGTCCCGCTCTAGGCGCAGTATTTCCCATTTTCATCACCCCCATGACAATAGTTTCAAAATCTTCAAATTTAACTCCTTTAATTTCTGTAGTAGTTCATACACATCAGCACACAGCAGTGTCTTATGGCCATTTCCAATACTGACGCGTACTCAGACTCGTTCTGATCCCGAATTAGGTCACGCGTGAATAGTGTGAATAGCAGAAAGCATTGGTTTATGACATTTTAAAGGACCTGGCTTTCAGAAGCAATTCCACATCCACATAAATACGTGAATTAATAAAATCAATTGACGTATTGCTGTGCGGTAGCATTAATGCAGGTTGTGTCCTTCTGTGGCGACACATTAATGCAGCTGGCATCCTGCTGTGTCGATTCATTAATGCAGGTGGTGTCCTACTGTGGGGATTCACTAATGCAGGTGGTGTCCTGCTGTGGGGATTCATTGATGCAGGTGGTGTCCTATGGTGGGTATCTATTAATGCAGGTGGTGTCCTGCTGTGGGATTCACTAACACATGTTGCGTCCTGCTGTGGGGATTCACTAATACAGGTGGCCTCCTGCTGTGGGGATTCACTAACGCAGGTGGCATCCTGCTGTGGGGATACACTAATGCAGGTGGCATCCTGCTGTGGGGATTCACTAATGCAGGTGGCCTCCTGCTGTGGGGATTCACTAACGCAGGTGGTGTCCTGCTGCGGGGATTCACTAATGCAGGTGGCGTCCTGCTGTGGGGATTCACTAACGCAGGTGACGTCCTGCTGTGGGGATTCACTAATGCAGGTGGCGTCCTGCTGTGGGGATTCACTAATGCAGGTGGCCTCCAGCTGTGGGGATTCACTAACGCAGGTGGCGTCCTGCTGTGGGGATCCACTAATCTAGGTGGCATCCTGTTGTTGTCATACATACATGCAGGTTGTGTCCTGCGGTGGGGATACATTAACGTAGGTGGCGCTCTTAGCTTAACTTGTCACACGTGACCCCCCCCACCCACCTCCAACCTCATAGAGGTGTTAGTGAGTGCAGAACGGTGTACGTACACATGTAGCTGGCCACCAAGGTGCACCTCCATCACCCTCGCCCCCATCCCCACCCCTACCGCCCTCCCTCCACCCCCGAGAAAGAGCCAGCAGTTCAAAGGCCAATCTGACACCATGTCTACGCCGGCGCCCCCTCCCGGCCACCCCACGAGACCCTCCTCCTCCAGTTGTGTTTCATTAACAAAATAACAGCTGAAGTTATGAAAATAGACAATTCGAGGATTAAATCTAGATACGTTTTGTTTACTTTTTAAAATATTGGATTGTACACCTTTAAATGTACCTAATGCAACTTGAGATGCTATAGGAACTCCCAAAAGTGAGTTATATCTTTATTAAATAAACCAATAGACGAAATCACGGTTCCGAGTGCGCATGCTCTGCAAACGGCATTGGAAGCAAAGCAAAGGCGTACATCCATTGAGTTTGCCGATACGTGTAGGGCAACACTTCCATTTTATTCAAAATTAATAGAAAGACATAACAATTTGGCACAAACATGGATGGAAGGATGCAATATAATAATATAATGAATATGTTTAAGACACAACTCTCCATAATTAAGCATTTTGAGATAAGAAACATACAATTTCAGTCACTTTACAGGCTGAAGTTTACATCACCATTGATTAGCCATAAGTAATTCTTGTTCTAAATATTTAAATGTCAAATGTGTCAACAAAAACTTATTTCAAAGAAATATATAACCAATATCTGATTAACCCTACTCATTTTCTATTTCTAGATATGTCATTAACCATAGGATATAAATAAAAACATGAATAAAATAAGTAAAACTGACTGTAGCTATGGCTCTAACACTAGTCTGAGTGCCCGGATTTGTCTAAATCTAAATGCACCTGGCATAAGATGTGCTAATCATATTGATGTAAATGCAATGCTGGATAAAAGATTAATATCTTAATTTATTACATATATTTTTTTAGTTAGTGTTCTATGTTTCAAACAAGAGCTAAGATGAGCTGAAACTAGCACATTTCATAACTACACCCAGTGTATTAGCATGTGCCATGTGCTTCTCGTGGGTTTGTTTTGCTCTGACACTTCCCACAATGCACCGCATGGCTGGAACGGCGATGTAGTCTATTGATGATGGGATAAAAGGGAACTACCAAATTTAAATGGTTTTATCGCGAAATGTAATACTGTGATTTGGAAAGGTGTGTATCGGTGCCTGTTTGCATTTATGTATGATGGTCTATTGCTAAGCACATACACACATACATACGCACTCATACACAGTGGCTTTTCATGTGATAGGTGTTTTTACAAATTTATTTGAATATTTACATTCGTTGATTAAAGTTCTTCGTTTCACATTAACAAATGTAGTTCTTTGTTTCACATTAAACAATAACTTCAATATAGACCACAAGCTAAACATTACATGGTGTGCCTGCATATGTAATACTAATAGGATATAATTGCTTAAAATAGGATCATGCAGGAGGTAGAGATACACAAGAGAATGCATGGAAATATATAGCACAATTGTGAGATCGACTCATATGTCTAGTGTATGGTGAGTGTAGTATTAAATCTGTATTGTGGCCAACTATCAGGTTGCAAACTATCAGGTGGCCAACTATCCGATTGTCCACTATCAGGGGGACAACTATCAGGTTGTCATCTTTCTGGGGGCAAACTATCAGGTGGCCAATTATCAGATTGTCAACTGTCAGGGGGGGGGGCACCTATTAGGTGGCCAACTCTTTTTGTCGTTCTTTTTCTTGAAGATTTATACTGCCTATCATGGATAAGTCTGAATAGACTTGTTTTCACCATTAGACAATTGGTCGATAGAAAGCCCGAGCCTACACTTTTACCAACTCAAGGAATTTTTAACCTCCGACACCACATAGACATGTTATGAGAGTAACTGGCCTTTGATGACGTTGTAAGTTCTGCACAGTGGTGGAAATAAAAAAATTGGCAGAGGTGGGGGGCATGGGGAATCGAACCACCGACCTTCAGATTAGGAGTCTGACCTAGAAAAAAGGCAGACACTCTAACCACTCAGCCACAGAGAACACTCAGGTTGTCATCTCTCTGGGGGAAAGCTATCAGGTGACCAACTCTCAGGTGGCCAACTATCAGGTGTCCAACTTTCAGGTGACCAACTGTCAGGTTGTCATCTCTCTGGGGGCAAGCTATCAGGTGGCCAACTATCAGGTGGCCAATTATCAGATTGTCAACTTTCAGGAGGGCACATTTCAGGTGGTGAACTATCGGGTGGCTAACTGTCAGGTTGTCATCTCTCTGGGGGCACCTATCAGGTGGCCAACTATCGGGTGGCTAACTGTCAGGTTGTCATCTCTCTGGGGGCAAGCTATCAGGTGGCCAACTTTCAGGTGGCAACAGTAGGCGCTAATGTTACTATCTGGTGAAACTATTAGGTGGGTGGTATGTTAGGTGGCAAAGTAGCAAGTGGTATCATGTCCTGTGACTAAATATCAGGTAGGCCATATTTTGTACGATAAAATACCTGGTGGGCAAATAATATGGTTGCCATGTAATCGCTTTGTGTTTTTGTTGTTGTTTTACGTCCTAGCAACATCTAAGGTCATATCAGGACGGGTACCGACTTGTGACAGTGCGCACTGATGGCGACTTTATAGTGTTGCCCCACTGGGACACCAGGCCACCAGCACCATGAGTTGGTATCCCACTCAGTCACATTATCCTGACACTAAACCAACCAGTCTTTGCCCTATCCCAACAATGCTGAGCGCCAGGCTAGGAAGCGACAAGTATCAATTTTAAATTCATTGGTTTGACTCGACCAGGGTTCGAACACATGATCCCATGATCTACCAACACGGGAGACGGACGCTCTAACTCATTCGGCCATCCCGTCTGGTTGGTCTAGTACGCCAAATGACTGGTGTGACAAATGTAAGGTCCGCCATACATGAGCTGGAGTAGCTTGTAGCCAACTTGTTATCTGGATAAAATATTACACGCGCTAAATATTTGATGATGGACAATTATCAATATCATGTTGGCAAAGGATCAGGTGAACCAGGGCATCGCCGGCCAAATATTAAGCTGGCCAAATGTCAGGTAGGCCAAATTTCCTGGGCGCCAAATATTAGATGAGCCAAATGTCAGGTGGCCAAAATATAAATTGGGTTAAAAATCAATCGGGCAAATGGTTAGGCGGGCGAAATTCTCAGGCCAAGCACATTTTAGAGGAGGGCAAATTTCAGTTGGGTCAATGACCAGGTGGGCAAATGTCCCCTGAACTCCTCTCTAAATATGTAATAAAGGCCATGAGCATGTCCGTTAGTAAACCGCTGTCCTGTTTATATAGTGGACACCACAGTGCTGTTTGGAGGGCGTGTGTGGGGGGGGGGGGGGGGAAGGCTGGTATCCAGGGGGTGCGTGGGTGGGATGTGGGGCTGGGGGGTGGGAGGGCGAGTCCATCTCCGGCGTCTACACTGGGCGGACGGGTGAGTGATGACGTCATTAGTATGTCAGTCTATATTCACACAGCTCCGAGGCGGAGGTGGAGGGTGGCGGGGGTGGGGGAGGGTGGCGGGTTGGCGCTAGGGGGGGAGGAGGGGTGTTGGAGGAAGGCGACGTCCCCATAGATAAAGTCTGCCAGGGATGTAATCTATTAGCAGGGGTGGGGACTCTCATCAAATAGTCAGAATCTGTCAGACTGCCCACTCCTCCTCTCCTCTCCTCTCCTCTCCGCGCCTCCCATACACAATGCAATAATTACTTTTCTACACACCTACCAGGCAGGGTAGGGTGGACCGAACACAGTAGATCGCAGGCCTCCCATGCGGAAGGAAGGTCGGGAGTCCAATTCCTGGTCGAGTCAAACCAATGACTTACCAAATTCATACTTGTCGCTTCCTAGCCTGGCGCTCGGCATTATTAGGATAGGGAAAGGACTGGTTGGCTTAGTGTCAGGATAATGTGACTGAGTGGGAGATCAGGTCATGGTGCTGGTGGCCAGGTCCCCCCCCCCCCATCCCACACAGGGGCATCAGTATAAAGTCACCATGAGTGTGCACCGTCACAAGTCCGTATATATCCTGATATGACCTAAGCTGTTGCCAGTATGTAAAACTCCAACAACCTACCAACCAGGCGGGCCGGCCAAGCGGAGTGGTGTCTGGCCTGCACAGGGAGAGAGTCATGGGTTTGATCCGTGTGGCTGTTAGTTAGTGGTGATTGCTGAATGTGGTGCCGCCAGCAAAGGTCATAATCACGGCGAGAAGGGTTCAAATCTTATTTTGTCATATTATTGATAGAATGCACAAAGCACATAATCAACTAAGTGTTGAGAGACATTTTTAAGTTAAAAGCTCACAATTGCAAAACATTCGAGGCCGTGTAAAATTCTGGATAAACATTAAAGATATCGTTCTTGCTGAATTGATCAAAATGTTTTAATGAACTATATTAGGTGACAAAGCTGCTCCCGCCTGGGGGTGAGATCAAACTAAATCTTTAGGAAAAGTATTCTTGTCACAATCTCGCTTGGCGTACCATGTTAGAAGGATCGATAGCCAGGGCAAGGAGTGCTTGCTTGGCTTAGTGCAGAGATAATGCAACTGAGAAGGGTATCGGGCCATGGTGCTGTAGTAAGAGTGTGCACTGTGGTAGTAAGAATATGCACAATGATAGTAAGAGTGTGCATTGTGGTAGTAAGTGTGTACACTGTGGCAGTAAGAGTGTGCACTGCGACAGTAAGAGTGTGCACTGTGACACTAAGAGTGTGCATGGTGGTAGTAAGAATGTGCACTGTTGCAGTAAGAGTGTGCACTGTGAGAACGAGAGTGTGCACTGTTGCAGAAAGAGTGTGCACTCTGGTAGTAAGAGTGTTCATCGTGGTAGTAAGAGTGTGCAGTGTGGTAGTAAGGACGTGCACTGTGGTAGTAAGGGTGTGCACTGTGACAGTAAGAGTGTGCACTGCGATAATAAGAGTGTGCACTGTGGTAGTAAGAGTATGCCATGTGGTAGTAAGAGTGCACTGTGGAAAGTAAGAGTGTTCACTGTGGTAGTAAGAGTGTTCACTGCGGCAGTAAGAGTGTGCAGAATGATAGTAAGAGTATGCCCTGTGGTAGAAAGAGTGTGCACTGTGGCAGTAAGAGTGTACACTGTGACAGTAAGAGTAGTAAGAGTGTGCATTGTGACAATAAGAGTGTGCACTGTGACAATATGAGTATGCCATATGGTAGTAAGAGTGCACACTGTGGCAGTACGAGTGTGCACTATGGTAGTAAGAGTGTGCCCTGTGGTAGGAGGAGTCTGCACTGTGATAGTAAGAGTGTACACTGTGGTAATAAGAATGTGCACTGTGGTAGTAAGAGTATACATTGTGGTAGTAAGAGTGTGTACAATGGTAGTAAGAGTGTGTACACTGGTAGTAAGAATGTGCACTGTGGTAGTAAGAGTGTGCACTGTGGTAGTAATAGTATACATTGTGGTAGTAAGAGTGTGTACACCGGTAGTAAGAGTGTCCTGTTGTAGTAAGAGTGTGCATTGGGGTAGTAAGAGTGTACACTCTTGTAGTAAGAATGTGCATTGTGGTAGTAAGAGTGTGCACCGTGGTGTCATGTGGCAATAAGAGTGTGTCCTGGGGCAGTAAAAGTGTTCACTGTGGTAGTAAGAGTGTACACTCGTGTAGTAAGAGTGTGCACTGTGGTAGTGAGATGGCACTGTGGTAGTAAGAATGTACACAGTGGTAGTAAGAGTGTTCACTGCGGTAGTAAGGGTGTGTCCTGTTGTAATAAGAGTGTGCGCTGTGGAAGTAAGAAAGTATCCTGTGGTAGTAAGAGTGTGCATTGTGCTAGTAAGAATGTGCACTGTTGTAGTAAGAGTGTGCACTGAGGTAGTAACAGTGTACACTGTGGTATAAGAGTGTTCACTGTGGTAGTAAGAGTGTACACTGTTGTAGTAAGAGTGTTCACTGTGGTAGTAAGAGTGTTCACTGTGGTAGTAAGAGTGTACACTCTTGTAGTAAGAGTGTGCACTGTGGTAGTGAGAGGGCACTGTGGTAGTAAGAATGTACACTATGGTAGTAAGAGTGTGCACTGAGGTAGTAACAGTGTACACTGTGGTAGTAAGAGTGTTCACCTATGGTAGTAAGAATGTGCACTGTGGTAGTAAGAGTGTGCACTGTTGTAGTAAGAGTGTTCACTGTGGTAGTAAGAGTGTTCACTGTGGTAGTAAGAATGTGCACTGTGGTAGTAAGAGTGTGCACTGTTGTAGTAAGAGTGTTCACTGTGGTAGTAAGAGTGTGCAGTTATTTCCAACTGAAAAACAAGGATGAAAGTTGTCTTTCAGTTGGGCAGCACAATAAAGTCCCCATGAGTGTGCACTGTCTCAAGTCGGCACCCGTTCTGATATGGCCTTAGATGTTGCCAGGACATAACATTCCAACCAGCAACCGACCAATGTTTCTCTGTCCACCTTAACATTCATGATGTTCACTCCAGAGCGGGAATTCTCTCCTTCCCGCCTCCTCCTCCGCACCGTGGTGTTCTCTGTGGCGGAGTGGTTAGAGTGTCTGACTTTTTTCAAGGTCGGACTCCTAATCTGAAGGTCGGTGGTTCGATTCCCATGCCCCCATCTCTGCCAATTTGGATTTCCACCGCTGTGTATAACTTTCAGCGACATCAAAGGCCAGTTGCTCTCATACCATGTATATGTGGTGTGGGAGGTTAAAAATCCCTTGGGTCGGTAAAAGTGTAGGCTGGGGCTTTCTATCGACAAACTGTGTAATGGTGAAAACAAGCCTATTCAGGCTTATCCATGAAAGGCAGTATAAATCTTCAACAACAACAATTCCGAGCGAGTGGAGGCTTGGCCCCCCGCAGGAGGCGGCGCAGTGCATGCCGGGCCCCCCCCCCCCCCCCAGACGGACAGGGGGGTTAGGTGCAAGACACTACAGGCATTATTACACGCGATAAAGGGTTTATCACTATCCATATATACAGTAAAGCCTCTCTAAGTGACCACCTCCACAGATCGATCACTCCCCTATACCAATAGCTTTACTTGGGTCCCAACAACACCATTTTAAGGATATTCTAACTCCCTAAACCGAATACCTCCCTAATTGGACCACTTAAAGTCGGTCCAAATGTCGGTCGATTTAGAGAGGTTTTACTGTATATGAAATCAACCCATCTTTGTGCTAAAGATTAGGCACAAGCACTGCTCACCCAGCCATCGCCATTTAAACTTGTTTTTATTGTTCTGAATCACAGGCTGTCAATCCCAGAGTCTCGGTTGCAAACATAGGTAGTTCCATGCCAATGGGATATGGTCATAGAGGTCCATTATCCCTTATCTTAAATCCTTTGGAGCCAGTTTGCACTTCAGAATTTAATGCGCTTTATTTATCCCGCTCAGCGTAAGTATGTATACGTCTTTACTGCAGCATCCATGTTTGATTACTACCTATTTTCTGGAGGGGGAAAAAACCCGACAAAATCCTGAATTCCGAGACACAAGTGGCCCCCCCGAAGGATTTCGGATAAGGAATTCTGGACCTGTATAACCCATGCTGAGGTAAAAGGTCAATCACCGGCTCCGCATATTTAACCTGCATACGCACAGCGCGTTTCGGCCCGCCCACCCCACGCCCACCCTTCTACTGAAGCTCCTCAGTGACCCCGGATGTTCCTGTGATGTCACTTCCGGTTCAGGAAGCTTGCTATTTATAGACGAGGTCTGGTCAGAGTGGCGTGTTCCTTTTTATTAGTGTAGTAGTCTGCATGTCTAGTGTAGTAGTCTGGAGTGGGTATGCAGGTATTGCAATACCTCAGGGAGTTTGACGCCCCTGCGCTGCAGAGTTGTAACCCACTGCCTTGTGGTACAGGTTCTTGACAGAACCGAAGGCTAAGGGAGCAAACCCTAAACAGAAAACCATGTCACTGTGGCAGCATTAAGGGCGGTTGATGTATGGAACTCCCAACATCTCCTGACCAGCCACTGCAGGGACAAATAGTTTTGTGCCTGTCTGGACATGTTCTTGCTGGCGTGAGACCTCTATTTGCTCCCCGAGAGAGTGTCGCTGGTAACTTCCAAAAGCCAGCAGCACTTCAACACTTTTGCAGGCAGCTTTCATGAAATGGAGAGCGACAGTCAAGTAATGAAAGCAGTCTTTGTCGCATCGCGACTGACAGCATGATGATGATGAGTCTGCACTGACCTTTCAGTCTCAGGCAAGGAGAGTTTGTTTTATTTAACGACGCCTCTAGAGCGTATTGATTTTTATCATCTGCTATTGGACATAAAATGTCTGGTCATTCTGACATATTTCTTTGGAGGAAACCCACTGCCGCCAACATAGGCTACTCTTTCCGATAAGCAGCAAGGGGTCTTTTATATGCACTTTCCCAAATATGGGACAGGCCTATGATACAGATCAATGCGTTCTAGAGGCATTGTTAAATCAAACAAACTTTCCAGGTTGGGGGGCGGGGGCGTTAACCTGCTAGTCCTCCTGTGTGGAGACTGGGTCCAGCTGTCCGACTGTTCAGCAGTCTCCATACTGTCTTTGCTTTGGCGGTAGAACCAGGCCAGAGGTTCCCACGTCGTCTTAATGACTTGTCGGGTAAAGCTAAGATTCCATTCATGCGGTATGCGGGTATGCGAATGCGAATGTGAATGTGAATGTGACAACAAATGGAAAAGCATGTAGATGCACAGTGGTGCTTCCATATGTCCAGATGTAAATGCAAATGCAAATGTGAATGTGAATGCAAATGCGGCAAGTGGATCAATCCATGTACCAATCAGTGCAAATGCGAATGCAGATGATACTCTTTTTGCCATAAAACAAGCAAGAAATTTGACTTTCCTTCACAAATCTGTCGCAAGAAAAACCAAACATCGCATGGGTATTCATGCCGCATGCCGCGGATATGGAATCATAGCTTTATGGCTAAAATCGACACATAGAGGGCAGCACCCGTGGACATGGCCACAGCCAGGAGTGCATGTTGGGGGAGGGGGGAGGGATAGCCAATGAGAGAAGTGCTAGGGCGCACTGGGAGTGGGCGGGAATGTGGGCAGGAGTGGCTTAGGCAGGATTTAAAGGATGTCAATAGACTACATCGCCGTTCCAGCTGCGCAGTGCATCGTAGGATGTGTCAGAGCTAAACAAACCCGCGAGAAGTGCATGACATATGCTAATACACTGGGTGCAGTTATGAAATGTGCTAGTTTAAGCTCATCTCAGCTCTTGTTTGAAACATAGAACACTAACTAAAAAAATATATATAATAAATTAAGATATTAATCTTTTATCCAGCATTGCATTTACATCAATATAATCAGCACATTTAGATTTAGACAAATCTGGGCACTCAGACTAGTGTTAAAGCCATAGCCAGAGTCAGTTTTACTTACTTTATTCATGTTTTTTTATTTATATCCTATGGTTAATGACATATGTAGAAATAGAAAATGAGTAGGGTTAATCAGATATTGGTTATATATTTCTTTGAAACAAGTTTTTGTTGACACATTTGACATTTTAATATTAGAATTACTTATGGCTAATCAATGGTGATATAAACATCAGCTTGTAAAGTGACTGAAATTGTATGTTTCTTAGCTCAAAATGCTTAATTATGGAGAGTTGTGTCTCAAAAATATTCATTATATCATTATAGTTCATCCTGCCGTCCATGTTTGTGCCAAATTGTTACGTATTTCTATTAATTTTGAATAAAATGGAAGTTTTGCTCTATGCGTATCGGCAAACTCAATGGCTGTATGCCTTTGCTTTGCTCCCAACGCCGTTTTCAGCGCATGCACACTCGGAACCGTGATCTCATCTATCAGGAGTAGTCTGTGTGTGGTTGACCTTCAACATGTGTGGCCTGCAGCGCCCAAGTATCTTCAAAGTGACCTATGTGTAACACACTTCACTCAGACACAATGTATGTGTATATAGATATAATATATAGTTGGTTGGTTGTTGGAGTTTTACGTCCTAGCAGCAGCTAAGGTCTATAATATATATGTGATATATTACGTATTATATGAATATAAATGGGCAGAGCATTCTTGTGATATTTATTTCGTTTTTATTATGCATGCTATTTATTATTTATCCATACACCGGATCAGCCGATTTACTGTGGGCCGGTTCCCAATTTGGCGCCACCACTCCGGTCACGTGCCTTTACACACCGTTTGGTGTCACATGAGCCTAGATTTCAAGCTTTTGTATGAGGTAGGGCGGTATATTGCTCGGCCAGAGCCTCGGTCAATAAATCGGGGGCTTCCACCACTCCTCCCCTTGTGTCTTTTCTCCTACGAGGGTGTAGCCATCTCTTATATATATATATATATATATATATATATACATATATATATATATATATATATGATACAGTAAAACCTCTCTAAATTGACCGACCTTGGGGCCGATCTTAAGTGGTCCATTTAGGGAGGTGGTCGGTTCAGGGAGTTAAAATATGGTTATAATGGTAGTGTTGGGACCCAAATAAAGCGATCAATATAAGGGAGTGGTCGATCTGTGGAGGTGCTAGGTTAGAGAGGTTCTACTGTATATATATATATATATATATATACAAATGAGCCTGTCTCAAAAGGTGATGACTCTTCTTTTTTTTGTCCATTGTAATGATTGACACAAAACAGCACAGAAACGGTTACACTGAAAACACAAGGATATTTGCTTCAAATCAATATGTATTCTATTGGGATTATGAAACACCATGTAGAAAACAAATCAGTTTATCCTGAGCAAATGCATAAGCAGATAGTGTGTTGATTGTTACAATGAACAAAGTTGTGTCCCATTTTGCTTAACACCTTTTGAGACAGTCTCAAATATATATACTCCGAGCTAGTGGAGGAGAGGCCATGCTGGTACTCATCCCCCCCACCCCTGGGAGGGTGGTGCGGGGGGGGGGGGGTGGTAATGACATCCACTCCAGGTTTAATTACATGCGATACCGGGCTTATCACTATCCATATATATACATATATATCGACCGGACGCGATGGCCCAATCGGTAAAGCATAGGCTTCCCGAATGGAAGGTAGGTAGTTCGAATCCCCACCGAGTCAAACCAATGACTTACAAAATTGATGTGTGTCGCTACCTAGCCTGACACTCAACATTACAAGTGTAAAATATTCCGATAACACGGATTGGTGGGGAATGTGAACTGGTCTATAAAGGATTACACATGGTCTATATGGGTAAATGATGTATAGGGCCAGGTGCATGAATGTATTTATGTAGTTGCTGGTGACTCTTTACTTGTGGTTCCTAGTAATTGTGTATTAGATAGATAGTGTGAGAGGGGCCCTATTGTTAGTGTGGAAGGGCTCAAGAGCTATACTCACTACCCCCTGCCCCCCCCCCCCCAACTGTTAGTCATGGATCACCATACACACACAGCAAGGCAGGTGCAGGCCAAGAGCCACAAGGCATGGTGGTGGTGGGTAGATCACAGTAGCCATGGTGACACAAGAATGCTTACTGTTCATTGGTGGACCTAGAAATGCTTGTTGTTCATTGGAGAGCATCGCCAGGTGGTATACCATATCAGATCCATGTACCACTATATAAACCTGAGGGTGCAAGCTCTCATTCTTCTTTCACTCTTTATACCCTTCCTTTCTCTCCTTGCCTGTATTGATTTCCTATTAGCCTGCCTACACAACGACAGCTGCCAGACGACGACTTTACAGTAGGATAGGGCAAGGACTCGTTAGCTCAGTATCAGGATAATATGACTGAGTGGGCTATCGGGCCATGGTACCAGCAGCCTGGTCTCCCAGATAAGCAACACTATAACGCCACCATGAGTGGGCACTGTCACAATTCGGTAACCATCCTGATATGACCATAGATGTTGCTAGGACGTGAAACCCAAACAAACAAACATATATATATATCACTATCTAAGTAAAGGTAATCTAAAGCTGCATGTTTCGATGAAGCATCACATTTTCAAAACCAAAGCAATTATCTAAAATTGATTCTACATATCTAACTTAGATAATAGTGCACTTATTAGACATTTGTTGCCACATAGAAGGGAATACTGAGTCAATTTAATAGAATGAGTTACTGCTGAAGCCTATGGTGTCAGAGTTTTGGCGTGCTTGCCTAAACTAATTTGACACGATTGCACTTCAAATATCTCAAAACTTAGCCATTTAAGATAACAGTTACTTCAAACTAAAGAAAGATAGATTATAACAATCAATTCAATATATTTATCTGAGAAAAATGACAGAACCTCAAAACCATCGGACTGTGCAACTTTGAAGAAATACAGAAACCCAGAACGGATTCTGCCATTTTAATGGGACCATCGACTTCCGGTTTCCTGCGTCCTGCCAGCGTCCCTCACCCCTGGGTGAGACGCTACTTTCAGCACACTACTCACGCCTGCGCAGTAGAGCGCTTTAAAGTTTGTTTGTTTCTTGGAGTTTTATGTCCTGGCAACATCTATGATCATATCATGGCTGGTACCTACTTGTGACAGTACACACTCATGGCGACTTTACAGTGCCGCCCCACTGGGAGACCAGGCCACCAGAATCAGAACCCCAAATCCAACTCAGTCATATTATCCTGACACCGAGCAGACCAGTCCTAAGCCTATCCTAATAATGCAAAGCGCCTGGCTAGGAAGCGACAAGTATGAATTATTAAGTAATTGGTTTGACTCGACCAGTGCTTGAAGCTATGCGTTTGGATCCCTCCAACTCCGAATGCGGGAGGCGGACGCTCAACTCTTTTGTCCATCCCCTTTGGTCGGTGTCCGTGGATTGCAGTGGACGTCAACTCAGAGATGAATATCATCTGCATGTCTTGGGATTCTGGGTAATGTTGCTCGGTTCAGTTGACAAGTATGTGACAGGAAAGTCCCAAGCATTTGTAAAAACTTCACACCAGAATGTGATTCTGAATTTATCTCACACATCCAAATGAAACGGTAAAAATATGAAGAAGAAATAATTTTTCCCGATTTATATCATGTTTGAAGCACATGCATTCATCATTTCCTGTATGTGTTACTTTTCATTTCAAACTACCACGATGAGTTAAGCATCTGTCTCCAGTTTTTGTAGATCGTGGGATTCGAACCCATGGTTCGAACCCTGATCAAATCAAACCAACAACTTAAAAATTGATACTTCTCATTTCCTAGCGTGGTGCTTGGCATCACTAGGATAGAGCAAGGACTGGTTACAGTGTCAGGATAATGTGACTGTGGGATATCGGGTCATGGTGCTGGCGGCTTCATTTCCCAGTGGGGCAGCATTATGAAGTTGCCATGAGTGTGCACTGTCACAAATCAGTACCCATGCTGATATGACCTGTAGATGTTGCCAGGACTTAAAACTCCATCAAACAAATTACCCACACCCAACCACCCACTCCCACACCCATACATGCACACTCACAGCCACCCAAAAACCCACCCACACTCCCCCCACACCTCCCACCCACACACCACTGTGTATAACTTACAGCGTTATCAAAGGCCAGTTGCTCTCAAACCACGTCTATGTGGTGTGGGAGGTTAAAAATCCCTTGGGTTGGTAAAAGTGTAGGCTTGGACTTTCTATCGACAAACTGTCTAATGGTGAAAACAAGTCTATTCAGACTTATCTATGACAGGCAGTATAAATCTTCAAGAAACACCCCCCCCCCCCAAAAAAAAAACCACCAACCAACACACCCACACACACCCACCAACACACGCACACATACCCATACACCCACCCACACACACATACCTACACCAACCCACACACTCACCCACACCCACACCCACACACCCACACACCCACACTCCACCCACACCTCACACCCACACTCCCCCGACACCCACCTACCCACACCCACAACCATACACCCCCACACCCACCGACCCACGCACTCACCAACCCACCCACACCCGCACTCCCCTCCCACCTCCCACCCATCCACCCACCCACCCACCCAACCACCCACACACACACACATATACCCATACACACATACCCACACTCACTCCCACACACACCGACACCCACACACACGCACCCACCGACACCCACACCCACACACCCACCCGCACCAACCCACCCCACACCCACCCACATACACACACCCACCACCCCCTCCCACCTCCCACCCACATACCACCCCACCACACCCACACCCGCACCCACCCCACGAACACACCCACACATACACCCACCCCCATACCCTCACCAACCCACACACTCACCCACACTACCCCACACCTCCCACCCAAACACACACCAACACACAGACCCACACCCACACACCCACCAACACCCCCCCCCCCCACACACACATACACATATACGCACCCACACACACATACCCACACACAACCACGGGCACACATACCAACCCACCCATCCGCCCACACCACCCACACATCCACCCACACCCCCACCAACACCCACACCCACACACCCACACATACTCACCCACACCTATCCACACCCACCCATATACCCATCCACACCCATCCACACCCATCCACACACCCCCACACCCCCACACATACCCACGCACACACACCCAGCACACCCACACCCACCCACCCACACCCACCCACACCCGCACACACACCCCGCACACACCCACACCCGCACACCCCCACACATACCCACCCACACCCCCACACCCCCACACATATCCACACACACACACACTCACACCCACCCACACCCACACACACATACCCACCTACACAGACCAACACACACCCACACACGCACAAACACTCACTCACACACCCATAACCACACACATCCTGCAGCGTCCTCCGGTAGGGGTAACGCCTCACCTGACGGGGCTGCCTAGTGTAGACGAAATAAGAGGAGAGGGGCATCACTTGGATGTTCTCACATCACACGACGTGTGTGGGGTAGAGCAATTAGTTTCACACTCGACCACAGAGAGCGCTGATGGCAGTGGGCGCCAAGCTGGAAATTGGGGCTTACATCAAGGTCATCTGGCACATTCAAGGTCATCTGACACATTCCTGGTCGATGGATAAGCATAAGGGAGCCTCTAGATAGATCTCTACTTAGGCTGGGATGAGGTTTGCATCCTGGCAATATCTAAGGTCATGTCAGGACGGGTACCGTCTTTTGACAGTGCACACTCATGGCGACTTTTATAGTGCTGCTTCACTGGGAGACCAGACCACCGGCAGCATGACCTGATCTCCCACTCAGTCATATTATCCTGACACTGAACCAACCAGCCCTTGCCCTATCCTAAAAATGCCTAATGAACCCACAGGTTGGAACCCTGAATAAGTCAAACCAATGATTTAAAAATGTATACTTGTCACTTCCAAGCCAGGTGCTCGGCATTATTAGGATAGGGAAGGACTGGTTGGCTCAGCGTCAGGATAATGTGACTGAGTGGGATATCGGGTAATTTAGCGGGTTGTAAAATTTCCCGATATTTGAGATATTGGTCAAGGTTTGAACTATTCTATAATAAATTACAAATGGTCTATATAATGGTAAATGGTATGTAAAACCAAAGGCATATAAGGTATATGTGGTGTTCGTGATCCATTACTGATTTAAGATAAGAATTGTGTATTTTAGTAGATAGTGTGAGAGGGGCACTTCTTGAAATGTACAGAGTCTTTGGAGCTCTGCTCACATACCCCCTCCCCCCCAAGTGTTATTTATGGATCACTGCACACCAGACACAACAGGGCACTGTAGCCAGACATAACTATGCCTTGGTTACAAGGATCTTGAATGTTCATTGGTTGATATAAGAATGCATGTTGGTGATTGGAGGTTTCTGATCAGGTGTGAGCCACCATCTTGATTCTTGAAAACTATAAATAGAATAAAGACTGGAGTCTAGCTCTCCTACTTTCACTCTATATCTGCTTTCCTTCCTTGCCTGTAGTGATTTCCTCTTAGCCTACCTACACAGCTAAGACTGCCAGCCGAGGACTTTACAGGGTGCTGCACGGTACAAGACTAGACCCACCACCCTATCTGACCTATAGGCATTGTTATCTTGCTTATTGTTAGTTTGCATCTGAAATCTTCATATTATTTAAATACCTCTTTCAACAGCGCGGATGGCTGAACCAGATCTTAGACTGACACTCTGATGAGTGTGAGTACATCTGCATATTGCTTGTTTGCTTGTTTGTTGTTGTTTTACGTCCTAGCAACATCTAAGGTCATATCAGGACTCTGCATATTGAGAATATATCAACTATATATGTGATGTATAATCATTATGCGAGTATAAAGGCGCAGAAGGGAGTCATTACTATTAGGTATCCCAAGTGATTTTCAAAAATAGTTTGGAGTTTGATTTAATGGATTTCACCTGTTATTATATTTAATTTGAAATAAAATGACAGCTCATTTGTGAAAATCGCTCTAATACTATTACTAATACTACCACTATTTACTGTACCATTTGGTGCGGAGTACCCCCCTCCCAGGGTGACCACTGGCGCCACCACCGCCATCTTTCCGAACCACGGATGCTCAACACTGTCATTCGCGCCCAGGAATTGTTGTAGCCAGCCTTTATATATATATATATTTATATATATATATATGTATATGCTAAATAAGTGGGTTGTTGGAGGTTTACCTCCTGGCAACAGTTAAGGTGATCTCAGGACGGATACCGACTTGGGACACCTATGATGAAAGTACAAATTTCGCAACCATAAAAATTGTGGCAAGGGGGAAAAGAAGATTATATGGCATCATTTAATATGTTTCTAAAATGTGTTTGATAAGCTATATGAGGTGGTGCTTATCGTGAATAAGTAAATTGTTGGTGGCCATGTTGCTTGCTGGCCCCTTTGACCCAACTGATACTCCACTCTCGGCCAAAAAAGAAATGATTTGAATTATGGGGAGAACATACATTTGTAAAACTGACCACCAAAGTAATATCAGAGGCTATCCAAATATATCCATTCAGTATTACCTGTTGCCATGGTGACCCCATAAGACATTGGATGGCCTTCCCCCTCTCTCCCTCCTCCCACCCACACACTTAATTCTTGCAAAACCCATTAGATACTATGTGATTTATCATCTGAGAAACATATATTGAAGGTAAATGATATATCCAGCCGATCTGTTAGTATATTATCTCTCGCGACCTTGGGCAAACGACACAAATATACATTTTCTCTGGAGTAAGCTGCACATTCAGCTGATACCCACAGCGTAAAGACAATCTAACTCCTTGTGAAATGGTTTTATAAGAGCAGACGACAATCTAAGTCCTTTTGAGAGGATTTTGTAAGAGCAGATGACAATCTAAGTCCTTTTGAGAGGTTTTCGTAAGATCAGACGACAATCTAAATGCTTGTGAGAGGATTTTGTAAGAGCAGACGACAATATAAGTTCTTTTGAGAGGTTTTTGTAAGAGCAGACGACAATCTATATGCTTGTTTGAGGGCTTTATAAGAGTAGACGACAATCTAGATTTTCGTGCCTAGGTGTTATAAGAGCAGGCGACAATCTAAACAACTATGAAAGGATTTGATGAGACCACACGATAATCTAAATGCTTGTGAGAGGGTTTTGTAAGAGCAGACGACAATTTAAACCATTGTGAGAGAACTTTCTAAGAGCAGATGACAATTTAAACCATCATGCAAGGGTTTTGTAAGAGCAGATGATAATCTAAACCCTCGTGAGAGGATTTTATAAGAGCAGACGACAATTGAAAACCTTGTAAGAGGGTGTTATATGAGCAGACGACAATCTTAATGCTAATGAGAGGGTTTTATAAGAGCAGACAACAATCTAAATGCTCATGAGACGGTTTTATAAAAGCAGACGACAAATAAAACCTCTGTAGGAGAGTTTTATAAGCGCAGACGACAATTTAAACCATTGTGACAGGGTTTTATAAGAGCGAACAACAATTTAAACCATTGTGAGAGGGTTTATAAGACTAAACACTCATACAAGGATTTTGTAGGAGCAGACGACAATCTTAACCCTCATGAGAGGGTTTTGTAAGAGCAGACGACAATTGAAACCCTCATGAGAGGGTTTTGTAAGAGCAGACAACAATTGAAACCCTCATGAGAGGGTTTTGTAAGAGCAGACAACAATTGAAACCCTCATGAGAGGGTTTTGTAAGAGCAGACGACAATTCCACAGGAACCAGTTATGCAAGGCTGGGTTTCTACTCACTGGGCTGGGGGATGCAGTGCTGGTTCCGGTACCCACACGGCGGTTCGTCTACTGGGGGCTCCCCGCCTACCCAGTCGATCTTCTTCCCTGCAAGCATCTGGAACTGCTGCAAGACGATACGGAACATTACCACACAACCGCGCGGGTTCGAACCCCGACAGAGTCAAGCAAATGCAATATTTTAATTTACAACGTTCATATTGTGTCACTCTTCCTCTCAGTATAGCATAGGACCTTTTTCCAAAGAGGATCTTGTGCAGTGAGTTGATATTTTCAATATTTGCAGAGATAGATGTCAATGTTGCGTGAATAAAAATAGGAAGATTTTTGACATTTTATTTGGAAGATCAGTTTTTGTCTGGCAACACTTGACATGATAATCGGACATATATATCGAGACATAGTATAATCATACAATATATAATATGTATATATAATTATATTATATACTTTTTCATTCTAAGTCCCACCCTGTATCCCACCATGTGTCTATGTGTCCTTTGCCATTTGACATCCAATAGCCGATGATAGGAATCAATATGCTCTAGAGGTTTCGTTAAATAAAACTAGCCGTTTATGGTATGTGTCATTTTCTAGGCTCTGCTTGCCACCTTGAGCTGCTGATGTATTTAAGCTGCTGTAAGTAGCTGATTTTGCCATTCATATTAGCTGATTTTTTTTTAGATAGATGAGAGTGAAAATGAAGTAGATTTGCACGCGGAATCATAATATCGGAAGAGAGTAGCCAAAATCGGAAGTCTTCCTACAAAATCGGAGCAGTTGGCGATTTGCATTTGTTCTGCGGGGGGGGGGGGGGGGGCTTGGGGATGGGTGGTGAGAATTATGGAGACCTATTCGACAGAGCAGACTGAAGCATGAGATTATTGATGTTAAAGTATGTTCGTTGTTAACCAGGCATCCAGAATATGACAGCAGCATTTGGGAAGATGGACCATGCCATTACCGTGCCAGCATGGCACTCGGCACGATGGACATAATATTAACGGAGAAGGCGAGCGACACACTCAAGACCCGGTCACATACACGTTAGTGGACGTAGTTGAACGTAGTGGAGGCTAACATAGTTGAACGTAGCTGAACGTAGTTGAATGTAGTTAAACGTACCGGCATCCATACTTCTTCGTCATGCTAACTTGGTAATAACGTGAGTGGGCCATGAGTTCCAATTTAATCTTTGGACATGTTCAAAAGAGCGCTGCGTTAAGGGCTGAATTTGAATCCATGATGCTAATGTCCTCTACCATACTCTAGCCTACTCTAGCATACTCTAGCGTGATCTAGCATACTCTAGCATACTTTGACAAAGCCCTGGTCACATAGCCATTAGTGGACATAGGTAAACATAGTGGATGCTAAAGTAGGTGAACGTAGTTGAACTTACCGGCATCCACACTGCGACATATTTATCTGTACTGCAACGTATTTATCTCTACCATAACGTATTCATTTGTACCATAACATTTTTAGCCATACCAAAACCTGCCATACTTTAACGTATTTCAATGTAGTTTAACATACTTACACCACGTTTGACCCACGTTAGTCTCCACTATGTTGACCTACGTTCAAGTATGTGCATGTGACAGGGCGATCACAATGAGACAAAGTCATGTGAACCTTTGTATACAGTATAAGAAACAGTAACAAGAACCTGGCAAATACAGAAAACAAGCTAACATATCGAGACATCATTGAGAACGAGGCTGTTGGTTGGTTGGTGGTGGGAGTTTTACATCCTGGCAACATCTAAGGTCATATCAGGACGGGTACCGACTTGTGACCATGTGCACTCATTGTGACTTTATAGTGCTGCCCCACTGGGAAATCAGGCCACCATTACCTGATATCTCACTCTGTCACATTTTCCTGATGCTGAGCTAACCAGTCCTTTCCCTATCCTATCAATGCCAAGCGACAGGCTAGGAAGCGACAAGCACCAATTGTATAAGTCATTGGTTTGACTCAACCGGGAACCAAACTCCCGACATTACGCAGGCCAGGCCCACGCACTACCGATTAGGCCACCCTGCCTGGTCGCCAAAATTAACTAACCATGCTTACAATTCAAATATCTCTGAAGTTAGTCATTTGAAATATTTGTTTGTTGTTGTTTTACATCCTAGCAACATCTAAGGTCATATCAGGACGGGTACCGACTTGTGACAGTGTGCACTCATGGTGACTTTATAGTGCTGTCCCACTGGGAAACCAGGCCACTGGCACCATGACCTGGTATCCCACTCAGTCACATTATCCTGACACTGAGCACACCAGTCTTTGCCCTGTCCTAATAATGCTGAGCGCCTGGCTAGGAAGCAACAAGTATCAATTTTTAAGTCATTGGTTTGACTCGACCAGGGTTCGAACCCACGACCCCACGATCTACCAGCATGGGAGACGGACGCTCTAACTCATTCGGCCATCCCGTCTGGTTGAAATGAAAGCTGCGTCAAATAAAAATAATATAGACTAATGATCTAGCTACGATATTCATCGTAGAAAATGACAGAAACTCAAAAACCATCGGACTATGCAAACTTTAACTTGCGGTAAACGTATTTTTAATTAAAAAGAAATAATAATAACAATAATTAAAAGGTTTATATATCAAATATATAAAAAATTATAAAAATATAATAATAATAATAAAACAATATTAATAACAATAAAAATCACAACAAATTAAAGTAAAAGAATTTCTTTTTAATTTTAAAATTAAATTTGTTTTTTTTAATAAAACGAAAATGCTAATTGGGCGGAAACACACAGACGCACCGGAAGTGACTGGTTCTCGATGATCCGGAAGATGCCGACCGGAAGCATGGCATGCCGTCCGGCGTTGTCTGGGATCGCAGTCCGGGCCAGCACTGTGTAGTTACCAAGAGCGTCCCCGTTTTCGTCGAACCGCGTCAGGAAGCCCTGTACGCCTGTTAGGGGGCAGAGGTCAGAAGTCAGATAGCAGAAGTCAGAGGTCAGGGGTCAGGAAGGTCAAGGGCAGCAGTCTGGAGACTGCGGAATGAGAAGCGACTCGCTGCTCTGCCTTCACCTGACCATGTTCAAACATACATGGTCCAGTGACTGCAGAATGAGATCTGCCTTCACATGATCATGTTCAATCAGACATGGTCTAGTGACTGTGGAATGAGAAGAGTCTCGATCTGCCTTCACCTGATCATGTTCAATCAGACATGGTCTAGTGACTGCGGAACAAGAAGCAACTCGATCAGCCTTCACCTGATCATGTTCAATCAGACATCGTTCAGTGACTGCGGAATGAGAAGAGACTCGATCTGCCTTCACCTGATCATGTTCAATCAGACATGGTTCAGTGACTGTGGAATGAGAAGAGACTCAATCTGCCTTCACCTGATCATGTTCAATCAGACATGGTTCAGTGACTGCGGAATGAGAAGAGACTCGATCTGCCTTCACCTGATCATGTTCAATCAGACATCGTTCAGTGACTGCGGAATGAGAAGAGACTCGATCTGCCTTCACCTGATCATGTTCAATCAGACATGGTTCAGTGACTGCGGAATGAGAAGAGACTCGATCTGCCTTCACCTGATCATGTTCAATCAGACATGGTCCAGTGACTGCGGAATGAGAAGCAGCTCGATCTGCCTTCACCTGATCATGTTCAATCAGACATGGGCCAGTGACTGTGGAATAAGAAGCAACTTGCTCTGGCTTCCCCTGATCATGTGCAATCAGACATGGTTCAGTGACTGTGGATTGAGAAGCAACTCGATCTACCTTCACCTGATCATGTTCAATCAGACATGGTTCAGTGACTGTGGAATGAGAAGAGACTTGATCTGGCTTCACCTGATCATGTTCAATAAGATATGGTCCAGTGACTGTGGAATGAGAAGCAACTCGATCTGCCTTCACCCGATCATGTTCAATCAGACACAGTCTAGTGACTACGGAATGAGAAGCAACTTGATCTGGCTTCATCTGATCATGTTCAATCAGACATAGTCCAGTTACTGCGGAATGAGAAGAGACTCAATCTGGCTTCACCTGATCATGTTCAATCAGACATGGTCCAGTGACTGCGGAACGAGAAGCAACTGGATCTGCCTTCACCTGATCATGTTCAAGCAGACATGGTTCAGTGACTGCGGAATGAGAAGTGACTCGTTCTGGCTTCACAAATTCAACAATCGGTTAAAAACCTGGAGACAGGAGAAACGGTAAAACAAAAGGAATGACGGTGTTCTGAGTTATTGATCAGCAATCTATTTGATAGAACTCAAGCTGCGACCCAGTGTGGTTACGCACTATGATTTGTGGGTCGGGGCCCTTCCCAGCCCTATCTTTCATTATAGGGCCGATAGCTTGAAACATATAACCACATGCTCCTGATGACCACCACCCCTGATAGGATTATTGCAATATATTTGTTTCCAATGTAAATTCCAGTGAAATTGTCCAAGCAAATATTTTACGCTGAATAAAAAACCCCATTTAATGTATGTGTGTTCACCAGCTTCCCACCCCCCTTCCCCTTTGCCACCGCCAGTACTTACACCGCGCCGACTCTAGTCAACTACACCTTGTTCTAATTAGTAACCATGGTAACCCTCATATCCCCTCCTGTGTGCAGGCAGAAGGGTCTGTCGCTGCTCCACAAGTGCGCCGGAGAGAATGACTACTGTTGTGCTACCACTGCGTATTGCATCACCAATGTTGGACCGCCTTGCTTTCAG
Source organism: Branchipolynoe longqiensis (assembly GCA_030323885.1). NCBI lineage: Eukaryota > Metazoa > Annelida > Polychaeta > Phyllodocida > Polynoidae > Branchipolynoe > Branchipolynoe longqiensis. The sequence continues at coordinate 80,734,542 of CM059192.1, forward strand.
CACCATGCAAAGTGACTAATCTATCACCCCTAATGGAACTCGTTACAGTTTGACTGGTACTCCACCCAATTCAGGCCAGTTGGGATAAGAAACAGTAACAGAAATGGCGAGGAAAGTTGTCTCCATCTTCATGAAATTAACAAATATAATCCAAAATAAATTATTACAAATATAGTTTTAAATAAACATAAAATTATGGTAATGTTTTAACTGATTATTGAAGCTTTGAGACCAGTAAAGTTGCATAGAATGATTAAAGCATATTTGAAAGCAAAGCAAAACCCCAGAAGGTCACGGCTCACAAACTGGGCTGCCCCAACGGGGTAATCTGGACCACCCTCAGTAGATAACGAACAGCTACAAATTACGTACAAGCCTATAAATGTAGAGTAGGCTATTTCATAAGTGGTAGTAAAACCAAAACCAAAAAACCAAAAAATTAATATACTATTCGCATCCACTACAAGGGTGATCAGAAAATAAAACCAATAACACCTACACTTAGAACTAAAACCATTAGCTATCTAACGGTTCTTCCCTATTTCGGATCGACCTTCGATAGCCAAACCCAACACAAAACAAGCTCAAACATCTACGAGCCAAGAACACCCATAACTGCCAACAGCTACCTAGCAATCCTTCCCTATTTCGGATCGACCTTGGATAGCCAACCCCAACAGAAAACAAGCCCAAACATCTACAGATACTAAATAATCACCATGTACCTGCTACTGTGTGAGAAACAAAAACATCTTATCACCTCCTACTGTGTGATAAGATTAAACCACTACTACAACTGGCCAGCATTGAAAACAAGCACTAGCACTCAAGCTTACATGCTATGGACAGTATAATCACATCATAAAAAAAAAAGAAGAAGAAAATGTTGATTTGAACCAAGCATATCCAATTTAGACACTGGTGCACTTATTAAGTATGTGTTGCTATATGGAAGGGAATATTAAATCAATTAACCAGAGGGATGGCCAAATGAGTTAGAGCATCTGTCTCCCATGTGGTAGATTGTGGGGTCGTGGGTTCGAATCCTGGTCGAGTCAAACCGATGACTTAAAAATTGATACTTGTCGCTTCCTAGCCAGGTGCTCGGCATTATTAGGATAGGGCAAGGAGCAGTGGAATGAGGAAGACCAATCGCCTGTGACTGAAATTTCCCCTGCTTAAACAACTAATATACCAACAACAAAAAATAGAACCTGATACTGCTGAAACCTATGGGGGTCAGTTTTGACAAGATTGTCAACATTCCTTTCACATATTTGCACTTCAAATACATCTCCAATTTTAGACATTTTAAATCAAAGCTAAACCCCGATTTAGCGCGACCCCAATTTTCTTTCGGGATCGCATTATATGGCCCTGACCGATCGCGTTCTACCGGGGTCAGACTGCACGGAAAGCAGAGCAAGGTGGACAGGAAGCAGAAACGATGCTCACTGGTGTAGGCCTGCCCCTTGATCTTGTTGATGATGCTGGTTCCGTCCGTTATGGCGCCACCGTCGGCCAGCACCTTCTTCACTGCGAAGGCATATTGGAAGACGGCGTCGAACAGGTAGGCTGCATATACCGTCACCTGGAGGAGTGGAAGGAGCAGACGACAATTAGTGGTGGGTTTTACAGAGTCCGAAAGTCATATTTCATGGGTGCTATTTGATGATCTGAATAAAGGAGAGGCAGCAGACGACAGACAATCAGCTAGGTGTCTAAAACTCACATTCCATAGGTTCTATTTCCTACACCAGATAAAGGATAGATAGCAGACAACAATCAGTGGTGGGCCACGGGATCCAAAACTCACATTCCATGAATGCTATTTCATAAAATATATAAAGGACTGACAGCAGATGACAATCACAAGTGAGCCACAGAGTCCAAGACTCACAGTTTGTGAGTGTTATGTCATAAAATATATAAAGCCACTTTTTGGCGCATGTGCACATCCTACAGACTCGGGTTGAATAAACAAATACGCTCTGGGTGGAAAAAATGGTGGCTTAATCTAAGACTTAATATTTTTTTTCAATAACCGATCTAAGTCTAGCAAAATAGGATTTAAAGTATTTTATGATTGTACAAGCTGACAAGCTCGGTTATTAAAAAAAAAGCATGAAAATAACACATAGGACCTGTACTTCCAGCACAGATGTGACATCATCGCTCCTCGCAAACCCCAGCCAAGAGCTGGGTTGCTGGGGTTGGGTCTTTTTGCACAGGGCACGTGTATTTCCCGACTCCACTTGCAGTGTTCGATTTGAAATTCTGACGACTCGGGTGACCAGAGTCGCCCGGGTCGTGTTAATCGATTACGGCCCGGACGACAATCAGAAGTGAGCCACAGAGTCCAAAACTCACATTTTGTTAGTGTTATTTCATAAACTATATAAAGGACTGACAGCAGACGACAATCAGACATGATGAGCCACAGAATCCAAAACTCACATTTCATGAGTGCTATTTCATAAACTATGTAAACAAGAGGCAGCAGACAACAATCAGTAGCTGGTTATGGGTTCCAAAACTCACATTCCACAGGTCCTATTTCATCAATTATATAAATAAAGGAGAGGCAGCATACAGTGGCAGGCCACGTGGTCTGAAACTCACATTTCATGGGTCTTAATTTGTAAACTGTATAAACGAGAGGCAGAAGACGACTATCAGCCACAGTTTGAAAATTCACGTTCCAGAGGTCCTATTTCATAAACTATGTAAAATACTGACAGCAGACGACAATCACCAGTGGACATCAGTGCTGGAAAAAAAGTTATTATTCAACTCGAATACAAACAAATTTACACGAAAAAGAAGACAAAAAGAAAAGAAGGAACCCCCCCCCCACACAGAGCAAGAAGAAGAGACACGATGCTCACCCGCTTGGGGATGCCGAAGGGGTTGGCGAAGGAGAAGGGCGGCCTCTCGTTGAGCTGGTCGACCCGGTGCTGGAAGCGCTTGTACTTGGGGCTGGACGGGTACGAGTAGACGATGACTAGCAGAGAGCGGCAAGCCTCCAGGGTGTAGTTACTGGTGGGCGGCCCAAAGGTACCTGCAGGAGGAGGAGGAGAAGGAGAGCGTGGTCACGTGATGACAGAAGCATGAGGTAAACACAGGTGTTATGTTCTATGGTGAGGTGTAGCTGGAGCAGAATGTGTATGTCATTGTCATGTGATGCAGGAAACGTGAGGTAAACACAGGTGTTGCATTGAATGGTGAGGTGTGGCTGGAGCAGAATTAGGTATATGCCATAGTCACATGATGAGGGGAGCATGAGGTAAACACAGGTGTTACATTGAATGGTGAGGTGTGGCTGGAGCAGAATTAGGTATATGCCATAGTCACGTGATGAGGGGAGCATGAGGTAAACACAGGTGTTACATTGAATGGTGAGGTGTGGCTGGAGCAGAATTAGGTATATGCCATAGTCACGTGATGAGGGGAACATGAGGTAAACACAGGTGTTACATTGAATTGTGAGGTGTAGATGGAGCAGAATGAGATATACATCATGGTCACGTGATGCGGGAAATATGAGTTACACACTGCCATTCCACTATATGGCAAAACCTACCTTGCACCAGAACGAGGTGCAAAAGGTGTTTATACTTTGATGGCAGCATGAGTTAAACACAGTGATTCCACTGTTCGTCAAAGTGCACCTGTACCACAATGAGGTACACATCAAGGTCACGTGATGATGACAACACGAGTTAAACACCGTCATTACAATGTATGACAAAGTGTACCTGCACCAGAACGAGGTACAGAAGAACATGGTCATGTGATGTTGGAAACATGAGTTAAATGCCGTTACGTGAAGTGTACCACTGCCAAACAGGTACAATGGCACGGTAAAGGAAGTTAGTTTGCCTAGTAATGTTCTGCACCCTAGTAACATATAAGGGTGTGACAGACGGTTATTGATCTGCGGCAGTGCGCTCTCATATTGTACCACCTCACCAATATAATGAATCCTCACCACCATGACAGGATATCCCTAGCCTGCTCCCCTGGCCTTTGTTTCAACAGGGGCCGCCACTGTGGTCGTTTCAAAGGCCAGGCACAGAGGCGCATGGGTTTTCTGCTATTATCACTCACTTTTGTTGGCGCCAATCAAAACAATGTCATTATCAAAATGGATATTTCAGTGCCTTCTTTAAGCATTGGATGCACAGAGAAAGTAATTTATAATGCAATATATATTACTTGATTATGTTGCAAATATGTCAATGACTTATTCTGGATTCTGATTTCACTCAGAATATATTGTGAAAGTGATATTTAATGGGACAATCTGAGTCCAAATTGAATAATTGGATTTCTTCTTAGAAAAAATCTACTCCACTTCACATAGAGTGTCAGCTTGTATTACAAATCATATACATTATTTAAACAATGGAATAGACACTCTAACATGTTGAGATCTTATTTTCTAAATGACATTGGATGGCATATTGTATGAAATGAGTTATGTTAGTTTTAGCAAATTTATATTGATGAGTGTTATTAGGAGTATTTCTCATAGGAATAACTGCAGTGGCTTTTGTTATTACTGTCACAACACTGTCTCCAAGGCCGTGTTCACACGGGAAAAGTTTAAATCGATTTAGACAAGGCGAATTATATAAATCGATTTAGACGCCCGTTCACATGGGCAGTACTTGGGCCGGAAATCGATATCAGCGCATGAGCAAGTCGATACTAACCAGCGCCAGTTTTGGTTAGTCGACGTCGGCACGAGAGAGTGTGGGTTCGACCTAGATATGTATAGACTGAATCATATTGTTTTGGAACCGTAAAGACTTCTGCTGGGCAGTGAAAACCTATAAATAAATGATGAAAAAAAAATATGTGGACCTCTATCCGGTTCATAGACCAAATTATATAATATGCGCTTTTGATCGACCGGAAAGTCAACAAACTAAGGTCTCGACTGCGCATGCGTGTCACGTCCTTAATCTGCCTTATTGCATCCACATGGGCAAAATAAACCGCTTCACAGAAATTGACTCGCGTAATCGACCTCCACAAGTGGTTTACAGTATCCGCATCACAGGAATCGATTCAGCCCTAATCCGACTCAGCCGCCCATTCACACGCGAAATGTAACCCGAACTAGGCAAGTCGATTTCTACGAATCGATTTACATTGCCCGTGTGAACACGGCTCAATACAGGTTCCTAAATAACCCAGTAGAAAAAGTGTTGGGAAGCTGGGTTGATATATCCACATCATTTTCCAATCTAATATGATAAATAAATGATATAGAATGATAATTATGAATGTTCATCTATCATAGCTCCTAATTTAAGCATATGTGTGTGCAGCGGTCATAGATAGTCCTAAAAATGCTGTGTTTGAATTATTTTGAACACTACTCTGTTTACAAAAGTATTAGTTCAGCAATTTGTCACTAGACGCCGCAGCAACCTCTGGGCAAGTCCCATGTGGATGGCACCTAGCTGAAAACATGGGAACTGGAACCCGGCTAGGATATCGCACTCAGTCAAATCATCCTGTCACTGAGTGAACCAGTCGCTGCCTGGTCTTAGTACATACATTGGGTTTGAACGCTGAGAGGAGAGTTTCAAGTCTGCTGTCGGAAGCGGGAAGGGTAGGGGGCGCCACAGGCGTAGGCCCGAGACGCGGGGAAGGGGAGGGAGGAGGCTGGGAGGGAGAGGGGGGGAAGCAGGGGGTGAGTGGGTGGGGAATCTTCCTCGCCGCCAATCAAACGCAATGCGAGCGAGCATTGCGACCAGTGTGTGCTTTATGTGTTGTATAACTCGTTATGCGAATATTATTTTGAATGGAGTCCACCTGCATTGCTTGTCCGCTATTAACCTATATATATATATGCCTTCGTGTTGCTATATGATATGTAGGCCAGTAATGGAGCAGTCACACTACGACGTGTTGCATCAACGTTGGCAAGCGTGGGTTTTTGGGCGAAACGTCGGAACGCGTCGGAACGCGTTACTGGCGCGTTAGAAACACGTTACGGGCGCGTCGGTACACGTCGGTACATGTAGATTTGGATACAAAGCATTGGCGCGCGTCGGCGCGCGTCGGGCAGCGCCGAAAGTTTTGTGCTTGCACAAAACTTTCGGCGCTGGCCGACGCGCGCCGACGGGTTGGCTAGCGCGTTACGGGCACGTTTTCAGGACGTCGATACGCGTTACCAGCAACGCGCCGGCAACGCGCCTGTAACGCGTCAACAACGCATTGATAACACGCTTGGAACCCGTCGACTTCTTGGGAACCCGCCGATAACACGGCGATATATGACGTTGATAACACGCGCCCAACCCGCCATCTGCGACTGACGTGCTGGCGACACGCCGATAACACGTTGATAACACGTCGATAAGACGCTAGCAGCCGTGGGAATGCGGCGCAACTTTTGAGAAATTGGGTCAAGCGGCGGGGGTTTCTTGCGCGCAACACGCTGGCAGCGCGCCAATAACACGCGAGCAACGCGCTGGCAACACGCTGCGATGTTTCGACTTTTCGCAAAACCCGCCGAAAAGTTTGACGTTTCTCGACGCGTTGAATATATTTAAGCGCGTTGGCGGCACGCCGCAATACACGTCGTAGTGTGACTGCTCCATAAGGACGATATACGACTGAGTGATATTATCAGATAACGGTGCCTGTGGGCCAACTGACCGATAAAGACGATGACCACGGTTTTTAATGTTTGTCTGTTTGCTGTTGTTTTATGTCCCAGCAACATCTAAGGTTATATCAGGATGGGTACCGACTCGTGACGGTGTACACCTTCGGTGACTTTATTGTGCTGTCCCATGGATATACCTGGGGAGAAGGGGGTGACATAGATGCAGATTGGTTATGGTCTCTTTGTGAAATAGCAATGAAATGTGCTTTGACATGGACTGACAACTTACATTAGTCTCACAAAATGCTTTGAAGTGAACTGAGAGCTACATTAGTCTCACAAGTCACTAATTACACCATATTAATTTAAGCACATGTTTCAGTGTCATCAAACATTGGGAAATGTAGCAGGGAGGCCCCCCTCTTTGAATTATTGAAAAAAATTGAAGCCATTTACCAAACCAGCGCCTTACAAACCAATGTGATTCCTCCTAGCGTGTCGCTTCTTAGCATCACACAATATGGGTATAATTCTTCCAGCGGCATTCATGACAGCATCCCATGTGTATTCTTTGCACTTCTGCGCTTTGCATATTTGAGATTTCTAGCGAGCCGAACATGTCGCTAATGCTGCAGTCACACTACGACGCTTCTCTCCAACGCGTGTCGACATGTGTCACTTTTTGGCGAGACGTCGGGAAGCATTACCTGCGCGTTAGGGGCGCGTCGGTACACGTCGGTACACCTTGATGGACGTCCACGGTCGGCGAGGATCGTCTGCGCGCATCAGGGCATGTCGAAAGTTTTGTGCTTGCACAAAACTTTTGGACGTGTGCCAACATATGGGTCGGACGTTACGGGGACATTATGCGCGTGTCGAGATACGTTGGACGCGCTGGAAGATCGTTATGCGAATGGTAGGCAGATGCCGTGCGCGCATGAGGGTCGTCTCCACATGTTATGCCAAATCATTGCTTTGTTGTTTTATGCCCTAGCTACATCTAAGGTCATATGATGACGTCGCACCAAACTTTTTTTTTTCCCACACGCGTCGACACATGTTGGCCGCGCACTACTAACATGCTGCGTTGATGCCCAACATTTTCCCTCCACCACTGAAAAGTTGGACGTGTCTTGACGCGTACAAATTATTTTGAGCATTGGCGGCATGCCGGCGAGAAGCGTCGTAGTTTGACTGCAGCATAAGATGCGCATAGAAGGCTATTCGCGTAGAGAATGTGCCTTAATATCACGTGACCGGATGTTGGCCGTGACACGTGACCGGCGCGTTCTTGGCGGATGGAGGTAGATGGCTTTGGAGAGCGGTTGATTTGCAAAGCGGAGAAATAGTTGTTTGATGTCTAAAAGGCAATGCATACACACATCAGCGCCAACCCGAAACTGATACTGACATGGTTGGTTGTCAGGATACCATCTCTCCTCATTAGCAAGTTACCAGGACAACCAAATTAACTCAGAGAGAAACACAAAATAATAATTTTTTAGTTTTTGTTGTTGATGGGGTATTTATGCTGTCCATAGCATAGAGGAACTTCTGACACCTTGCGTTAGCGTAGTTAGAGCTTTCCCAGGATTCTACATCAGCAAGCAACTTGTTATCGATGTTCATTGGTTAATACATGTAGTTCTATTAGAACAGTTTATTATTCCAGTCATCGATGGGCCTTTAAAAACATTAACACTACTTTTGTATTTATCATATTATTTATATTAGTATAGCTATATAAAGCAGTCAAACAGATTAGTTGGTTGAAATTAATACTACTTTTGTATTTATAATATAATTTTTTTTAGTATACATATGGAATTTAGAGAAACAGGTTAGTTGACTGAAATAAATATTATTTTGTATTTAGAATATTACTTATATTATTATACGTACAGAAAACACACAAACAATTCAGTTGGTTGAAATATATACTACATTTGTATTTATAATAGTACTTATATTATTATTCCTATAGCAATCAGACAGACGGGTTAGTTGGTTGAAATAAATACTACCTTTGTATTTATAATATTGCTCATATTATATGTTATTATACATATAGAAAGCTAATTGATATTTGTCGCTTCCTAGCCTGGCACTCAACATTATTAGGATAGGGCAAGGATTGGTTAGCTAAGTGTCAGGATAATGTAACTGATGAGCTCGCAATACCAATGCTAAGCTCGTTGCTCGTGCTTTGGAAAAGAGCTCTTCATATATATAAAGAGCTCTTCATATATATAAAGAGTTATTCATGTATATAAAGAGCTCTTCATATATATAAACTAATAAAGAGCTCTTCATATATATACTACATGGGGAGGCTGGAGCAGTAGATGACTATGAAGGCCCGGTCACATACACGTCAGTGAACGAAGTTGAACATAGTGGAGGCTAACTTAGTTGAACGTAGTGCAACGTACCAGCATCCATACTTCTCCGTGATGATAACATGATAACGTGTGTGAACCGTGAGTTCCAATTTCAGCTTTGGACATGTTCTAAAGAGCATTATGTTTGTGACAGACCTAGCCTCCGTGATGATAACATACTCTAGCATACTTTAGCGCACTCTAGCATACTGTAGAATACTTCTTAATGTACTCTAGTGTACTCTAGTGTACTCTAGCATACTCTAGCTTACCCTAGCATTCTCTAGCATACCCTAGCATACTTTGACCCACACAAAGCCTTGGCCGTTCTGCCGTGGTCACATAGCCGTTAGTGGACAAAGTTGAACGTAGTTGAACCTAGTGGAGGGTAATGTAGTTGAACATAGTTGAATGTAGTTGAATGTAGTTGGACGCACCGGGATCCGTGCCATAACGTACTGGGATCCGTACAGTAACGTATTTATCCATACCATTAAGTGGGTCATCAACCAAAACCTGCCGTACCTTAATGTAGTTTAACGTAGTGACAGCACTTTTCACCCACGTCATTCTAACTACGTTCAACTACGCTCACTAACGTGTATGTGACTGGGGCTTGAGAGACTCCCGCAGTCCATGGAGCTGAGTGAGTGATGAGGGAGAGGAGGGATATTCCGGGTTATTATACTCGTATAATTCTTAAACAGCATATATATATATATATATAAATATATATATATATATACGAAGAGCTCTTTTATTTATGAATCACTCTTATCCAAAGCATAATCTAAGAGCTTGGCATTCGCACTGCAACCTAATTTTTTTTTGATCGGCGCTTATCAAGTTTTGGAAAAGCATCTATGTAATTTTTCTTCTTTATCACGTTTTGGAAAAGAGCTCTTCATATATTGATTTACCCTGACAAAAAAAGGGAGAAGTTCTGGCTGAAGACTGTTTCTGTGTGCAACAAGAAGCTAGACCCAACCTGGTGGGAGTTTCTTCCTGATCGAACTCTTCGCCCAACCGGAAACTCAACCTGCTGCTGATCAATAAAGTAGCAGGCTGCACTCACCTCACCGGGTGGGGGGGGGGGATGGAGAGGGTGGGGGGGAGGGAGTCACGCGCCAGTAGGCGAGGGTAGACTGATTGCATCAGGCAACCTGGGCGGTCCAATGGGCAAGACACTTTCCCCGGTGTGGCCAAAGTGTGAGTCTGAACACCGCCCCAGGGTTGATGATATTCCCTATGTTTGCAGCCAGTCCACAATCACTGGAGCCATGACCAGGATGCTACGCATGCTGTGCGTGATGTGCGTGTGTTGGTGAAGATGATTTTGTATATGGATCTTTCTATGTAAACATATTGCCTGGTGTGTTTTGTTTTATGTCCTAGCAACATCTAAGGTCATATCAGGACGGACATATTGCGTGGATATTTGTATTGTAATAAAAGGCGTTTGAACCGTCTTGTGGGTTGGAAACACTTACATATAATATCTTTCGAATTGTGGGGTGACAAGTGCAAAGGCTCTGTCACACATCGCCGGATTGGGGAAATGAAAAGAAACCGAACAAAGACCATTGATATCCGGTAAAGTACGGTCTGTGTCCATAGCATATCTGTTGCATATCCGTTTATATCCGTTGATATTCGGCCGGATCCGTTAAAATTTTGTCATGCACAAAACTTGGAATGGATGCTGCCGGATTGACGTCTACGGTTCTTGTCTGGTTTGAGTTTGTTTAGTCCACTTATCGTCCGTTAGTTATCTGTTCATGTACGTTTCATGTCCGTTTAATGTTCGTTCATCCGGCGGCCTTTGACCCGATATTGCAACATTTTGACACATTTTAATACATTTTGATACTTATGAAGCCCGAACACCACCAGACTAGAAAATTCTGTCTATTGTTCAATCCGGCACAATGTGACAGGCACCTTACATTTGTTGTTTGCTTGTTTGGATTTTACATCCTATCAAGGTCAAGGTCAATGGTACTTGCCAGACCTACAGTGCGCACTAATTGTGACTTCATAGTCCTGTCTCACTTGGAGACAAGGTCACCTTTGAACCAATATTGTACTCAGTCACATTATCCTGATATTAAGCCAGCCAACCCAGTCCTCTCCATGTCCTAGTAATTCTATATAGTGACAGCTATCAATTCTGTAAGTCAATTATCAAGAAAAAACAAAAAAACTAACATAGAATTATTAACCACAAACAATAATTATAAGAAAATAAAACCGAAAACTGCCCAGCATTGAAAACAAGCCCGATCATCCGGGCTTACATTTTATGGACAGCATAAACACCCAAATACATATTTTTTTTTTAACTGGTTTGATCCGGCTGGGGTATTATTATTTACCCATAAACTCTCGCAGGTGGAAACCAGCCAGAACTCCTAGCGATTAAGCTCTATCGTCCAGTCACACAAAAATTAGGACGCCAATCAAGACTACCCGCTCCCTGGGGGGGCAGAGTTCCTGCACCTATCAGCCAATCACTTCACAGAGCTTTTTCAGACTTTTTTTGAATAATATACTGTACAGATTTAATTAAATATTAACAGAAATGAGTGAGGTGATGCAATTTATAGATCTCTATGTGGACGATCACTTAGCTGGCCAGTTTAGTCTGTGATATAACGGGTCTGCTACAGGCTTGCACATTCGATAATTTAATTGAAAATTTACGCTTTGTGAAGATAGCTGGTAAAACATCTTAGATACATATTATACTGACTAAATCCACATTTAAAACATTTTAAAGACGCTTATCAGAAAAGTGACCATTTTAAAGACTTTTAAAGGCCTTGAAAATTGACTAATCAATTTAAGACTTTTTAAAGATCTGCAGGAACCCTGGGGGGGGAAGCGGACATTGAGGACTTAAGCTAAGATTCCGTACACGTGGTATGCGGTATGCGGTATGCGAATGCGAATGCGGCAAAAAATCTAAACGCTTTGAAGTCAATGGGCTACATCCCTTACACGCGGTATGCGAATGCGAATGCAGCAACTCGATCGGTCCCTGTAGCGATTGGTGCGGCATGCGGCATGCAGCATGCGGTATGCGAATAGGAACATCAGTCACACTTGTCCATTAGTTTTAGATTAGGAGAGGCGACTGATCATTACGGAACGGTCATGCACAGGGGTGCTGAGGGGGAAACATATGGTATTGGTGGTGGGGGGTGGATGCTTGCCGCTTACCGCGTAGAAGGAATCTTCCCATTCACATACCGCATACTGCATGCCGCATACCGCATACTGCATACCTCGTAGAAGGAATCTTAGCTTTAAATGGCAGCCTGCGTCTGCAGCAACACATGCTACCAAAACCTAAGCATAAACAATCAGGTAAACACACCTGAGCCCTCAGTGTAGCTGGAGGCAGTAACACTGCCTAACAAATATTGATGCTTTCTCATCAGTTCTTCACTGCTTAACCCACTCGCCCCACACTCCTCCATGCACCCCCAACCCCTCCCGTATCGGGTCGTACTCAAGACTGGCCATCTAACAATAGTGAAGCATTGACACTGGTTGGTGTGTTGGTTGTTGGAGTTTTACGTCCTGGCAACATCTTGTTTTTCTTTATTTTTTTATTCAGGCTGTATTTATACTGTCCATAGAATATAAGCCCGGGTACCCAGGCTTGTTTTCAATGCTGGCCAGTTGTAGTGTTGGTGTTATCTTACCACACAGTAGCTGCTGATAAGGTATTTGATTGCCTGCATTTCAGTAGCAGATAGATAATTGGTTGGTATGGTTAGTAGCCTATGTTAGTTTTTTTTGGATTTTCTTGGCAAATATGTATTATTTTATTTTGTTCTACTCTTATTACTAGACTAGCCTACTCCTATTTACATATCATAAACTTGTACGTAGCTGTGTGGTGTGTTATCTGGCTACTTTTGGAATGGTTACCTTCCATAGGGCGTCCCGCTGGTGGGCCGTGACATATCACATGCCCCTTTGCAGTGCAGCTTAGAGGGGGTTTCCTAGCCTTATTTTGCACAGATATTTTTGTAAATTTTTAGGTCAGGAACTTGTCATTCCTTTACCTTTTGGGCATTCCACACCTTGGTAGCCATTTCCAGCATGCTTCTCTCATGAGCTATTATTTGGCTTTTGGTCTGCTTTAGTAGTGGTGCATTATTTGCTCTAGTAGCCTTTTGTGGTTACATGGTGATTATTTTGCATCAATTTGCATGGGGCCTGTAGGATTCATATGGGTCTGTAGTTGTCCATGCTTTGTTCATCTCCACCTTTATGGAAGGGGTTGATAGTGGCCGTCTTCCAGGCTTCGACAAATTTACCTTGTTCGAAAGAGGCATTAAATAAGTCTTTTATGGTGTTTGGGATGGCTTGGAATGATCTAATGTCATATCAGGACGGGTACCGACTTGTGATAGTGCACAGTCAAGGCGACTTTATAGTGCTGCTTCAATTGGAGACCAGACCACTAGCACCATGAGCTGATATCCCACTCAGTCACATTATCCTCACATTGAACCAACGATTCCTTGCCCTATCCTAATAATGCTGAGCGCCTGGGTAGGATGCAACAAGTATACAATTGTTATGTCATTGGTTTGACTCGAACAAGATTCGAACCAGTGAGTTCGACTCCCACGATCTACCAAAATGGGAGAAAGACGTTCAACTTTTTCAGCCATCCCGTCTGGTGGGTTGATGCGGTAACATTGACTGACAAATATTGAAGTTTCCTCATCAATTCATCACTCCTTCACCCACAGATGGCCGAATAAGTTGAGCATCCATCGCCTGGTTTCGTAGATCGTGGGATCCAAAACCTGGTCGAGTTAAACCAACAACTTCAGAATTTATACTTGTCACTTCCTAGCCAGGCGCTCGGCTTTATTAGGATAGGGCAAGGACTGGTTGCCTCAGCATCAGGATAATATGACTGAGTGGGATATCAGGTCACGGTGCTGGTGACCTGGTCTCCCAGTGGGGCAGGACTATAAAATCGCCATGAGTGCGCACTGTCACAAGTCACTAGCCATCTTTATATAACTTTAGATGTTGCCAGGACGCAAAACCCCAATAACCAACGAATCACATGCGCATGGATCCTGGTATTATTTGGAATGTCTTCTGCTGTTATTTGGATGGTTTTCACTTTTCGTTCCCATGTCACAAAAGTTTGTTTTTTTTTATGTTTTTTTTTTATTGATGAATTTATTTACCCTGCTCATAACGAATAAGAGTGTTAACACTTGTTTTCACTGCTGGTCCACTGGTCAGCACTAATCCAATTTGATTTAAATCTTTTTTTGAATTTCGTTTTAGTAATAATTTAGGTTTTCTTGCTTTTAACTGATTGTAGATTACAAACAGTCCAAAATCCAGCTTCTTTTCAAACCCACCACCTGGTGCGCTGCCTGTTCTCTTCATTTCACAGTCGATATATTATATGTATAAATGTATATATGAATGTGAAAGATGTGTGACGATGGCGATGCTGATGATGATGCTGAAGATGATGTGTATTTGTTCATAGCAATTTCGTATTGATGTGTAAAAGCTCTCTAACCGACCACCTCTACAGATCGACCACTCCCCTATATCGATCGCTTTATTTGGGTCAAAACAATACAATTGTAACCATATTCTAACTCCACTTCCTGTATGTGTGTTCACCCACTACCTCCCCCGACCCCCTGACACCCCAGCTACAGAGCGCCGACTCTGGTAACCCCCTGTAAAGTCCACGGCTGGAATCTGTGTTTGTGTAGGCAGGCGATAATGAAAGCAATACAGGCAAGAAGAGAAAGGAAGAGTATAAAGAATGAATGTAGAGAGAGAGACAATGGCCTCAGGTTTATTATTTATAGTGGTACATGGATCTGGTATGGCATACCACCGCATACCACCTGACCGTGTTCTCCAATAAGAATCAAGCATTTACAGGTTACATGCATTTATTGTATCACCTCAGTTTATTGTAAACATACCTTGCAGAGAGCTAAAAAAAAAGAATTGAATTGAATTGAATTGACGAAGTGCACCAAGGAACATCAAGCATCCCTGTGTCACCATGGCTACAGTGATCTGCCCACCACCACCATGCTGTGTGGCCCCCTTGGCTACCACCTGCCTGAGCTGAGTGTGTGGTGATCCGTGACTAACAGAGGGGGGAGGGGTAGTGGGTAGAGCTCCAAGTGCCCCTTTACACACTATCTCATAGTGCCTCTTTCACACTATCTGACTAATACACAATGACTATTGACCATGAGTAAAGTATCACCAGCAACTACATAAATACATTCATGCACCTGGCACAATATACCATTTACCATTATAGACCATTTGCATTCCCCCACCAATGCGTTTTATCGGAATATTTTACACCGCATCCTGACTTAATTAGTAACCATAGTAACCCGCGACTCAGCCCTGTTTGCAGGCAGCGGGGTCCACTGCTGCGCCACCGGTGCACCACACACATGCTGGCCACTCTGTGTGTGTTACCACTGAGTGTGCCTGTGATATCGTACATGCACACTGCACCAGCTTTCTAGATTGATGTGTTATCAATGCACTCACCCACAAAAGTGTGATCACTGCATAAACATAAAAGGCACAGCAACGAGGAAGACCGAACAAGCGTGCGCTCGTTCGGTACATAATCCCAACTATATGGTGCATCATGGTGTAAAGTCGACGGCTGGCATCTGTGGGTTGTGAAATCAATACAGGCAAGAAGAGAAAGGAAGAGTATAAAGAATGAAAGTAGAGTGAGAGCTTATTATTAATTAGTGGTACATGGATCTGATATGGCATACCACCTGACCATTATCTCCAATCAGCAACAAGCATTTCTAGTTCCACCAATGAACAGTAAGCATTCTGGGGTCATTTAATTTATACATAGTCCAGATTTGAATATTTGAAGTATGTTAGAAATTTACTTATACTTGCACCTATGTTTAAACCACACAATGTCAGTTGTGTAAAGAATGGGAGAATTGGTCGGCAACATGGGTAATTTGGGCGCGACGAGGAACTGACCCCCGCTACCTACCGATCACTCCCACACCACCACCACACCACCTGGCCCTCTATCCTGCCACTTCCCACCACTCTCTCCAACTATTAACTCAACGAACGCACACCGGTTGGTGCCACCACACCCACCCCAACTGGTGAGCACTCCCCGAACCCAACCCGCCTTCCGGTTGGGCCGCCCCAACTCCCTCACTTCTCACCCTGACGCCGGACCATCTACACCTCCCCCCATTTTTTCGGCTGCCCACCAATCCCTACAATTAATACAATCATCCGATAGCATTGAGTGCCAGGTCATGTGGTTCAACCCTCCATCAATCGACCAGGACCATGAACTATGACCTCATTAGAACTTGACCTAATTAAACACCACTACGATGATCACACTATTTATTGATCTCATTACCTATTGATTGACCTCGATACAACCTTTACCTATTTACCTCTTCCTTGCGTTAAGCAATCACCACTAACTAACTGAACTAACTAACTGACGGGATGGTCGAATGTAGATCGTGGGATTCAAACATAGGGGTTCGAACCCTTGTCGAGTCAAACCAAAGACTTAACGATGTGTTCTTGTCACTTTCTAGCCAGGTGCTCGGCATTACTAGGGTAGACCAAGGACTGGTTAATGTGACTGTGGGATATCAGGTCACAGTGCTGGCAGCCTGATCTCTGAGTCCAAGTGGGGCTGCACTATAAAGTTGCCATGCCTGTGCACTGTCACACGTCGGTACCCTTGCTGATATGACCTTAGATGGTGCACGGACATGAAACTCAAACAACCAACCACTAACTTTCTTTGCAGTTAATCCTTCTCGCTGGTGGGACCCAGCGTTGGTATTTCGGAAACTTCACCTGGAGCAGAGCTTGCGCAGTGAGAGATTTTCCAGCTAAGCCAGCTCACCACCACCTGCCACCCCTTGAGATAATAATGGCACCACCTACTAGCGACTGCTTATCCATCAGATGCTAACGTTAGCTAAGCCAGCTCACCACCACCTGCAACCCCCTTAGATTATAATGGTGCCACTTACCAGCGACTGCTTATCCATCAGATGCTAACATTAGCTAAGCCAGCTCATAACCACCTGTCACCCCCTTTGATGATAATGGCACCACCTACCAACGACTGCTTATCTGTCAGGTCAGATGCTATCATTAGCTAAGCCTGGTCACCACCACCTGCCACCCCCTTAGATAATAATGGCGCCACCTTACAGCGACTGCTTATCTGTCAGATGCTAGCGTTAGCTAAGCTTGCTCACCAACACCTGCAACACTCTTAGATTATGATGGCGCCACTTACCAGCGACTGCCTATCCATCAGGCACTAACGTTAGCTAAGACGGCTCACCACCATCTGCCACCTCCTTAGATTATGCTACTCTTTCCGATAAGTAGCAAGCGGTCTTTTATATGCACTTTACCACAAACAGGACAGCACATACCACCCCCTTTAATTAACCAGTTGTGGATCACTGGTTACTACCCTGTAGCAGGCAAACACCCCTGATAAGCTTGAATGACACAAAAATACATTGACATTGAACGATGATGAAACCGATACTATTTTATATGGCTTCACCTCAATGTGGACGGGGTGGCCGAATCGGTAGAGTGTAGGCTTCCCATGCGAAACATCGCGAGTTCTATTTCCGTTCGAGTCAACTCAATGAGTTACGAAATTGATACTTGTCGCTTCCTAGTGAGGTCCTCGGGATTATTAGGATAGGGCAAGGACTGGTTGGCTCGGTGTCAGGATAATGTGACTGAGTGGGATATCAAGTCCTGGTGCCGGCGATCTGGTCTCAAAGTGGGGAAGCACTATACAATCGCCATGAGTGCACACTGTCACAAGTCGGTAACCGTCCTGATATGCCCTTAGATGTTGCCAGGATGTAAAACTCCAACAATCAACCAAGCGTCATTGTGTCAGACCCCTAAAAGTTCCAGGTGGCACATCGGTGAATTGTGTATCAGACATCGCAGTTATTTATGCTAAATCAGTAAATGACATCTTTTTATTACTTGTGTTGTCATGGTGATGAAAATGGGAAGTATTGCGTCTAGAGCAGTTTACGAACCGATATTTCTCGCCATTTCGGGGCTAACATGCTAATCATTACACTACCAAAGATATTTGATTTGCAAACACGCCAGATTACTTTTGGCAAGCACACCAAAACCCTGACGGCATATGCTTCAGTAGTAAAAGGTTGACTTATTATGTCCTTCTATGCGGCAACAAATGCTCAATAAGTGCACCGGTATCTAAGTTGCATATGTAGAATCAAATCTAGGTCAGGTTTTTTGTTTGGAAAACTTGGAAAATTAGGAAAATGTGATGCTTTCATCGGACTATGCAACTTTAAACCCAACCAAAGCAGCCTCTGTTCTCTTGAGAGTGCAATCAGATACCCCCAACCCCACTCCCCACACACCCCACATCCCCACATTCCCCTACCCCCACCATATTAACCAAGTGCTTATGCGAGACACTGCCCACACAGCCTGCCACCCACCACGGCCACCTGTCGGGCTACAGGAGAACTATACCCGCTAATAATGCATGATGGGCCTTCTTCCGGTTCCTTCTAGGCTTCCTTAGTTTGTGCGCATGGGCCCTCTAACGCCCCCCCCCCCCCCCCCCCCCGACACACACTGCCCCCAACTGCTCACCCTACCCTCTCACCCTCCACTACCCCCCCCGTCCATTACCCCCCACCCTCCACTACCCCCACCACCCTCCACTACCCCCCACCACCCTCCACAATCCCCCCACCACCCTCCACTACCCCCTACCCACCCAAACCACAGAAAGACTGACTGGTGTATAACCGGTGGCCCGGAACAGTAGAGCACAGCCTTCTCGTGCTGAAGGTTGGGAGTTCGATTCCCGGTCTAGTCAAACCAATGACTTACAAAATTGATACTTGTCGTTTCCTAGCGAGGCCCGAGGCATTATTAGGATAGGGCCAGGACTGGTTGGCTCAGTGTCAGGATAATGTGACTGAGAGGCATATCAGGTCATGGTGCTGGCAGCCTGGTCTCCTAGTGGGGCAGCACTATTAAGTCGACAAAGTGGTTCCTGTCCTGCTATAACCCTAGATGTTTCAGGACGTAAAACTCTAACAGACAACCAACCAACCAAAAAAACGGTGCAGCAGTGCCACCTTGTGACAAACTTGTAATTGTGGAACCCCCAGAACCCTAGTGGCACTAATAACAGTGGTGAACTGACAGGTGGCACTCTGAATGGATGAATACAGTGGTGAACTGATTCGTGGTGCTGTGAATGGGTTAATGCAGTAGTGAATTGATAGGTGGCACTGTGAATGGTTTAACACAGTGATGAACAGATTGGTGGTGCTGTGAATGGGTTAATACAGTGGTGAATTGATAGGTGGCGCTGTGCATAGCAAACTGTTTGGTGCTTCTGTGAATGGGTTAATACAGTTTGTTTGTTGTTGTTTTACATCCTAGCAACATCTAAGGTCATATCAGGATGGGTACCGACTTGTGACAGTGCGCACTCATGGCAACTTTATAGTGATGTACCACTGGGAAACCAGGCCTCCAGCACCATGACCTGGGATCCCACTCAGTCACATTATCCTGACACTGAGCACACCAGTCCTTGCCATGTTCTAATACTGCCGAGTGCCTGGCTAGGAAGCAACAAGTATCAATATTTAAGTCATTGGTTTGACGCGGCCAAGGTTCGAACCCACGACCCCCACGATCTACCAGCATGGGACACGGATGCTCTAACTCATTCGGCCATTCTGTCTGGTCGGTTAATACAGAGGTGAACCAACAGGTGGTGCTAGGAACGGGTTAACATAATGGTTAACTGATAGGTGGCGCTCTGAATGGATTAATACAGTGGTGAACTGTTAGGTGCGCTGTGAATGGGTTAACGTGGTGGTGAACTAATAGGTGGCACTGTAAATGCAGTGGTGAACCAACAGGTGGCGTTGTGAACAGGTTAAGCGATCATTTTTTATAAAGGTGAGGAAGCAGAACCAAAGTCAGCCTAATTTCTTTTGAGAACTAACTAATCACCAGGCTGGCGATGAATCAGCTTTGCTGTTAAAGTTAACGAAGCAAGCTTTTCTTGTCAGATTAATTCAGTTTTGTGTACTGGATGTCGGTCCGAAAAATGCAGCTGCTGGGAAGCGGGTCTTAATCGTAATTTAAATGATGAGCAAATTGCTCGGAATGTCATTAGGAGATAAAACCTCATTTGATGAATTAAGAAGGGTTGCTGCTACCGCTGCTAGTGGTGGTGTTGGTGTTGCAATATAAATCTCATGGGCTGGCTTGAGTTGCATGGTCCGATGGCCTTTGGATTGTTTTTGCCTTATTTTTTTCAGTATTCCTACTATTTATTAGTTAGAAGTAATGTACCAGTATCTCATTGAGGTATATATGTAATTAAATGCAGGTAAGTATTTTGGTTTTGAAAAAAAAAAATGTTTCATAGGACCATGCAACTCTAATGTCGGCTATGACTATTTATTGGTACCTACGCAGGCAGTCGGCCAAGACGGTCGGGCAAGACAGTCGGGGAAGAAAGTCGGGGAAGAAAGTCGGGGAAGAAAGTTGTGAAAGATGATTGGGTAAGATGGTCGGGAAAGATGGTCGGATAAGACAGTCAGGCAAGACAGTCAGGCAAGATGGTCTGCTGGTAACTGCTTTCTAAAGGGGCTGTCACATTACGACGAATCGCGTCAACATACTCCAACGTATGTGATTTTTGGCCTCTACATCTGGATACGTCGTTATGCGTTACGCATGCATTAGGCGCTCGTTGGTATATGTCAATGTACGTAAACATTCATCGAGATACGGCGTCGCTCGTCAGGGGGTTGGCAAACAACTTTCGACAATGTGTGGATTTTAGTCAGTCGTATGCTATGTATAAGTTAGGCATATGTTGATGTATGTTAGATGTACGTTAGACAAACGTTGTTCACTACATTGCACTATGTTTGCACTAAGTTGCACTACATTGCACTATGTTGACCTATGGTAAATACAGTGGGAATGTACAGTCTGCATACTGACAATGTATGGATAATGTATGTCTAACATACATCTAACATGTCTAACATATGTTTAGCATTTCTCCAGGATGTCTTGACGTATGTAACAGATGAGGCATAGTTTTGACAATCGAATAACATATATAATATTCATCGGCGTTCTGCGAAGCCAACGTCAGCGTAATTTGAGCATTTTTCGGCAGGAGGCACGTTAGCCATACGTTGGTCATACTTTGTCCATACGCTATGTATACGGTATGGATACGTCCAACTTTGCCCCCGCGCCGAAAAGTTTGATGCTTCTCGACGTAAAAAAGTGATTTTACTCGTTGGCTGCATGCTTGCGAGATTCGTTGTAATGTGACAGGGCCTTAATACAGGGAGCGGGATGTAACTCAACCAGTAGGGTGTTCACCTGTGAAGGTGTGGGTCATCCCATCGATCATGGTCAGTGGATCCATTTGCAGTTTGGGCTATTTTACATTCCAACCAGTGGTCCACAACTGGTTCATCAAATGCTGTGGTATGTGCGGTCCTGTCTGTGGGAAAGTGCATATCAAAGACCACTTGCTGCATATCGGAAAGAACAGCCTATGAGTATGAGGTGGCAGCGGGTTTCCTCCAAAGAAATATGTCAGAATGACCATATGTTTGATGTCCAATAACCGATGATAACAATCAATGTGCTCTGGAGGCTTCGTTAAATAAAACAAACTTTTTGCTTTCTAATGCGCAAGTCTGGGCTTTATGAGTCTCGAGGTCCCAGGGTTTGTTCATGTATCACAAAGAATCGCAGCCGATTTCTGAATTGAATCGGGCTCCGATTGATGGTTTGATTGGAGCCCAGTATTTATAACCGATTCAATGCGTTTTTATTGGGAGTTATCGTTGATTTGTTTTCTACTACATTCGTTGATTAAGCAGTGGAAATTTCAATCACAGGCAATTTCTCTTCCCTATTTCACTGTTTCTTGCCATATTCTAGTTATACCGAGTACCAATTAGGTGGAAAGTAACGAGAGTATACATTTTTAAGTCATCGGTTTGACTCGGTCAGGGTTTGCGACTCGAGGTTCAAATCACACGACATGCCATGCAGGAAGTGGGCGCTCAATTCATTCGGCCACCCCATCTGGCATTCCTGTGCAGTGATATGTTTAGTTTGTGCCTGGATGGCCAAATGAGTTGAGCGTCCGTCTCCCATTTTGGTAGATCGTGGGATTTGACGGGAACCCACAGGTTCAAAACCTAGTCGAGTCAAACCAAGGACTTAAAATTGATACTTGTCGTTTCCTAGCCAGGCGCTCGTTATTATTAGGATAGGGCATGGTGTCAGGATAATGTGACTGAGTTGGATATCAGGTCATGGTGCTGGCGGCCTGGTTTCCCAGTGGGGCAGCACTATAAAGTCACCATAAGTGCGCACTGTCACAAATCGGTACCTGTCCTGATATGATCTTAGATGTTGCCAGGATGTAAAACTCCAACAACCAACCATTGAACCAACCAGTTATTGTCGCAGAAATAGAGTATAGTATGTGTAATGGATAATTAAAATAACTAGTTTATCAGTATAAATCGGTGCACTGTTTCCATGGCAACCAAAGGCTTCGAGTGGAGATACCATGGTGACGCCCTGTTAATATGATGTCAGCTTCCATATATGTCCGACTTGACGACTTAGGCTTCTTGTTGTGTAACCTAACTCTGCGCAGGCAGGAGGAGAGTTCTAATTGAAACGCCATCTCCAATTAGGGAATGCAACAACAACAAAAAACTGTTAAAAACCCACCGACAACTAAACACCTGACGCTTGTCCCCCGCCTGTTTATTGATTAGGGTGCCATTGTTTTGCTGGATGATGTTTGCAATCACGTGACCCACATACACGCTCTGATTGGCTAACCTCCGTCATCGTCAGCAGACATCACCAGCATCATCATCACCACACATGGAGCAGTTGCCGAATCGGTAAGAGGGCAGGCTTCCCGAGTGAAAGGTCGGCAGTTCGAATCCCAGCCTTAAGTCAAACCAATGACTTCTAAAATTGATACTTGTTGCTAACTGTAAAGCTGATTGTACTTTCTCGCTTCGACTGAGAACTCCTGCTGCTGTGGCGTAAATGTTGTATGAATGGCTCCACGCTTTACAATTAGCCACCATATCCTCATTTAAGTTGAGTGGTCCGGGAGGTTTCAATCCCGAGAGAGCCATTACGTATCAAGAAGGCCCGCTTCTGACACCATAACTAGCCTTTATAGGATATGGCAAGGACTGGTTAGCTCAGTGTCAGGATAATGTGGCTGAGTGTGAAATCGGGTTATGGAGTTGGCACCCTGGTTTTTGTCTCAGTAGGGCAGCATTATAAAGTCACCATGAGTGTGCACTGTCACAAGTTGATACCCTTCCTGATATGACTTGATGGGTTCACGGTGCTGACAGCCTGGTATCCCAGTGGGGCAGCACTGTAAAACTCGCCATGAGTGTACACTGTCACAAGTTGGGACCTGTCCTCATATGACCTTAGATGTTGCTAGGATGAAAAACAACAACAAACAAAATTATATATCATAGGCACCATTATCTTCATCATGATGCTCCTGTTCCAGGTTATTTCTCATTAACCATATATGGGATTTTATTCTGATTAAAATATGTTTTATTACAAGAGACTGTGGTGGTTTCCCTGATAAATTAAGAAAATATAAAATATAAATCCACCGCATAGGCGTCACAAAGTTAGAAGCATGGCCACTGCATATCATAGCCACCATTATCTTCATCATGATGCTCCTATTCCAGGTTATTTCTCATTAACGATATATGGAAATTTTAATCTGATTAAAGAAGTGTTTTATTAGAACAGACGGCGATGGTTCCCATGTTCAAACGAAATAAAGTCGACCGTATAGGCATTACAATTATTTTTTTCTTGAAGATTTATACTGCTTATCATGGATAAGTCTGAATAGACTTGTTTTTGCCATTGGACAGTTTATCGATAGAAAGCCCAAGCCTAAACTTTTACTGACCCAAGGGATTTTTAACCTCCCACACTACATAGCAATGGTATGAGAGCAACCGGCTTTTGATGACGCTGTAAGTTATACACAGCGGTGGAAATCGAAATTGGCAGAGGTGGGAGGGAGCATGGGGAATCGAACCACCAATCTTTAGATTAGGAGTCCAACCTAGAAAAAAGTCTGACACTCTAACCACTCTGACACGGAAAACACCACAAGTGTATCCAAAATAAGGCTATTACCTCTTCAGCTTAATGTAATTCCAATCGCATATTATGAAAATGCTATTGCATGAGAACATCATCGTTACTACAGAGACAGCAAAGAGCCTACATGAGTCCATTCTAATGATACATTTTATTGGATCATTATTAGATTAAATATTATAGCTGCATGGTCCGATGAAAACATCAAATTGTCAAAGCCATAACAATTATCTAGATTTAATTCTACACATATCTAACTTAGATACTGGTGCACTTATTAAACCTTTGTCACCACATATAAAGGAATACTGAGGCAATTTAATAGAACCTGTCACTGCAGAAACCTATGGTGTCAGAGTTTTGGTATGCTTGGCGAATTTTATCTAGCATATTTGGACTTCAAATATCTCAAACGTTAGCCAATTATAATAAAAGTGACTTCAAATTAAAGTATGTTGGGCTATAATGATCAACCTAATATGTTTATCTCAGAAAATGATAGAAATTCAAAACCATCGGACTGTGCAACTTTAAACATGTGCACTACACCAACTGACCCATATATATATAATCATATATGAAAGCTGCCTTCGTTTCTCAATACATATTGAAAATACCATCATCATCATGCTGTCGGTCGCGATGCGACAAAGACTGCTTTCATTACTTGACTGCCGCTCTCTATTTAGCTCTCTGCTGTGAGAGTGATGTCCATGAGTCGGTCTTAATGTCTCTCAGCTTCAGGTTTCTCTTGATGGTATCCTTGAACCGGAGATGAGGGCGCCCTCTCTTTCTGTAACCAGAAGACAGTTGAGAATAGAGGATCTGCTTTGGTAGCCTGTCTCATGACATCCTCATGAGGTGTCCAGTCCACCGGAGATTCTTTTTGATCAAAAGATCTTCCATAGAGGGCAGCCCCGTCCATTAAAGTATTTCCTTATTTGTCACTTTGTTCTTCCAGGTTAGCCTCATGATTGAATGCAGATGTCGCATCATGAAGGCATGCAGCTTTTTCACCTGTCGGCTGTACACTGTCCAGGCCTCGGCTCCATATAGTAGGGTGGATAGCACGATTGCACAGGAGATCTGTTGTTCCAGAGTCTCTGGCATAGTCAGCCGAAAGATGCGCTAGCCTTGGCCATCCTCCTCCATATTTCAGCATCAATGTGTCCATCACTTGATATAGTGCTTCAAAGGTAGGTGAATTCCAGAACAGAGTTCAGCTTGTTTCCGTCAACCATGATATCCTCCTCTCGGGTTCTTGTAGAGTTGGGCTGGTACAGCACATCCGTCGTCTTGATGTTAATCTTCAGGCCAAACTTCTTTGCTGCATCGCAGAAAGTGTTTTCTGGATCTCTTCAGCAGAGTGGGCAACCAGTGCACTATCATCTGCGAATAGCAGCTCTCTCACCAGTATCTGAGTAGTCTTGGTCTTCCCTCTGAAGTGTGCAACATTGAATAGGTCAGTGCTCTGTCTGGACTGTATATAGATGCCATCCCCCATGTCTCGGAAAGCCTCGTTGAGCATTGCTGATAGGAAGATGGAGAAGAGCGTGGGGGCCAGTACACAACCTTGCTTGACCCCATTGGTAACCCTGAACAATTCCGAGACTTCCCCTCCAACACTAATGTTTGCCATCATTCCTGTATGTAGAGCCTCGATCATAGTTGTGAACTTCTCTGGGCATCCATACTTCCTCAGTAGATGCCATAGCCCGTTCCTCCCGACTGTATCAAACGCCTTAGTGAAATCGACAAATACCATGTACAGTGGTCGGTCCTGCTCAATGCACTTTTCTTGTAGCTGTTGGAGACAAAATATCATATCCATGGTGCTCCGGTTACCTCTGAAGCCCCACTGTGACTCCGGAACTACATCAGGTGCTATGTCAATAGATAGTCTGTTGAGGAGGATCCTGGCGAAGATCTTCCCTATAGTTCCCACAGTCTGTTCGATCATCTTTCTTGTAGATGGTTACAATGCTGGCATCCTTCCATGCTTGGGGTACAGAACCCTCCTCCCAGGCATTGGTGATTAGTTGGTGCAGTCTGTTGAACAGATTGTCTCCTCCATGCTTCCATACTTCAGCAGGAATTCCATCACCCCCAGGTGCTTTGCCATCTTTCAGGCTGGCGATTGCTCTAGCCATCTCATCCATGGTTGCAATCTCATCAAGGCATGTTTTAGTAATGCGCTGCTGGATGTTGTCCAGAGCTTCGTGATCTATGTCACCAGGGACGTTGAGTAGCTTCTGGAAGTGTTCACTCCATCTTGCCACAACTCTCTTGCTGTCAGAAAAGGTCTCCATTCCATCTGTTGATTTCAGGTGAACAGGTCCCTTCTTCACAGGTCCCCACACTTCCATCAGTCCATTGTAGAAGCCCTTCATGTTGTTTCTGTCTGCAGCTCTCTGCAGCTCCTCTGCCTTCATTTCCCACCAGTCTGACTTCAGTGCATGGGTGCATTTTTGTACCAATCTGTAGGCATCTTTGTATACTGCAGTGGTGGATCTAGTGTTCCTGGTCTGTAACACTCTCTGGTGGGCTTGGTCTCTTCTACTCATAAGATTCTGTATCCCCTGATTGTTGGGGTCGAACCAGTCCTGGTGTTTTCTGTCTGGCTTGCCGAGATATGACCTACTGGAAAGCTGCCAATTCCTCGTCTGGTGTTGGGCTTTCCTTCTCCCATTGGGCGAGAGCGCTGTCCATCTCCTGCTCGAAGCTCTCCCTGTGACTGATGGTACTTAGTTTTGCTGTGTTGAGCTTGGTCATACCAGACAGCTTATAAACCAAGTGATTGACCCTACTTGATCCAAAAGAATTGCTCCACTTGAAACAACCAGCTATGACCAATCAGATTGCGTGTTACAATATTAGCTGGGGTGAGTCCTCTGATTAAACCTTGCTATTGTATTGGTTGGTTGTTGGAGTTTTATGTCCAGGCAACTTCTATGGTCATTTCAGGGTGGGTACTGACTTGTGACAGTGTGCACTCACAGTGACTTTATAATTCCCCCACTGAGAGACCAGGCTGCCAGCACCATCAAACAGGGAATCCCACGATCTACCAAAACTGGAGATGGATGCTCAACTCATTTGGCCATCCCGTCTGGTCCCTGCTGTTATAACCAAATCCACTTGACCTAATTCCCATTGAAGTGGCACGTCACCGCAGACGACTTCACTGTGGCCAAGCCACTGGAGCCTCAATAGTTCAGAACCGAGTTCGGATTAAATTGATTCAAAGTCTTCGCTGTGGACCTGCTTCGCTCAGCTAAGACAGATGCATTGAGGGCCTGAGAATCACGCAACCGGAAGTGCAATCAAACTGAACTGGCCATTCAGCAGCATGGGAGCATGTCTGACTGACTGCCTCCATTCAGTTTGTTTGTTGTTGTTTTACGTCCTAGTAACATCTAAGGTCATATCAGGAAGGGTACCGACTTGTGACAGTGCGTGCTCATGGTGACTTTATAGTTCTGTCCCACTGGAAAACCAGGATGCCAGCACCATGACCTGGTATCCCACTCAGTCACATTATCCTGACACTGAGCACACCAGTCCTTGCCCTATCCTAATAATGCCGAGCACCAGACTAGGAAGCGACAAGTATCAATTTTTAAGTCATTGGTTTGACTCAACCAGGGTTCGAACCCATGACCCCACGATCTACCAGCATGGGAGACAGACGCTCTAACTCATTTGGCCGTCCCGTCTAGTCGCCTCTATTCAGACCAGCAGCCCAATCACTCAGAATGAGTCCCTGGATGCTGTGGCCGAATCAGTGGGAGTGCAGACTTCTCCTGTGGAAGGTCAGGATTTTGAAAACCCCCGAGTCAAACCAATGACTTACAAAATTGATACCTGTCACTACCTTGCCTGGCGCTCGGCATTAATAGGATAAGAGAAGGGCTGGTTACCTCAGTATCAGGATAAGGTGACTGTGTGGGAAATTGGGTTGTGAAGTCAGTGGCCTGGTTTCTCTTGCAGTGGAATGACACTATAAAGTCACTATGAGTGTGCACTGTGACAAGTTGGTACCCATCCTCATATGACCTTAGATGTTTCTAGGACGTAAAACAACAAACAAACAAACCCAGAATGAGGCTGCTGGTAAAGTTCCAAATAAGGGGCTTTGCCTGCCCAGGAGCAAACCAACCATGCATTGTTTGCTTGGAGTGTAGGTGTACAGGGCCATATCATATACGCATAGTACAATGGACCAGACGGGATGGCCTAATGAGGTAGAGCCTCCGTCTCCGGTGTTGGTAGATCATGGGGTCGTGGGTTCGACCCCTGGTCGAGTCAAACCAATGAAATTTATACTTGTCACTTGTTACTTAGCCAGGCGCTCAGCATTAATAGGATAGGGCAGGGACTGGTTGGCTCAGTGTCAGGATAATGTGACTGAGTGGGATATCAGTAGGACAGCACTATAAAGTCGCCATGAGTGCACGCTGTCACAAGTTGGTACCCATCCTGATATTACCTTAGATGTTGCTAGGACGTAAAACAACAACAAACAAACATAGTACAATGTGTGGGTAGCCCCCCCCCCCCTACCCTTCACCCCTATCCCCATATCAGGGATACCAGATAACTACCGGTAAATAATATTTGCATAATACCTTATAGTTATACTCCACAATTTGCACAAATTTTGTACTAGGGACAAAATTAGTTTAGAAAATTTAGTTAGCAAAAAATGATCACTTTGATATCCAGAAAACGTAATTTTTCTCAATATAAAATGCGATTATACAAAATTTGGAATACAACAATGTATTCACTGTATTTAGCTAGCACAAAATGATCGCTTTAATTTCCAGAAAACGTCACAGGTTTTTTTCCAGAATAAAATGTGTTTTTAAAATGTGTTTATTCTGCGGCCAAACTTTAAAGCGGCATAATGCGTTGAACGCATCACATTTTCAAAACCAAAACAGTTGTCCAGATATGATTCTACATTAACAACTGAGTATTACTAGTGCACTTATTAAACATTTGTTGCTGCATAGAAGGGAATACTGAAGCAATTTAATAGAACCTGTTACTGCTGAACCCTATCTACAAAATCAAAAGAAGTGACATAATTGAAGTATTTAAAATTATGAAAGGTTTTGATAAAATAGATATGAACCAATTGTTCACCTTGAATAAAAGAGAACGCAGTCGGGGCCATACTCTCAAACTAGTAAAATCCAGAGCCATTTCAAAGTTAAGGCAACACAGTTTCTCAAACGGGATCATAAATATATGGAACAGTCTCCCACAAAATGTTATTGATGCCGAGTCAATGAATTCATTCAAGAACAGATTAGAAAAAGCATGGGCTGATGATCCAGGGAAATTTGACCCATTATTCACCACATGCTACTAATTATTCCTTGTGTTGCATATTTACTTGCACTCAAGCAAAAGTGAGAGACAAATAAGTGTTCACACTTCCTGTCTACCATTCGCTATTTCGCTATCGTAGAATTGAATCCTGTTAGTGTTAGCAGCTCCTCAATTCCACAATGGTTCATCAACTGTGTACTGTTACAAGAACAGTAGGGTAGTTTCTGTTTGTTGTTGTTGTTTTACATCCTAGCAACATCTAAGGTCATATCAGGATGGGTACCGACTTGTGACAGTGCACACTCATGATGACTTTATAGTGCTGCCCCATTGGGAAATCAGGCTGTCGGCACGGTGACCCGATATCCCACTCAGTCACATTATCCTGACACTGAGCTAACCAGTCCTTGCCCTATCCTATTAATGCCGAGCGTTCGATTCCAGCTCTATATTTTCCATTTTCATCACCCGTCTGACAGTAGCACGCATGCACTTATAACATCATGTATGACGAAGGAAGAACACTAGACATCAGCATTTTCTCCAGAACTGCTTAATGTGGGAAAAGTGCATCACATTTATAAATAATTATACATGTGTCTGCCCACACACTACATACATCATTGTGTTGGAACCCCGTCATGGGCCTAGGTATTGCTGACGGTAACAACTGATTTATCTTTTCTGTCTAGAAATTTACTAGCTATGTTTTGTTGTTGTACATTAGTTGTTTAACGAGGGGAAATTTCAATCGCGGACGATCGGTCTCCCTCATTCCACTGCTCCTTGCCCTGTCCTAATAATGCCGAGCACCTGGCTAGAAAGCGACAAGTATATATTTTTAAGTCATTGGTTTGACTCGACCAGTGTTCGAACCCATGACCCCACCATCTACCAACACGGGAGATGGACGCTCTAATTCATTCGCCCATCCCATCTGGTTATGCCCTTAAATGTTGCTAGGATGTAAAAGCTATCTTTTACACATTTCTGCCAATAAACTATGTTAACCGGGCGCAGTGGCCGAATCGGTAGAGTGCATGCCTCGCATGCGGGAGATGGGGAGTTTGGTTCCCAGTCGAGTCAAACCAATGACTTACAACATTGATACTTGGCACTTTCTAGCCTGGGACTTGGCATTATTAGGATAGGGCAAGGCCTGGTTAGCTCAGTTTCAGGATAATGTGACTGACTGGGATATCAAGTCATGGCACTGGCAGCCTTGTCTCCCAGTGGGGCAGCACTATTAAGTCGCCATGAGTGTATACTGTCATAAGTCGGAACCCGTGCTGAGAATCTGATATGACCTTAGATGTTGCTAGGATGTAAAACCGCAACAACCATACATTGATTGATTGATTGGTGGTTGTTTCATGCCATGTTGGGAGCATAGGCCATATTCACGGTGAGAAATGTTTCGTTTTTGTTCAAACCATCGCTTTTACATGTAAAAGCAAACAATCAATTATGTGCCAATAGACACTCATTAAATTAAAAAGTTCACAATCATATATTTGTGGCCAAGGGAAACAAATTCCCATAGAAAAAGAAAAGTTTTATTAATAATTGATAGAATTTATTTAGTAAACCATATGAGGTGGTACAGTCAAGGTATATGATAGGCATGTACTGGTTAGCACAGTGTCAGGATAATGTGACTGAGGGGAATATCGGGTCATGGTGCTGTTGGCCTGATTTCCAAGTGGGACAGCACTATAATTTAAAGTCATCATGAGTACACACTGTCACAAGTCAGTATCCGCCCTGATATGACCTTAGATGTTGCCAGGACGTACAACTTCAACAACCAACCGACCATTTCATCTCTATAACAGCTGTAAGCTTTTTGTAAAACGTTTTTCTTACAAATTTGTTAAATTATATTGCATTGCGGTTTTCATATATGTGCGCTTCCTCTTCCATACATATAACCATTCTTTAAAAAATACATGACTTCAGAAAACAGTTGGGTAAAGCCCCAGTCAGACCTCACCAGATTGAGGAACTGGATACAAAACGGACACTGTCCGGTGAAATACGGCAATGTACCGTTTATATATGGCTGGCATCCGCCGTGTCCGTTATCTGTCCAGTGGTGTCCGGCGGTGTCCGGTACAAGTTTTAGACATGCACAAAACTTGTACCGGGGACCACCAGACTGAAGTGGACGCTTGGTGTCCATTTTAAGTCCATTTAGTCCGTTTTGTCCGTTTCATGTCCGTTACTCATCCGTTAGGTGTCCGGTTTGTATCCTGAAGAGTCCATTGATGGTGCTGCTGGAATTCGGTCCGTCGGTTTTTGCGTGTCCGTGAACAGTCCAGTAGGTGTCCAGTAGGTGTCCAGTTGGTGTTCGGTTGGTGTCTGGTTGGTGTCTGGTTGGTGTCTGGTTGGTGTCCATTTGGTGTCCGGTCCATCTGTTTGACACTCATTTGCTTCTCATCTGGTTCTCATCCGTTGGCTATTCGTTAATGTACGTTTCTTTTCCATTTAGCATCCGTTTTGTCTAGCGGCCGTTGCAACAGTTTGACACCGGACACCACCGGACTAGACAATTCTTTGTCCGGTGGTGTCCGGTACTCAGCACGGTAAGGTCTGACTGGGCCTTAAACTGCTACATAACAATATCAGTCCTTTAACAAGTTCCTTCCAAGAAATGGCACGACGCTGACATAGTTCTGAATCAATTATTAACAATAGCTGATCCCTTCAGCCTAACATAAACAAACCCGCAATAAAGAGTCAGTGTGAGACGGAGTCTTTGCACTATGGTGTCCGGATGTTGACATGCACACCAAAATTTATGTTCCATGTTTTTATTCTTTAAATCTCCAAGGTTAGCCATTTAAAATAAAAGTAACTTCAAACTTTAAGTAAAGGCACATTAATGTAATAATCAACCCAATGTACTTTAAAAAAAATAGAAATGTCAGAAAGTCAAATCAATCGGACTATGCTACTTTCAAGTTTCAGGAAAGTTGGCTTCGTCCGCACCCATTGCGTTTAGCGGTGAAGGATTATGGCCGTGGGGAGAGGGGGATGGGGTAGGGGGAGGGGAGGGGGAGGGGAGGGGAGGGGAGGGGAGGGGAATGGCGTCGGGGAGACGGAGGGGAAGGGGAAGGGGGAGTGCTGAGAGGGGGGTGGAAGGGGAGGGGGGAAGGGGGAAGGGAGAGGGGTGAGAGGGGAAGGGCGTCGGTGAGGGGGGAGAGTGATGGGGAGATGGGAGGGGGAAGGGGAGCGCCGAGAGAAAGGGCGAGAGGGGTGGGGCGAGAGGGTAGGGGTGAGGGGTGAGAGGCGAAGGACGTCGGAGAGAACGGAGGGGGAGCGGGGGAAGGGGGGGGGGCGGGAGGGAGTTAAAGGGGGAGGGGGAGAGGTGAGGGTGGAGGGGGAAGGGGAGAGGAAGAAATGGGGGATGGGATGGGACAGGGGGCAGGGGTGAGAGCGAGGGTAAGGGGAGGGGCGAGTGGGGAAGGAGGTCGTGGAGAAGGGAAGGGGAGGGCAGGGGAGGGGGAGAGGTAGGACGTCGGGAGAAGGGGGGGGGGGAGGGGAGAGGGACGGGGGAGGGGACGGGGAGGGGGAGGGGGAGGGGGAGGGGGGGGGGGGGGGGAGAGGTAGGGGGAGGCGGAGGGGAGGGGGAGGGGAGAGGGAGGCGGGAGGGGGAGGGGGAAGGGGAGGGGGAGGGGGAGGGGAGGGGCATGGGTTGATAAAGGTGGATATAGCCAGACCCCACACGAATCTAATCACGTGACGCATTTGTCTTATGGGGCAGTCACACTACGACGTGTTGGCCCGGCGTTGGACAACGCGTGGCAACGTGTTGGGTTTTTGGGCGAAACGTCGGGACGCGTCGAGACCCGTTACAAACGCGTTATAAACGCGTTACCGGCGCGTCGGTACACGTCGGTACACTTTGAGTGACAGGTCGCTTTGATACAACGCGTCGGCGCGCGTCGCCCAGCGCCGAAAGTTTTGTGCTTGCACAAAAACTTTCGGCGCTGCCCGACGCGCGCGGCGACGTGTTGCGTGCGCCGATAACACGTCCACAACACGTTGATAACACGCTTGCAAACTCGCCGGCTTGGTTTAACGTGCTGGCGGACACGCCGATAACGCGTTGAAAACACGCTTGCAACCCACCAACTTGGTTTAACGCGCTGGCGACACGTGGATAACACGGCGATAATGCGTCGATAAGACCGTGGGAACGCGGCGCAACTTTTTAGAATAACATGCCAGCAACCCGCTGCCAACACGCTGCGCTGTGTCGAGTTTTTCGCAAAACACGCCGAAAAGTTTGACGTTTCTCGACGCGTTATACGAGTTGGCGGCACGCCGGGCCAACACGTCGTAGTGTGACTGCTCCATTACGTCCCAACCGCGAGAAACCAGCAAGCAGCTGAGGCCGCTGCTCATTGGAGCAGTTTGGTCACGTGGGCAGTCGGGGGCCGTGCTATTTATAGAGCTGTCTGATGATGTGTGCATACAAATAGAGCAGCAACAGACCGCAATACCTGTGTAAGGATAGAACCGGTGTGGTGGTTTCAGCGTGTTCCCGTGCTCAGACGTGTCCCGTTGCTTCTGTGCATGCGCGGATTTCGCATCAACTCGGGTCACCCCAGCCACTTATTGGCGCATGCGCACATCCTACAAACACGGGTTGAATAATCGAATACGCTCGGGTGGACA
Organism: Branchipolynoe longqiensis; assembly: GCA_030323885.1. Taxonomy (NCBI): domain Eukaryota; kingdom Metazoa; phylum Annelida; class Polychaeta; order Phyllodocida; family Polynoidae; genus Branchipolynoe; species Branchipolynoe longqiensis. The sequence continues at coordinate 80,768,904 of CM059192.1, forward strand.
GTTTGTTCTTTTTTTTTTAATAACCGATAAAAGTACAGCAAAATAGGATTTAAAGTATTGTATCATGGCCCAGTTTACCTATATTTCCATTTCATTAATCTAAGTTATTCTTTTTTTGCACACGGGACGTGTATTTGTCGACTCCACTCGCGTGTTCTATTTGAAATTCGGATGACCCGAGTCGCCCGGTTCGTGTTAATCGATTACGGCCATGTTTACTAGATTCTGACGCATGCGCAGAAGCGAGGGACACGTCTGAGCATGGGAACACGCTGAAACCACCACACCGGTCTCTAAGCAGCTGAGTTGGGGGTGTCCAGCTGCGTGATTTGGTTTGACCTTGTTGTTGTTTTGTTGGGGTTTTATGTCTTGGGCACAAACTGTTTGGTCATCAGGGAACATGTGGTTATATGTGTAAGTGTAGGGCCTGTAGTGATTTTGTTGTTGTTGTTTTACATCCTAGCAACATCTAAGGTTATAGTAGGACGAGTACCGACTTGTGACAGTGCGCACTCATGGTCACTTTATAGTGCTGCCCCACTGGGAGACCAGACCACCAGCACCACGACCTGATATCCCACTCAGTCACATTATCATGACACTTAGCCAAACAGTTCTTGCCCTATCCTAATAACGTAGAGCACCAGGCAAGGACGCGTATTTTGCACTCTCTCCCATTCTGCAGAGGAAACCTGCACTCTTACCAATGTTTTTCTCTAAAAAAGATGGAATCCTTTTATCGAACTGTCCAAGTTGAATCCATGAACAAATGTGCATTGCAGAGCGTCTTTACATCTAATGTGGGATGATCCAGCATCCCTGTGCGCGTTGATTCCCAGTCGTCCCTACCACACACCTCCAACTCCTACCACCACCTCCACCCCCACGTCCTTCACCACGCACTACCCCCACCCCCACACTTCCCTGTCCCCACCTGTTACAAATGCCTCCTCCGCCCTACACATACACACCTAACTTCCCACCCCCCAATGTCCCACTTAAGCTAAGATTCCTTACACGCGGTATGCGGCATGCGGCATGCGGTATGCAAACGGGTTGGGTCCTTTCACCCACACCCACACACATAGTGTCAGGTTTCTCTAACATTGTTGTCTATGGGCATTCGCATTCGCATGCCGCACTGATCGCTACATGGACCGATTCAGTATTCGCATGCTGCATGCCGCATGCTGCATACCGCATGTAAGGAATCACCCCCATTGACTTAGATGCTTTTCGATTTTTTGCCGCATTCGCATTCGCATTCGCATACCGCATACCACGTGTAAGGAATCTTAGCTTACCCATCACCGCCTCCCACCTACCATCCAAAAGTCCAACACATTCCTTCCGATACCTGACTCACTCGGCTACTGCAGCACACTGGCTGACAGTCCACCTCCGCAGATTGCTCCAGTTCTGTCAGCCACTTCTGTCCCCACAAAGCTGCTGTTCTCAGCACTAACCCAACACCCACATCCACACCCACAATTCTACCCCCATGTCCCTAGGGTCCTTTTCTCATACGCACAATCCCCTTCGGCCCTGTCACCTGAGAACAAAGAAGCGCTAGCTGAAAGGGCGGGTCTGGAGTGTGGTGAGGGGGGCTGGTGGTGGTGTGGGGGTGGAGGTGGTGTGGGGATGGCGGTGTTGTGGGGGTGGCGGTGTTGTGGGGGGCGGTGATGTGGGGGCGGCGGTGGTGGTGAGTGCGAGTGGGGATGTGGTGGTGGTGTTGTGGGGGTGGCGGTGGTAGTGAGTGCGGGTGGGGATGTGGTGGTGGTGGTGGTGTGATGGTAGCGGTGGGGGTGAGTGCGGGTGGTGATGTGATAGTGGTGGTGGTGTTGTGGGGGTGGCGGTGGGGGTGGGTGCGGGTGGGGTGGGGATGGTGGGTGGTGTGGGGGGGGTGGGGTGGTGTGGTGGGGGGTGGGGGGGGTGGTGTTGTGGGGGTGGTGGTGGGGGTGAGTTCGGGTGGGGTGTGGTGGGTGGTGGGGGTGTTGTGGGGGGTGGGGGTGGGGGTGAGTGCAGGTGGGGTGGTGGTGGTGGGTGGTGGTGTGTGGTGGGGGGTGGGGGGGTGCGGGTGGGGGTGTGGTGGGTGGTGGGTGTGTGGGGGTGGTGGTGGTGTGAGTGGGGGTGGGGTGTGTGGTGGTGGTGTGGGGGGGGTGGCGGTGGGTGGGAGTGGGGGGTGTGGTGGTGGTGTTGTGGGGGGTGGCGGTGGGTTGTGGGGGGTGGGGGTGTGGTGGTGGTGGTGTGGGGGGGGTGGTGTGGTGTGTGTGGGGTGTGGGGGTGGGTGGTGGGGGGTGTGGGGGTGTGGTGGTGGTGGTGGGGGGTGGGGGGTGGGTGGTGGGGGTGTGTGGGGTGGTGGTGGTGGTGGGTGGTGGGGTGGTGTGGTGGTGTGGGGTTGTCAGTGGTGGTGGGTGAGGTGGGGGTGTGGTGGGGTGGTGTGGGTCGGGGTGTGGGGGGGGTGGTGTGGGGGGGTGGGTGGTGGTGGTGGTGGTGGGGGTGGTGGGGTGGGTGGTGGGGGTGGGGGTGTGTGGTGGTGGGTGGTGTGGTGGGGGTGGTGGTGGGGTGGTGGGGTGGGGTGTTGGGGTGGTGTGGGGGGGGGGTGGTGGTGTGGGGGGTGTGGGTGGTGGTGTGTGGGGGGTGGTGGTGGTGGGTGCGGGTGGGGGTGGGGTGGTGGTGTGGGGGGGGTGGGGTGGGTGCGGTGGGGGGTTGGGTGGGTGTGGGTGTGGGGGTGGGGGTGGTGGTGGGTGGGGTGGGGGTGGTGGTGGGTGGGGGTGGTGGGTGTGGTGGTGTGGGGTGTGGTGGTGGTGGTGTGTTGGGGTGTGGGGGGGTGGGTGGTGGGTGGGGATGTGGTGGTGGGGATGTGATGGTGGTGGTGATGGTGGTGACGGTGGTGTGGGGTTGTCAGTGGTGGTGAGTGCAGGTGGGGATGTGGTGATGGTGGTGGTGGTGGTGGTGGTGTGGGGTTGGTGAGTGTGGGTGGGGATGTGGTGGTGGGGATGTGATGGTGGTGGTGATGGTGGTGACGGTGGTGTGGGGTTGTCAGTGGTGGTGGTGCAGGTGGGATGTGGTGTGGTGGTGGTGGTGGTGGTGGTGTGGGGTTGGTGAGTGTGGGTGGGGATGTGGTGGTGGGGATGTGATGGTGGTGGTGATGGTGGTGATGGTGGTGTGGGGTTGTCAGTGGTGGTGAGTGTAGGTGGGGATGTGGTGGTGGTGGTGGTGGTGTGGGGTTGGTGAGTGTGGGTGGGGATGTGGTGGTGGTCGTCGTCGTCGTGGTGTGGGGGTGGTGAGTGTGGGTGGGGATGTGGTGGTGGGGATGGGATGGTGGTGGTGGTGAAGTGGCGGTGGCAGTGGTAGTGAGTCAATCAATCAATAGTTCCATCCTCTAGTCGAGGGTTGGATGCAATGGTTCTCCACTTGTCCTGATGGTGTGCTGTTCTGATAGACTGTGCATAATTCAAGCCTGTCCACTGTGAAATATTTGTAAACCATGATGTTCTTGGTCTCCCTCTCCCTCTGCTGCCATTCACCTTCCCTTCCAACAATGTACTGTATATTGAACTCTGATGAATGATGTGGCCAAAATAAATAAGTTTCTTTGTCTGTATAGTGGCAAACAAGCGTTTCTTATTTTTAATTTTTCTGAGAACTTCTTTGTTGGTGATCTTCTTTGTCCATGATATTTTCATCATCCTTCGATAAGTCCACATCTCAAATGCTGCTAAACGTTTGTACATTTTCTTAGAGATTGCCCATGTCTCAGCCCCATACATTAGAGTAGACCACACATAACACCGAATAATACTCTTCCTTGTACGTATTAATATCTTACTTGATGTTAACACTCTATACATTTTGGAGAATGTTGTTCGGGCTATTGTTATCCTTCTCTTAATTTCTTCCTCACATCTCCCATCATTTGTAATCTTTTGTCCGAGATATATGAATTCGGATACTTGTTCTCTGTTTGTGCCATCTATGGTTATATTGATATTTGGTTTATCTGTCTTTTTACTTATAACCATTGTTTTGGTCTTCCTGGCATTCATCTTCATGTTGAATAGTATTCCAGCTTTATTGGTTCTATTCACAATATCTTGCAGGTTTTTCTCACTGTCTGCCAGTATTACACTGTCATTGGCATATCTAAGATTGTTGACGATCGTGCCACCTATTGTCACTCCCTTGCAATCTTCAATGTCTCTGAAAATCATCTCTGTGTACAGGTTAAAAAGACATGGTGACAATACACACCCCTGTCGACCTCCTCGTTTAATCATAACTTCATCCGATAGGCCCTGCTCCATTTTTATAAATGCATGTTGTGTCCAGTATAAGTTCACAATTAGTTTAATGTCTTTGCCATTGACACCAATATCTTGTAAACATTTGATTAACATTTCATGATTGACTCGGTCGAAGGCCTTCTCATAGTCAATAAAGCAGGCATAAACATCCTGGTTCATTTCACAATAACGTTCACAAATCATTCTCATATTGAAAATCCGTTCATGTGTACCTCTTCCAGATATAAACCCACTTTGTACATTACTGATTTGTTCTTCTATTTTCTGTCTGTTTCTCAGTAAAATTATTTTCAGGATCATCTTCAACATATGACTCATCAGGCTTAGTGTTCTGTACTCAGTACACAATGTTGGTTTTGGCTTCTTTGGGAGTCGTACAAATATGGATTCATTCATATCCAATGGTATAAATCCAGTCTCATAGATGCCATTTACTAACTTATGAATGATTTGAATCCCCACTTCATCTAGTCCTTTTATCATTTCTGATGTTATCTGGTCACTTCCAGGAGCCTTACCTGACTTTAGATCATTGATAGCCTTCTCAACCTCTGATACTAATATAATATTCCCATCTTCTTTCTCAATTGTGGGTGGGTTCCCTCTGTTATCATTGTATAGTTTGTTTACATATTCTTCCCATCTGGACTTTATTTCATCTTCTTCAAAGAGCATTTTCCCATCTTTGTTCTTGATACATTTACTGCTTCTCTGTCTGTATCCATACATCTAGATTTCACAATAAACATTCAACCACGTTCTACTCATGATTCTTATATTAAACGTAGTTGTTACAATTCGGTGCTCACCATCCTTGACGCACTTCTCTGTCTGAGCTCACATTGGTACATTTAATAATCCTATCACTATTCATAACTATCTAACTTTTGTTCCTCCACATCTCCCCTTTCCTCCCCTTTAACAAAGGCAGGTTTCACAAAGTGAGAAATATTATTCAATTACAGTTTTGGCTTGAACTGCAAATGTTCACGTTGTGCATCATCTATATTTATACAAAGTCAACCATGTGGCAAATTTGGCATCAGATGACAAATGACCATTTCACGTCTACCATTAATCTAATCTTTACAATCTTACCTACTAACATTTTGATTCAAACATTGTGTAATGCCACACAGTTACTTATATAACAACACAACTTTGTCAATTTCACAAGTAACCCTTCTACTTGTCTTTACATTCTTAATCCCTCAATATTTCTAACTATAATGACACTCATTACCGCTGAATTTTCATGTTCAATCAGAACCTCACTACCTTTATCTACTACAATTACTTTACTAACATGTGTGCTTTCCCCACCACCGTGCAAATCTGTTGCCGCAAATGGGCTCGTCATCTGCTCCACTTCATAGGTCTAATTTAACCACAGGTCTAATTGTTTGACCGAACCTTGATGTTTTGATTGGGTGTGGGTTTATGTCCATGGTGGGTGGGTCTGGAAGTAGGTTATCTGCTGGTGTGTTTACTGTTGTGGTATTTGTACTGTTTGTTGCCTGGGGAGTTTTAATTAGATGTACTCGATTCCTGTTTAATTGGTTGTTTGATGCATTATCTATTTGGTACTCGCGCCCTGTCGGGCCTGCGCAATTGCTGATGACCCCCTTTTTCCACAGTCCGCAGTGATTTTTATTTTTGATTTGGTCTCCTCTCTGTAGCGATTGGTGCGGCTTTCCCAATTTGTTGTCATGGTAGTATTTTTGCCTTTCCTGAATATGCAATGTTTCTTGCCGTTTCGCCTGTTGTACATGTGGTTTGAGGTTCTGAGCTATGGTGGGTATGCGAGATTGCAACCGCCTGCTCATCAGCAATTGAGCTGGAGAAGTATTCAGAACGTGTATTGGTGCATTTTGGTAATTCAATAAAGCTAATTGTATGTCTTTCCCTGTCTCGGTGCATTTCTTTATCATATTCTTCACCGTTTGGACAAACCGCTCAATCTGCCCATTGCTCCTTGGGTATTGCGGGCTTGAATACAATGGGGTAAAGCCATCATGCTCTGCAAAATCACAGTATTCACGGTATGGCAGTAAATCGCAAACCCCCAGGGGGGGTTTGCGATTTACTAGGAAATCACAAACCCCCCCTGGAAATTACAAACCCCCCCATGCTTTGTAGCATTTATCACCACAAGCAGGGCAGCAATAGACCTAGGTTTGATTTTGAACTTTTACCAGATCTGGGGGATAAAATGGATTCAAGGAGGATCAAGATGGATTAATTGATTAGTTTTGATGTCATGCTGTCACACCAAAGGCCTTTTTCATGGCTATTGATCACTCACAAGAAGGATAAGGGACCAGATCAATTTTTGTCAAAGATACAACATTAAGAAAAGCCAGCACAACTTCTTTAAACACTTTCAACTAACAAATATCTAATTCCCTATAAAACTGTCAGTCACTTTGCACATACATAGGATGCACATACATAGGCTGCCACATTTATTTTCATATAAGGGGGATCCCTCACGAGATGGATTAATTGATTATTTTTAATTTCATGCCTCTCACAGCAAGGGCTATTATTCACTGCGCACAAGAAGGCGAGGGGACCAGGTCAATTTGTTGTCAAAGATACTAGACTACATCAATAAGAAAAGCCAGAACAACTATCTGTATCATTAACATGGGGGGTTTGCGATCTCCAGGGGGGATATGTGATTTCCTGGGAAATCGCAAACCCCCCCATGCCCATATATGGCATGGGGGTTTGCGATTTCCTAGGAAATCACAAGTGGGGGTTTGCGATTTACAGGGTTTGCGATTTCCTGCTACAACGGCTCGTGAATTGCGGCCCATTGTCTGATGCCACTATTTTGACTTGAGTGTTGGGCATGTTTTCCTTCTATCTGACACCATGTAATAACGCAAGTCCAACCGCGTTGAGGTGTAAGTCGCTACTGCCTTTATTACGAGTCCGCCCTAGTGGTGCTCGTCCCACTACACTGGTCCCTACCGCGGGCTACGCGCACACATCACAGTGAGTGCAGGTGGGGCCGTGGCCGTGGTGGTGAGTGCGGGTGGGGGCTGTGGTGGTGGTGGTCGAGGGGTGTCGGTGAGTGCTGGTGGGGCTGTGGTGGTGGGGGTGGTGATGGTGTAGGGGTGGCGGTGGTGGTGAGTGCGGGTGGAGCTGTGGTGGTGGTGGTGGTGGTGGTGTAGGGGTGGCGGTCTGTGTCGACGAGGCCCAGAGACGGGTGGATGCTTGGAGTGAAGTCAGCGTCAACGGGATCACGTGGTGTGTCACGTGGCCTCGCTTGGTGGCTGATGGCGGGAGACTGGCGGCGGTCAGTGTAATGTGTACGCGACTAACAGCCTGCTGCGTCAATAAAGAAGTGCTAAAAATAGAACACCAGACGGGATGGCCGAATGAGTTGAGTGTCCGTCTCCCATGTTGGTAGATTGTGCGATTCGTATCCACTGGTCTGAACCCTGGTCGAGTCAAATCAATTACTTTGTGTGGGGAGAGTGAGTATGTAGGGGAGGGTGAATGTGTGCAATGTGGAAGGAGAGTGTAGGTGTGGGGGAGAGTGAATATGTAGGGGAGGGTGAATGTGTGCAATGTGGGTGGATGGTGTAGGTGTGGGGGAGAGTGAATATGTAGGGGAGGGTGAATGTGTGCAATGTGGGTGGATGGTGTAGGTGTGGGGGAGAGTGAATATGTAGGGGAGAGTGTATGTGTGGAACGTGGGGGGAGAGTGTAGGTGTGGGGGAGAGTGATTATGTAGGGGTGAGTGTATGTGTGGAACGTGGGGGGAGAGTGTAGGTGTCGGGGAGAGTGAATATGTAGGGGAGAGTGTAGGTGTGGAACGTGGGGGGAGAGTGTAGGTGTCGGGGAGAGTGAATATGTAGGGGAGAATGTAGCTGTGGAATGTGGGGGGAGAGTGTAGGGGTGGGGTAGAGTGAATACATAGGGGAGAGTGTATGCGTGGAATGTGTGGGAGAGGGAGAGTGTAGGTGTGGGTGAGAGTGATTATGTAGGGGAGAGTGTATGTGTGGAATCTGGGGGAGAGTGTAAGAGTACATGGGTAGTGTGGCAGTGAAACCTGTGGAGGTGGAATGTGGGGTAAATGCATATGTGGAATGTGGGGGGAGAGTGTAGGTGTGGGAGAAGTGATTATATAGGGCACAGTGTATGTGTGAACTGTGAGGGAGAGTGTAAGTGTGAGGACAGAGTAAGTGTACATGGGTAGTCTGGAAGTGAAACCTGTGGAGGTGGAATGTGGGGGGAGAGTGTAGGTGTGGGGGAGAGTGATTATGTAGGGGTGAGTGTATGTGTGGAATGTGAGGGAGAGTGTAAGTGTGAGGACAGAGTAAGTGTACATGGGCAGTCTGGCAGTGAAACCTGTGGAGGTCGAATGTGGGGTAAATGCATATGTGGAATGTGGGGGGAGAGTGTAGGTATGGGAGGAGTGAATATGTAGGGGAGAGTGTATGTGTGGAATCTGGGGGAGAGTGTAAGGGTGAGGAGAATACATGGGCAGTGTGGCAATAAAACATGTGTAGGTGGAATGTGGAGGGGATAGTGGATATATGAAATGTGGGGCGAGAGTGTAATTACATGGGAATAAGTAGGTGTGTGGAATGTATGGTGGATACTTTTGTGTAGGGGGAGAGTAGGTGGGGGGGATAGAGTGAGTGTGTGGGGAGAGTGTTGATATGTCTTTGTCAGGAGAGTGTGCAGAGAAGTCAGTCAACAGTACACACAGTACATAAAAACATCCCAAAAAAACTTTGTTTATTAATGATACAATATATATTGATATGTATATTTGTAAAACTAATTCTTGAACATTATTTGCATGAACATGCTATTTCGCATCACTATTTGATTTACACTACATGATGTTATATTGTTGCTCTCATACCCTGCGAGAGGTCGACAGAGTAAAGATAAACTCATTGTCATTGTCATTGTCAAATCATTGGTGCGGTGAGTTTGACGGGGCAGAGTCTTTGTCCTGCACCCTTCCTGCTTTCAGACCTGGTAACTAAAGCCGTGTTTACATGGGCGAGTTAAAACGGCTCAAATAAAGCGCCTTGCCTAGTTCGGTTTACATTCGCCGTGTAAACGCGACGCTGAAGCGGATTAGGGCTGATTCGATTCATAATATTCACTTTATGTAAACCGCCTCGCGAGGTGGTTTATATAAAGCGAACTAGCTTAAGCACATCACACGCACGCGCAGTCGAGACCTTAGTTTGTTGACTTTCCAGTCGATCAAAAGCGCATATTATATCATTTGGTCTATGAAACCGCTAGCTGTGCACAGATATTTTTGTCATGATTTATTTTAAGGTTTTCACTGCCCAGCAGAAGTTTTGACTGTTCCAAACCAATACGATTCAGTCCATGCATATCTAGGTCGAACCCACACTCTCTCGTGGCGACGTCGACTAACCGAAACTGGTGCTGGTTAGTCTGGACTTGGTCATGCGCAGATATCGATTTCCGCCTTAAACCGCTCCGTGTGTAAATGCGCCACTACTTCGCTTCATATAAATCGCTTTGTCTAATTCGCTTTACAATTGCCCGTGTAAACACAGCTTCACACCCTTGTGTAATGCATTAGTAGTAGTGCTGTCACTAGTCCTTGCTAGCAGGAACCATTCATTTGCACTGTACACAAAAAACACTCAGTGACAGAATGGGAAGACTGGTATGATGTCTGAGAAACAGGTATGGACTTGTTAGTGACAGTGTGGGACTGGGTATTCATACGTTTGAAGTACAGGCAAAGAGTTGACAGTGACAGTGTGGGAAAGGATGTAATGACATCTCAAGAACATGCTAGATTTGACTGTGACAGTGTGGGAAGGGATGCAATGACATTTCAAGAACAGGCTAGATTTGACTGTGATTGTGTGGGAAGGGGTGTGAGGATCTCCAAAGAACAGGCTAGATTTGACTGTGACAGTGTGGGAAGGGATGTAATGACATTTCAAGAACAGGCTAGATTTGACTGTGACAGTGTGGGAAGGGGTGTAAAGATGTCTTAATTCAGGCAGAAACCTGACAGTGACAGTGTGGTACAGGATGTAATGACATCTCAAGAACAGGCTAGATTTGACGTCTCAAATCAGGCAAAGACTCCACTGTGACTGTGGGAAGGGATGTAATGACATCTCAAGAACAGGCTAGATTTGACTGTGCCAGTGTCGGAAAGGATGTAAGTACGTCTCAAACCAGGCAATGACTCCACTGTGAGAGTGTGGGAAGGGGTGTACGGATGTCTCAATTCAAGTAGAGACTTGACAGTAACAGTGCGGGAAGAGCTGCAATGACATATCTAGTAGGGCCTACAGGTAAGAATTTGACAGTGACAGTGCGGGCAGTGCTATCATGAGATCATAAGTGCAGGCAAAGATTTGACAGTGACAGTGTGGGAAGGGCTCTCATGATGACTCAAGTACCAGCCAAGATTTGACATCGACAGTGCGGCAAGGGTTGAATTGACATCTCAAATCAGGTAAAGATTTGACGGTGACAGTGTAGGATGGGATGCAATGACATCAAGTACAGGCAAAGACTTGACAGTGACAGTGTGGGGAGTGTTGTACTTACGTCTGAAATAGCGGCGGGGGTCCGACTGTGACAGCGTGGAAAGGTCCGTGTGGATGACTATGTAATCCCCTCGTGTCAACAAATCCATCTGCTCCATCACAGAAAGTAGGTCAATCAACCCCCGGTGGTCGCCGAGGTAAACGTAGACTGGAACCAACAGAAAAAACGCACAAACTCTGAGTATTGAGATTCAACACAAAAATCTAAACATGTCCAGAGATTATATATGACCTGCAGGCAAATTATCTATAAGCGAGTAAATATCAAAACTTATCTGGAGATGATATATAACCTGCAGGCAAATACCTGCAGGCAAATAACCCATAGGCAAATACCTCACAGGTAAATAACCTACAGGGAGATAACCTGCAGACAAATAGCTCGCAGGTAAATAACCCACATCAAAGTAACTAATGTCAATGTAACACACATATGTTTAATCTATATCCAAATAACCTACAAGCAAATAAGCAACAGGAAAATAATGAAAGGCAAATAAACCACGGACAAATACTCCACAAGCAAATAACCCACATGCAAATAACCCATGAGCAAATAACCCTGCATGCAAATAAGCCACATGCAAATGACCCACAGGCAAATAACCTACAGGCAAATAAGTGACAGACAAATAATCCACAGGCAAATAACCTACAGGCAAATAACCCACATGCAAATAACCTACAGGCAAATAACCCAAAGGCAAATAACTGACAGGCAATTAACCTACAGGAAAATAACCTATGGGCAAATAACGTGCAGGCAAATAATCACAGGCAAATAACCCAAAGGCAAATAACCCACAGGAAAATAACCAACAGGCAAATAAGCTATTGGTGAATAACCAGCAGGCAAATAACCAAAGGCAAATAACCTACAGGCAAATAACCCACTGGTAATGTGGCAAATATACCACAGGCAAATACCCCACAGGCAAATAACCAACAGGTAACCAATCCATAGGCAAATAACCTACAGGCAAATAACCCACATGCAAATAACCCACAGGCAAATAACCCACTGGCAAATAACTGACAGGCAAATACTCAGAGGCAAATAACCCACAGGAAAATAAGCTGTTGGCAAATAACCAGCAGACAAATATCCAAAGGCAAATAACCAACACGTAAAGAATCCACAGGCAAATAATCTACAGGCAACTAACCCACTGGCAAATAACCCATAGGCAAATAACGAACAGGCAAATAACCAAAGGTAAATAACCAAAGGCAACTAACCAATAGGTAAAAAACCCATAGTCAAATAACCAACAAGCAAATAACCTGCTAACTGGAAGGCAAATAACCCACAGGCAGATAACCCACAGGCAAATAACCCACAAGCAAATACACTACAGGAAAATAACCAACAGGCAAACAACCAACAGGCAAATAACTGACAGGCAAATCACCCACATGCATATAACTGACAGGCAAATAACCCACAGGCAAATAACCAACTGGCAAATAACCCACAGGCAAGTATACCTGCAGGCAAATAACCTGCAGGCAAATAAACTGAAGATACATTATCTGAAGATAAATACCACACAGAAAAATAACCTACGTACAAGTAACTTTCAGCTAAATAATCCACATGAAAATAACCGACAGGACATTGACCGGCAGTCAAATAACTGGCAGGCAAATAACCCACAAGTTAATAACTGACAGGCAAATAACTTGCAGGCAAATAACCTGTAGGCAAATATAATACAGGCAAATAACCCATAGGAAAATAATCAACAGGCAAATAGCGGACAGGCAAATAACCAACAAGTTAATAACTCACAGTCAAATAACCTCCAGGAAAATAGCCTGCAGGAAACTAATCCACAAGCGATTAACCTGCGGGCAAATAACTCACAGGCAAATAACCCACAAGTTAATAACCCATAGGCAAATAAGGGCATTTAGAGTTACTGAGGGGTTTTCAAAGGCACTCGTAGTTACTGAACGATTCTTCGGGTTAGACAAGGATAGTCAAGGATTCTATAGGAAATTCTGGAAGGTCACAAAGTTGCACTCACGGATAGTCAAATGTTCTCAAGGTCATTCAAGGTCATTAGGGGCAGTCAGTGGAACACCATTCTCAGGGATAGTCAGGGGTATTCAGGGATCTTAAAGGGTCTTCAGGAGCCTTCGATGGTTATCAAGGGCCATCAGGGGTATTCAGGGGTATTCAGGAATATTCAGGGGAATTTCGGGATATTTATGGGTGCTCAGGGGTTGACCCTCCCCAGATTGTAGCGCGAAACCAGTCCATCACCATTTGTTGATTGATTGATTGATTGATGATTGTTTAACTCCAATGGTTTAATGCTGTGTCAGTGGCAAGGGCCATATTTACGGCAAAAAAGTTATTAGTCTTTATTGCGTTAGTCTTGTTAATCACATATATATGCGCACATTGAAAATCACATGGAAATGTGAAATGGTCAGATTTGTGTCAAATGACAGCAGAAATGATCTCTGATGCAATTTTTGAACTGATTAAATTTGTGATAAAATTGAACCCACAAAACATAGTTAAAATTACAGGAGGTTAGTTACACATTCCAGGACAATTTTGTCTTGTGTGATATTTACATTAAAACATTTTCGGTGCAAGGCTATGAAATCTAGAGTTTGTTTGTTGTTGTTTTACGTCCTAGCAAAATCTAAGGTCATATCAGGACGGGTACCGACTTGTGACAGTGCTGACTCATGGTGACTTTATAGAGCTGACCCAGTGGAAGACCAGGCCACCAGCACCATGATTTGATATCCCACTCAGTCACATTTTCCTGACACTGAGCCAACCAGTCCTTGCCCCATCCTAATAATGCCGAGTGCCAGGCTAGGAAGCAACAATTATCAATTTTTAAGTCATTGGTTTGACTCGACATGGGTTCGAACCCATGACCCCACGATCTACCAACACGGGAGACGGACGCTCTAACTCATTCGGCCATCCCGTCTGATCTATGAAATCTAGACACTTCAGTAGAATGTTTCTGAGTGTCACTGGAGACCAACGCCTGATGTACTTAGGGTGAGTAGGCGTTCTCCCTTGAGTAAAAATGCATGAGTCAGCCAATAGTAGTCAATGCTGCATCGATTGAGGACTACTTGGTCCCGCCAACATGATGGATGATGCTAAAGATGTTCTCCAATGCATGGGTTGATGTTACGCAACTTATTGCTTGTATGAGTCCCATTCATGTTGCCATTTTCATTTGATGTACTTGAGAATAAGTGGCCACTGATCAGAGTGAGCGATCCAACATGGTTCAACGACACCGCTCAGAGCTAGTTTCACAGCTCGGTCAGCTTGCTCATTTCGCTTGGATACTTTGCTCCTTTTCCACCATATGTAATTTAACAGACGGGTACCAAAACCCAGTCACCATTATTTACACAAGCTCTTATGCAGAAAGCCTTATTAATAGCGGCTTATTTATACTTGCGACACCAGAGGCGGAGGCCAAATTGATAGAGCCTAAGTGGTGTAATGGTTAGCACACTGGCCCGGAATGGCCAACATATGTGGGTTCGAGTCCCGCTCTAGGCGCACTATTTCCCATTTTCATCATCCCCCACCAACAATACTAAAACAACAAACTGCAAATAACAAACTGACAGCTGAATGTTCCTATCAAACATTTATATATTCCTTGTCTAACTCCAACTGACCACGCCCTACATTAAAGCTGATTACAACTTTACCAAATGAATACAGAAGATAACTTCTGTTTCCATTCTAAATACAGTATAACCCCGTTAAACCAAACTCGAAGGGACCCTAGAAATTTGTTTGGATTAACCGATCATTGGTTCAACCGAGCTATGGCTATGGCTTTGACTTTGAGTAAGCGTGGATTTCACATGTAATATACAAAGTATGGGGACAATGTACATGGACACTGATTATTGTTTTTCATGTTTATACAGTATACTCCCATTAAACCAAGCTCAGTGAAACCAAACGATCGGTTAATCAAAACTATTTTCGGCGGCCCGGCAAAATACTACCATTTAGCATATGAAAATGTCTCAGATGACCTTATAACCACATGAAAGTTTGGTTTAACCATACTGGAGTGCCCTGGGTACGACAATTTTGTTTGGATTAACCAATAATTTGGATTAACCGACTTTGGTTTAACCAACTTTTTTATATGATAAATGGTAGTATTTTGGCGGGCCGCCGAAACAAGTTTGGATTAAGCAGTCGTTTGGTTTAACCGAGCTTGGTTTAATGGGGTTGTACTGTAACATGAAAATACTCACATCGATCCAACTAATATTGATCTAGTCATCGTACAATACTGTTGACATACTTGTGGGTAACCATCAGAATGTTGCTGTGCTATATACTGCAAATTGTCTATTCAACAGCTATCATTAGTTTACTGCTATATACCTAACTCCATGCACTTGCTATCCGGACTGCACTTCATCCACACCTGTCTCTATCTCCTCTCCGCTGGCCTTGCTCCTCCTTGATATGTCTAAAGAGATTTCCAGGAGGGGGAGCCTGCCAGCATTTCACTTTCTACTCTTACTCTGTCTGTGTCTTTGGCTTGCAGGCTGGTCACCATAGAGCAAATAGACACGATCCTTTGACTCAACTCTCCTCATTTCTCTTTCTTAGAGTCTACCCTTTTTTTTCTTCTCCCAGGCATACTCCTCACCCTGATCAGGGGAGTTGTGTGCTTGGGTGGGGCCCTTTACTTTTACTTTTCTCTCACTTTGTTCTCATTACTGGAACCACCGCTGGACCCTTTTTTACCCGCCCTTGCTCGAAACCCTCGCTGATGTCTGCTGCATACAATTGCTGTATTACCGCCAGACCAGAGTGATGCTGGACCGCCCCAACCACTCATCGTTTAATTGTTGTAAAGACATCCCCCAGCTTCTACAACCGTCCCACCGGAAGATTATTCTTCAACCAAAGATTGGGCCGATTTATCGGAGCCTCTCTATAATGTTGCAGTTCTGCAACTGGCAACCATCATAAGGTTACAAACAACCCAGAAGTCAAGTCTTACTCTATCTACCATTTTTGTGTAAATAATTCTGACTTGAGAAATGGCTGGTGAATCAGTGCTTATGTGATAACATAATAAGTTACTCAGCAGAATAAACATATTTACAACAAAAAAACAAAAAGAAATGCCTACTGGTGCTAACCTGTGTTTATATTCAGTGTGTATATGCTTTTTGACTGACTGAATTAAATATATATATATAAGTTGATTGATTGATTGGTGGTTGCTTTATGCCATGTCGGCAGCATAGGCCATATTCAAGGTGAGAAATGTTTGTTTTTTGTTCAAACCATCGCTTTTACATGTAAAAGCAGACAATCAATTATGTGCCAATAGACACTCATTAAATTAGAAAGCTCACAATCATATATATGTGGTCCCATAGAAAAAGAAAAGTTTTATTAATACTTGATAGAATCTATTTAGTAAACGATATGAGGTGGTACAGTCCAACTGCCCTCAAAAAGGCTAAAATGTTTTCCTGTTTTACCTTAGTAAAAAGGTCATGCATACTGTCTGCAGTGTAGAACTGTTGGCACAGGGCCAACAAATCAACGCAACTTAGTAAAATGTGTTTGACTGTCAGCGGGGACTGACACCCAATACATTCAGGGGGAGGATCCCCCTTGAGCAGAAAAGCATGTGTAAGCCACGAGTGGCCAATACGGCAGCGGCCAATACGGTCCCGCCGACCTCCCGCATGAGTCTGTGGTGGCTTTCCCACAGATGGTTCAATTTCTTTAAGTTTATTAATGTTTTCATCCCACTCATGTTGCCATTTGGATTTTATGTGGGTGGCTATTAGTGGTTTCAGATCAGAGAGAGGGATCAGACATGGTTCAAGATCACAATTCAGGGCCTTCTTCGCAGCCCGATTAGCTCGTTCGTTTCCTTGTATGCCGGCATGGCCAGGCACTCAGCACAGATGGATATCATACCCATCCGTTGTCAGTTGGTTCATTTTTATAAATTACCGTTGCTAGAATAGGGTGATTCATTTTCAGTCCAGCAACAGCCAGGAGGCAAGAGAATGAAACACTGTATATAACATAGTTAGTGTGGTTGGATACCTCAATACACTCCAACGCGAGAAGGAGTGCTCAGGCTTCTGCAGTGAAAATTGAGGTCTGATCGGGCAAACGTACAGCAAATTTTTCCCATCGCCAGACTGCCGCAGCAGCTACCCGGCTTTGGTCTTTCGAACCATCAGTGTATATGGAGAGGTGTATATGGTATAAGTATAAATATGCGATGTGTAACACTTTACGCGAGTATACAAATATGGAAGGGACTTGTTTCTAAATATTGATATTAATTGATATTACTGATATTATTGATATTATCGATTGTTATACTCCATAAGACTCTATTCTTGATATGTAGTGCCACCTGTGGCACAGCTCGCCTCCCGTGGGTTTCAACAAGTGTCAGTTGTACCAGAGGATTTCAGAATGCAAATGCCACATGAGCACTCATTAAAGATTGGAATTACGTCACAGCGACATCTGTCGGGTTAGTTCTGGAAGCAGCCCATTTGAAATGCTTGATCCACCCGCGCATTCACTTCCTGTGCAAGGCTTGGAGGAGATGGGGGAAGTGGGGGGGGGGGGAATGTGGGTAGAAGGGGAATTAGGAAAGGGTGGGGCATGGGGGGAAGGGAGGTGAGGGAGGGGAAGGAGGAAGAGGGGAAGGGTGTTGGGAGAGGGAGAGAAGGAGCGGGTGGAGAACGATGAAGGTGAGGGAAGGGGAGAGTAAAGGGAGGGTGAGAGGGAGCAAGAGGGGAGGGAAGCGGGGAGAGTGGGAGGGGGAGAGGGAGGGGAGGGGAGGGGCACTTGGCGGGGAGAGGAGCTGGGAAGGGATTGGAGGAAAGCGGGTGAGGGTGAGGGGGACTGGAGGGGGGCGGGGAGGGGAGGCAGAGGGGGAGGCGGACGGGAGGGTGGAGGGCGGAATGGAAGAGGAGGGAGAGCGGGATGGGGAAGAGTAAGGTTGAGGGTGAAGGAGAGGGGAGGGTGAGGGGGAGGGGTGGGTGAAGGTGGGGCAGGGGGAGGGGGGGGATGGAGAGCAGGAGGCGTAGGGAGAATGGGGATGGGATGGAGGGAGAGAGAGAGTGAGGGTGAGGAGGACTGGAGCGGGAACGAGAGGTGGAGGAGGAGGTGGAGGGGGGGGGGGGTAGGGAGGGGGGGGGTAGGATGGGCACGGGAGCGGGATGGGAAGGGTGGGGGCTTGGAGGGGGTGGAGAGGGGGTGGGGAGGGGGAGGGCGGAGGGGGGGGGTGGGTGTGTGGAGAGGGTGAGGGCGGGGGTGATGGTGATGGTGAGGGTGAGGGTGATGGGGAGGGTGAGGGTGAGGGTAGGGTGATGGGGAGGGTGAGGGTGAGGGTGAGGGGGGGGGGTGTGGGTGAGGGTGTGGGTGGGGGGATGGGGAGGGGTGAGCGTGAGGGTGGGGGGAGGGGAGGTAGGGGGTGGGGAGAGGGGAGGGGGGGTGAGGGTGGGAGGAGGGGAGGGGGAGGGGGAGGGTGAGGGTGAGGGGGGGGTGAGGGGGGGGTGTGGGTGAGGGGAGGGTGAGCGTGAGGGGAGGGTGAGGGTAGGGGGTGTGGAGAGGGGGGGTGAGGGTGGGGGTGAGGATGAGGGGAGGGGTGAGGGTGAGGGTGAGGGTGGGGTGAGGGGGTGGGGTGGGGTGATGGGGGGGGGGAGCGTGAGGGGAGGGGGGAGGTGAGGGGGTGGGAGGGGGAGGGTGGGGGTGAGGGTGGGGGGGGAGGGGGAGGGGGGAGGGGGGGTGGGGGAGGGGAGGGTGAGGGGGGGTGGGGGTGAGGGGGGGAGGGGGGGGGGGGTGAGGGTGGGTGAGGGGGGGGGGGGGGAGGGTGAGGGTGGAGGGTGAGGGGTGGGGGGGTGAGGGTGAGGGGGGGGGGGGGGTGAGGGGGGGTGAGGGTGAGGGGGAGGGGGGGGGGGAGGGGGAGGGGAGGGTGGGGTGAGGGGAGGGGGGTGGGGAGGGTGAGGGTGAGGGGGAGGGTGGGGGGAGGGTGGGGGAGGGTGGGGTGAGGGGGGTGCGGAGGGGAGTGAGGGTGGGGTGAGGGGGAGGGTGAGGGAGGGTGAGGGGAGGGTGAGGGTGAGGGTGATGGGGAGGGTGAGGGTGAGGGTGAGGGTGAGGGTGAGGATGATGGGGAGGGTGAGGGTTAGGGTGAGGGTGAGGGTGATGGGGAGGGTGAGGGTGAGGGTGAGGGTGATGCGGAGGGTGAGAGTGAGGGTGAGGGTGAGGGTGAGGGTGAGGGTGAGGGTGAGGGTGGGTGGGGTGTGGGTGGTGGGGAGGGTGAGCGTGAGGGTGAGGGTGAGGGTGAGGGTGAGGGAGATGCGGAGGGTGAGAGTGAGGGTGAGGGTGAGGGTGAGAGTGAGGGTGAGGGTGAGGGTGAGGGTGAGGGTGAGGGTGTGGGTGAGGGTGTGGGTGTGGGTGATGGGGAGGGTGAGCGTGAGGGTGAGGGTGAGGGTGAGGTTAGGGTGTGTGGAGAGGGTGAGGGTGAGGGTGATGCGGAGGGTGAGAGTGAGGGTGAGGGTGAGGGTGAGGGTGAGGGTGAGGGTGAGGGTGATGGGGAGGGTGATGGTGAGTGGAGTTGTTGAGGGAGAGAGGGAGGGGAGGGGTCGGGGGGGGATGGGGAGAGTGTGGTTGTTTTACACAGGATGCTCATGTTAACGGCGGATTTCAGAAGTTGGCTCGTGTGGACATTATGGCTGTCACGTGATAATATACAGTGGTGATCATGTGATCAGAAGGACGCCCACCGGTTGAACCACCATCAGGGGAATCAAATATGCATTTAATTAGTCACCGCTTGGGGGCCTGGTGATGGCGGGAGTCTCGGTTTCGCCCCCGTCTCGGTTGGTTGGTTGATGGAGTTTTACATCCTGGCAACATCTCAGGTCATACCAGGACATGTACCGACTTGTGACAGTGCACACTCATGGCACCTTTATAGTGCAGCCTCAATCGGGAATTAGGCCGCCGACACTATGACCCGATATCCCACTCAGTCACATTATCCTGACATTGCGCTAAGCAGCCTTTGCCTTATCCTAATGCCGACCGCCAGTTCCGTCTCTGCCTATTGTTGCATTGAATGTTGTTGTTTATATAATTGAGTTGGATGACTAGACACGATGGCCGAATAAGTTGAGCATCCGCCTCCCGGTTTGGTAGATCGTGGGATCTGAATCCACGGGTTCGAACCCTGGTCTAGTCAAACCAATGCCTTACAAAATTGATACTTGTCACTATCTGCCTGGCACTCAGCATTACCCTATTACCAGGACATGGAAAGGACCGGTTGGCTCAGTGTAAGGATAATGTGACTGAGTGGTCTCTCAGTGGTGCAGCACTATGAAGTCGCCATGAGTGTGCACTGTTACAAGTCGGTAACGGCCCTGATATCACCTTAGATGTTACCCGGTCGCAAAACTCCAAAAAACAACCAAATGTATGCAAAGAGCCTATAATACTAAGATGGCTCACTCCCTATCTCTCCCATGTCAATTTTGCAGTGCCACCTTGTGGTGGGTTTGATCAGCCGGCTGCTGGTTGGCGTTTCACATGTAAACACATACAATTATATTATACATGAGATAGGTAAGTATGAATACACATCAATATGAAATTGCTATGAACAAATACCCATCATCATCAGCATCATCATCAGCATCGCCATCATCACACATCTTTCACATTCATATATACATTTATACATATAATATAGCATCTGGTTAACCAAGAGAACAGCCAGCCTACCAAGTGGTGGGTTTGATCATTTTGATTACACAGTACAGGCTGAGTGAGCCGTCTTAGTATTATAGGGTCTTTGATGTAAGGCAGAAATAATGAGCCTGGCTCCCACCAGATGGCGTGCCAGGCCTCCACTGCACCTTGCGCTGTGCCATGGAAGCCGGCAGGTGGCAAGGCGCCAGTCTAGGAGCCAGTAACTGGGCCGGTCTCGAACAGACTAGTGACCGCCCTGTGATGAAGATTATTGACCAATTTCATATGACGTCAGCACATGTATTTAGGTCAGTGCGCGCACTGCTTGGCTGGATGCAGTACAACATCAGGTCACACTGCAAACTCAATGGCTATGAGCAATCTTCATAGAGAAAAGGTCAAATATTTCTAAAAACACACCACCTAGCCACAAACCGATTGGATTACATATAGAAAACACATTCAAAAAAGAGATTATATTAAATTCATAAGGTTAGGGTCCTGTATTTCTATTAACTTTGAATAAAATCGACGTGTTGCACCGCGCGTATCGGTAAACTCAATGCATTGTCAATGGCCATGAGCAATCTTCATACAGTAAAAGTTAAATATCTCTGAAACCACACCACCTAGAAACAAACTGATTGGAATACAGATAGAACACATGCTTAACAACAAGATTATATTAAATTTATAAGGTTAGGGTTCTGGATTTCTTTTAATTTTGACTAAAACTGACGTTTTTCACTGCGTGTACTGGCAATCTCAATGCATTGTCAATGGCCATGAGCAATCTTCTTACAGCAAAAATGTAATATCTCTAAAACCACATGACCTAGACACAACCCGCTTGGTTCCCATATAGAAAACATGTTTAACAAAGCGATTATATTAAATTGATAAGGTTAGGGTTCTGGATTTCTATTAATTCTGACGAAAACTGACGTTTTGACCGGCAAACTCAGTGGCAGTGTTCCTTCGTTCTGCAGCCAAGCTGTGCGCGCGTACACGATGTTTGTAAACATTGAAATAGGTCTATAGTCCCTGGACGTGTAGCGGCATGTCACTTAAATCGGGGAATGAACCAGGATTAACAGACGATTTTAGTCAAATTTGTAGTCATGTATTTTTTTGAGTGGGTCATTTGGATATTCAGAGCAGAAGATTGTGGAATATCGGAATTAAATGGCGGATGATTATTTTTTCATAAGGAAAGTGCTTTGTAACAGATCACCTTCAATACATGCATACAGCATTATAAAACCTATATATATATATGGGCTTATATATGTGATGTATACGGTCATATGGGAGTTGGTTCGTTGGTTGTTGGAGTTTTACCTCCTAGCAACATCTAAGATCACATCAGGACAGGTACTGGCTTGTGACAGTGCGCACTCATGGCGACTTTATAGTTCAGCCCCACTAGGGGACCAGGTCACCACCACCATGAGCTGATATCCCACTCAGTCACATTATCCTGACACTGAGCCAACTCCTTTGGCCATCCCGTCTGGTCCTAATGCGCCGTGATGAAGACTATAGTACCTGGACAAGTAGCGGCAGGTGACTTACATTGGGGAATGAACCAGGATGAATAGATGATTTTAGTTTAAAAAAAAAAATAATTACATATGTATTTTTGTGTGTGTCATTCGGGTATTCAGAGCAATACATTGTGGAATATCGGAATTAAATGGCGCATGATTGTATAAGGAAAGTGCCTTGTAGCAGATCACATTTAATACACGCATAAAGAATTATAAAGCCTATATATATATATTTATATATATATATATGGGCTCTGATATGTGATGTATAAGGTGTCCTAGCAATATATCAGGTCATATCAGGACGAGTACCGATTTGCGACGGCAGCGCCACCACCCAGCATCCAACGTTACTAGCCACTCACTGTTCCTGTCCTTGCTTACACTCCCATACTTTCATTATCGAGCATATGTATATATAGCCTGCATAATTAATTATGCGAATACACATTATATATAGATCTCCATAATATGTGTCCAGTACTGTTTTTGACATACACAATTATGTATTTGCTCCAGGTTAAATTAACCACCGTGCCTGCAGCCAAACCGTGACACTAGCGCCACCTCTGGTGGCTTTCGAAACGCCTCACTCCTGGACTTCTTTGACTCTTGCTGCACAGTTTGTTTACTTTTATTTAGCCACAGCAAATATTCCTAACCGGAGATGTTTGTTTGTTTTTGTTTTATGTCCTAGCAAATCTAAGGTCATATCAAGACGGGTACCAACCTGTGACAGTGCGCACTCATGGCGACTTTATAGTGCTGCCCCACTGGGAGACCAGGTCACCAGCACCATGACCTGGTATCTCACTCAGTCACATTATCCCGACACTGAGCCATCCAGTCCTTGCCCTATCCTATTAATGCCGGGCGCTTGGCATGGAAGCGACAAGTTAAAGTTTTTAAGTCTTTGGTTTGACTCAATCAGGATTCGAACCCACGAACACATGGGTTCGGATCTCCTGATCTCCCAAAACAGGAAGCGGACACTCAACTCATTCGGCCATCTGTCTGGTCCCTAACCAGAGAAGATATTACTCTAACTCATTCATCTCTTTATGTCTTCTGATCTGGGAATATATATATATATATGATGTAAAACACATTATGCAAGTAAAAGATAAGGAAGGGGATTATTATCATATATTGTTATAATCTGTAAGACCAATCACTGTACCAGTGGCGCCACCTGCGGCCCTCCTCACCACCACCGGATGTTGACAAGTGTCATTCGCATCGGAGGATGATATATGTGGGCAAACAGGAAACTAGATTGACAATAAATTTGGTTTAAATAATAGTTTGAATGAGTGGGGTACGCAAATTCAAAGTCATTGATGGGACGCAAACGACTCCCCTCCCACCTACTCGCTCCCGCACCCCATCGGACTTTAATAAATCAAATATCGTCTACGCCTTTGTCCATCAACCATGGGCTCGCCCACGATCCAATCACCGCTCGGCTAATCACAACTCACACATTGCCACGCTCCCTTCGTCTCTTCTGGCCACATACTTCACGGTCACTCTCCTCTGGACAGCCAACGTCGCGACACCTCCTTCGTCACCCACCCACCGACATGTCCCTTGATTGGTTTTGATAATTCATCCAGCAAACTACAATTAATGATTTATATATATATATGAAGAGATTAGGCGCAAAACCATGCAAACGCCAATAAAATATTCAGATAAACATTGGAATTAAATCTTGAAAAAACTCATTTTTAAAAATTGCTATGTTTGTGTACATTGCTCCATAATCATTTCTTCTTTACAGGCAAACTGGAAGTAATGAGAATTACAATTAGCTTCAGGTAAAAATCTTTTATTTTAATTCAATTTTTGGATTGGCGTGTATGGGTGTTTGCGCCTGAACTGATATATATATATATATATAACGTGCTCTGACCTGTCAGGCAAGGAACCACATAGAGAAGTAGGTGTGGATAGTGTGATTGCATCAGGGAGGCTCTGTAGTGTAATGCTTAGCATGCTAGTCCCGGCTAAATCGGCTTGGTATTTCATTCTATGCAGGAACACAATTTAGAACTTACTAAGTGCACCAGCATTTAAGCAGGGGAAATTTCAAATGCAGACAATTGGTTTTCCCTCATCCCACTGCTCCTTGCCCTATCCCAGTAATGCTGAGCGCCAGGCTAGGAAGCGACAAGTATCAATTTCATGTCATTGGTTTGACTCGGCGAGGGTTCAAAACTGGGGGGATTCGAATCACACGACCTACCAGAATGTGAGGCGGACGCTCAACTCATTCGGCCATTGTGTCTGGCTTTGAGGAAAGAATTGATCAAAATGGACAGGAAGGAAAAGCATCAACAGAGGCAGATAGTCCATAGCAACCATCACAAGAAGTCCATGCAAAAATATTAAATTACCTATGTTGCGGAGGCAACATGGATAATTCGCGATCGAGGCAAGGCGAACACGCGCAGCACATGACCCCCACCCCCACCCCCTCACTCACTGCTGGCCTGACACTCGCTCTGGTCACTTCTCTCTCCCTCCCACCCACCCTTTTCTCATGGGGTTAAGTGCTGATGCTCTGTTATCTCGTTATCTAATTACACTGTTTTCGCATTTGTACTTATACTCTTATCTATTTATACAGAACTTCGGCATAACACTCATGCCCTCTCTCACACACTGATTATGTACGGAAGACACTCTTCCTTGATTCTGTCACGCACCAGTCGCTCGATCTGCTGAGCCAGTCTCATGCCAGCCTCGCCCGAGGTTATGACTTAATAGTGATATAGTGATAATTATTATTATTATCATATATATTCTATTTGAATAAATCTCTGTTTGAAACTCGTTTCCTGTTGTCCTTGCCGAGTGATGCGAATTATTTGATTAACCAGCCAATTTAATGGAATCTGTTACTGCTGAAGCCTTGTGTCAGCCCTGGTGAGTGTTTTGGCATGCTTGCTAAAACTAATTTGGCATGTTTACAGTTCAAATATCTCAAAAGTTAGCCATTTAAAATGAAAGGTACTTCAAAGTAAAGTAGTTTGTTTGTTGTTGTTTTACGTCCTAGCAACATCTAAGGTCATATCAGGACGGGGTAAAGTAAGATAGATTATAATGATCAATCTAATAGCTTTATCTCAGAGAATGACAAAACCATAACACCATCGGACTATGCAAATAAGGGCAGCATTATCTAAGTTAAATATCTAGAATCAAATGTAGATAATTGTTTTGGTTTTGAAAATGTGATACTTCATCGGACTATGCAGCTTTAGGTTGGACAATCTGAGATTGTGTGTCTTACACGAAAATAAAAACCCCAACCAACAATAAAATCGATATAGACAGAAAGAAAAGTATTGGGACATTCTTCTCTGGAGGCGTTAATTACTAGGCCATATAAGGGGGGGGGGTACCTCATAACAAAAGTGGTGCTTGTATCACCATGGCAACGGTAGTTAGGTAATAACGCAGTCATCGGATGTTTCCACGTAAAAGTATTTGTCCAAATTAGCAATCCCTACGCTGCACATAAGAGGTTGTTACTATGTAGACACGGCCTGATACTGATAGAGCCTTCCACACATCTCTGGCCGTGGTAAATATCGTCTGCTTACTCCCCCGCCCCGCCCCCCCCCCTCCAAAAACAAAAAAAGATGCAGCAGACGACATTTGGAAACCGACGAACCAAGTTGCTTTCATTATAAAAGTCCATGTTTTTTAATAACGGCGATTTCAGTGAAAATAAAGAACTCCCAAGGGCAGACGACATTTATTTAGTCAGAGCAGACGACATTAGAATCATCGGTAGTTCCTGGGTTCGCCGCGTGGGGTCAGGCATGGCGCCCCCCTGGCGGGAAGACTCATAAAGCGCGGGAAATGTCACCATCTATTGGATAAGAAGTTCTCGGGTCCGTAAGTGGTTGCTGGGAATGGAGATTTGAGCTGGTCGGGGTTGAGGCAGATTCACTACTATTCCACTCTCCCAGAAGCCAGGGGTCAAAGGTCAATGTGGCAAATTGTATATATATTTATATATATATGCAGGTTCCTGGTTAACCTACTGCACCACTAGTAGTTAGCCTACTTCCCACTAGAGGTCCTGCGTCTGCATATTAAAAATAATATAAATATTCAATGCTTTGGACCAACCCCATCCGTGTTTCCGGGGAATTGATATAAACTGGTCACTGTTCCGTCTTGAGTACTGACATGGGAGAAGCCACTGGGACCAGTTTATATAAATTCCGCACAAACAGCTGCCTCTGGATGCTGGTGAATTTATTTTCCCTCTCTATGGGTATTGTTTATGTGTACACGATAGTCATTAGTTTCCCCATGGGTGGGTCGGTATAAGTGTTCAATGTGATTTAAAAACAAAATTGAACACAACATTTGTGGCAGCTGAATTACATAGTTTTGTTTGTTTTCTTTAATATATTCTAGCCAGTGCCATTGGCTGTTATGCACTGTCAGCAATTGGAGCACGGTTGCCAGGCAATAGTCAACAGGTTGCCAGTTGTCCAGAAATAAGGTGGCTCTTATGATGTCAGAACGTGAAAAAAAAAAATGGAGGGACATTAGGAAGGGAGTGTGGAGCAGGAAATTTGTGTCCTGGTCATTTTTGTCAATTTTCTTTTCAAACTTTCTCTTTTTAGGCTTTAATGTTGCTTTAGATCCAAATTAGGGCTTATCTATGTATATTTCAGATGTAGCATTTTATCAATGGAAATCTATTATCTTGACCTACGATGTAGTGTGATTTTCACTTTAATTAGACTTTTCATTTTTTTGTAACCAAATAAAGTTGCCATATTCACTTTGACACTTAAGGAACTCTATATTATTAAAAAAGAGGAGAAACTAATAACATAGTAACGTAAAAGATACTGTGTAATATAAATTCCAAATTACTATTTGTGTCATGCTGGTCACCAGCGGACGCAACCAATGAGCACAGAATTGCCCAGAACTAGTTCAACCAGTTCAACAAAAAACAGCTGATCAGTTTCAGCAGTTCCGCAGAAACAGCTGTTTCCGGTTTCTGGATTCTGGAGAATTTATTTTCCCTTTCTATGTATGGGTAACACATGTTAGTCATTAGCCTCCCCCCATGGGTGTGTCGGTAATATTATATTCCTGTTCTAGGGAAGGGTTCGCATTTGTAGTAGCTAAGGAGAAGGAGAAGGAGGAGCAGAAGGAGGATGAGAAGGAGGCGGAGGAGGAGGCGGGGGAGGAGAAGGAGAATGAGGAGGAGAATGAGGAGGAGAAGGAGAAGGAGAAGGAGAAGGAGAAGGAGAAGGAGGAGGAGGAGGAGGAGAAGGAGAAGGAGAAGGAGGAGGAGGAGAAGGAGAAGGAGTAGGAGGAAAAGGAGGAGGAGAAAGAGAATGAGAAGGAGAAGGAGAAGGAGGAGAAGCAGAAGGAGGAGGAGAAGGAGGAGGAGGAGAAGGAGGAGGAGAAGAAGGAGGAGGAGGAGAAGGAGGAGGAGTAGGAGTAGGAGTAGGAGGAGGAGAAGGAGAAGGAGAAGGAGTAGGAGAAGGAGGAGAGGAGGAGGAAGGAGAAGGAGAAGGAGTAGGAGAAGGAGAAGGAGAAGAAGAAGGAGAAGGAGAAGGAGGAGGAGGAGAAGGAGGAGGAGAAAGAGAATAAGAAGGAGAAGGAGAAGGAGGAGGAGAAGGAGGAGGAGAAGGAAGGAGAAGGAGAAGGAGAAGGAGGAGGAGAAGGAGGAGGAGGAGAAGGAGGAGGAGAAGAAGGAGGAGGAGGAGAAGGAGGAGGAGAAGGAGTAGGAGGAGGAGAAGGAGAAGGAGAAGGAGAAGGAGGAGAAGGAGGAGGAGGAGAAGGAGGAGGGGGAGAAGGAGAAGGAGAAGGAGGAGGAGAAGGAGAAGGAGGAGGAGGAGAAGGAGAAGGAGGAGAAGGAGGAGGAGAAGGAGAAGGAGGAGAAGGAGGAGGAGAAGGAGAAGGAGGAGAAGGAGAAGGAGAAGGAGAAGGAAAAGGAGGAGGAGGCTGGTTGTTCTGCTCTGTTCTCCTGCGTATTGCATTTTGGTCTTGGTCTTCGCTATTTGTCCAACAATCTGGACCAGGTGCCCTCCCCCCCCCCACACACACTCCCCTGACCCCCCTATCTGAGGCACTCAATGAAATGTTATGACACTTAGTAGTGCGCTAAGGGTGGCTTCACAGTGCTGCCTCATTTTGATACCATGTCAGTTCTGGGGCATTTTAACAAAAGATGTTGATTAAATTTGTTGATTAAGCGAGGGAAATTTCAATCACCAATAATTGGTCGCCCTCATTCCAATGCTCCTTAGCTGAATCTAGAAATGCCAAGCGCCAGGCGACATCATGACAAGTATACATTTTTATGTCATCGGTTTGACTCGGCTATGGTTTGAATCCTCCCACAATCTGCCACATGTGAAGCAGACACTCAACTCATTCAGCCATCCTATGTGGGCAATTCAGCCATCCATCTCATGATGACGATATCTTTATTCCGTCATGTTATCATGACACTTAAGATGAACAGGTTTTTAAGCGTGAAGGACATGGGAACGTTTATTAAAATAAATATCTTGACCAGAATGGGTGTGACTAAATCAGTTGAGCACCAGCCTCCCATTTTGGTAGGTCATGGGATTTAAACCACCAGGTTCAAACCCTAAAGGCTCAGTCACACCTTACCAGCCTGGGGAAACGGATAGAAAACGGACACTGTCTGGTGAAATATGGCAATGTATGGTTTATAAACGGTACGCATCCGGCCTGTCCCTTCTGTGTCCAGTGGTGTCTGGTGTGTATGGTGGCAAGTTTTGAACATGGACAAAACTTGTACCAGACACCACCGGATTGACGTGTATGGTTGGTGTCCATTTTAAGTCTGTTTAGTCCGTCTTGTCTGGTTCATGTCTGTTACCCATCCGTTACATCTCTGGTTTGCTTCCTGCAAATTCCATTGACGGTGTTGGTCAGTACATGTTTTTGGCGCATCCGTGAACAATCCGGTATGTGTTCGGTTGATGTTCGGTCTGTCCATTTGACATTCGGTTGTTGTCCGGTTATCGTCTGGTTATCGTCTGGTGGATATTCTTTAATGTACGTTCCTTGTCCGCTTAGCGTCTGTTTCGTCTGGCGGCCTTTGCAACATTTTGACACATTTCGGTACATTTTGATACCGAACACCACCGGACTAGAAAATTCTTTGTCTAGTTTATGTCCGTTGCTCAATCCAGTAAGGTGTGACAGCAGCATTATCGATTCAAACCAATGGGGTTAACACCAAACTGGAAGTACAGCGCTTCGGCGGATGGGCCTCACAAGCCCCACCGCACCTACATCAACATAGCCGACTCCAGGAAAGGGAACAAAGCACTACTAGTGGCAATCACAGAAGCATAAAACCTACACACTCAGTGGCCTGGCACTTAACTCAATCTTTTAAAATAAACCTGAGCAAAAACCAAAATGAACGGGACAAAAATTGATCTGATAAAAGAATTGATGTAGATTTGATGGCTGATGATTGAGTGATGATTGTTTGCTGATTGATGACTGATGATAAAAATAACTTGGTTATGATGATTGATATGGCCTGTGATTATGATTGAAATGTATTCATTTGTTATGTAAACTATTATTAATTATTCCTGCATAACTTGTTACCTTGTTACCGGTCACTCACAGCTGCATTGAGTAGAGCTGAATTAGTCAGCCAGATACCCCGCCTGTCATGGAAATAAAGTTGTGTTATTCCCACTTCCTGCTTCCTACTTCTCTGTTCCCCAGGTCCCCCAATGACTTACAAAATTATACTTGTTACTACCTAGTCATTTGGCATTACTAGGATAGGGCAAGGAGCAGTGGAATGAGGAAAACCAATTGTCCACGATTGAAAATTCACCTGCTTAATCAATTAATGTACCAACAACAATATTGGTGAGGTATAAAGCACTTATGCAAATATTATTCAGGTATATAATTCTGATGAGTTCTTATTATTCTATTGTTGTCACCATAATCATCATCATCATCATCATCATGCTGTCAGTCGCGATGCGACAAAGACTGCTTTCATTACTTGACTGCTCTCCATTGTGCGGTTGTACATTTTATGGAAACTGCCTGCAAAAGTGTTGAAGTGCTGCTGGCTTTTGCAAGTTAGAAGCAGCACTCTCTCAGGGAGCAAATAGAGGTTTCACACCAGCAAGAACATATCAAGACAGGCACAAAACTATTTGTCCCTGCAGTGGCTGGTCGGGAGATGTTGGGAGTTCCATACATCAACCGCCTTAATGCTGCCACAGTGACATGGTTTTCTGTTTAGGGTTTGCTCCCTTAGCCTTTGGTTCTGTCAAGAACCTGTACCACAAGGCAGTGGTTTACAACTCTGCAGGGCAGGGGCGTCAAACTCCCTCAGGTATTGCTATACCTGCAATACCTACATACCAGGTATCAACTATGTATATGAGCACAATCTACTACTCATATACCCTCCTTTGATATGGTCCTTCATTGTTTGGGTTAATGGAGGCTGGGATGCAGCCTGGAGTGTGGGAGGTCTGCCACCAAGGAGCTCCCCTAATTCCCCTGCTGCCCTCCAGGTGGTGCCTCAACCCTCTACTATCTGGCCATTCTGCTTCCAATTTTACTCAATAAAATGCAATGGTAGGTCTAAAGGGCCAGCCAGAGTCTTAAGTCTGTGTTGTCTTCTAATTCTGTTACGGAACAAATTAATAATATGGCTGACAATGACAATGGATACGACAACAAAGTAAATAAATATCACATCTCTTCTGACCCACATGACTGAGCTCAATTCTTTGCTTGGTTGGTTATTGGAGTGTTATGCCCTGGCAACATCTAAGGTCATATCACGACAGATACTGACTTGTGAAAGTGCGCACTCATGGTGACTTTATAGTGCTGCCCCACTGGGAAATCAGGCCGGCTGGCAACATGACTCGATATCCAACTCAGGCACATTATCCTGACACTAAGCTAACCAGTCCTTCTTCTATCCTATTAATGCCAAGTGCAAGGCTAGGAAGCGACAAGTATCAAGTCACTGGATTGACTCGACCAGGAACCGAACTCCCGACATCCTGAACGCAAGGCTAGCGCTCTACCCACTCGACCACCGCGCCCGGTGAGGTCAAATGAAGTGCACAAATAGCTCTGGCACTGCTGCCCTGGCGCCACCAAGCGGCGTTCACAGTCACCACTTCCGGTCGTGATGAGTTGTGAGTAGCAGCACCGAATTCCCATAAGTGTATAACATTCCCGGGCGCAGAGCACTCAGCGTACGTACGCAATTTCGCGCTGGCGGCGCCCTGGTAACCCCACGCGCCCTCTGGTGGTGTGCGCAGTCAACTATTTCGCAGGGCGCCAATAAAGCTGGGCCTCGTTTCATTGATAGCCGCTGACCGCCAAGCAAAACGCATTATGGGATGCAATAGCGGTAAGGAGTCATGTGGTTAACTAGCAGTATTTTACATGCTAGAATCTTTATAGGAAATAGAACCCTAACTTCTGTGTGTGGAGGCTGACTATGAGAGATCATGACAGACTCGCAGGCTGATAATGACTGACTATTACTGACTGTGACTGACTATGACTGACTATGACAGGCTGGCAGGCTGACAATGACTGACTAGTATTGACTGTGACTGACTATGACTGACTACGACGGACCATAGCAGACTATGATGGACCATGACATACTGGCAGGCTGACAATGACTGACTATTACTGACTGTGACTGACTATGACTGACTATGACTGACTATGACGGACTATGACAGGCTGGCAGGCTGACAATGACTGACTACTATTGACTGTGACTGACTATGACTGACTATGGCGGACTTTGACATACTGGCAGGCTGACAATGACTGACTATTACTGACTGTGATTGACTGTGACTGACTATGACGGACCATGACATACTGGCAGGCTGACAATGACTGACTATTACTGACTGTGATTGACTATGATTGACTATGATGGATCATGACAGACTGGCAGGCTGACAATGACTGACTATTATTGACTGTGACTGACTATGACTGACTATGACGGACCATGATAAACTCTGATAGACTGTGACGGACCATGACTGACTATAATTGACCGACTGACTGTCACTAACTATGACTGAATGTATCTGACTGTGACTATGACAAACCATGATTGACTATGACAGAACATGGTGGACTGCTTGACCCACTGACCCACTGACCCACTAACCCACTAACCCACTAACCCACTAACCCACTGACCTCGCGTGTCGATGTAGGACTGTGCCACGATGCGGTGGAAGGTGCGGTCGCCCCGCCGGCCGTAGTAGGGCTGGCGGAAGGCGTGGATGCTGTTGACGGTGTAGTTGAATGTGTCAGCGAGCACTGCCAGCTGCTCAGCTGTCGAGTTCCACGCACGCTGCGTCCCCGCCACGATGCAGAACTTGGTCCAGGCGAACCGCGACAGGAGGGCGATAATGGAGTAGGTCACCTGGGTAGCGGTGGGAGAGGTGCGTGCGAACGTCGGGTACAGCTTCTTGTCTGAGACCCGGTGGTCTGCGCATTTCTGTGGGTGAAGAAGAAGGAGGAGAAAAAGCGGGCGGTTGTTTGTAAAGCTGGCATAGTCTGATGAAAATATCAAACTTTCAAAACAAAAGCGATTATCTAGATTTGATTCTACATATCTAACTACCAGGCATGTTGGCTGAATCAGTGGAGCGGAGGCCTCCCTCCCATAGAGGGGGATCAGGAGTTTAATTGCCGGTCAAGTCAAACGAATGACTTACAAATTTTATACTTGTCGCTTCCTAGCTTGGCGCTAGGCATTAATAGGATAGGGCAAGACCGGATTAGCTCAGTGTGAGGATAATGGGACTGGGTGGAATATCGGGTCATGGTGTTGGCGGCCTGCTTTCCCAGTGGGGCAGCACTATAAAGTCACCATGAGTACACACTGTCACCCATTCAATACCCAACTTGATATGACCTTAGATGTTGCTAGGACTTAAAAACAACAAAGAACAACAACATATCTACCTTCGATACCAGTGCACTTATCAAGCATGTGTAGCCACGTAGAAGGAAATACTGAGGCAATTTAATAGAGCCTGTTACTGCAGACGCCTATGGTTTCAGAGTTTTGGCATGCTTGCAAAAATTAATTGTGCACTTCAAATATCACTAAAAGTTAGCTATTTAAAATAAAAGTTACCCCAAACTAAAGCATGGTTGATTACAGTATAAACCCGTTAAACTAAACTTGAAGGGACCCTAGAAATTTGTTTGGATTAACCGATCATTGGTTTAACCGAGCTTTGACTTTGACTTTGACTTGGCTTTGCCAAAACGCAGGTGGACACTATGATTATTGTTTTTTTTATGTATATACAGTTTAACCCCATTAAACCAAGCTCGGTTAAATCAAACGATCGGTTAATCCAAACTTTTTTCGGTGACCCATCAAAATAGTACCATTTAAAAAAGTCTCAGATTACCTTAAAACCACTTCAAAGTTTGGTTTAACTGCACTGGAAGTGGCCCGGTGTAAAGATTTCAAATTCACTGGAAGTGGCCCGGTGTACTTGAACGCGTTTTCAAATTCCTCCCAGGGGAATTGGAAAAGGTTTTCGAATTCCCTCCCTCGTTTTAACTTTCCCTCCCCCCCCCATTTTTGGGGAAATTTCTTTATTTT
Organism: Branchipolynoe longqiensis; assembly: GCA_030323885.1. Lineage (NCBI taxonomy): Eukaryota > Metazoa > Annelida > Polychaeta > Phyllodocida > Polynoidae > Branchipolynoe > Branchipolynoe longqiensis. The sequence continues at coordinate 80,802,812 of CM059192.1, forward strand.
TGTTATTTTTTGTTATTTTTTGTTATTTTTCATGACAAATATTATAATATACTGAGAATAGCATAATGAAAATTATTACTAGTACAATAAAACATATTTAAAACCACAAATGACACAAAAAGTCTCCAAGATGGTTAAGAACAAAATATTATAGGCCTGAAATTTAAAACATTTTTTAAAGTTTTTTAATTTGAAAATAGGGGGAGGAATCTGAAAACTGTTTTTAAGTTCCCCAGAGGGAAGTCAAAAACGTTTTCAGATTCCCGGGGGGGAACTTAGGAAGGGGGGAAGTTGAAATCGTTACACCAGGGCCAACAATTTTGTTTGGATTAACCAATACTTTGGATTAACCGACTTTGGTTTAACCAACTTTTTTATATGATAAATGGTAGTATTTTGCTGGGCCGCCGACAAAATTTGGATTAACCGATTGTTTGGTTTAACGGAGCTTGGTTTAACGGGGTTGTACTGTATAACGACCAGCCTAATTTATTTATCTGATATAATGACAGAAACTCAAAACCATCGGTGTCACTTTTTAAATTTAAAGCAAGTTAGTTCATTATTTTCTTTGTGTTTTTACATCTGTTGATTCATGCGACAGGGTTTGGAAAAATAATGAAAAGGAGGCGGTAGTGCAGGTAAAATGAGTTTGATTAACTTAAATTTAAGACAACACTGGAGTGACATGGGATACACATGAAACAGTAAAAGGCGCAATGACAACATGGTAGACACGTGGGTAGGCGGTAAGTTCACAAGGGTCACCAGCTCACCACCAGGGCCCGTATTCGTGTGGTGGTGCCAGGGCCTTAACTGTGGCTAGGGTAGCTCCACCCGGCTAATGGTGGAAAATTCTTATTCATGTGCCGGTGCCAGCGCTAACCGCCGACCGTAGCCTAGGGTAAGCTACCCCAGTTTCAAAACACGTTTAACTGCAAGCCGCATCGGTTAGTGTGGCGGCTGCCGATATATTACAGCCAAATCTATTCAATGTGATCATATTTAACAGAATTACATACGCAATAATGAAATTTTATCAATTTAACCCTAAATTCAAACCGATATTAACGCTGCCGCCGCGTTGGCGGCGTTATGCATATTGTTGAATCGACGAATGTAAAGTAAACAAATCGCCACCGCCAGTTCGACATCGATATCCATACTGTCACACATCGCCGCTCCCGTCACCGCCGCCACCGCCGCCGCCGAATCGGCGGCAATATATTAGGCCCAAATCTATTCAATGCTGTCATATTTAACAGAATTACATACGCAATAAGTGAAATTTTATCAATTTAACCCTAAATTCGAACTGATATTAACGGCGCTGCCGCATTGGCGGCGTTATTCATATTGTTGAATCTACGGATTTCCCAAATCTATAAATAAGTCCATGGTTAGCTATCTGCCCCGGCTAGTATATTGGTGCATACCACTTGACCTATTTCTCCAACCCGCCTCTAGCCACGGATAGCTAACCCAGAGCTAGCGTGTAGCACCGGCTACGCCTGGCACCATTACATGAATACGGGCCCTGGGGCCATATGCACCAATAGGTGTTAGGGCCATAACCGTGGTTTGGGTAGCTCCACACGGCTGACTGTGGAATATCCGTATGCATCAATCGGTGCCAGCGATAACCGCGGACTTTAGCCTAGGCTAAGCTAAATCACTTTCATATTTGGGGTAACGGGCTACCCGGTCCGGTTAGAGTGGCAGCCACCGATATATTAGAGCAAAATCTATTCAATGCGATCATATTTAACAGAATTACATATGCCATAAGTGAAATTTGATCAATTTAACTCTAAATTCGAACCGATATTAACGCCGCCACCGCATTGGCAGCGTTATTCATATTGTCGAATCGACGAATGTAAAGTAAACAAATCGCCACCGCCGCTTCGACGTCGATATCCATACTGTAGCATATCAACAAAACACACATCGCTGCCGCCGTCGCCGCCCAAATCTATTCAATGCTGTCATATTTAACAGAATTACATACGCCATAAGTGAAATTTGATCAATTTAACCCTAAATTCAAACCGATATTAACGCCGCCGCCGCATTGGTGGCATTAGTCATATTGTCAAATCTCGGGATTTCCCAAATCTATAAATAAGTACACGGTTAGCTATCTGCCCCGGATAGTACATTGGTGCATACCAATTTACACATTTCCTCAACCCGCCGCTACCCGGAGGTAGCTATCCCTGAGCTAGCCCCTAGCACCGGCTATGCCTAACACTGATTGGTGCATACGGCCCCAGGGGTTCTGAATGGCTGGAATGGCGGTGGCCAATAAAGAGGTGGTATGTGAGGTGAACCGAGAGGGTAGATAGTGGTGTCATTTGGTGTTCTGTGCCAAATATAATGGAATTTTATCGATTGTGAACAATCCAGTCCAATTGTACTAAAAACACTTATACAAATTTGATCATATACACACAACTTAAGTGTATATATATAGACTACGTCACCATTCCAGTGGAGCGGTGCATTGTGCGATGCATAGAAGAAAAACAAACCCGCGAGAAGCACATGGCACATGCTAATACACTGGGTGAAGCTATGAAATGTGCTAGTTTTGGCTCCTCTCAGCTCTTGGTTGAAACATAGAATAGCAAGTAAAAAAATATATATAATAAACTAAGATATCAACCTTTTATCCAGCATTTCATTTACATCAATATAATCAGCACATCTTATGCCATATGCATTTAGATTTAGACAAACCTGGGCACTCAAACTAGTGTTAGAGCCAGAGCCAGAGTCAGTTTTACTTATTTTATTAATGTTTTTATTTATATCATATGGTTAATGACATATGTAGAACTAGAAAATGAGTAGGGTTAATCAGATATTGGCTATATATTTTTCTGAAACAAGTGTATGTTGACACATTTGGCATTTTAATATTTAGAACAAGAATTAATAATGGTGATGTGGATATCAGCCTTGAAGTGACTGATTGTTTTGGGTGGAATTGTATGTTTCTGAGCTCAAAATGTTTAACTATGGCTACTGTTGTCTTAGATATATTCATCAGATCATTATATTGCATGTGTGCATACATGTATAGGCCAACTTCTTATGTATTTCTATTCATTTTGAATAAATTCGAAGTTATTCCCTATGTGTATCAGCTAACTCAATGGCTGTACACATTTGCTTTGCTGCCAATGCCGTTTTTGGCGCATGCGCAGTTGGAACGGTGATCTCATCTATCATATTCTGCCGCATGTTTAAGATAAATATATCATGTTCATGATAGGTGTCTACTTTACTTTAGCATGCTGTATCTAGTATTTTAACAGGATAACTTTGCATATATCTGTAGTGCAAACATGCACAATTAAATTTGCACAATTCGATTAGGCTTAAAATCTGCAATATATTAATTCAATGTAACTTCTATTTCTAACCTAAATACAGAAGCATTTGTCAAGCATTCATTTCCACACAGAAGGGAATGCTGAGTCAATTGAATATAATCTGTCACTGTAGAAGCCTATGATGTAAAGAGTGTTTTGTATGCTTGGTAAAATTAATCTTGCAAGCTTGCACTTCAAATATTTCAAAAGTTAGCCATTTTAAATAAAAGTTACTTCAAACTAAAGTAACGTAGATCATAAAAATCGATTCAATATGTTGATATCGGAAATTGAGAGTCCTTGCCCCATCCTATTAATGCAGAGCACCTGGCTAGGAAGCGACAAGTATCAATTCTATAAGTCATTGGTTTGACTCGACCAGGAACCAAATTCCCAATCTCCCACACGCGAGGCCTGTGCTCTACTGATTCGATCACCACATGACCCAAGGCTATCAGATAAAAAGTAAAGCTTGGTAAATTTAACGACGCCTCTAGAGCCCACAGTTCTTATCACCGGCTATTGGACATCAAATATATGGTCATTCTGACATATTCCTTTGGAGGAAACCCACTACCGCCACATAGGCTACTCTTTCTGATAAGCAGCAAAGGGTCTTTTATATGCACTTTCCCACATACAGGGACAGCACATACCACAGCCTTTGATGAAACAGTAGTGGACCACTAGTTGGAATAGAAAATAGCCCAAACTGCAAATAGGTCCACTGAGCAGGATCGGAAGGCTATCGGGCTATGTACCTTTAACTAGGGCTGGGATCGCCCATGAACTCTTGTCGTCTCCTTCTGCTTCATTGGAATGCAGAACTTATGGTGCAGTCACACTACGACGCTTCTAGCCGGCGACCTGGCGACGTGTGGTGTTTTTGGGCGAAAATGGGTGAAATATCGAGACACGCTGGGGGCGCGTTATGCGCGCGTCGGTACACGTCGGTACACTATTCTTGACGTTGATGGTCGGCGGACAACGTCGGCGCGCGTTGCCGGTCGCCCAAGGTTTTAAGCATGTCAAAAAAAAACAACGACCGGCAGCGCGCGCAAATACATGGGAAAGGACATTAGGAGGACGTTAGGCGGTCGTCGAGCTCCGTTGGACGCGCCGGAATAACATTATGGGAACGCTAGGCAGAGGGCGCATGCGCGGGCGGGTCGTCTCCACACGTTGCGCCAAATCGTTGCTTTCTTGGTTTACGTCTTACCAACATCTAAGGTAATATGAGCACGTCGCGCCAAACTTTTTTCTTTTTTTTTCCTCACGCGTCGACACCCGTTGGCCGCACGCGAATAATGCGCCGCGCTGACGCCAAACTTTTTCCCCAAACCGCCGAAAAGTTGGACGTTTCTCGACGTGCAAGATTTTATTTTCAACGCTGACGGGTCGCCAGGAGAAGCGTCGTAGTGTCACTGCACCATTAGAAAGCTTGCATTGCAGTAAACAAAGATGAGTAAGTTCCACCTGATCATACATGCATTACGCTGATGGCGCATGCGCCGTAATTAAAGTCACTTATCGCCTGATAAGAGGATTAGGCATTGAAGGTCCATGAGTCTGGTGTATGTAGGTTGGAGGGTGAGAAGGTTTGTAGATGTGATATTCAGGGTATTAATATTAATTGTGCATGTCTCCAAAGTTAACTCTTATGAATTGATTGTTACTTAAAAGTAAAGTAAAATGCATGAAATATATGATATATTATATAGTATATATTGTATAATATCTATTATATATTACATAGTACATATTATATATTATATATTATATATTATAGTAAATAGTATATATTATATGGTAAATAGTATATATTATATAGTATATATTATATAGTATATATAGTATATATAGTATATAGTATATATGATAAAATATATAGTGCTTAGTACATATTATATAGTATATATATATAATATTATATATTATATATTATAGTAAATAGTATATATTATATAGTAAATAGTATATATTATATAGTATATATTATATAGTATATATATAGTATATAGTACATATGCTATAATATATAGTACTTAGTACATATTATATAGTATATATATTATATGGTATTTAGTATATAATATATAGTATATAGTATATATTATATAGTAAATAGTATATAGTGTATATTATATAGTTTATATTATATAGTATAAATTATATAGTAAATAGTATATAGTATATATTATATAGTATATATTATCTAGTATATATTATAATATAATATATAGTATATAGTGTATAGTATATAGTATATGTTATATATTATATATTAAATGGTATATATTATATATTATATAGTATATCTTATATATATATTATATATATATATAATATATAATATATACATTCCACAGCGATCGTAGCTGGAGGTTAATCGCAATTGCTTTAAGCCCATTCAAATTCCTGAAATTATATGAGGTGGTACAAACCAGCTGCCCTCAAAAAGGCTAAAATGTTTTCTTGTTTTACTTTAGTAAAAAGGTCATGCAGCATGCTGTTTGCAGTGTAAAATTGTTTGCATTTTACCTGATGCAGGCCATGTGCTTTTGTTGATGATGTTGTTTGTGCATTTCTTTTAGCTAATAGTTGTCAGTTATTTATCACAAATTGTGCACATGCATTTAAAAGATACTTTTTCTATCTGACTTTGGGACTTCTCATTAAGGCCCTGTCACACTACGACGCTTCCGCCGGCGCGCCGGCAACGCACAAAATATTTGCAACCCGTCGAGAAACGTCAAACTTGTCAGCGCTTTGGGAGAAAGTTTGACGCGGCGCAGCGTGTTAGTGGAGGGTTGGAGGCGCATTATTGGCGCGTTATTGGCGCGTTAGTAGCGTGTTATTAGGATGTCTGTAGCGTGTCGGTAGCGTGTTATTGGCGTGTTGTCGGCGCGCTGTCGGCGCGTTGTCGGCGCGTTTACGGCGTGGAGGCAGCGCATTGGTATCGTGTTAGTATTGCGTGAACCGGTACATACCCGCCAGCAACACGTTAGGACGCGCCCGCAGCGCGTCCACAGCGCGCGGCCAACGCATCCAGGCGCGCCGGCAACACGTCCAACGCGCCGAGAAACGCTGGAGCAACGCCAATGGCATGCCCACAACATGTCGATGGGACTTTCCCGACGCGCCGACGGAACGCTCCCATTTTGGGGGGAAAAAAGCCAACGTTAACCAACGTTGATCAACGTCCTGCCAGCGTGCGGCCGGCGCGCCGCCAACGCGTGTCGACGTGTTGCTAACGCGTCGGTAACGCGCCCTCCAACCCGTTGGCGCGCGTCGCCGCGCGTCCAAAGTTTTGTGCATGCACAAAACCTCGACGCGCCCCGACGCGCCCCGACGCGCGCCGACGTGTCCATTCACACGTTGCTATGTACCGACGCGCCGGTAACGCGCCGGCAACGCGCCGGCAACGCGCCGGTAACGTACCGGACGTGTACCGACGTGTTGAACAAAAACCCAACCCGTCGGCACGCGTCGAAGCACGTTGGTGAGAAACGTTGTAGTGTGACAGGGCCTTTAAGAATCTGTGTTGTTTATTTACTCTTTTACTCCTGAAGGTAAAACATCATGCAATTGATAATCACTAGAGTTTTCTGCAGCCAAGTGGCCTGCGCACATACCGATTTATCTATACTGACGCCATGGGAAATACATCTATATATCTGACGGGTCTTTTCTCAATTTGAAGGAGAATGTTAGGTAAATCTATGTCTCGCTTGTTGAAAGAGAGGTAAGGCCCACTGATTTCGGTCCCACCGCGTCGATCACAGTTAACTCATTCAGACCGCCACCTATCTGTTCACCACTGCACCTACTCCCCCTTTGTAGTTTCCTCCCACTCCTGTAGAGGGCGTAACTGAAGCGTGATGGTGTAACTTTGTGGGTGCTACATCAGGCTTGTCATTAAAGTGGCATAATCTTCAGTGTTATGTGTGGTCTACTCTAATGTATGGGGCAGAGACATGGACAATCTCTAAGAAAATGTACAAACGTTTAGCAGCATTTGAGATGTGGACTTATCGAAGGATGATGAAAATATCATGGACAAAGAAGATCACCAACAAAGAAGTTCTCAGAAAAATTAAAAATAAGAAAAGCTTGTTTGCCACTATACAGACAAAGAAACTTATTTATTTTGGCCACATCATTCGTCAGAGCTCAATATACCGTACATTGTTGGAAGGGAAGGTGAATGGCAGCAGAGGGAGAGGGAGACCAAGAACATCATGGTTTACAAATATTTCACAGTGGACAGGCTTGAATTATTCACAGTCTATCAGAACAGCACAACATCGGGACAAGTGGAGAACCATTGCATCCAACCGTCGACTAGAGGATGGAACTATTGATTGATTGATTGAATCCGCTACTTATACAGGTTTACAATTCCTTATCCAAAAGACTTGGGCTGTGTATAACTTACAGCGTCATCAAAGGCCAGTTGCTCTCATACCATGTCTATGTAGTGTGGGAGGTTAAAAATCCCTTGGGTCGGTAAAAGTGTAGGCTCGGGCTTTCTATCGACAAACTGTCTAATGGTGAAAAGAAGTATATTCAGACTTATCCATGATAGGCAGTATAAATCTTCAAGAACTTGAAGGGGAAGTTGTATTTCGAAATCAGCTTTAAACTAATTTATTTCAGAATTAAAAAGAACAGAAGAAGAAAATACTCAACACATGCCTCTGGAACCGGAATTGGTGGTTGGGAGCAGAACATCAAAACAAGATAAGAACCAACATATATCTCTGGAAGTGGAAGTGGTGCGCTGTAGAACAATAGAATAAGATAAGAACCAACAAATGTCGCTCGGACCGGAAGTGGAGACAGAACAACAGAACATGATAAGAACTAACATAAATCTCTGGGACCGGAAGTGGTAGGAGTAGAACAACAGAAAAATAACCGACACATGTCTCTCGGAACGGAAGTGATAGGCAGGTTAGAACAACAGAACAAGAACAAGTTGTCGGCAGTAAAACAACAGAAGAAGAACCAACACATGTCTCTGGGACCGTAAGTGGTAGAGGGGGGGGGAGCAAAACAATAGAACAAGACAAGAAGAACCAACGCATGTCTCTGGACTCGGAAGTGGTGATGGTGGGGGGGGGGGGGGGTGGTCAGAACAATAGAACAAGAGAAGAACCAACACGTGTCTCTGGGCTGGAAGTGGTGGTGGGGGGCAGAACAATAGAACAAGACAAGAACCAACACGTGTCTCTGGGGCTGGAAGTGGTGGTGGGGGCAGAACAATAGAACAAGACAAGAACCAACACGTGTCTCTGGGCTGGAAGTGGTGGTGGGGGCAGAACAATAGAACAAGACAAGAACCAACACGTGTCTCTGGGGCTGGAAGTGGTGGTGGGGGGCAGAACAATAGAACAAGACAAGAACCAACACGTGTCTCTGGGGCTGGAAGTGGTGGTGGGGGGCAGAACAATAGAACAAGACAAGAACCAACACGTGTCTCTGGGGCTGGAAGTGGTGGTGGGGGGCAGAACAATAGAACAAGACAAGAACCAACACGTGTCTCTGGGGCTGGAAGTGGTGGTGGGGGGCAGAACAATAGAACAAGACAAGAACCAACACGTGTCTCTGGGGCTGGAAGTGGTGGTGGGGGGCAGAACAATAGAACAAGACAAGAACCAACACGTGTCTCTGGGGCTGGAAGTGGTGGTGGGGGCAGAACAATAGAACAAGACAAGAACCAACACGTGTCTCTGGGGCTGGAAGTGGTGGTGGGGGCGCAGAACAATAGAACAAGACAAGAACCAACACGTGTCTCTGGGGCTGGAAGTGGTGGTGGGGGGGCAGAACAATAGAACAAGACAAGAACCAACACGTGTCTCTGGGGCTGGAAGTGGTGGTGGGGGGCAGAACAATAGAACAAGACAAGAACCAACACATGTCTCTGGGGCTGGAAGTGGTGGTGGGGGGGCAGAACAATAGAACAAGACAAGAACCAACACGTGTCTCTGGGGCTGGAAGTGGTGGTGGGGGGGCAGAACAATAGAACAAGACAAGAACCAACACGTGTCTCTGGGGCTGGAAGTGGTGGTGGGGGGCAGAACAATAGAACAAGACAAGAACCAACACGTGTCTCTGGGGCTGGAAGTGGTGGTGGGGGGCAGAACAATAGAACAAGACAAGAACCAACACGTGTCTCTGGGGCTGGAAGTGGTGGTGGGGGGCAGAACAATAGAACAAGACAAGAACCAACACGTGTCTCTGGGGCTGGAAGTGGTGGTGGGGGGCAGAACAATAGAACAAGACAAGAACCAACACATGTCTCTGGGGCTGGAAGTGGTGGTGGGGGGCAGAACAATAGAACAAGACAAGAACCAACACGTGTCTCTGGGGCTGGAAGTGGTGGTGGGGGGCAGAACAATAGAACAAGACAAGAACCAACACGTGTCTCTGGGGCTGGAAGTGGTGGTGGGGGGCAGAAACAATAGAACAAGACAAGAACCAACACGTGTCTCTGGGGCTGGAAGTGGTGGGGGGGGCAGAACAATAGAACAAGACAAGAACCAACACGTGTCTCTGGGACTGGAAGTGGTGGTGGGGGGCAGAACAATAGAACAAGACAAGAACCAACACGTGTCTCTGGGGCTGGAAGTGGTGGGGGGTGGGGGGGCAGAACAATAGAACAAGACAAGAACCAACACGTGTCTCTGGGACTGGAAGTGGTGGTGGGGGGCAGAACAATAGAACAAGACAAGAACCAACACGTGTCTCTGGGGCTGGAAGTGGTGGTGGGGGGGCAGAACAATAGAACAAGACAAGAGCCAACACGTGTCTCTGGGGCTGGAAGTGGTGGTGGGGGGGCAGAACAATAGAACAAGACAAGAACCAACACGTGTCTCTGGGGCTGGAAGTGGTGGTGGGGGGCAGAACAATAGAACAAGACAAGAACCAACACGTGTCTCTGGGGCTGGAAGTGGTGGTGGGGGGCAGAACAATAGAACAAGACAAGAACCAACACGTGTCTCTCGGGCTGGAAGTGGTGGGGGGGGCAGAACAATAGAACAAGACAAGAACCAACACGTGTCTCTGGGGCTGGAAGTGGTGGTGGGGGGCAGAACAATAGAACAAGACAAGAACCAACACGTGTCTCTGGGGCTGGAAGTGGTGGTGGGGGGGCAGAACAATAGAACAAGACAAGAACCAACACGTGTCTCTGGGGCTGGAAGTGGTGGTGGGGGGCAGAACAATAGAACAAGACAAGAACCAACACGTGTCTCTGGGACTGGAAGTGGTGGTAGGGGGCAGAACCAATAGAACAAGACAAGAACCAACACGTGTCTCTGGGCTGGAAGTGGTGGTGGGGGGCAGAACAATAGAACAAGACAAGAACCAACACGTGTCTCTGGGGCTGGAAGTGGTGGTGGGGGGGGCAGAACAATAGAACAAGACAAGAACCAACACGTGTCTCTGGGGCTGGAAGTGGTGGTGGGGGGCAGAACAATAGAACAAGACAAGAACCAACACGTGTCTCTGGGGCTGGAAGTGGTGGTGGGGGGCAGAACAATAGAACAAGACAAGAACGAAACACGTGTCTCTGGGGCTGGAAGTGGTGGTGGGGGGCAGAACAATAGAACAAGACAAGAACCAACACGTGTCTCTGGGACTGGAAGTGGTGGGGGGGGGGGCAGAACAATAGAACAAGACAAGAGCCAACACGTGTTTCTGGGGCTGGAAGTGGTGGTGGGGGGGCAGAACAATAGAACAAGACAAGAACCAACACGTGTCTCTGGGGCTGGAAGTTGTGGTGGGGGGCAGAACAATAGAACATGACAAGAACCAACACATGTCTCTGGGGCTGGAAGTGGTGGTGGGGGGGGGGGGGCAGAACAATAGAACAAGACAAGAGCCAACACGTGTCCTCTGGGGCTGGAAGTGGTGGTGGGGGGGCAGAACAATAGAACAAGACAAGAACCAACACGTGTCCTCTGGGACTGGAAGTGGTGGTGGGGGGCAGAACAATAGAACAAGACAAGAACCAACACGTGTCTCTGGGGCTGGAAGTGGTGGTGGGGGGGCAGAACAATAGAACAAGACAAGAACTAACACGTGTCTCTGGGGCTGGAAGTGGTGGTCGGGGGCGGAACAATAGAACAAGACAAGAACCAACACGTGTCTCTGGGGCTGGAAGTGGTGGGGGGTGGGGGGCAGAACAATAGAACACGACAAGAGCCAACACGTGTCTCTGGGGCTGGAAGTGGTGGTGGGGGTCAGGACAATAGAACATGACAAGAACCAACACGTGTCTCTGGGGCTGGAAGTGGTGGTGGGGGGCAGAACAATAGAACATGACAAGAACCAACACGTGTCTCTGGGGCTGGAAGTGGTGGTGGGGGGCAGAACAATAGAACAATACAAGAACCAACACGTGTCTCTGGGACTGGAAGTGGTGGTGGGGGGCAGAACAATAGAACAAGACAAGAACCAACACGTGTCTCTGGGGCTGGAAGTGGTGGTGGTGGGGGGGCAGAACAATAGAACAAGACAAGAACCAACACGTGTCTCTGGGGCTGGAAGTGGTGGTGGGGGGGCAGGACAATAGAACAAGACAAGAACCAACACGTGTCTCTGGGGCTGGAAGTGGTGGTGGGGGTCAGGACAATAGAACAAGACAAGAACCAACACGTGTCTCTGGGGCTGGAAGTGGTGGTGGGGGTCAGGACAATAGAACAAGACAAGAACCAACACGTGTCTCTGGGGCTGGAAGTGGTGGTGGGGGGGCAGAACAATAGAACAAGACAAAAACCAACACGTGTCTCTGGGGCTGGAAGTGGTGGTAGGGTCAGGACAATAGAACAAGACAAGAACCAACACGTGTCTCTGAGGCTGGAAGTGGTGGTGGGGGGGCAGGACAATAGAACAAGACAAGAACCAACATGTGTCTCTGGGGCTGGAAGTGGTGGGGGGGCAGGACAATAGAACAAGACAAGAACCAACACGTGTCTCTGGGGCTGGAAGTGGTGGTGGGGGGCAGAACAATAGAACAAGACAAAAACCAACACGTGTCTCTGGGGCTGGAAGTGGTGGTGGGGGGCAGAACAATAGAACAAGACAAGAACCAACACGTGTCTCTGGGACTGGAAGTGGTGGTGGGGGGCAGAACAATAGAACAAGACAAAAACCAACACGTGTCTCTGGGGCTGGAAGTGGTAGTGGGGGGCAGAACAATAGAACAAGACAAGAACCAACACGTATCTCTGGGACTGGAAGTGGTGGTGGGGGGCAGAACAATAGAACATGACAAGAACCAACACGTGTCTCTGGGACTGGAAGTGGTGGTGGGGGGGCAGAACAATAGAACAAGACAAGAACCAACACGTGTCTCTGGGGCTGGAAGTGGTGGTGGGGGGGGGGGCAGAACAATAGAACAAGACAAAAACCAACACGTGTCCCTGGGGCTGGAAGTGGAGGTGGGGGGCAGAACAATAGAACAAGACAAGAACCAACACGTGTCTCTGGGGCTGGAAGTGGTGGTGGTGGGGGGCAGAACAATAGAACAAGAGAAGAACCAACACGTGTCTCTGGGGCTGGAAGTGGTGGTGGGGGGCAGAACAATAGAACAAGACAAGAACCAACACGTGTCTCTGGGACTGGAAGTGGTGGTGGGGGGCAGAACAATAGAACATGACAAGAACCAACACGTGTCTCTAGGGCTGGAAGTGGTGGTGGGGGGGCAGAACAATAGAACATGACAAGAACCAACACGTGTCTCTGGGGCTGGAAGTGGTGGTGGGGGGGCAGAACAATAGAACAAGACAAAAACCAACACGTGTCTCTGGGGCTGGAAGTGGTGGTGGGGGGCAGAACAATAGAACAAGACAAGAACCAACACGTGTCTCTGGGACTGGAAGTGGTGGTGGGGGGCAGAACAATAGAACAAGACAAGAACCAACACGTGTCTCTGGGGCTGGAAGTGGTGGTGGTGGGGGGCAGAACAATAGAACAAGACAAGAACCAACACGTGTCTCTGGGGCTGGAAGTGGTGGTGGGGGGCAGAACAATAGAACAAGACAAGAGCCAACACGTGTCTCTGGGGCTGGAAGTGGTGGGGGGGGGGGCAGAACAATAGAACAGGACAAGAACCAACACGTGTCTCTGGGGCTGGAAGTGGTGGTGGGGGGCAGAACAATAGAACAAGACAAGAACCAACACGTGTCTCTGGGGCTGGAAGTGGTGGTGGGGGGGGGGGCAGAACAATAGAACAAGACAAGAACCAACACGTGTCTCTGGGGCTGGAAGTGGTGGTGGGGGGCAGAACAATAGAACAAGACAAGAACCAACACGTGTCTCTGGGACTGGAAGTGGTGGTGGGGGGGCAGAACAATAGAACATGACAAGAACCAACACGTGTCTCTGGGACTGGAAGTGGTGGTGGGGGGCAGAACAATAGAACATGACAAGAACCAACACGTGTCTCTGGGACTGGAAGTGGTGGTGGGGGGGCAGAACAATAGAACATGACAAGAACCAACACGTGTCTCTAGGGCTGGAAGTGGTGGTGGGGGCAGAACAATAGAACAAGACAAAAACCAACACGTGTCTCTTGGGCTGGAAGTGGTGGTGGGGGGGCAGAACAATAGAACAAGACAAGAACCAACACGTGTCTCTGGGGCTGGAAGTGGTGGTGGGGGGCAGAACAATAGAACAAGACAAGAACCAACACGTATCTCTGGGGCTGGAAGTGGTGATGGGGGGCAGAACAATAGAACAAGACAAGAACCAACACGTGTCTCTGGGGCTGGAAGTGGTGGTGGGGGGGGCAGAACAATAGAACAAGACAAGAACCAACACGTGTCTCTGGGGCTGGAAGTGGTGGTGGGGGGGCAGAACAATAGAACAAGACAAGAACCAACACGTGTCTCTGGGGCTGGAAGTGGTGGTGGGGGGGCAGAACAATAGAACAAGACAAGAACCAACACGTGTCTCTGGGGCTGGAAGTGGTGGTGGGGGGGCAGAACAATAGAACAAGACAAGAACCAACACGTGTCTCTGGGGCTGGAAGTGGTGGTGGGGGGCAGAACAATAGAACAAGACAAGAACCAACACGTGTCTCTGGGGCTGGAAGTGGTGGTGGGGGGCAGAACAATAGAACAAGACAAGAACCAACACGTGTCTCTGGGACTGGAAGTGGTGGTGGGGGGCAGAACAATAGAACAAGACAAGAACCAACACGTGTCTCTGGGGCTGGAAGTGGTGGTGGGGGGCAGAACAATAGAACAATACAAGAACCAACACGTGTCTCTGGGGCTGGAAGTGGTGGTGGGGGGCAGGAACAATAGAACAAGACAAGAACCAACACGTGTCTCTGGGACTGGAAGTGGTGGTGGGGGGCAGAACAATAGAACAAGACAAGAACCAACACGTGTCTCTGGGGCTGGAAGTGGTGGTGGGGGGGCAGAACAATAGAACAAGACAAGAACCAACACGTGTCTCTGGGGCTGGAAGTGGTGGTGGGGGGGGCAGAACAATAGAACAAGACAAGAACCAACACGTGTCTCTGGGGCTGGAAGTGGTGGTGGGGGGCAGAACAATAGAACCAACACATGTCTCTGGGACCGTAAGTGGTAGTGGGGGGGGGAGCAAAACAATAGAACAAGACAGAAGAACCAACGCATGTCTCTGGAGTCGGAAGTGGTGATGGTGGGGGGGGGGGGGGGGCAGAACAATAGAACAAGACAAGAACCAACACGTGTCTCTGGGGCTGGAAGTGGTGGTGGGGGGGGGGCAGAACAATAGAACAAGACAAGAACCAACACGTGTCTCTGGGGCTGGAAGTGGTGGTGGGGGGCGGAACAATAGAACAAGACAAGAACCAACACGTGTCTCTGGGGCTGGAAGTGGTGGTGGGGGGCAGAACAATAGAACAAGACAAGAACCAACACGTGTCTCTGGGGCTGGAAGTGGTGGTGGGGGGCAGAACAATAGAACAAGACAAGAACCAACACGTGTCTCTGGGGCTGGAAGTGGTGAGGGGGGGCAGAACAATAGAACAAGACAAGAACCAACACGTGTCTCTGGGGCTGGAAGTGGTGGTGGGGGGCAGAACAATAGAACATGACAAGAACCAACATGTGTCTCTAGGGCTGAAAGTGGTGGTGGGGGGCAGAACAATAGAACAAGACAAGAACCAACACGTGTCTCTGGGGCTGGAAGTGGTGGTAGGGGGCAGAACAATAGAACAAGACAAGAACCAACACGTGTCTCTGGGGCCGGAAGTGGTGGTGGGGGGCAGAACAATAGAACAAGACAAGAACCTGTCTCTGGGACCGAAAATTATTGTGTACAGAACAATAGAACAAGACAAGAACCAACACATATCTCTGGAACCGGAAGTGGTCCAGAGCAATCTTGCTGGAATAGGAAGTCGGGGTGGGGGTATCAGAACAACAGAACAAGAAAAGAACCAATACATGTCTCTGGGACCGGAGGTGGTGCAGAGCAATCTCGCTGACGGTTTCTGAGACAGGCAGTTGCACACACCACTACAATAAAACACGCAGGGCACAGATGGCGGTTCACCGGAAGTCCTCACCAGCCCATCACGTCTATTATGCGCGACACCGCTGCACATGCATGTTCTTCCTGTTTGCCACCAGGTGGCGACAGCCAGTGGTCATGTGCATTTATTGATTCATTCATTCATTCATTCATTTATTAACCAGGAGGAGCAAGCTTGCCAAATACTTCTGTAGTTGTGGCCCAGATTCACATCTTTCTATGGCCACGTGATGAGGGCTGCCTAATTATGTGTCGGTAGTCTACTCCCCTACCATTTTCAATTCATTAGGACTCGTTACTGCTGAATCCCATAGCGACAAAATATGAATGAGAATGCTGTAATTAATTGGGTTAAATGAGCTGGTGTCGCTCATTTGCTGACATTGCTGGGGTTGCAGAGAACAGGCACGCAGCCCCTCCCACCTGCCACTGACACCAACAAGCCACCCCACCCCACTGGCCAAGCCCCAAAACACCCTCGACCAATAGACTTCAACCTCAAAACCCCAAGCACAGACTCGCCCCTGCGAGCCTCGGAATAGCCACTTGCGCCTGGCCCACCGTAGCAGCAACACATCTTCTTATGTCTGAGATTGTGATTAAAATGTATGTATTTCTCATGCGACTATTATTAATTAACATAACTTCACTTGCATATCGGGCCTTGTTACCAGTCACCCACAGCTGCATTGAGTAGACCTGCACTAGTCAGCCAGTTACCCTGCCTGTCATGACAATAAAGTTGTGTTATTCCCACTTCCTGCTACCTACTCTGTTCCCCAGGTAGCAATGACTTACAAAATTATACTTGTTACTACCTAGCCTGGCATTTGGCATTACTAGGATATGGCAAGGAGCAGTGGAATGAGGAAAACCAATTGTCCACAATTGAAAATTCCCCTGCTTAATCAATTAATGTACCAATGGATTTGAACTATAAACCTAATATAGTTATCTAAAAATAATTTGCAAACTCAAAACCACCTAACTATACGACATTAATGCTAACAATATATATTTGTTTCTCAGAAATGGACATGTACATTTCTTGTCCCACCTACTTGCCATTAGTATTACAATATCAATTTCTTTAAACAAAAAAAAAAGACAAATTAAAAACAAGTTATGTCACACCGATTTTCAATCGCCACTCTGACAAGTTTATTGTTGGTCAATAGGTTCGGGTGGGTTATTGTTTGGAGGGAGGGGGGGTTAATGGATTTTGTTTTTTGGGGGGAAGGGGCGAGTTGCAAGCAAGCAACAACTGAGCTGAGTTTTGGAGTCAATTACAGAATGTATAGAGACCATTATACGCATATTATAAAAGTTGCATAGTCCGATGATTTTCACTTTCTTTAATTTATCTGAGATACAAATATTAAAGTGATTGTTTTAATCTACTTACTCTAGTTTAAAGTGACTTATATTTTAAATTGCTAGGTATTGAGATATCTAAGTACAAACATGCTAAATTAAGTTTGGCAGGCATGCCAACACTCTGACACCATAGGCTTCAGCAGTAATGGGTTCTATTAAGTTGATTCAGTATCCATTTCTATGTGGCAACAAATGCTAAATAAGTGCATCAGTATCCACATTAGATATGTAGAATCAAATCTTGATAATTCTTTCGGTTTATTAAAAGTTGATGCTCGGTCGCACTATGCAGCTTTAATTATGTAATCATCCCTGTGTAGTTTGGTGGCTCTTATCTACTTCTGCATATATGGATAGTGATAAGCCTGTTATCGCATGTAATAAGATCTGGAGTGGGTTGCACAACCCCCCCACCCCCCCCTCCCCGGGGTGGGGGTGGGTACCAGTAGGCACCTCTCCACTTCCTGCGTGGGGACTCTCCTCCACTAGCTTGGATGAATCGTTTCCGTCCAGTCTAGTCGTCGTATTAGCTTGTAAACACATTTTAACATTAACCGCCAGTGGAGGCCGAAGCAGTAGAGTGGAGGTCTCGATTCCCAGTTAAGCCAAACCAATGACTTACCAAATATATACCTGTAGCTTCCTAGCTTGTCACTCGGCATTAATAGGAAAGCACAAGGGCTGTCTAGCTCAGTGTCGGATAATGTGATTGAGTGGGAAATCGGCTGATGGTGCTGGTGGCATGATTTCCCAGTGGGGCAGCACTATACAGCTTGGCGCTCGGCATTACTAGAATAGTACAAGGGCTGGTTAGCACAGTGTCAAGATAATGTGACTGAGTGGGATATTGGGTCATGGTGTTAGTTCATCTCCCAGTGGGGTAGCACTATAAAGTCACCATGAGTGTGCACTGTCACAAGTCGGTACCCACCCTGCTATGACCTTAGATTTTGCTGGGATGTAAAACCCCTACACACAAATAATCAACACTTACGATGATTGTTCCATAACTGTGATTCCTTTAAGTTTAAAGATGCATTTTCCGATGAAAACATCAAGTTCTCTGTGGCGTAGCGGTTAGAGTGTCTGACTGTTTTCGAGGTCAGACTCCTAATCTGAGGGTCGGCGGTTCGATTCCCCGTGCCCCCAGCTCTGCCAATTTGGATTTCCACCGCTGTCTATAACTTACAGCGTCATCAAAGGCCGGTTGCTCCCATACCATGTCTATGTGGTGTGGGAGGTTAAAAATCCCTTGGGTCGGTAAAAGTGTAGGCTCGGGCTTTCTATCGACCAGCAGTGGAATGAGGAAGACCAGTCGTCTATGACTGAAATTTCCCCCGCTTAAACAACTAATGGACTAAAAAAAAAGTTTTCAAAAGTGAAGTGCTTATCTAGATTTGAACATTCATATCCAACATAGATACTGGTGCACTTTTCAAAGCCCCAGTCACACCTCACCGGATTGGGGGAAATGGACAGAAACCGAACAAAGTCCGTTTTGTGTCCGTACAAGTTTTGAACATGCACAAAACTAAGAATGGATGCCGCCGGACTGATGTCTACGGTACTTGTCCGATTTGAGTTTGTTTAGTCCTTTGGCTATCCGTTCATGTCCGTTTCATGTCCATTTCATGTCCATTTCATGTCCGTTCGTCCGACAGCCTTCGCAACACTTTGACACATTTTAATACATTTTGATACTTATCACCACTGGACTAGACAATTCTGTCCGTTGCTCAATCCGGTGAGGTGTGACTGGGCCTTAAGCATTTGTTGCTGTATAGAAGGGAATGCTGAGTTAATTTAGTAGAACACGTTACTGCTGAACCCTATGAGGTTACAGTTTTGACAACCGCGCCAAAATTAATTGTGCATCTTACCACTTAAAATATCTCCTAACGTAACCATTTTGAGGCAAAGTTACTTCAAATTATAAGAAGGTAGATTATCAGGATTAACCTAAATATATTTATTTCAGAAAATGACAGAAACTTAAAACCAGGAGTGGTCACAGTAAAGCTTGTTTTATTAAACGACACCTCTAGAGCACATTGATTTCTATCATCGGCTATTGGACGTAAAGCATATGGTCATTCTGACATATTTCTTTGGAGGAAAACCCACTGCTGCCACATCGACTACCTTTTCCGCTAAGCAGCAAGGGGTCTTTTATATGCACTTTCACACAGACAGGACAGCACATACCACAGCCTTTTATGAACCAGTTTTGGACCATTGGTTGGAACGGAAAATAGCCCAAACTGCAAATGGGTCCACTGAGCAGGATCAATAGGATGACCAACACCTTCACATGTGGACACGCTACTGCCTGAACTGCACCCCGCTCCCTTAGGAGTGGTCACATGACCGTATGGAGTGTGGATCGATTTTATCCTCTACACTAGACTGTTTTATCGCTCCGTTTTACCCGGTGTATGTATGCTGTGAGGGCAGCGTCGCCTCGTTAAAGTTGCACAGTCCGATCATTTTGGGGTTTCTACCCTAGGGATGAAAGTGGCCTCTGGGGCGAAAAAAAACCCCGCTGAAACGCCGATGGTGAATTTCCGCGAAAACACTAATTGTTGTTTGGGGAGAGATATTTGTTTCAGGTGGCAGATAACATCTTGGAATGAATGAGCGCTAAAGACATGAGGCACTAGGGTAGGGGATCTGGGGGTATCGCCTCCTACGTTTTAATCTAGAGGCTCTGAAATGCAATTTCCAGCCATTTCATGGAGGTTACAAACTAGGCTTTTTTTTGGAGAAGCACGGGTGGGAGGTGGGGGGGGGGGGATTTACCCCCTTTTCCCACTAGCTAAGTAAGTGCTTTGGTTTCGAAACCAAAGAATCCACCAACCTATAACACCTGACTAAACCAATAAAGCATATGATACCGACAAAGCTATAGTTGACAAAGACAATTTAAATGAGTCGTGCAACCATTATTTGCATAATCCAAAATCCACGACTAACTGTATCAGCAAGTCATGCCCATTATATTAATGTCTCCTCACAGGTATGATCATCAAATCACTGATATAGTCTAAAGGTAAATGGCTATTCTCCAGTCTACATGTGCAAAATAAGATCCCCACTATATTTATAATGCCTGATTTTAACCTACTATTGTCTATGTTGTTAATACCATCTCATCATCTCATCCATAAATAGTTCATATGCACTATAATTGTTAAGGCTGGAAGACCAGCGCCTCAGTGCTGAAACACATATGCTATTCAACTGGAATACAAATTTGAACAAAAAAAAACTAAAAACTAAAAATGTTATGCTTTCCTCTGACCATGCCGTTTTAAAGTTGCTAATGCTTTTGAGTTTCTGTCACTTTTTTTTGATAAATAAAGGAGGTTGATTGTTGGTTGGTTGTTGGAGTTTTACGTCCTGGCAACATCTGAGGTCATATTAGGACCGGTACCGAGTTGTGACAGTGCGCACTCATGGCGACTTTATAGTGCTGCCCGACTGGAAGACCAGGCTGCCAGCACCCTGATATCCCACTCAGTTTTGGTTTGCTGAACCTGGGACTTTGGCCACTTTCTATGCTACTTACCACACTGAGAAGACTGGGCACGGGTAGTGTGGTACTAGTGATAGCCTACAGTGAGCTTTGTGTACATATTGTAGTGGTCTCCACTAACCGCTCTTTGTTTGTTTGTTTAACGACCTCCCACCCCTCCGACCCCCTGCACAAAGAGTAAACATCGACTATTCGGGGTTCAATGACCTCTCAGGCAAGGAGCCAGATAAACACGTAGGTGTGGATGTGGTGATTGCATCAGGAAACCGTGGGTTTATTTGTTTGTTTGTTGTTGTTTTACATCCTAGCAACATCTAAGGTCATATCAGGACGGGTACCAACTTGTGACAGTGCGCACTCATGGCAACTTAATGGTGCTGTCCCACTGGGAAAACAGGCTGCCGGCACCATGACCTGGTATCCCACTAAGTCACATTATACTGACACTGAGCACACCAGTCCTTGCCCTATCCTAATATTGTAATAATCCCGAGTGCCTGGCTAGGAAGCGACAAGTATCAATTTTTTGGTTTGACTCGACCAGGGTTCAAACTCATGACCCCATGATCTACCAGCAAGGGAGCTGACGCTCTAACTCATTCGGCCATATCCCGTCTGGTCAACCGAGGGTAGTATAATGGTTAGCATACTAGCCTGGAATGCAAGATGTGAGTTCAATTCCCGCTCTAGGCACAATTTTTCCCATTTTCATCACACGCACTACACTGGTTGCTGTAACCTGGATTCCTTACAAGGTGCACGCTGGATGGTTACTGAACCCACCCTGTGTATGCATCTAAGTGTATTAGCAGTGTGTATGTAATTGTCGATGTTGGTTACAACATGGGTAATCAAACAAGGCAGAGTCGGATACTTATTCGAATGGCCGCAGACGCCACCTATACTTGAACCTCAACATTAAATATGTACATCGACTCTACCATGCCTAGCAGGTCTTTTGGAACTACGCCGAGTAACCATGCACAGTTGGCGGACGCGCGTATGTAAATTAGATACAACATCAGCAGCTGAAATCTGTTACAAAGTTACGAAAACTTGACGCAATCGTGATGTTTCGGGCCCAATAAGCTGCTATATAAAGCGAGCAAAAGCCCAAACTCAGCCACTACGACTTGGTGGCGGATGGCGACAGACATTCTACTCTGCCATCCCGCCCACCCCACAAGAAGAGACTAGAACTACAGGTTTAAAGCATCTCGGGGCCTTCTCTCATTATACTCAAGCATGTACGATTGCCATTTTTGTTAATTAAAAAGTCCACAATATATACCATTTATCCGTGTTTACATTGTTCAATTATATGCATTAAATGACTTATGGACGTAACCATTTAAGATACTTACAATTCCAGGGGGATGAGTGTAGCAGTCTGCACTGACCTCTCAGGCTAGGAGCCACATAAACAGGTGGGCATGGATAGGGTGATGACATCACTTAGCCTAGGTGGTGAAACGGTTAGCACACTATCCTGTAATGCACGAGATGTCGGTTTCATTCCCGCTCTAGGCACAATATATCCAATGTTCATCTCCCCAACGACAATGTCTAGAGGAACTCAGTCATATTCAGCAATACCTCTAGATATGTTGTCAATAAACACAATCAGGCATATCCGATTCTTGCTATGATCCTGCATACCGTATATGTCCCAATAGAAGCGCACTGCTCAAGTGCAGACACATCGATGCGCGTCTATTCAAAGTTAAAGAATTTCATGGATTTGTTTTTGTCGTGCCTCTGAAATAAAGTGGGATTGTCTTATTTTATGTGCATTCATTCTGAATATGATTGTAAATTTGTGCGTGCTTTCAATCTTGAAATGGGGGCTGTGCTTCTATTGGGTAGCGTGCTTCTATTGGGACATATACGGTAGATGTTGTAATCCTAAATTGCTGTACCTCATACACGGTGAGGTAGAGCACAGGCTTCCTGTGCGGAAGGTTAGGAGGGTGAATCCCAGCCGAGTCAAAGTAATGACTTCCAAATTGATACTTGTCACTACCTAGCCTGGCGCTCGGCATTACTAGGATAGTACAAGGACTGGTTAGCACAGTGTCAAGATAATTTGACTGAGTGGGATATTGGGTCATGGTGTTGGTGATCTCCCAATGGGGCAGCACTACAAAGTCACCATAAGTGCGCGCTGTCACAAGTCAGTACCCATCCTGATATGACCATAGATATTGCTGGGATGTAAAACCACAACAATCTTGGTCTGGTGCATGTGACTTTAAAGTTACGGTTTTGAGTTCGCGCCATTTTCTGAGATAAGTATATTAATTTGATTGCTATAACCTGCCTTTCTTTCGTTTGAAGTAACTTTTATTATACATGGCTAACTTTTGAGATATTTTTAATGTAAACACATAAAATTAGTCTTTGCAAGCATTCCAAAACTCTAAAACCATCAGGGGCATAGCTTGACCTTTAACGATGTGTACTCCTAATTTCGGCAGGGGGTTTAGGGGGCCGCTTACGGCATCACACCCTTCCGAATATGAAATCATATCTAAGTAACCCCCCCCCCTCTCTCTCTCTCTCTCTCTCTCTTTATTATTATTTCAGTTTTTTGTTGACGTTTTGGCGTACGCCTAGCTATGCCCCTGACCATAGACTTCTGCAGTAACAGGTTCTATTAAATTGGATCAATATTCCCTTCTATATGGCAACAAATGCATAATATGGGCGCTAGTATCTAAGTAAGATATGTAGAATCAAATCTTGATAATTGGTTTGGTTTGAAAATTTGATGCTTTATCGGACTATGCAGCTTTAAGATGATATGGTGGCGGCGGATGGCATTACACAGCGCAAACTGACCAGTGCACTGTGTGACAACCAACACCGGAAGTCAGCTTGTAAGCCAACCCCATTGCATGTTGGTTAGAGGGGCATTGGTGTATCAGGTTCAGGTTCAAATCCAGGGTAATATTACAGACCCTTGCGAGCACCAGATTGGGTTGTCACCTAGCGGGTGCACGCTGTACTACATTTAAGTATATTAATGCGTAGAATGACAGTCAAATTTTGATTAAATTGCCTTAACCATGCTAGTGTGTATATATATATATACACACTAGTATATATAGCTCAATATACGCTATTCATACACTGCATATACCATGCTTACGCCATGTTTGTACAACGTTCATACCATGCTTGCCACATGTTTGTACCGTGTTTGTACCATGGTGGCGCCATGTTTGCACCATGTTTTACAATGTTTGTACCTTGTGTGTATCATGTTAATTCGTGCTTGCAGCATGTGTGTACCATGTGTGTACCCTGTGAGTACCATGTGTGTACCGTGTTTGTACCACGTATGTAGCATGTTCATTCCATGTGCGTACCATGTTGGTGCCATGTTTACACAATGTTTTACAATGTTTGTACCTTGTGGGTATCATGTTAATTCGTGCTTGCAGCATGTTTGTACCATGTGTGTACCCTGTGAGTACCATGTGTGTACCGTGTTTGTACCACGTATGTAGCATGTTCATTCCATGTGTGCTCCATGTTCATTCCCTGATTGCAGCATGTTTGCAGCATGTTTGTACCATGTTTGTACCATGTTTGTACCATGTTCATTCCATGCTTGCAACATGTTTGTACCATGTTTGTGCCATGTTCATTCCATGCTTGCAGAATGTGTGTACAATGTGTGTACTATGTTTGTACCACGGGTGTACCACCTTCATTCCATGTTTATACAATGTCGGCACCATGTTTGTACCATATTTGTACCATGTTCATTCCATGCTTGCAGCATGATTGTACAATGTGTGTACAATGTGTGTACCATGTTTGTACCACGTGTGTACCATCTTCATTCCTTGTTTGTACCATGTCTGCACCATGTTTGTACCATGTCTGTACCATGTTTGTGTGTTGCTGACAGTCGTGAAGCTGCAGACAAATCAAGTCTTCACTGTGAGGTGTTTGCAGGGGGTCGTCTCAATTAAAACCTTCCTGTGCACTGATTGGAGCTTCACAATGAGGCCAGAGCTTAATTGTGCCTCACCATTCTATATATATGTAGAGTGCCTTGCCCCTTCCAAACCCCGCCCTGCCCTCCCCCTCTCCCCCCCACTCCTCACACATACTGACCACCCCGGAGGGTTGATCCACTCAGCTCAGCTTACAGCAGCCAGGTGAATAAGAATACAACATTGTAAGTCGCTGGTGAAGTCAAAACCAATGCCTTACACTATTGATACTTGTCGCTACCTAGCCTCAACCTCCACATTAATAGGATAGGATAATGACTGGCTAGCTCAGCATCAGGATAGCATGGTGACTGAGTGGGAAACCGGGACATGGTGCTGGCGGCCTGGTCTCCCAGTTTGGCAGCACTATAAATTTGCCATGAGTACGCATTGTCACAAGTCGGTACCTGTGCGGATATGACGTTATAATTTGTTAGGATGCAAAACCCAAACAAACACTGGTATTGCCTTAGATGTTGCTAGGATGTAAAACCCAAACAAACAAACTAACAATACTCCACCTGCTGGTAGTGCCTTAGATGTTGCTAGGATGTAAAACCCAAACAAACAAACTAACAATACTGATGTGAGTACCACCCGCTGGTATTGCCTTAGATGTTGCTAGGATGTAAAACCCAAACAAACAAACTAACAATACTCCACCCACTGGTATTGCCACAGATGTTGCTAGGATGTAAAACCCAAACAAACAAACTAACAATACTCCACCCGCTGGTATTGCCTTAGATGTTGCTAGGATGTAAAACCCAAACAAACAAACTAACAATACTCCACCCACTGGTATTGCCACAGATGTTGCTAGGATGTAAAACCCCAACAAACAAACTAACAATACTCCACCCACTGGTATTGCCTTAGATGTTGCTAGGATGTAAAACCCAAACAAACAAACTAGCAATACTCTACACGCTGGTGTTGCCTTAGATGTTGCTTGGATGTAAAACCCAAACAAACAAACTAACAATACTCCACCCAATGGTATTGCCTTAGATGTTGCTAGGATGTAAAACCCTAACAAATAAACAAGCAATACTCCACCTGCATGACCACTATAATTATGACAGGTCATATATCAGGCATGTGATTGGGTGCAGGGAAAAAAACCTGACATTTTTTGTAAGGTTATCGTGGGGACAACGCATCCCACCGAGTTGTGAGAGGGATGCAAATAGTGTATTTCAGAGGTGTTTTGGCAGCCAGAATAAAACCCCTGAAATTAACAAAAAAAATGGAATTCCGGTTTCGGCGGCCAGAAAACAATGGAATTCTTGTTAAAACCGGAGAAATCACATGCTTGATATATACACAAGCTGAATCTGTTAACAGGCTATTATTATACCTAAATACATAAACAGAAGCGGATACTTATACTTATATAAGTATAAGTATAAGTAAGTTCCCGTCACCCTTAATTCCCGCGCATTCAGATCCCACCTCCCCTTGTAATATAATCTAAGCAGCACTGTCGGGTGGTCAACTCCAATTTCTATTTCATTTTTTGGGGGGTAGATGATCATTTTATTCAGCGAATAAAGGTGTTTTTTTTTAATGCCAAGGCACTGATCCTCCAGCCATGTTATGTTACGTTCATTGCTGAATCTACTTAAATTGAGGTGATGCCTATCATGTTCATCTGCCCGGAATGTGACGGCTCTGTAATTGAATTTACACCAAAAAAACAACATATTTAGCGATTATAAAGTGCAAGAAAAGATATCAAATTTATCTATAATCACACATGTCTAGCTATCATATCTGAATGTCCCTAATCATTGTTGTGCTTTTTCTTTCTGGGTTTTTTTTTTTTGGAGGGGGGTTATTGTGTTAATTGTGTTTTGTGTTTCTAGTTGATTAGAGACTGAATTCAGAGTTGAATTCACCAATCACATTGGAATCAAAGCGAGGGTGTTATCCGTCCTTGGTTCTGGCGCTGAGTCCATGGAGGATGCTGGGTATTATTGATCTGGTGGTCAATGATCGTCGTGTTCTCAATTGCGACCGGGCCAACGCGTTTACTATGGCGAAGCGGCCGGCTGTGGGAGACCGGATCCATGGTCGTGCTGTCTGCACATATGGCGTGGGAGCCCCAGGTCAGTTTCCCACTCAGTCACATTATCCTGACACTGAGCTAACCAGTCCATGCCCTATCCTAGTTATGCTAAGTGCCAGGCGAGGTAGTGACTAGAATACATTTTGAAAGTCATTGTTTTATTTAATGACGCCTCTAGAGCACACTGATTTTTATCATCGGCTATTGGACATCAAACATATGGTCAGTTTGACATATTTCTTTGGAGGAAACCCGCTACTGTGACATAGGCTACTCTTTCCGATAAGCAGCAAGGGGTCTTTTATACACTTTCCCACAGACAGGACAGCATATACCACAGCAGCGTTCTAATTATAGATCAAATCAGTGGATTATTGCACCATTGAGACCGACCGACCAACGCAGCTTCTAACTTTGTGTGAAAAGCGGTCGTTTGATTTGTTTGTTTGTTGGAGCTTTACATCCTGGCAACATCCAAGGTCATGGCAGGTTTTTGAATTCCCAACCTTCTACTCGGGAAGCCTGGGCTGTAACTGATGCCCACCACATCCGGTATCAACGTCATTAGGCTTTTGAAATTGGGTTGTGGAGAAATTGTGCTTACAACTATTTTGCGTTAAATAAATGACCACTTCCTGTATGTAAGGGCCCGTGCTGGTAGATCGTGGGGTCGCGGGTTCGGGCCATGGTCGAGTCAAACCAATGACTTGAAAATTGGTGCTTGTCACTTCCTAGCCAGGCGCTCAGCATTACTAGGACAGGGCAAGGACTGGTGTGCTCAGTGTCAGGATAATGTGACTGAGTGGGATACCAGGTCATGGTCCCGGCGGCCTGGTTTCCCAGTGAGACAGCACTATAAAGTCGCCCGGATGTGCGCTGTCACAAGTCGGTACCCGTCCTGATATGACCTTAGATGTTGCTAGGACGTAAAACAACAACAAACAAACAAACATGTATGTAAGGGTGCTGCGGTGTAGTGTTGCCGTGTTGCAGTGTGCTTCACCCCCACTGAAACATTGCTGTGGGGTGGCGGCGAGGGGGTCCTAACTAGTGGCTCGGTGGACACCAAAATTGGTATATCCGAAGAGACATATTACTGATTGTATGCACCGTCGAATCTGGATTACAAATTAATCTAATTAAATCAAGCTGATGCCTATCGTGTTCATCTGGCCGGAATGTGATGGCTCTGTAATAATTATTGATTATACACACAGAAAAACCTATTTACCGATTATAAAGTGCAAGAAAAGATGTCAAATTTATCTATAATCACACATGTCTAGACATCCTATCTGAATGTCCCTCATTGTTGTTGTGTTCTTTCTTTCTGGGTTTTTTGTGGGGTTTTTTTTTGGGGGAGGGGGTTATTTTGTTAATTGTGTTTTGTGTTTCTAGTTGATTAGAGACTTGTGCCTATGTAGATTGGATGGCTGACTATGCAACTTGCATTAATAGAACCTC
Source organism: Branchipolynoe longqiensis (assembly GCA_030323885.1). Classification (NCBI taxonomy): domain Eukaryota; kingdom Metazoa; phylum Annelida; class Polychaeta; order Phyllodocida; family Polynoidae; genus Branchipolynoe; species Branchipolynoe longqiensis. The sequence continues at coordinate 80,831,183 of CM059192.1, forward strand.
GGGAGTGGGAAGTAGCTCAGGCGGTGAAGGTGTAGGTCATCCGATCCATCCTCCTTAGTGGACCCATTTGCAGTTTGGGCTATTTTTGGTTCCAACCGATGGTCTACAGCTAGTTCATCAAAGGCTGTGGTATGTGCTGTCCTGTCTGTGGGAAAGTGCATAAAAGACCCTTTCGCTGCTTATTGGAAAGAGTAGCCTATGTCACAGTAGCGGGTCTCCTCCAAAGAAATATGTCAGATTGACCGTATGTTTGATGTCCAATAGCCAATGATAAAAATCAGTGTGCTCTAGAGGCGTCGTTAAATAAAACTAACTTTCCTTTTAATAGAGCCCCACAGCCTACAATCAGTTGGTTTTGTAGGTCGAAGTTTACAGGCTGCCATGGGACCGGTATGTAGTCTGGACCAGCTTTTAAAGCTACATCGTCCGATGGTTTTAAGATTCTGTTATTTTCTGAGATAAATGATTGGTCAGTACGATCTACTTTAATTTAGTTTGAAGTAACTTTTATCTTAAATCGCTAACCTCCAAGATATGTGAACTGAAACCATGTTAAATTAATTTGGGCAAGCACGTCAAAACTCTGACACAACATAGGCTCCAGCGTTAACAGGTTCTATTAAATATCCAAGTATTCCCTTCTATGCATAAACAAATTTTGAATAATTGCACCAGTATCTAATTCTAAGTTAGATGTGCGGAATAACATCTAGGTGAGTGTTTTTATGTTTGCTTTTTGTTGTTGATTGTTTGTTTATTCTGTTCGTAACAGTTAAAGCTGCATAGTCCGATGGTTTTAAGTTTCTCTCATTTTCTGAGATAAACATATTAGGTTGTTCATTATAATCTACCTTATACCCCTGTCACACTACGATGTAACGAGCCAATGTAAGCCTGATGTGCTCACATTTCATCATTACTTTGACGTATGTTGGGTTACGTTATGAAAACATTGGAATGACGTTAGACTGACGTCGAGCTACGTCATGTTATGTCGCGATACGTCGGCGTGTGTCAAGGTTTTGAACCTGTTCAAAACTTTCGACGTAACTCAAACATAAGGGTTTACATTCGCCGTATGTTCTGTACACATTCGGTGAACGTCAATGACGTTAAACAGACGTTAGTCAAACGCTGCTCACTATGTTCCACTACGTTCCACTACGTTCCACTACGTTCCACTACGTTCCACTACGTTCCACTACGTTCCACTACGTTCCACTACGTTCCACTACGTTGACCAACATTAAAGCTGGTGGAAATGTCCACACGGCGTAATGGGAACATCATGAGAACATCATGAGAACGTACGCCGAACGTACGTTCAACGTATGTTTAGCGTTTCGCCACCGTGTCATGACGTATGTAATGTCACGTAACGTATGTATGTAATGTCACATAACGTAAAGCAATGTAGTTCTGGCAATGGAATAACATTCATAATGTTCCGTGAGCGTAATTACGTTCTCCTCTCTTGTTGAATGATGTTACGCTCTCGTCAACTACGCTGCATCCATGTTCAACTTGTGCCCAAATTTGCATACTACGCCGAGAAGTTCGACGTTTTTCACGTTCTCTCTATGCTGACGTCGTTACGTCATAGTGTGACAGGGCCTTTACTTTAGTTCAAAGCAACTTTTATTTTAAATTGCAAACTTTTGAGATATTTGAAATGGAAACAGGCTAAATTAATTTTGGCAAGCTTGCCAAAACTCTATCACCATAGGCTTCTGTAGTAACAGGTTATATTAATTGACACAGTGTTCCCTTCTATATGGTGACAAACTCCGCCTGGGTTGATTGAAACCCTTGCGCCTAGTGTTGACCCAATTTCCACTTAAAGCAACTTTCCACGGGTTGACTGACCGCCAACTTGGGGTACTGTTAACAGCCTTGCAAGGCTAACTGTGCAGGCGCACTTCTGTCTGGCGTATTGATGTGTGGGAAGGGTGTGTGTGTTGGTGGGGGTGTGTGGGGTGTGTGGGGATGAGGAGGTGTGTGGTTAGAGGCTGAGCACACCATTTGATGGTTGGGGTTTTACGTCCTGCCAACATCTGAGGTCATATCAGGATGGGTACCGACTAATGATAGTGTGCACTCATGGCGACTTTATAGTGCTGCCTGACTGGGATACCAGGCGGCCAGTGCCATGACCCAACATCCCACTCAATCACATTATCCTGATAATGAGCAAAGCATTCCTTGCCCTATCATAATAATGCTGAGTGCCTGGCTAGGAAACTACAAGTATAAATTTGTAAGCCATTGGTTTGACTCGACCAGGATGGAATCCCACGATCCACCAAAATGGGAGATGGATGCTCAACTCATTCGGCCATCCCACGTGGTCCCACACCAGTTGATGATGCTGGTGTTTGTTTGTTTGTTTGCTGTTGTTTTATGTCCTAGGAACATCTAAGGTCATATCAGGACGGGATGATGCTGGTGAAGTATGGCTGGTAATCAATGCAGGCTCAGCGACGTACGAGGCAGTCAGAGAGATAGATGAAGGCGGCAGTCAATACAGGGCGGTGGTCAGGGGCGCGCAGGTGGTGATCAGGGGCGGGTAGGTGGTGGTCAGGGGCATGTAAGTGGTGGTCAGGGGCATGTAGTTGGTAGTCAGGGGCATGCGGGTGGTGGTCTGGGGCGCGCAGGTGGTGGTCAGGGGCGGGTAGGTGGTCAGGGGCGGGTAGGTGGTCAGGGGCATGCGGGTGGTGGTCAGGGGCGGGTAGGTGGTGGTCAGGGGCATGTGGGTGGTGGTCAGGGGCGCGCCGGTGGTGGTTAGGGGCGGGTAGGTGGTGGACAGGGGCATGTGGGTGGTGATCAGGGGCATGTCGGTGGTGGTCAGGGGCGGGTAGGTGGTCAGAGGCGGTGAGGTGGTGGACAGGGGCATGTAAGTGGTGGTCAGGGGCATGCGGGTGGTGGTCAGGGGCGGGTAGGTGGTCAGGGGCGGGTAGGTGGTCAGGGGCGGGTAGGTGGTGGACAGGGGTGTGTGGGTGGCGGTCAGGGGCGGGTAGGTGGTCAGGGGCGGGTAGGTGGTCAGGGGCGGGTAAGTGGTGGACAGGGGTGTGTGGGTGGCGGTCAGGGGCGGGTAGGTGGTCAGGGGCGGGTAGGTGGTGGTCAGGGGCATGCGGGTGGTGGTCAGGGGCGGGTAGGTGGTCAGGGGCGTGTGGGTGGTGGTCAGGGGCGGATAGGTGGTCAGGGGCGGGTAGGTGGTGGACAGCGGCATGTGGGTGGTGGTCAGGGGCAGGTAGTTGGTCAGGGGTGGGTAGGTGGTGATCAGGGATGTGTGGATGTGGTTAGGGGCGTGTGGTTGTTGGGTGGTGGTCAGGGGTGCGTGGGTGTTGATCAGGGGCGTGTGGGTGGTGGTCATGGGTGTGTGGGTGGTTGTCATGGGTGTGTGGGTGGGGGTCAGCGATGTGTGGGTGATGGTCAGGGATGTGTGGGTGGTGGTCTGGGTGTGTGGGTTGTTGTCAGGGGTATTTGGGTGGGGGTCAGGGATGTGTGGGTGGGGGTCACGGATGTGTGAGTGGTGGACAGGGGCATGTGGGTGGAGGACAGGGGCAGGTACTTGGTGGTCAGGGGCGAGTAGGGGGTGGACAGGGGTGTGTGGGTGGTGGGCAGGAATATATATGTCCGATGAAATGTCAAATTTCCAAAACCAAACCAATTATCTAAATTTGATTTTACATATCTAACTTAGATACTGATGCACTTATTAAGCATTTGTTTCTGCGTAGAAGGCAATACTGAGTCAATTTAACACAACTTGTTACTGCAGAAGTCAATGGTGTCAGAGTTTTGGTGTGCTTGCCAAAACTAATTTTATATGTTTGCATTTCAAATATCTCAAAAGTTAGGGATTTAAAATAAAAATTACTTCAAGCGAAAGTTAACGCTGCATAGTCCGATGAAATGTCACATTTTAAAAACCAAACCAATTATCTAAATTTGATTTTACATATCTAACTTAGATACTGATGGACTTATTAAGCATTTGTTTCTGCGTAGAAGGCAATACTGAGTCAATTTAAAAGAACCTGTTACTGCAGACGTCTATGGTGTCAGAGTTTTGGCAAGCCTGCCAAAACTAATTGTCCATGTTTGCACTCAAAATATCTCAAAAGTTTACCATTTAAAATAAAAGTAACTTTGAACTAGTGTAAAGTAGATACTAGTGATCAATCTAATATATTTATCTCAGAAAAAATACACAAATTCAAAACCATCGGACTATGCAACTTTAAGCGGGGGACATTTCAGTTGCGAACAATCGGTCTTAAGCCTAGTTCAAACATGGGCGTTAAGTCGCCTCAACTAGTTCGCCTTATCTAAGTCGACTCACATTGGTCATGTGGACGTGACGTTGAAGCGAATTAGGGCTAAGTCGATTCATCTAGTTCACCTCAAGTACACCACGTCGTGAGGTGGTTTATATGAAGCGAACTAGCTTAAGTCGTGCTATCTTGCATGTGTGGATGGTAGCGGTTTACTTGAGCACTTCACACGCATGCGCAGTCGAGCGCTGAGTTTGTTGATTGTCCAGTCGATCAAAAGCGCATATTATATAATTTGGTCTATGAAACCGCTAGCTGTGCACAGATATTTTTTTCATCATTTATTTTTAGGTTTTCACTGCCCAGCAGAAGTTGACCGTTCCAAAACAATACGATTCACTCCATACATATCTAGGTCGAACCCACACTCTCTCGTGGTGATGTCGACTAACCGAAACTGGTGCTGGTTAGTATGGACGTGCTCATGCGCAGATATCAATTTCCGCATTAAACCGCCCCAAGTACAGTATGTGTGTACTCGACACAATTTCACGCCTCGTTCGCCTCATCTAGTTCGCCTTCTCTAGTTTGGCCTAAAGTTATGTGTGTGAACAGGGCTTATGTCATTCCACTGCACCTTTCCCTATCCTAGTAGTGGTGAGCGTCAGGCTATGTGGCGACAAAGATACACCCGGCCGTCGTATCTGGTTTTGTTATATAGATATATGAGCCTGTCTCGAAAAGTGATAACTCTTCTTTTTGTTTGTGCATTGTAATGATTGACACAAAACAGCACAGAAACGGATACACTGAAAACACAAGGAAATTTACCAGATGGGATTGCCGAATGAATTAGAGCGTCCGTTTCCCGTGCTGGTAGATCGTGGTGTCATGGGTTCGAATCCTGGTTGAGTCAAACCAATGACTTAAAAATTTATACTTGTCACTTCCTAGCCAGATGCTTGGCATTACTAGGATAGGGCAAGGAGCAGTGGAATGAGGAAGACCAGTCATTTGCGACTGAAATTTTCCCAAGGCATGGGCGGGGAGTGTCGGGGGCCTGCGTCGACAGGGGGCGGGCGGCCAAAAAAGGAAGAGGCCCGCCCCTTGGCGAGGCCCGAGGGCGCCGAGGGGGACGCCTGGGCCGAGGAGGGTGAAGCGCCCCGCGGAGATCTTGAGGAGGGTCCCGGCGTGGCGGGGGCGGTCGTCCGGGAGCCCTTGCCTTGTCCTGGCATGCTTGGGGCGGCCTGAGGAGTTGCAGCGGTCCGAGGTGGAGTCCGGCGAGGTCCAAAGCTGGGCTGTGGTCTGAGGCGTGAGGTCCGAGGTGCTTGAGGCGGCGGGGGAGGGCGCGCCCCCGCGGGGGCATGTGCCCGAGGTGCTGGGATGGGCGGTGTGGCGTACGCCGTCCGCCGCCTCGGGGTGGGCCGTGGCGTCCCCTCGGGCGCGTCGGTGAGACGGCTGCCGCGCGGGGAGGGTCGGGGTCCCCCCGACTCCAGGGCGTCCGGTGCTTGAGGCGGCGGGGGAGGGCGCGCCCCCGCGGGGGTGTGTGCCCGAGGTGCTGGGATGGGCGGTGTGGCGTACGCCGTCCGCCGCCTCGGGGTGGGCGGTGGCGTCCCCTCGGGCGCGGCGGTGAGACGGCTGCCGCGTGGGGAGGGTCGGGTCCCCCCGACTCCAGGGTGTCCATAGGGGCGTTGATAAGGGCGCCAGTCTGGCGGTACAGGGTGTGGAGGCGCTGGATGGCCTCCATGATGGCCGTCGTGTCGGCGCCCGAGGTGCGGTCCGAGGGCGCCGAGGGGGACGCCTGGGCCGAGGAGGGTGAAGCGCCCTGCGGGGATCTTGAGGAGGGTCCCGGCGTGGCCAGGGCGGTCGTCCGGGAGCCCTTGCCTTGTCTTGGCATGCTTGTTTCGGCCTGAGGAGTTGCAGCGGTCTGAGGTGGAGTCCGGCGAGGTCCAAAGCAGAAAAAAGGCAGAGAGCTGCAGAAGAAAGGCCTAGAAGAAAGGCGGCGTGGTGGAAGCTTGGAGGCGAGTGGCTGAGGGAGGCCGGTGGGCGGCCTTATAAGGGACCAGGGTGAGCAGTGGCAGGGGAGGCGTGAACGCTCAGGGCCGGGGGAGGGTGAGAGGTGAGCAGCGGGCGTCGCGCGAGGCGCGAATGCTGCGCGACAACGCCGCGGAGGGGGGGGGGGGGGGGAGGGGTCTCTTCCTCTCCTCGCATCAAGCGCAATGCTACGCATTACGACCAATGTACCAACAAACAAAAATTTGCTTCAAATCAATATGTATTCTATTGGGATTATGAAACACCATTTAAAAAACAAATCAGTTTATCCTGAGCAAATGCATAAGCAGATAGTATGTTGATCGTTACAATGGACAAAGTTTTGTTCCATATTGCTGAGCACCTTTTGAGACAGTTTCATATATATATATATGTATATATATAAGTGGCTATATGTGTCTAAATATAGACGAACGCTGAGTGGCGACCTGGTGCAAAACTCTCACCGAAACTACTCAGCCACATGCGAGTGTAAACATCCCCCCCCCCCCGCCCCCGCCTCCCCTCCCCTACCACCCAGATAAGTGCGTCGGGCAATCTTTTCCAATATATTCCGGATGCATCTCGTTGCCATGACAAGACGCAATGGCTGACGTCACCAACTGAACTAGAGCGGGAAGGAGGACGAGACGATGACTCAGAAGATGTAAGTGTGTGTGTCGGGGGGGGGAGGGGGGAAAAGCGCGCGAAAACATGAACTTCCACCAAAAGGCGTCCGCTAATAGAGGGTCAATTGGACTTCCTGTCATCGCTGGTTCCCGCCACTTCCCAAAATTGGCCTCTCAGCCGGTAGATTTGTAGTCTTCAGTCCTGGGTGTGTTTTACTAACGTGTTCACACGTCAGAATCACTCAAAATATATCCTAAAGTGAAATATATCTAAGCACTGCAGTTTTGACTGCTTGACCTTGTTAATGTTATGTGTAGTAGTCTTTGAGTTTGGGAGTTTGACGCCCCTGCCCTGCAGAGTTGTAAACCACTGCCTTGTGGTACAGGTTATTGACAGAACCGAAGGCTAAGGGAGCAAACCCTAAACAGAAAACCATGTCACCGTGGCAGCATTAAGGGCAATTGATGTATGGAACTCCCAACATCTCCCGACCAGCCACTGCAGGGACAAATAGATTTGCGCCTGTCTTGACATGTTCTTGCCAGTGTGAAACCTCTATTTGCTCCCCGAGAGAGTGCCGCTGGTAACTTGCAAAAGCCAGCAGCACTTCAACACCTTTGCAGGCAGCTTTCATGAAATGTCACTCGAACTGACGGGGCTGCCCTCTATGGAAGATTTTCTGATCAAAAAGAATCTCCGGTGGACTGGACACCTCATGAAGATGTCAGCAGACACGGTACCAAAGCAGATCCTCTACTCTCAACTGTCTTCTGGTTACAGAAAGAGAGGGTGCCCTCGTCTCCGGTTCAAGGATACTATCAAGAGAAAGCTGAAGCTGAGAGACATTAAGACCGACTCATGGATGCAACTCTCACAGCAGAGAGCTAAATGGAGAGCGGCAGTCAAGTAATGAAAGCAGTCTTTGTCGCATCGCGACCGACAGCATGATGATGATGATGAGTAGTCTACATTGAGCTGTCAGGCAAGGGACCAGATAGACAGGTAGGCATGGGTAGGGTGGTGACATCAGGGAGCCTAGGTGGCGTACTGATTAGCACACTGGCCCGGAATGCAAGAGATGTGGGCTCGATTCCCGCCCTAGGCACGATATTTTCCATTTTCAACATACACCACCCCCATGACACTTGCATCAGTTTCTCTAGTTAAAAATCATTGAACGTCGTGGTTAATCTATAGAACCCTCCCCCTCCCACCAACCAGTCCACCATTTTGGATAATAGTTAGTTGGAGGCACTCGGTGATTTGTTGGTGGGCTGGGGCTGACGCGTGACAGGAGGTGACGTCTTTGGTTGGCCACAAGATAGGCTGGTTGGATGATGCAACACTTTGAGGTTTCCCCCATTTTGTAGAAACACATCAGGCAGAGTTGCCATGGTTACCGGGCCGTCCTACTGGGCTTGGTGGGCAGCGGTATATAGTCTGGCGATAATGCAAATCTTGCTGTAATTAGCACTACGCATGCGCACACACACACATATAATAGAGACACACAAAACTGAAGCCATCACCAGACGGGATGATCGAATGAGTTGGGCGTCCGTCTCCTGTTTCGGTAGATCATGGGATTCGAATCCACGGCTTCGCACCCTGGTCGAGTCAAACCAATGACTTATAAATGTACACTTGCCCTGCCGAGCCAGGCGCTCGGCATTATTATGATTGGGCAAGGACTGGTTGGGTCAGGGTTAGGATAATCTGACTGAGTCGGATATCAGGTCATGGTGATGGTGGCCTGGTTTCCCAGTGGGGAACCACTATAAAGTGACCGTGAGTGTGGACTGTCACAAGTCGGTACCCTTCCTGATATGACCTTAGATATTGCCAGGATGTAAAACACCAACAATCAACCAACTGAAGCCATGCATTTAAAGTTGGATACTCCGATGGATTTGAGTTTCCTGCCATTTTCTGAGATAAATGCATTGAGTGCCTGTCACACTATGCCGGATTAAGCAACGGACAGAATTGTGTAGTCCGGTGGTGTTCGAGCGTGATGAGTATCAAAATGTATTAAAATGTGTCAAAATGTTGCGATATCGGGTCAAAGGCTGCCGGACAAATGGACATGAAACTGACATGAAATGGACATGAACGGATAGCCAACAGACGATAAGCGGACTAAACAAACTCAAACCGGACAAGAACCATAGACATCAATCTGGCAGCATCCATTCCAAGTTTTGTGCATGTTCAAAACTTGTAATGGATCGGGCCGGATATCAATGGATATGCAAAGGACACAAACCGGACTTTGCCGGATATCAACAGACTTTGTTCGGTTACTTTCCGTTTCCCCAATCCGGTGATGTGTGACAGGCACTTTAGATTGATAGTAATACTCTACTTTACTTTTGTTTGAAGTCACTTTTATAGTAAACGGTTAACTTGGCTTCAGTTTTGAAGTAACTTATAATAATTGGTCAACTTTGGAGATCGGGATTCGAACTCCCGATTTTCCACCCAAGAAGCCTGAGCTCTACCGATTCAGCCACGGCGCCGTTGTCTGTCTTCCTGTTTCCGTATAGAGTATTAGTAACCCATCAGAACCTTTTTTTAACAAACTTTTAGTTAGCCTGCTTTCAAAATGGCAGCACAACACGGCGAATTGGTAGACTTTGATAGAAGTCCACTGAAGTCAACCCCTAAAGACACCTACTTCCCCCTACCAGACCAGATGGCCGAATAGGTAGAGCGCAGACTTCGTGCGAAAGGGCGGGAGTTCGATTCGAAGTCGAGTCAAACAATGACTTACAAAATTTATACTTGTCGCTACCTAGCCTGACGCTTGACATTACTAGGATAGGATAAGGACTGGTTAGCTCAGTATCAGGATAATGTGACTGAGTGGAAAATTGGGTCATGGTGACAGTGGCCTGGTCTCACGGTGGAGCAGCACTATAAAGTCATCATGGGTGCGCACTGTCACAAGTGGGTATCCGTCCTGATAGACCTTAGATGTTCCCAGGATGTAAAACTCCAACAAACAAACCCATTCAACATGTACCCCACATGCGCTATAATGACTCAAGCTGAAAATGTGAGTAGGCCATGCCCATACAGTATAACCCTGTTAAACCAAACTTGAAGGGACCTTAGAAATTTGTTTGGATTAACCGATCATTGGTTTAACCGAGCTTGGACTTTGACTTGGTTTGACAACAATGGGGGTGCATTAGGAATGTACAATGTATGTGGACACTATGATTATTGTTTTTTATGTATGTAGAGTTTAACCCCATTAAACCAACCTGGGCTAAATCAAGCGTTTCGTAAATCCAAACTTTTTTCGGTGACCTGGAAAAATACTACCATTTATCATTTAAAAAAGTATTAGATGACTTTAAAACCACAGGAAAGTTTGGTTTAACTGTACTGGAAGTGGCTTGGGGCCGACAATTTTGTTTGGATTAACCAATACTTTGGATTAACCGACTTTTGTTTAACCAACGTTTTTATATGATAAATGGTAGTATTCTGCCGGGCCGACAAACAAAGTTTGGATTAACCGATCGTTTGGATTAACCGAGCTTGGTTTAACGGGGTTGTACTGTATAAGGAACATTCCCTTCAGGGTTATATTTTGTGACTTTATATTTTTACCGCTATCCACCCATTTTCGGTTGTCAATCTTAGTCTATTAAATCCCCCAGTCTCTGTATGGATGGTTTCACTCCAGCCATCTTAGGTTGCCAACATCATGATGCGATGACGTCATGATGTCATGACAGCGAATCTCAGTATATTAAATCCCCCAGTCTCTGTATGGATGGTTTCAATCCAGCCATTTTAGGTTCCCAATGTCATGATGCCATGACGTCATGATGCCATGACAGCGAATCTCAGTCTATTCAATCCCCCAGTCTCTGTATGGATGGTTTCAATCCAGCCATCTTAGGTTGCCAACGTTATGATGCGATGACGTCATGATGTCATGACAGCGAATCTCAGTCTATTAAATCCCCCAGTCTCTGTATGGATGGTTTCAATCCAGCCATCTTAGGTTGCCAACGTCATGATGCCATGATGCCATGATGCCATGACAGCGAATCTCATTCTATTAAATCACCCAGTCGCTATATGGATGGTTTAAATCCAGCCATAATAGGTTGCCAAGGTAATGACGTCATGACAGAGAATCTTAGTGTATTAAATCCCCCAGTCTCTATGTGGATGGTTTTCTACCCAGAAGTCCTCGATGTGATTCTGGGCTACTTCCGGTCTGTGGTCAAAAGTAGCCTAGTGAGTAAATACTGCAAGTGGTTCACTCCGACTGCCGTCAGGCGGCACCACAGCCTTACCAGGGTCCATTGCCCTACAATTGACCTTGTCCTTGGAGCGGGCCACGGCCTCAAGGGGACTTCTGGTGTGGTTAACGCGGACCGGATGTGGACATCTAAGGCAGCTAGAGTTCCGCCTTTGCCGGTAAACACTAATTCCATGTTTCACGGAACGGACGTCCACGGATGGGTGGTGGTGATGGGAGTGGAAGGGGGAGGGGAGGTAAGGGGAGGGGGAAGGGGAAGGGAGGTGGAATAGGGTTAGGGAGGTGAGGAGGTGGGCGGTGAAGGGAGGGGAGGGGTGAGGGGGAAGTGAAGGCAGGGGGAAGGCAGGGCAGGAGAAAGGAGGTATGGTAGGGGTGGTGAGATGGGGAGGTGGGCGGTGATGGGAGGGTGAAAGGGTGAAGGGGTGAGGGGATGAGGAGGAGGAGGGCGGTGAAGGGTTGTAGGCGGTGGAGAAGGGGAGGGAGGCGGAGAGCGGAGGGAGGGTGGGCGGGGGACGGTGATGGGAGGGGAGGAGGGGAGGGAAGGGGTGGGTAATGGGGGTAGGGGAGGGGAAGTGGGTGGTGACGGGGTGTATGGTGAGGGGGTGTATGGTGACGGGAGGGAGGGTTGAGGGAGGGGAGGGGAGGGGGCGGTAAGGGAAAGGGAGAAGGGGTAGGTTGAAGAGGGCGGTCACAGGACAGGAGGTGTGGTGTGAGCGGAGGGGAGGCGGGTGGTGAGGGGAGGGGAAGGGGGTGGGTTTGGAAGCGGATGGAACGGGGTGTGGACAAGGGAGTTAAGGAGGGGGTGAGGTGGGAACTGAGGGGAAAGGAGGTGTGGGCAGTGAGGTGAGGGAGGGGAGGGGAGGTGGGAAGTGGTGTGTGGTGGGTGGAGAGGAGAGGGGAGGGGGTGAGGGGGTGGTGAGGGAGGGAGGGGAGATCGGTGAAGGGAGAGGATGAGAGGAGGTTGCAGAGACGCAGCTGGGTGGAAAGGCGACGGGAGAAGAGAGAGTGGGGAGGTTTGTGGTGAGGGGAGGGGAGGTAGTGAGGAGGTTTGTGGTGAGGCGAGGGGAGGGGAGGTTGGTGGGGATGTGGGAGGAGAGAAGTGGGCGGTGCGGGGAGGGAAACGAATGGATAGGAAAGTAAGAGTAATTCGAGCGGAATTAGGTTCATTAAAACAAGGCGCTCTCCGCCCTATTGCCAACTAATTAGACAACTTGTGATTAATAAACACTTATTAAGTAGTCAAAAGAAGGTTATTGATACTGATAGCCTCAGACACACCCGCAAATTTGATTGCTTTGGATTGGTTTGATATTTTGGTTTTGTTAAGGTCCTCGCAGCATTTAAGTTCATGACGGGTACCTATTTGTGACGGTTCGCACGTGTGGTGCCTTTATAGTGCTGCCGCATTGAGATACGTATTACTATCATCATGCGCCGATATCCCACTTAGTCACATTATGCTGAGAGTAAATACACTAATTGTTGCCCTTGTCATATGTGGTATACAGGCAAGAGGCTGAATCATGACAGCTGAGTAGGCCAGGTGGCAGCACCAGGCAAGGCAGATAGCCTGTCCATTCGCCTGAGGTGTTAAGTGTCAATAACTGTGAAGTGTCAAGAAAGGTGCCAAGCACAGGCACAGTTCAAGGAGAATCAGTTTATGGATAATTATACTCGTATAATGCTTATACAGCACATATATATCACACATATATACACATACATAGCACACATATATATTTATATGGATGTATATATATACATCTATATACTCTCGCCCAGTACGACAGGCTAGCTCTGCCTCACGCCTAGCAGGCGTGAGGCAGAGCTAGGCGAGGAAGGTGGCAGCACCAGACGAGGCAGAAGGCCTGACCAGTTGCTTAAGCAGATAGGTGTCATTAGTTGGAGTAGAGTCAGTTGATATGAACATCATACTCGTATAATTCCATTTAGGCTGAGGACCCCTAGCAGTATCACCGTCCGTACTCACTCCCAGCCAAGCCCTATCAGTCCAAGCGACGGATGCCACAGATTATGCTTGGAGAGCGTAATGTTAATGACCAAATGAATGTGGAGGAGAGTTGGAGGGGAGAATGTCAGTGGGGGGTTGTGGGGGTGAGGCTAGGAGAATGTGGGGGGAACGTGTGGGTGGTGAGCGTATGTGAGGGGGAAAAGTGAGGGGAAATGTGGGTGGGGAAGTGTGAGGGGGAGGATGTGGTGGAAAATGTGGCAGAGAATGTGCGAAGATAGTATTGTGAGGAGAATGTGGTGCAGAATGTGGGGGAGAGTGTGGTTGTGAGGGGAAAATGTGGTGGAGAATATGGGGGAGAGTGTGGGGGAGAGTGGGTGGTAGTGTGTGTAAGGAGGAGAATGTGGTGGAGAATGTGGCGGAAAGTGTGAGTGAGGGAGAATGTGGGGGTGGAGGAAGTGTGGAGGAAATGTGGGGGATAGTGTGGGGGAGAATGGGAGGGGGTAGTATGTGTAAGGAGGAAAATGTGGTGGAGAATGTGGGGGAGAGTGTGTGTAAGGGAGAGAATGTGGTGGATAATGTGAAGGGAATGTGTGTGAGGGGGAGAATTTAGGTGAAGAATGTGGGGGGAGCACACACACGGGGGGAGAATGGCAGTAAGGGAAGAGTGTGTGAGATCCAAAATGTGAGCAGGGGGAGGGGTGGAGAGTGTGGAGCTAGACTGCGGGAGGAGAGTGAGTGACACCTGCCTACTAATTGGCCGAGTAACGCGATGGAAGTATGCCCCAGTCTCCAATCACAATACCGGTGTGTCATTTGGAGTTTGGCTGCGTGTGAGGCGTGAGACGACCGGAAGTGGCTTCTGGTTCCACTTCCTGTTCGGGTTCTGAGAGTGCACGTGACCGACAGACGGCGCGGTGAAGAGTGTGGGCATGTGTGGGTGTGTGTACACTGGGAGGCGCTGTTCAAAATGGTGGTGTTTGTCTCAAAGGTACGCAGTTCGAATCTATTCGACAGGAGGAGCTCTTGTCATGCATCATGCAGATGTTGCAGATTTTCTTTTTCTTTTCTTTTATTGAAGAAAATTCTTAACTCCTTCCACCCTTAAATTAAAGCTGCATAGTGCGATGGTTTTGAGTTTCTGTCATTTTTCTGGGATAAATATATTAAATTTAATTTAATAGTCTGCATTACTTTAGTGTTAAGTAACCTATATTTCAAATGGCTAAGTTTTGAGATATTTGAAGTGCAAACGGGTTAAATGAGTGGGTGGTGCTCATTTGCTGTCATTGCTGCAGGTGCAGAGAACAGGTACGCAGCCCCTCCCACCTGCCACTCACACCAATCCATCCCACTGGCCAACCCCAGAAACCCCCTCGACCAATCAACTTCAACCTCTAACCCCATCCCAGACTCACCACTGCGAGCCTCGGAATAGCCACTCGACCATGGCCCACCATAGCAGGAACACGTCTTATTAACCCACCCACCCACAACCAATGCACTTAACTTGATCTTTAAAAATAAACCCGAGCAAAAAACTAAATGAACGAAAAAACTAAAACACTAAAGAATTGACCTGATAACAAATTGAAGCTCATATTATTTAAATATCTGCATTGATGTAGATTTTATGATTGTTTGATGATTGTGTCATGATTGATTAAGCATTGATTGATGACTGATGATAAAAATGCTTTCTTTATGGTGATTATGATTAAAATGTATTTATTTCTCATGTGACTATTATTAATTATCATAACTTCACTTGCATGTCGGGCCTTGTTACCAGTCACTCACAGCTGCAATGTGTAGACCTGCACTACTCAGCCAGTCACCCTGCCTATCATAAAAATAAAGTTGTGTTATTCCCACCTCCTGCTTCTGACTTCTCTGTTCCATGGGTAGCAAACTAATTTGACAAGCATGCCCTAACTCTGACACAATAGGCTTCAGCAGTAACACGCTCTATTACATTGACTCAGTATCCCCTTCTATCTGGCAACAAATGCTTAATAAATACATCAGTATCTAAGTTAGATATCTAGAATCAATTCTAGATGATTATGTTGGTTTTGAAAATTTGATGCTTCATCGGACTATGCAGCTTTAATAAAGAGACAATTCTGAAGCCCTCCTGCTCCAAAAAAAATAGAAAAGGGGGGAAAAGTGAGATAGGGAGGGACACCTTCCAAGTAAAAGATTTAGGAAATAAAGACAGATAACTTTTGCAATTATATCATATTCTAAAGCTGCCTTGTCAGATTAAAGCAAGCAATTCTGACCTTTTTTTTCTTGAAGATTTATACTCCCTGTCATTGTTAAGTCTGAATAGACTTGTTTTCACCATTAGACAGTTTATCGATAGAAAGCCCGAGCCTACACTTTTACCGACCCAAGGGATTTTGAACCTCCCACACCACATAGACATGGTATGAGAGCAACTGGCCTTTGATAACACTGTAAGTTATACACAGTGCTAGAAATCCTAATTTTCATGGGGAATCGAACCACTGACCTTTAGATTAGGAGTCCGACCTAGAAAAAAGTCAGACACTCTAACCACTCCGCCATAGAGGACCATTTTATTCTACATATCCAAGTCAGATACCGGTGCACTTATTATGCATTTATTGCTGAATAGATTAATTGGTTATTGGAGTTGTGCGTCCTGGTCACTGTGTAGGTGTTCTGGTCTCACTATAAAGTCGCCATGAGCGTGCAATGTCACAGGTCGGTACCCGTCCTGATACTGCCAGGATGTAAAACTCCAACAACAAACCAACCATTGCTTTAGTGCCCTCCTTCCCACCAGGGCCTTCCCACCAGGGTCTCGGAGGCGCCTCGGAGATGGCCCTGACGTCACATTAGTCTGAACGGCAAAAGCAGTTTGTTGTCCCGAAAATAACCGCCCCCCCCATAGGCGGTGGCCATTTGCAATGGAAAAGCTGCGCTGTGATTGGCTGAAACTACCGAATATGGCGGTCATTTTTGAGACGCTTTTTGTCTCCTATCTGCAAAGGGAGGCGTCTCCGAGATGTCTACGAGATGCACCCTGACCGCAATTAGGCCAAAAACCATCGCTGAGACGTCTCCGTGGCGCCTCCGAGATGCACCCTGAACGCGGCCTAGGTGTCGCTACCTGACTCTCCAATCGACCCATTTCTCCTCCGATTCAGTTTGTTGATAAACTGTAATGCTAGATCTTTAAGGCCAGCCATAGGATACGCCTCGCTCCACTTACTGTCTTCTCTCCTTCTTTATGGAACGTATTATAGTTACATAGTCCAGTGATTTTGAGTTCCTGTATTTTTCTGAGATAAATATATTAGCTTGGTTGGTTAGAATCAAACTTACTTTACTTTTCAGTAACTTTTATTTTAAATGGCTAACTTTTGAGATATTCAAAACGCAATCATGTAATATTAGGTTCGGCAAGCATGCAAAAACTCTATGACAATACGCTTGGCAGAGTGGTTAGAGTGTGACTTTTTTCTAGGTCAGACTCCTAATATGAGGGTCGGTGGTTCGATTCCCCGTGCTCCCACCTCTGCTAATTTGGATTTCCACCGCTGTGTATAACTTACAGCGTCATCAAAGGCCGGTTGTTCTCATACCATGTCTATGTGGTGTGGGAGGTTAAAAATCCCTTGGGTCGTAAAAGTGTAGGCTCAGGCTTTCTATCGACAAACTGTCTAATGGTGAAAAAAAGTCTATTCTGACTTATCCATGATAGGCAGTATAAATAAACAAATTCTTAACCTCTCCTACCTAAGTTAAGTAAGGGGGAGTGAGACAGCTAGGGACACCTTCCAATTAAAGAGACCTAGGAAATAGAGGCATATTAAGTTTGCAACAATTGGTAATGTTTTAAGGCTGCATAGTCCGATATCTAAATTCGCTATGTAGAATCAAATCTAGATAATTATTTTCGTTTTGAAATTTTGATGATTTCATCGGATTATGCAGCTTTAATTATCCGCCTATCATAATAATAAAGGGCAGACAATGACTGGTCAGATACATGAGACTGAGTCGGGTATTAGGTTATATTGTTAAGTGTGCCTTACCCCAGTGGGGCAGCACTATAAAGCTGCCATAAGCGCAGACTATAACAAGTCAACACCTGTCTTCATATGACCTCTTATGTTGCTGGGATATATAATCACCAATAAATCAAACCCCAACGCGATATTTGACCAAATGCGTAGTTCAATTATGGCAGATAGGACTGATGCTAACTTATGAGCGTATAATTAGATAGATTTTTTTTTTAAACCACACAAAAACCAGCATCTGCTTCATGGCTACTGAGGCTAGCGCAATTAAGAACTTAAAGCGGCATAAACCGATGGTTTTGAATTTATCATTAAAGTTGCATAGTCCGATCGTTTTGAGTTTCTGTCATTTTCTGAGATAAATACATTAAGTTGATTGTTATAAGCTATCATACTTTAGTTAAAAATAACTTCGCTTAAGAATTAGTAAGTTAGGAGATATTTTAAGTGTAAGCATACCAAATTAATTTTGGTGTGCTTGCCAAAGCTCTTACACCATAGGCTTCAGCAGTAACAGGTTCTATTAAATTGACTCAGTATTCTGTTCTGTGTGGCGATAAATGTTCAATAACTACATCAGTATTTTATACCCCAGTCACACGAGAGCCTGCGTTTGCCGCCAACGCCCAAAAGGTCGCCAACCAACCTACATTGATTCAAAAACATGGTTGGCGCCAGGGCCAGTGTCAGGTCGGCGCCGGGACAGCACGGGGGCAGCGCAAACTCGCCAACCAAGGTGTCGGTGACCTCGCGGTGTGTTTTTAATGGCGCTCACCGAACTGGTCGCAAGGGGGTTGCAAGTGCAGCAGCTGCAGCCTCCTTGCGTCAAAAATGTTTTCCGAAATGGTCACCGGTAGGTCGGACCCCTCGCAGCACCAGTCCGTAAAGAGGGCATAAGGCAGTCGTAAGGAGGACGTATGGACATCGCGAATCGATCATTAGCAAAGGCATGCCTCGTGTAACTGGGGTATAATTTACATATGTAGAATCCAATCTTGATCACTGTTTTGGTTTTTAATATTTGATGTTTTCATCGGAGTATGCAACTTTAATACGGCGGTGTGTTAATCTTATTTATATACCCATAATGTATATTATATGACCTATATATGCTTATTTACATTGCATACCGGTAGCCACTCAAGCATTGCCAGCCTCTCTAAAAATGAAAAAATCCCCTGGCTATATCTAGACGTTAAATAAGTTTGGTTGTTTGGGTTTTACATCCTAGAAAAATATCAGGTCATATCAGGATGGGTGCGGACTTGTGACAGTGCGCACTCATGATGACTTTATACTGCTGCCCCACTGGGAGATAATGCCACCAGCACCATGACATAATATCCCACTCAGTCACATCATCCTGATACTGAGCTGACTAGTCCTCGCACTATACTATTAATGCTGAGCGCCAGGCTAGGTAGCCATATGTATCAATTTGGTAAGTCATCAGTTTTACTCAACCGGGATTCAAACTCCCAACCTTCTTTGTGGAGTGGCAGGATGTAGATATAGGGAAACATAGTGTGGCATTCGAACCCATACTTCCAGGCCAAAGATGCATGTCAGCTGACAGGATAGAAACACCCCATGATTACCCCCCCTGTGTATGTACTTATTAAAGTTGCATAGTCTGATGGTTTTGAATTTCTGTATTTTTTCTGAGATAAATATATTAGATCGATCACTAGTATCTACTTTACATTAGTTCAAAGTTACTTTTATTTTAAATGGTAAACTTTTGAGATATTTTAAGTGGAAACATGGAAAATTAATTTTGGCAAGCCTGCCAAAACTCTCACACTATATACTTCTGCAATAACAGGTTCGGTTAAATTGACTCAGTATTGCCTTCTACGCAGAAACAAATGTTTAATAAGTGCATCAGTATCTAAGTTAGATATGTCAAATCAAATCTAGATAATTGGTTTGGTTTTGAAAATTTGATATTTCATCGGACTATGCAGCTTTAAGTAATGACATCATATTATACAACCATTATTGATCGACACTGTGGCGTCGCCTACCTATACCCGGCCAAAGACCCTATAATACTAAGATGGCTCACTCCCTATCTCTCCAATGGTAATGTAAATTTTGCAGTGCCACATTGTGGTGGGTTTGATCAGCCCGGCTGCTGGTTGGTGTTTCACATGTAAACACATACAATGATATTATACATGATATAGGTAAGTATGAATACACTTCAATATGAAATTGCTATGAACAAATACACATCATCATCAGCATCATCATCAGCATCACCATCATCACACATCTTTCACATTCATATATACATTTATACATATAATATAGCACCTACTAGACCTAGTTAACCAAGAGAACAGCCAGCGCACCAAGTGGTGGGTTTGATCATTTTGATTACGCAGTACAGGCTGAGTGAGCCGTCTTAGTATTATAGGGTCTTTGGCCCGGCCTGGTCAGCTGCCCTGAGTGAACAGGTGGAGCCACCTTGCGGAAACCATGTGAACTTTGAGCCAGAGACCTTTGGCGGTTCCAACGGTCGTTCCCGACAAAACGGTCATGTGACTGCCCTGCTAGCAACTTGCCATAGCAGACTCAACCACCGGCTGGACAACACGTCCCCATCTTCATTCACCCACCCACACCGCTCTAATAGGTTAGCGAAGGAAGGGTCAAGGAATCGGGCCGGCTCTTCGGAACGTGGACCCTATATGACCAGCAGAGTCTGTCTTAGATAAAAGATTCACCCGGTACTTGTAGTACAAGGGTGAAGACCAGCCTTATATAAATAGGGGCGACAAGATGGCGGCCAGAGAACGCCGTCGATTTCACTTTTAAGTCTGATTAAACTAGATATTATATTATATTTTTCAACTCAAAGGAAGCGGGCTATCAATAAGACGTATGTAAAGAATAAATGTTGCTTCTTAGATTGTGAAATTAGGCTCTCAAATCATTGACCCGTTTTTTCGACAGCTTTTACATAGGGTTGGTTTGCACCCCCACTGCAGCAGTACGGGGTGAATCTTGTATCTAGGTCTGTCTCTGTGTGTGTGTTTTTTGGGGGGGGGGGGGACCAGCGCCTCAAATAATGAATGGTCAGAGACGATAGAATAATTAAAGTTGCATAGTCCGATGGTTTAGAGTTTCTGTCATTTTCTGAGATACATATATTAGATTGGTGGTGTTCTCTGTGGCGGAGTGGTTAGAGTGTGTGACTTGTTTCTAGGGCAGGCTCCTAATCTGAAGGTTGGTGGTTCGATTCCCTTGATTGCCCCCACCTCTGCCAATTTGGATTTCCACCGCTGTGTATAACTTACAGCGTCATCAAAGGCCAGTTGCTTTCATACCATGTCTATGTGGTGTGGGAGGTTAAAAATCACTTGGGTCGGTAAAAGTGTAGGCTCGGGCTTTCAATCGACAAACTGTCTAATGATGAAAACAAGCCTATTCAGACTTATCCATGATAGGCAGTATAAATCTTCAAGAAGATTGATCGCTATAGACTACCTTACTTTAGTTTGAAGTAACTTTTATTTTAGATGGTTAACTTTGGAGATATTTTAAGTCCAACCATGCCAAATTAATTTTGGCAAGCACACCAAAACACTGACACCATAGGTGTCTGCAGTAACAGGTTCTCTTTAGTTGCATCTGTATTCCCTTCAGTGTGATGACAAATGTTTAATAAGTGCACCAGTATCTAAGTTTGTTTTGGTTTTGAAAATTTAATATTTTCATCGGACGATGCAGCTTTAACCAATATATAACGTAACGAATCATAAGAGAATAAATAAATAAAACCACATCGTACCAGTCCTTCCTCCACCTTGGTGAAGTTACAAAGTTAATATTGTCGTGGACACACTGAAATGCTGGACATAGGCTTTTTATGCTTACCCATTTTCGAGCGTAGCAGTGTAGCAGCATAGCACAGTGGTAGAAAAGTGCAATGAATGTTCAACGGGTGATGTGCTACTGCCGGACCAGAGTGATTGCGAACCACCCCAACGACTCATCGTTTAATCGTTGTCAAGACATCCCCCAGCTTCTACAACCATCCCACCAGAAGATTATTCTTCAACCAAAGATTGGGCTGATTTATCGGTGCCTCTCCATAATGCTGCAATTCTGCAGCCGGTAACCGTCGTAAAGTTACAAACACCCCAGAAGTCAACGAGTGGACTAGTATCGAAGTTGGTTATGTAATGGTAATGTAGCGAGGTTCACTGACCTCCCCAGGTGAAATGTTGCAAACACAGATAGTTGTGGGTACGTAGGTATCCTGATAGCTAGGACGCTTGCCCCCAGAATGCCAGACATGTGGGTTCGAGTACCGCTCTAGACAAAGTATCCCTTTGTTTACACCACTCCCTGTGACACTGGTGCCGTGACCAGGACGCTGTACGCTTTGAGTGCTGTGTAGACTTGAACTTGGCTTTTGTATGCAATGGATGTGAGCTACCTGCGTATCTGTAGTTGTAAGTTTGAGATTTATGATCCATGTGGAACTAGTGTAGTGACTTGCACACATCTCCAAAGGTTGGTTGATTGGTTGTTGGAATTTTACATCTTGGCAACATCTCAGGTCATATCAGGATGAGCATCGACTTGTGAAAGTGTGCACGCATGGCAAATTTATAGTGCTACCCCACTGGGAGACCAGACCGCCAGCACCATGATTTGATATCCCACTCAGTCACATTATCCAGACACTGAGCTAACCAGTCCTTGCCCTATCCTAATAATCCCGAGAACTTAGGCTAGGAAGCGACAAGTATACATTTGTAAGTCATTGGATTGACTCGACTGGGGTTCGAACCTGTGTGATTGAATCCCACAATCTACCAATCCTGGAGACGGACGCTCAACTCATTCGGTTATCCGGTCTGGTCCCTCTCCCAAGCTGGAACAAGATGCAATGGCAGAACTGGTTAAAGTGCAGGCTTCTTGCGTCAAAGATTTGGAGTTTGAATCCAAGTAGAATCAAACGAATGAGTTTAAAAATTGATACTTGTCACTACCTAGACTGGTGCTCGGCATTACTAGAATAGGACAAGGACTGGTTGGCTCAGTGTCAGGATGATGTGACTGTGTGGGATATTGGATCATGGTGCTGGCGGCCTAGTCTCCTGGTGGGGCAGCATTATAAAGTTGCCATGAGTGTGCTCTGTCAGAAGTCGGTACCCATCGTTATATGACCTGAGATGTTGCTAGAACGTAAAACCCGAACAAGCACACAAACAAATCTTGCCAGGTAAAATGCCACATACACAGGTATGCATCTAAAGGCTGACCGCATCAGCCAACCTATATAGGTTCTAGGCCTGGAATATCAGAAACGTGGGTTCGAATCCTGTCATGATATTCCTATTTTCTTGTATCACCCCAAAAACAGCATCACGCAAAGAAAATAATTATTCATACGAGTAAATCACCTTTTTAATAAATGTAAACATCCATGAAGACTGGGGAACACCATTTCCAAAAGAAACTCAGACTGAGAAGTGTGTGTCGATCAGTAATGGTTGTATAAAATGGTGTCATAGGTTAATGGTTAGGATGCTAGTCCTGGAATAGCAGAAATGTGGGTTCGAAACCTGTCTTGACGTTCCTGTTTGTTTGTATCACCCCCCAAAAAAAACTGAATTACACAAAGACAATAATTGAAAACACATGAGATCGATATGTATAAATTGGCATTTATTCTTGTTGTCAGAGTTACAGATGGTAGATTAGAGTCAGTTTGATGTACGAGGCTCCCAGGCGCTCAACCCTATGAATCTTACTTTACGCTTGGGTGGGTGGGACGGTAAATTTTGGTGAGACTGTCATATACGTCTTGATGGTTTGAGCGCTAAAGACGAAATGATTCAAAACTGCTTGTAGTAGTTACTAAAGCATTAAATAGGTGGCACAACAGTCAGCAATCGGCAAATAGTGATAGGTCAAGTCCTTTATCGCTAGGTGGCAACAGGTAAGGAGTCCATAGAAAGAGAATTGTCTCTCTCGAGTATTCAATTACCAATGTTAAAAGTTACATGGTGTTCTCTGTGGCGGAGTGGTTAGAGTGTCTGACTTTTTTCCAGGTCGGACTCCTAATCTGTAGGTCAGTGGTTCGATTCCCTGTGCCTCCACCTCTGCCAATTTGGATTTCCACCGCTGTGTATAACTTACAGCGTCATCAAAGGCCAGTTGCTCTCATACCATGTCTATGTGGTGTGGGAGGTTAAAAATCCCTTGGGTCGGTAAAAGTGTAGGCTCGGGCTTTCTATCGACAAACTGTCTAATGGTGAAAACAAGCCTATTCAGGCTTATCCATGATAGGCAGTATAAATCTTCAACAACATAGTCCGATGCTTTTGTTTTTCTGAGATAAATATATTAAACTAAAAGTTATAAGCTATGTTACTTTAGTTTGAAGTAACTTTTATCTTAAATGGCTAACTTTTGAGATATTTGAAGTATAAACATGTCAAATTAGTTTTGGCAAGCATGTCAAAACTCTGACACCACAGGCTTCCGCAGTAACAAGTTATATTAAATTGACTCAGTATTCACTTCTATGGGACAATACATGCTTAATAAGTGCATTAATATCTCAATTAAATACGTAGAATCAAAATTAAATAATTGTTTTGGTTTTGAAAATTTGATGCTTCATCGGACTTTGCAGCTTTAAGTAAATGTGAATAATTATTCATACAAATAAATCATGTTGTTGTTGGTAAACATGTAGGCAGACAGGGAATGCCATTTGTAAAAGAAACTCACACTGACAAGTGTGTGTCGATCAGTAATGATTGTATAAAATGGTGTTATTATTTATGGAGCACATGCATTGAGATGGTAATTACTGGGTGTTTGTAATGGGGCTGTCACATTGTGGATGTTGATTTCAACATCGGTAATTTAACCCGCAAGAAAAAGTACATACTAAATATGGAGGCGACTAGTGGCGCCATCTATAGTGTCTTGCTTAATAATAAATGCTCCGATTGTGGCGCCATCTTCTGTAATTTTGCATAACAAGATGCGACCCAGTTCATTATAGACACTTCGACCAGACCATTTCTATCGATAGGACGTGTTCTCTCCTTTGGATTTGATGCGCGAGAAGGAAGAAAGCAAGGCGGGGGTGGAAGAAGGCGTGTTTATTATACGCCTCAGCGGAACATGTTAGGTACATATAAACAATAAAGTATGACAGTGGTAAATGTACAGGTACATAGAGGATAAAGGGAAATGCACAGTGGTAATAAGGAAGTCCGGTTCAGTTAATTGTCAGCGGCGTGAGGGGGTGCCGAGGAGCCCTCCACCCTCGGGAGTGAGTAGTTTAGTGAGTGTAGGGTGGGTGGGCGGAAGAAAAGTGAAGGATAGCGGAAGACGGCAGGAAGGTGAGTGCCTGAGGAGAGCCGGCGGGCGGCCTTATAAGGGAGGAAGGAGGGGGGAAGGGGGGGGAGGTGCGAATGCTGACGGCCCGGGGGAGGGTGAGATGTGGCGAGCAGCGGGCGTCGGGCGAGGCGTGAGCGCCAGAACAAAGAAGGTGGCGTGGAAGAGGGGGGGGGGGCGAGCCGGGGCTCGCCCGAGGTGAGCAGGCAGCGCCACAGCGGCGGGGGAGGGTCTCCTCCTTCCCTCGCATCAAACGTAATGCTTCGCATTACGACCGATGCGCGAGAAGGAAGAAAGCAAGGCGGGGGTGGAAGAAGGCGTGTTTATTATACGCCTCAGCGGAACATGTTAGGTACATATAAGCAATAAAGTATGACAGTGGTAAATGTACAGGTACATAGAGGATAAAGGGAAATGCACAGTGGTAATAAGGAAGTCCGGTTCAGTTAATTGTCAGCGGCGTGAGGGGGTGCCGAGGAGCCCTCCACCAAAACGGCGGAGAGGGCTCGAGGGGCGCCCGAGGGCGCGAGGCGGGGCACGTATGCGTGCACGGCCGCGGAGGTCCAGGTGCCCTGCTCCATGATGTCACTGATGGGGACCCCGGCGTGCTGGCAGGCCTGGGCGGCGCCTCGGCGGAGGCTATGTAGGGTGAACGCCTCGGGCGCCGGCACCCCTTGGGCGGCGAGGGCCCCCCGGAGCAAGGCGGTGAGGGAGCGCGGGTCGAGGGGCCGGCCCGAGGGCATGATGAAGGCCGGGGCGTCCGGCGCGGCGGGGCAGAGGGCGACGGCTCCGAACCAGGCCGCCACGGGGCAGAGGGCGGAGCCCGGGATGGTCGGGATGAAGAGGGCGACCGCGCCCGAGGGGCTGGAGATGGTTTTGGAGCTGCGGATCCTGAGGCGCAGCCCGCCGGGCGCGGAGCGGACGTCGTCCCGGGTGAGGGTGTGGGGGCCGCCCCACCCCTCGGGGCTCGGGGCCAGCAGGTTGGACTGCCGTAGCATCCCGAAGTACCCGAGGAGGAGTGCGGCCCGAGGAACGAGGGAGGCGGGGCCCGCTCGGGAGAGGTGGCTGATGATGAGGGCGAGATGCCGCGGCGTCAGCGGCGGCGCCTGCCGGGGGACGTGGGCGGAGGATCGTTCCCCGCCTCGGCAGACGTCCCTGGGGAGGCGGGCGTCGAAGCCCGAGGTGATGCCCCCGGCGCCCTCGACCCAGGAGCGGGCCCCCGAGACGGCGTTCTTGATGGAGGCAGGGGAGAGCCCGCGGAGGTAGAGTGCGGCGGTGAAGGCGGCCACCTCGAAGGGCGAGGGCGCGAGAGGATCCACGCCTCGGGCCACGGCGTAGGTGACGTACTCCTCGGCCTGGCGACGGCGGTTTTTCCAGGTCGCCGGGGCGAGGGAGGCCGCGCGGAAACGGGCGACGGCAGCTACTTCCTCCTCGGGGAAACCTAGAGGCCGGGGAAGAAAGGGAAGGCGTCATGGGTGATGTTGGCAGGAAGGAGGCCGAGGCGGGCCACCTCGGCGCGGGCCGTAGCGTCCCAGGGTCCCGGGAGGTGGGCGCGGCTGAGGGCGTCCGCGAGGAGGAGGTCCGCCCCGGGTTTATGGACGATGTGTAGGTGGAAGGAGCCCGTGGCCGCCATCAGCCAGAGCTCCCGGGCGCAGGTCCCGAGGGTAGCGTCTCGGGCGCGTCCCGACTCCAGCGCGAGGGCGGTGGCCA